>OY748305.1:14143211-14873211 GCA_963556515.1 Nudaria mundana | reverse complement strand
GGCGTTGGCGTTGGCGTTGGCGTTGGCGCTGGCGCTGGCGTTAGTGTTAGTGTTTGTGTTGGTGGTGATGTTGGTGTTGGTGTTGGCGTTGGCGTTGGCGTTGGCGTTGGCGTTGGCGTTGGCGTTGGCGTTGGCGTTGGCGTTGGCGTTGGCGTTGGCCTTGGCGTTGGCGTTGGCGTTGGCGTTGGCGTTGGCGTTGGCGTTGGCGTTGGCGTTGGCGTTGGCGTTGGCGTTGACGTTGACGTTGGCATTGGCGTTGGCGTTGGCGTTGGCATTGGCGTTGGCGTTAGCGTTAGTTGGTGTACCGCTAACGCTGCCGCTACTGCTACCGCTGCCGCTACTGCTACCGCTACCACTATCGCTACCGCTACCGCTACCGCTGCCGCTAACGCTAACAGTAACACAGTGACGTTATAAGTTTGTGTTGGTGTTGACGTTGGCGTTGGCGTTGGCGTTGGCGTTGGCGTTGGCGTTGGCGTTGGCGTTGGCGTTGGCGCTGGCGCTGGCGTTAGTGTTAGTGTTTGTGTTGGTGGTGATGTTGGTGTTGGTGTTGGCGTTGGCGTTGGCGTTGGCGTTGGCGTTGGCGTTGGCGTTGGCGTTGGCGTTGGCGTTGGCGTTGGCGTTGGCGTTGGCGTTGGCGTTGGCGTTGGCGTTGGCGTTGGCGTTGGCGTTGGCGTTGGCGTTGGCGTTGGCGTTGGCGTTGGCGTTGGCGTTGGCGTTGGCGTTGACGTTGACGTTGGCGTTGGCGTTGGCGTTGGCGTTGGCATTGGCGTTGGCATTGGCGTTGGCGTTAGCGTTAGTTGGTGTACCGCTAACGCTGCCGCTACTGCTACCGCTGCCGCTACTGCTACCGCTACCACTATCGCTACCGCTACCGCTACCGCTGCCGCTAACGCTAACAGTAACACAGTGACGTTATAAGTTTGTGTTGGTGTTGGCGTTGGTGTTGTCGTTGGCGTTGTCGTTGGCGCTGGCGCTGGCGTTAGTGTTAGTGTTGGTGTTGGTGGTGATGTTGGTGTTGGTGTTGGTGTTGGCGTTGACGTTGGCGTTGGCGTTGGCGTTGGCGTTGGCGTTGGCGTTGGCGTTGGCGTTGGCGTTGGCGTTGGCGTTGGCGTTGGCGTTGACGTTGGCGTTGGCGTTGGCGTTGGCGTTGGCGTTGGCGTTGGCGTTGGCGTTGGCGTTGGCGTTGGCGTTGGCGTTGGCGTTGGCGTTGGCGTTGGCGTTGGCGTTGGCGTTGGCGTTGGCGTTGGCGTTGGCGTTGGCGTTGGCGTTGGCGTTGGCGTTGGCGTTGGCGTTGGCGTTGGCGTTGGCGTTGGCGTTGGCGTTGGCGTTGGCGTTGGCGTTGGCGTTGGCGTTGGCGTTGGCGTTGGCGTTGGCATTGGCGTTGGCGTTAGCGTTAGTTGGTGTACCGCTAACGCTGCCGCTACTGCTACCGCTGCCGCTACTGCTACCGCTACCACTATCGCTACCGCTACCGCTACCGCTGCCGCTAACGCTAACAGTAACACAGTGACGTTATAAGTTTGTGTTGGTGTTGGCGTTGGTGTTGGCGTTGGCGTTGTCGTTGGCGCTGGCGCTGGCGTTAGTGTTAGTGTTGGTGTTGGTGGTGATGTTGGTGTTGGTGTTGGTGTTGGCGTTGACTTTGGCGTTGGCGTTGGCGTTGGCGTTGGCGTTGGCGTGGGCGTTGGCGTTGGCGTTGGCGTTGGCGTTGGCGTTGGCGTTGGCGTTGGCGTTGGCGTTGGCGTTGGCGTTGGCGTTGGCGTTGGCGTTGGCGTTGGCGTTGGCGTTGGCGTTGGCGTTGGCGTTGGCGTTGGCGTTGGCGTTGGCGTTGGCGTTGGCGTTGGCGTTGGCGTTGGCGTTGGCGTTGGCGTTGGCGTTGGCGTTGGCGTTGGCGTTGGCGTTGGCGTTGGCGTTGGCGTTGGCGTTGGCGTTGGCGTTGGCGTTGGCGTTGGCGTTGGCGTTGGCGTTGGCGTTGGCGTTGGCGTTGGCGTTGGCGTTGGCGTTGGCGTTGGCGTTGGCGTTGGCGTTGGCGTTGGCGTCCTGCATCTGTATTATGATTGTATTCGTTTTGTTTCAGCTATAGAAAAGAATATTTATGGAACTAAAATATTCCTCATAGATGGCACAGAAATTGAAGATAATGATGTTTTAAGAGAATTTCAAAATGAGGTTCTTATTATAGTTAATGAGGAATGGGATGGGGGTGAAAAGACTTTCTCAGTGGCGTCTCACACAACTGCATCTGAATTGACAGTTCCAAATTCCCCCACTTCTAGCATAGATAGCAATATTAGCGATTTTCAAATCTCGTACAGTAAATTCCATCAGCGCTTTTGTCAAAACTAAACAATGAATAACCAATTTTACCTTCTGATGTCAATATTATTGTAAGATGTAGATGTAGATGAACTTCTTCATCATGAAAACTTACCTACAAGGTCAAATTATAGAGTGATTGCATGAGAATTGTGTGAAACATATCCACAATTGTATGAAAGAGATCCTGATACAAACCAACTTATAGGATCGGGGTACTATACTGTTTTCAAAAAATTAGAAGAAAGAGTACACTACCTTCAACGGCCCCACAAAAGAGCACCCAACAGCTCTTGCTCTGACACAAGTACAACAAAAAATAAATCTAAATTAATAAAAAACTTAAGTTCCGGTTGCAAGTAGTGGCAACCGAGTGTTCCAGTCACATATTATGAAGATGAAGAAATAACGCCAGAAACTAAAAAAACCTGGCTTATATCAAATGCTTTTGTGAAAGAAAGAGATGAATCTAAGGTGGAATCGTATATGAATGATACTTATAGTTTACAGAGAACATTCCTGAATTGAACACCTGCCCCTGCAGTGACTAGTATTGCTAATGAATGGCCAATATTATTGGAGGAAAAATATATGATAATACATTTTGACCGCCTTTGTGGCTTGAATTCTAACCTGTGCATGGACACATTTCGCAGTAAAGTAACTGAATTACACGAGAAAATAAATGCTACAATATAAACTTGCTACAATTAACAGCCAAATATTATAAAAAGGATCTATCATACATCTATGTAAAATATGAGGTACTTGTTATTTAAGTAAACCATATTTTTTTGTTAAACTTCTTTTAGTGTGTAGCTTTACAAAAATAATTTGTGTTTGTATTCGTTTTGTTGAAACAAAACGCTGAAGCTGAAGCTAGAGAAAAGAATATTTATGGAACTAAAATATTCCTCATAGATGGCACAGAAATTGAAATTAAATGCACTGTTGCCAAAAAAACAAAAGAACGCTTCAGACAATGACTTATGACACAGAGAAAAATGATATAAACTTGCTACAATTAACAGCCAAATATTTTAAAGAGGATCTTATCATAAATCTATGTAAAATATGAGGTAAGTACTTGTTATTTAAATATACTATATTTTTTTGTTAAATTTCTTTGTGTTAGGATCGGATCGTCTACAAAGCAAAATGTTCATAATCCTTCCTGTTATAATTTAATATAATTAATACTTGTAAATAAAGGTGGCTCGTCAAGGTGGAGATGTATTAATCGTGATAGCTGTAGTGCTACGGTGACAACAAATAAAGAAAGAAATAAAATTCTCCGTCAAGTAGAACATACGTGCAAACTCAATTATATAAAAAATTATATTGATGTCGTTATGAATAATCATCATCATATCAGCCCACTGACGTCTCACTGATAAAGCATTATCAGAATTCAATGTAAGGGTTTACAATTACCCTTAAAGTATTATGTAGTAGGTAGTTAGGTGTGATTAGTCCTATCCCATACTGTTTCCGATTGTCGATTGTCATTCAACAATAGTTATGTATTGTGGACGGTTTGCTTCGTAGCCAATATGCTGGTTAGACATTTTCGCAAGACGTCATTAAAACAATTTTTGTTTCCATTTGTGGACGATTTGCTCTCAAGTCTTATTAAATTGTGGGTAGTCTTAGTCAATAGACATTTTGCTTTGTAGCCGACCCGATCCTAATACATTTATTTTAGTGTGTAGCTTTACAAAAATAATTAGTAAATGGTAAAAAGAGCAAATGGCACTAATTTTATTTTGCGTTTTGTTTTTAGGAACCGTTGTCCAGGTCTGATATTACTAGCCGAGGAAAAACCACAGCACCAAACATAGTTTCTGGTATGTATTTTATGTGCTAAAAATATTATTTATCATATTAAATTAATTTTCAGCCTATTTGGACTATTAATAGTCCTACATTAGTATTGTATATATCGCAGCCAACTGGATAAATCAGCCAGACGGGCTAGCCGGTGGACAACTTGCCAAGTGACTGATTTAACCAGAAGACTGCGACATATGCATTTTGTTCTTAGTCGTGTGTTTTGTTTCACTCACTACATTACGTTGTATTTTTGTTTTGGTATAAACTTGTCAATAAATAAATAGGTAAATTTGATTGAAATGAAATGATTCTTACATGAAACCGAGTTGATCTGAACCTAAAAAAATATCGATCTGAATTATTTTTAGAGGCCAGAGGACTAGAGTTTGCCATTGGCGTTTGCCGTCAATCCATATTTTACTTAATAAAACTGTTTTACTTACAGGTATCGACAATATTTCAATTAATTGAATTTCAAGCGTTTTGTTATACTATTCCTACTGGCAACGTTGAATTATTTAATATTTGTCAATACCAAGTTATATGGATGAGATAGAAGATTTTATGATTGAGAAATATTTGTTTTTATAAATTTAATATTTTTGCCGAAAAATTTAATAAATTTTTGAATGTCAAATATTTGTTTAGTTTTTTATAAAACTCCCTCTCCCCAGCTAGTTAGAGAGAGTTTACTTTCCAGGAAAATTATGGTATTGTCACTGATAAAATTGTGTGTATTTCAGGCCTATTTTATGTGAAATTACATGTCTGTTTCGGAAATTACATTTTTGTTCTTGTTTTATAAGAAACAAATTTGATTTCTTCCACTTTGCTCTATCCTAGACGTCGTCGTCTTCGGAAGCTTGACACTCTCTCATGTCCTTTGACACTACATCTATCCATCGTGTCCTGGGTCTCCCTCTGGACCTTCGCCCAGGGATGGAAAGATGGAAGAAATCAAATTTGTTTTTTATAAAACAAAAATGTAAATTCCGAAACAGACATGTAATTTTAAATAAAATAGGCCTGAAATACACACAACTATATTTGTAATAATACATTTGTTTTCCTGAAAAACTCATGTACTTGCGGCAATTTTACTTAATACTATCAGTAATTTTACATAATATTTGAAGCAATTTTACATAATGATTTTAGTAATTTTACATAATTATAAGAAAGTGCACACAACCAACATGTAATTTCACATAAAATTAACTTGAAAAGTACACATTCTTCTCAGTAGGTTTACATAAACTTTCCTGAAATGAGCATTTTACATGCAGTAACTTCACAAAATTGTGTGTAGGTACTCACAGTCGATATGTTGTTTTATATAAAATTTGCATGAAAAATACTGAATGTTATCGGGAACATTACATAAATTTTGTTGAATTTTACATAAATTTGGCGTAATTTTACTAAATAAAATGTAAACATCCTGTAAAATTACATCATATTTGTGTAAAATTTTCGTTATGTAATGTTACATATTTATGAATACATAGTTGATATGTAAAATTACATGTCAAGTATTTTTACATAAATCGAATGTACTATACCTTATGTAAAATTACATCTTCATCGTGTAAAATTACATGTAAGTATGTAACGTAAATCCGATTTACTATACGTTATGTAAAATTACATCTCTCATGTGAAATTACAGAAACATTTAAAATTACGTAACTGTTTGGGCAACGAGAGTCGCCCAAACTTTTATGTAATTTTCCCTGAAAATTTTTAACCGTGTACCTCGAGTTCTCAGGCCATCTACATTCATACTTCGCACCTTTCTTACCACATTACTTTCCTCTCTTCTCATAACATGTCTATACCATGATAGCCGTTCGCTTCTCACTTTTTCAGGTACTTACGTATTTAAGTTTGTATAATGTAGGTACGTATGAAACTAATATCATAAGGAGTATAAAAAATCACTTACATACATACAAAGGAGTACAATTCAGCACCTCATTTTAATAACAATATGAGTTACAAAATAGATTTATAGTAATCAATTGAAAGGCCTTGAGCTTGCTTTTTAATTAACCTTACAATTGATTTGATATTATTTCGACATACGAGTACGTAGCAACATATAAGAACGTATTACAATAATACAGCATAGTAATGATAAAAAAATTATAATAATAAAAAGTGTGTGTCAGCTCCGACGCACGACTGGAGTTTACTCCTTAAGTACGAGTATCTAACCATAACAAATTAGAAAGTTGCGCACTAGAGGTGCGCACCAAAAACGTGACACGATTTTCGTTACTTGTTAGTAGGTTTTACCCCTCGGATTTTTCTCATACCGGGCGCCTTATATATGAAAATCGATTCTTAAGGAGTAAACTCCAATAATAATAATAATAATAACCTGGCAACTCTGAACATCTCATACATCATTTTCATTCTTAAAATATTTTAATATTTTTATTTACATATTATTGCCTAAATTTATACAATTACTTCAGATACAAAATTAATATAAGCAAAAAGTCAATAAATAAAGGATTTTATACTATTTTATAACAATAAACAAAGTCTACAAAATTAACATAGAAGATTTGACACATGTCATATGAATACCTACGAAAATATCAACAATATTATGGCTAAATTCAAAATGAAGTGATTGAGATGCAAACAAGAGCCAGAAGCAGAAATGCGCAACTAACACCCCCGGACTCGTCACTAAACTCCGCCTCGCAGGCACTGGACCGCACATCGCCGACACAGGTGCTCGCTGAGGCGTCGAGCTCTTCAAGTGACGAGTATTTCTCTCCGCCGACGTCGCCAACACCTGTACGCCGGCGAGGGAGAGGCCGGCCGCCGAGCAGTTTGGGGCCCCGAAGCCTACCAGCTTCGAGTAGGGTCCCCACTACCGGTGGTATTGTGCACCGCATGCGATGGACTTCATCCATCAATGAAAACGTCATGCGGGCATATTATGAGGCCACAGATGGGGAAACCAACCTGACTGCGTACCGTTCAAGGATGCTTCCTTTGTTTCAGGCTCTAGAACCAACAATGACCGTTGCCGTCCAACGGCTATCGGATCAAGTGCGGGCTATCCAACGATGTAAGTTGTTGGATCAATCTGTGCTTGATTGACTACGCCTGGAAGTATTATCTACTCGTACAGCTCCAGTGTCAACGAGAGCACCGTCACCTGTGACACAGACGGTTGCTACAAGTGTGACGTTAGCGACGCCCGCACCCGACGCGGGAAATGATACGAGTGATACATCTATCCAGGTAAGCGAGCAATTGAGGAGTACTTTGGAAGATGTGATCTCGCAGTATAGGTTTATACCTAATTCTAGACCGCGGCTACCACGCTTGCCAATGCATAAACGAAATCTGGCGTTGATGGGAGCCCTGAATGCATTGCTAGAGCCGTACTTACGGACTAGCAGTGATTTGCTTGATACTCACTCGATTCTTTACTGTGGAGCCATTGCCGCTTGTCGTGTTGCACGCGTTAAATTCCCCGAAGCTTACCGTGCACCACGACCGGATGGTGTTCCCGTATGGCAGGCAAGAATCGAGCGACGTATCGGCACATTTAGGACTCTCATTGCAAAGCTTATCTCTTTCAGCCGGGGAAATAGTCGTCCCCGGGTCATGCGTTTCGTGACTCAGGCATTTGCTGAGACCGGTATTCGTCCCCAGCAATACTTAGCGAATGTCACGGAACGTATTGACTTTCTGAAACAGAAAGTGTATGCATGGGCAAGCCGTATCCGTCGTTATAGAGAGCGTGTAATAGTATCTATATACTGGCAGAATCGCATCTTCCAAAGTGACCAAAGAAAGGTGTACCGAGAGTGGGAGGGAACTGGACAACGTTTGAACGACGGACAACTGCCAGATGCTCACGCCATGAATCAATTTTGGCGTGACTTATGGTCGGTGCCCGTCGAACATTCGGAGGGCGACTGGATCCGTGTCGTCGAGCGTGAATGCAGTATCATCGAACCCATGGAATCTATTACCATAGACTCCGAAGACGTTAGTTGTGCAATGCGTACGGCCCCGAACTGGAAAAGTCCTGGGCCGGATGGATTGCACAACTTTTGGATAAAGTGGGTTCAGAGCTCGCATGAACGCTTGGCAACACAGTATCAAGAAGCCCTTGAGTCTGGTTCCTTACCCGCTTTCATGACCACTGGCATCACCTTCCTGCTCCACAAATCAGGTAGTACCACGGAACCTAAAAACTATAGACCCATCACTTGTTTACCTACCATCTACAAGCTCCTTACATCTATTCTGAGAAGTAAAATAAACTCGCACATAGTATCTAATAATATCTTAGATAACGCTCAGAATGGATGTAGGGCTGGGTCTCGTGGTACTAAGGAGCTACTCCTCATTGATATGGCCATTAGCCAACAAGTCAAGCGGAGTAGGGGCGCCCTCTCTACTGCCTGGATTGACTACAAGAAGGCCTATGATTCGGTGCCTCATTCATGGCTGAGGAGGATTTTAGAGTTGTATAAAATTAATCCGACTCTTAAATCCTTCTTAGTCTCGTGTATGGGGCAGTGGACCACAGTCCTTCGTCAACCAGGTAGTGGTGGGCACGCCTCTGACCCGCAAGGCTTGATAAGGATCGAGCGTGGTATATTCCAGGGCGACAGTTTGAGTCCATTGTGGTTTTGTTTAGCACTGAATCCACTTAGCACATTGCTGAAGGATTCAGGGCTAGGCTATCGGTTTCGTAGAGGGGGTGAGGTTATATCTCACCTGATGTACATGGATGACCTCAAACTGTTCACATTGAAGCACCAAGATTTAGTGACATTATTAAAAACTACGGAAGTTTTTAGTAATGCCATTAAGATGGAGTTCGGTGTTGATAAGTGTGCGGTTATGCATGTACAACGGGGGAAGGTTGTAAATTCACCGAATTTACAACTTTCTGAGATAATAACTCTCAGATCTCTCTCCGAGACCGAAACATACAAATACCTAGGTATGTCCGAGTCATTGGGTATAGCGGTAGAGGATATTAAGAAATCGGTGAAAGAACGTTTTTTTGGCCGCCTGACAAAAGTTCTTAACAGTTCTTTGTCCGGTGGTAACAAAATGCGGGCTTTCAACGGTTGGGTGATACCTTTATTGTTATACTCCTTTGGCATACTTAGGTGGACTCAAACGGAACTAGACGCCCTGGATAGGCGAGTCCGTCAACAACTGACATTGCATCGAATGTTACACCCACGATCTTCTGTCATGAGACTGTACATTCCGCGGAAGTGGGGGGGTCGAGGCTTTTTGAATGCCAAGAACCTCCACAACCGTGAAGTGTGCAGTCTGAGAGATTACTTTCTACAGAACGGGTGTGATATTCATTGCGATGTCGTGATGGTTGACAAGGGCCTAACACCTCTTTCCTTGGCTAACGAGAACTGGCGTAAACCAAAGGTGCTAGGTACTGAAGACCGTAAGGACGTATGGAAGAGTAAGGAGCTACACGGGCGGTTCTACCGGGTCTTAACAGGTTCCGACGTAGACCTGCTCGCTTCGGTGAACTGGCTACGTTTTGGGGACCTCTTTGGGGAAACTGAAGGTTTTGCCTGTGCAATTGCAGATGAGGTTATCAAGACGAACAACTATCGGAAATACATCATGAAGGACGGTACGGTCGACATTTGTCGAGCATGCCACCGTCCTGGTGAATCACTTCGCCATATTATTTCCGGTTGTTCGTATCTTGCTAACACCGAGTACTTGCATAGGCACAATCAAGTAGCCAGGATCATCCACCAGCAACTTGCTCTTCAATATGGCCTTATTGAGTTTGAAGTACCGTACTATAAGTACACATCAGTGCCAGTTCTTGAGAATGGTCGTGCATTGCTCTACTGGGACCGATCAATCATCACGGACAGGACTATTGTTGCCAATAGGCCCGATATCGTGTTGGTTGATCGGACCCAGCGTCGGGCAGTGCTCGTCGATATCGCCGTCCCGCATGACGAGAATCTCGTGAAGGCAGAGAAGGACAAACTTAGTAAGTACCTCGATCTGTCCTTCGAGATAACCGCCATGTGGGACGTAGACTCGACGATCATTGTCCCGGTGGTCGTTTCGGCAAACGGATTAATAGCGAAGAGTCTCGATCAACATCTCAAGAGACTCTCGTTAGATTGTTGGATCAAGAGTCAGATTCAGAAGGTTGTTATCCTCGACACGTGCCGTATTGTTAGGAGGTTTCTTAGTCTGTAGCCTCCACCGCCGGTAGTTTGGGTCCTACTCCGCTACTGGTGGGACACTATTTTTTATATTTTTAAATGTATTTGTGTTTTTTATAAATCTATTTAAAAATGTATAAAATAAGAATGTTATTGAATAAACGAAATAATAATAAAAATAACCTGGCAACACTGCTACAAAACAGTCACATTTTTTTCTTGAGGAGCATTTACTAAACTATTTTACCTTTAATCTACAATAATACAAAAATATCATTCAAAACATAATAAAAGTACAAATATATATCTATAACAAAAAAATCAGCATGAAGAAAATCCGGAAAAAACACAAACAAATATTTTATAAATTATAGTACACTTTGACACATTATGTCAGTGTAACAAACTGAAAATGATAATATGAAAATAAGATGATAATCAAGAAAAAATATAATGTTGACCAGAGCTGGCGCCAAAAAAGCACAATTACCAACCCCGGACTTGTCGCACAGCTCCGCCTTACAGTCGTCGACAACTGTGACTACTGGTGAGGCGTCGAGCTCAAGCAGCGACGAGTTTTTCTCTCCGCCGACGTCGCCTCTACCTGTACGTCGGCAGGGGAGAGGCCGGCCACCGACTGGCTTGGGACCCCGAGGCCCTCCGGCTTCGATTACGGACCCCGCTACCGGTGGTAATGTGCACCGCATTCGATGGAACTTCGGTATGAATGAAAACGTGATGCGGGCATATTTTGTGGCTACAGAGGGGGGAACTAACCTCACTGCGTACCGTGTTCGCATGCTACCTCTGTTTCAGGTACTTGAACCAGATGTCAACGTATCGGCACAACGCCTATCGGATCAGGTGCGCGCCATACAACGCTGTCACCTGTTGGATGACGCTACACTTGAAAGGCTACGCTTAGAAGTGTGTAGTGGTATCACGCCTTCTTCATTGCAACCATTACCTGTGCCATTACAAAGTAACCGTAATGAAAGAACGCAAGAAAACATCATCTCACATGTTGGTGAAGAAGTGAGTGATGCTGCTATACCTGTAAGTACTCAATACAATGAGGAATTAAGGAGCGCTTTGGAGCGAGCGATTGGTGAGTTTCAATCTGTCCCTATTGAGTGTAGACCGCGGCTTCCGCGTTTGCCCACACATAAAAAAAACGTGGCGCTAGTGTGTGCCCTAGACTCGATGTTAACATCGTTTTTTAACAACTGCAGAAACATTACTGATGCCCATTCCATTCTGTACTGTGCAGCTGTTGCAGTATGTCGAATAGCTGGTGTTAAATTTTTTAAACAAGAAACAGCTATTCGACCAAAGCCTGCTGTACCAGCTTGGCAGTGCAGAATTGAACGGCGCATCAACGAGGCTAGGGTGCTCATTGGCAAGCTACACTGCTTCAGGACGGGCAATACACGCCCGAGAGTCATGCGCTTTGTGACCCGTGCATTCGTGGGAACTAATATTAGGCCCTGTGAATACTCTGTTCGGGTCACAGAGCGCATCGATTACCTGAAGCAGAAAGTTTATGCGTGGACGAACCGCATAAGGCGGTACAAAAAAAGAGTGGACAGATACACTCAGAATCGCTTGTTCCAAAAAAATGAGAGGTGGGTATATAGAGGGTGGGAGCGACCTAACTCGGATGTGACTGATGGGAGTCTACCTGATGCTGTTTCTACAGTTAACTTCTGGAAAAGCATCTGGTCGACGCCCGTCAGTCATACACAGGATGCGTGGATTAGGGATGTTGAGCGGGCGTGTGAACCAATTCCAGCTATGGAACCTATAACCATATCTGAAGAAGATATTGGTTGTGCAGTTCGTTCGTTGCCAAATTGGAAATCTGCTGGACCGGACGGACTGCACAACTTTTGGTTAAAATGGTTCCGTAGCTCACACGCTTGCTTGGCATCTTGCTTCCAGTCATCCCTTGAGTCATCGTCGCTTCCAGCTTTTATGACTACCGGAGTAACCCACCTCCTATACAAATCTGGTAGTACCACAGACCCCAAAAATTATAGACCTATAACTTGTCTACCTACCATATACAAACTTTTTACATCCATCCTGAGAGTAAAAATATATTCACATGTACAAAACAATAACATCTTGTCAATCTCTCAGAATGGATGTAAAAGTGGGGCACGTGGTACGAAAGAGCTCCTTATTATTGACATGGCTGTTTGCCAGCAGGTACGCCGCAACCGAAAGAACCTTGCGACATGCTGGATTGACTATAAGAAAGCGTACGATTCTGTGCCTCATACATGGCTTCGGAGGGTGCTAGAGCTGTATAAAGTTGATGCAACTCTATGCACCTTTTTGGGGTCATGTATGAGACAATGGAGTACGGTTCTTGTTTATCCAGGGTGTCGTCAGGTTCTAGGAGGTGGTGTACCAATAGGGATTGAGAGAGGTATTTTCCAGGGTGATAGTCTGAGTCCGTTGTGGTTTTGTCTAGCACTAAATCCTCTCAGTACGTTACTAGAGGGTTCAGGGTTAGGCTATCGGATGCGCAGAGGGGGTCAAATTTTGTCCCACCTTTTTTACATGGATGACCTAAAGTTATTTGCCCCTAATGGCCCCGATTTGATGGCTTTGCTAAAAGTTACTGAAACTTTTAGTAAGGCCATCAGTATGGAGTTTGGGGTAGATAAGTGTGCGGTCATGCATGTAAAAAGGGGCGGGATTGTGGAATCTGAAGGAGTCAATCTTTCAGATTTCACACGATTTGGGTCGCTCTCCGCAACCGAAACCTACAAATATCTAGGTATGTCTCAAGCTCTGTGTATTGCTGAGACTGACATGAAACAGAAGTTGCAGGATCGTTTCTTTGGCCGCCTGAAAAAAATACTGAAAAGTCTTTTATCAGGCGGTAACAAGGTGCGTGCTGTCAACGGCTGGGCCATGCCAGTCTTAGTTTACTCTTTTGGCATACTTAGATGGACTCAGACGGAGTTAGAAGCTCTGGATAGGAAGGTGCGTTGTCTATTGACTTCATATCGAATACACCACCCACGTTCGTCAGTAATGAGGTTGTATATACCACGGAAATGTGGGGGTCGAGGATTTTTAAATGCCAAGACTCTCCATAACCGTGAGATATGCAACCTTAGAGAGTATTTCCTACAGGTGGACGTGGATGTGCATCGAGATGTTGTGGCAATAGACAACGGACTGACCCCGCTGTCCCTTGCGAAAGAGAACTGGCGCAAACCTGTAATATTAAGTGTATCTGATCGGAAGGAAATATGGAAGAGCAAGGAACTGCATGGTCGATTTTATCGGGCTCTAAATGGGCCCGATGTTGATTCAATAGCATCGGTATCCTGGTTACGATTTGGTGATCTCTTCGGAGAAACTGAGGGTTTTATCTGTGCAATCACTGACGAAGTCGTGATGACGAATAACTATCGGAGATTTATTGTCAAAGATGGGACGCTAGACATCTGTCGGGCATGTCATCGTCCCGGAGAATCTTTAAGACATATTATCTCTGGTTGTTCCCGTCTTGCGAACGGTGAGTATTTGCACAGACACAACCAAGTAGCCAGGATAATCCACCAGCAACTTGCTCTAAAGTATAATCTTGTCGACGTGGAGGTACCTTATTACAAGTATGTGCCCGACCCAGTTCTTGAGAACGGTCATGTCACATTGTATTGGGATCGATCTATTATCACTGATAAGACTGTTATAGCTAACAGACCTGATATAGTGATAATGGATCGATTAAAGCGCCTTGCAGTAATTGTCGATATCACTGTGCCACATGACGAGAATCTCGTGAAAGCAGAAAAAGATAAACAAATTAAATATTTAGACCTAGCTCACGAGATTGTCGACATGTGGGATGTGGATTCGGCGATTATTGTTCCGATAGTCGTATCTGCGCATGGTCTAATAGCCAAGAGCCTCGACCTCCACCTACAGAGGCTCGCGTTAGGCAGCTGGATCAAGGGCTTGATGCAGAAGGCGGTTCTGTTGAATACGGCCCGTATTGTGCGGAAGTTCCTGTCTTTGGAGCCCTAACCACCGGTAGCTTGGTCCCTGTACCCGATGCCGGTGGGTTACTGTTTTTTATATTTTTAAATGTATTTTTTTATAAATCTATTTAAAAATGTAATAAATATGTGTTAAGTGTTAATAAAGAGAATAACAATAATAATAATCTTAATACACTCACATCCAAATTAGAAAGTTGCGCACTAAAGGTGCGCACCAAAAACGTGACACGTTTTCGTTACTTGTTAGTAGGTTTTACCCCTCGGATTTTTCTCATACCGGGCGCCTTATATATGAAAATCGATTCTTAAGGAGTAAACTCCAATATAATGAAGGTACAGTAACGTAAGGCTAAGAGTTTGTGGCAAATTCTTGTCTCAAAACAAATTTGTTCTTCGTCAGTACTATATGACCAAGCTTCAGTTACTGTCTACAGAAAATAGTTAAAACAAAATAAAAATGAATTTCTGTAAATATACCTACTTAATTTTTGTAAGTCTAAAATGAAGTTTTTAAAAAAAATAGCTTGGTAAGAGTATTATGTTCCTACTTTAATGCTTTGATATATATACGAGTATTTACACGCGATTATGAAAGCAAACTATTGACTTAGTGCGAAGGTGGCCTAATCAAAAATGTATTACAATAAATTGCTTTAAGGTGCAACAAGCAACTGTAAACAATGTTATGCTGATATTAATTGAATGTAATGCAATTAAGGTGTGCTTGGTATCTGAAGAGAGTAATTAGGTTTAAGTTCATATGCATGTGGGGCGAGCAACGGCTTTTATTGTTGAATATATGGTACATATACTTAAGTGACTACATACAATATTGTAGATTGAAATTAATATGTTTTTTAGTGAATGTCTTTTAGCTGGCTAGCTAAGTTTTTAAACGATTATATGTAAGCTGCAAAAGTCATTACTAAGTGGACATCAAACGGTGGAGTTGGCTTAGACAGAGATGGCGCAACAACCTGGATGCGTACCACAGAGACTTAAGGTGAAACAAGACAGAGAACATTGGAAGGACTTGGGGGAGACCTTTGCCTACAAGTACGGACAGCTAATTAAGAAAATAGGTTATAAAATTGATAATTTCATAGTTTCTTTTTTTGCGTATTTCTTACGACAACAGATTATTCACAGATCCTTCCCCCTCTATGGTAGCGTAGTATCACGACACAAGACCAATGTTTTAATATCAGGGTACGGATGCTTCAAGTATATAATTGACTACACGCCAATTGTGTAGCCAGTACTTATTGTCTAATTGCCGCTAAAAAGAAAAGTTTAAGTTTCGCCTAGTTCAATGATAAGACGATACTTACTTATCAGGACCTGATACCGATAAACTCAGCAAACTATTTACAAAGATTCAGCGATTCCCTATAAGATTGTACATGAACTACTTACCATATTACTAAGATCTAGTAATAAAATCGAAAGCTTATTAAGTAAGTTACATAGTACAGAACCAAGCCTTTAACAAGCTTAGTTGAATGTATGCAGATAGAATCGCTTTCGTTCCACATTGTATTGTTACAATGAGATCTTGTCATACACGTGTGTCGAGCGGGGGCCTATTAACGAAATCGCTCGATATTTCACGATTTGTTGTGAAATTGTCGAATTATGTACACTGTTCTTTTTTTAAATATTTGAAACATCGAATTAGTTCAATTCGATGGTGAAACTTGTGGAAGTACAATATTGTACCAACCGTGACTATTACAAAATTAAACGTATTATTGTCTTTTCGCGTATAAAAGAAAGTTGTTATCTAACCGACTTCAAAATTAGAGTATGTTTTAGATGTGTTGGTTTTTTCATAATAATTAGTTATATTACTTCTCTGCAGACCGCCGGGCGCCACTGGAAATACCTTCTGTGTGTGAAACAGAGACGCCCGGCAATGGACGTAAGAGCGGCCGCGGCCTTGGGAACTGAGTTCATTTCTCTTCTAATTATTTAAAGTTTCAAGTTTCTGACATAGCATAACAATAGTTCGAGACGCTTATTGCTACTTTTTATTAAATTCATTCGGCCATTTTGGACATAACCCCTATTATGTGGAACTAAAAATTCTGGCTAATTGTGGGTGTGTAATGCACCTCTGCCTACCCCTTCGGGGATATAGGCGTGATATACTTCTTAGTCATCAAAAAGAAAATAAGTCTACGATTTCGTTTAAATTTTACAAAAATACTATTTTGTATATCTACATACTACATTTAATATTCTCTAATCAAAATATTAAGCGAATACTTACAGAATAGACTCTCAAAACAATGTCCTTCGCTGCCTCAGTCCGTTGAAGCTATCGCTAATTGCAATCGAGTGTCATTTTACGGCTACGCATTAGTGTTATTGCATTTCCTCAGTTATCGGCAAGTGGATCTTGCAAATGTGCGAATGTGTATTGTTGTGTAAATGCAAACTGTCTGTAGGTAATTATTCGGCTATTTGAATCTATTCATGTAAACTAGTCTCTTGGCTTTGTTCCTATTTTAAAATCTCAAATATATCCTTATGTATGGCCAATGCCAAGATTGTAGCCTACGTCATGATAAGAGACAAAAAACCTAAGTTACATTTAAGTTGATTGTGTCCTTGCTACAACCTTATTTGTATTGTTAAAGATTCGAGCAGTACATCAGTGAAGGAAAAGAACCGAGCATACAGTGCGCAAACTGTTCCCTATGATAAAATCTGTAATATTTCGTCATTTGACATTACTAAATCAACCAAAAAAAAAAAAAAAACACAAAATTACTGTACACGTTACCTAATACATGGCAGACATGCTACTATATTTTTTGTATTTCAAAGCAATGAGTTTGCTTAAACTATTTTTAAAATATTAAGAAAGAAATTATAAATAGATCACAAAAACTGATGTCATCGGCGAGACTCGAACCCACGGCCTTTCCCTAACAGAGGGAGTGCTCTGACCAACTGAGCTACGATGACCACTACCGACAACATCGACTTTTTGCTTCATATCATATTCATAATTTCTACATCGCGCTATTAGGTTAGCGTTGGATCGACCTTTCTACCGAACTGACGGTACCTACCAGTGTATCGTGTTACAACGATATTTAAACACTGAATTTTTAGATGAATCCTTACCAAATCCATATATTTTTTGTATTTCAAAGCAATGAGTTTGCTTAAACTATTCTTAAAATATTAAGAAAGAAATTATAAATAGATCACAAAAACTGATGTCATCGACGGGACTCGAACCCACGGCCTTTCCCTAACAGGGGGACTTCTCTGACCAACTGAGCTACGATGACCACTACCGACAACATCGAATTTTTGCTTCATATCATATTCATAATTTCTACATCGCGCTATTAAGGTTAGCATTGGATCCACCTACCGCAGTTCTACCGAACTGACGGTACCAGTGTATCGTGTTACAATGATATTTAAACACTGAATTTTTAGATGAATCCTTACCAAATCCATATATTATTTGCATTTCAAAGCAATGAGTTTGCTTAAACTATTCTTAAAATATTAGGAAGAAATTATAAATAGATCACAAAAACTGATGTCATCGGCGGGACTCGAACCCACGGCCTTTCCCTAACAGGGGGAGTGCTCTATAAAATGTCGTCTGGGAGTGTTCTAGGAAATGCTACTAGACTGAGGACACCTTTATATCTACAAAAAAAAAGAAAACTATTGAGGCGTCTCATCACTAGCGGGGTCAGGGACCAATCCAAACTCTTTTGCAAGTCCTGTCGATGACCAGGCTCTAGTAAGCTATGGGTATAAAAGTACCGGTAGGTAAGGATACAGACATATACCATGTTGGGTTAGTTTAGGGATTTATTACGAGTTTTCCTTCTCTGCCATTTCCGTGCCTTCCATTAGGCGCTACGTATGACATCCACTGAATGAAATAGGAAGGTCGTTTGTATTCGACGGCTTTGCCGGTTGTACACCTCATGTTAACCCGTCGGCTGTCTGAGAACAAATCTTTTCTGCTGATGCTGGAGCTGGACGGTGATCATAGGAAGTTGGTGTTTTATTACGAGCTATGTGTGAAAGTAAAATAGTCGAGGGGTTAAAAAAAGATTTTCTATTTTTCGAATGACATAAAAGAACTACAGTAGAGTTAAATTTATATAAAGCACCCTACGTACTTACTTTGCAAGTTGTGGTAAGTATTAAGTAAAATGCACACAAATAGCATATGAATGATGCTTTAACACACGAACTCCTTAAGTTATTCGCAATCCCCCGGAAACTCACATTTAACGCGTTTTCACAAAACAACAAACACAAAATTACATACACAGGCCACTGAGTTATACAATCATGAACGTTACCACCTGAGAATACGGTGCATTAAACTGTCAGGAACAGTAACTTATGTCTTGGTTAGGATAGCACGTAAAACTTATATGAAGCATACTTGAAAAGTTTTAAAGAGCTTAAAGTTTCCATTTAAGAAACTACAAAGTGAAATTTTCATATAAAATGATGTGTTTCGTTGTGTATAAATAATAAACACTATAGCGACAGACTTTAAGTAGAAATTATAACCATGTTAAGTGAAAAATAAGTATGTCTTTGTAGTTAAATGATCTTATTTACCTTGAGAGACTGAACACGTAGGATATGTTATTCCTAGAGCAAATAGTGGCGGTACAGCGGTTGGTTCCCACAGGCTGCGCTGGCGCACATTTACGTTTCACGTACGAGCACGCGTGCTTGCACTCGGTCATAGTATTAAATATCTATCAGATACGGACAGAGTCTAGCGTTTTTTACTATTTTAACTGAGCGTATAAAGGTGAATTCACACGTATAATAAGTTTTGCAATGCCTTATCTATTATCAGGATAAATTTTCCATGGAGAGACTGCCATTTGACCTGCCAAAACCCATGGGCGATATCAAACTTCTATAACTTGTTAGATCAATCTAATTTTCTTTGGTTTTAAAGCTCCAAATACTCCTAACAACCATTAATGTTTGTAAGACAACTGGGACCGACGGCTTTACGTGCTTTCCGAGGCACGGAGGAGTCTCAATGCCTTAAGAAATGGTCACTCATCCTAAGGCTAGCCTGGTTAGATGTTGCTTAACCTTTGTAATGCGTTAACCTACTAGTATCCCACTAACCCAATCATATTCATAAATAATGGGGTTTAATAGTGGTAGATAAAATAATACAAGATGTATAGATTTTAGAACCAATGCCACATCTCATTCAAAGCTAATGGGGCCGTTCTTATGCAGACTAATATTAAGGCTATATCTCTAAGGACTGTTATTCAAAGCGACCCAGTACTTAGGAAGTTTATACTTACTAAAAACTACCAATACTATTATGAAATCTTGCGCCTGAAACACGAATCTTAGATACAGCATTGACAAATGACCTTGGTTTATTTCACGTGATGTTATCTTATATCATACGAGCACCATAATAAGTAAGTAAGTCACAATTAATACGCCTGTGTTCCCGTACCTTCTAACCATTCCTAAATCAGTATCGATCTACAATAGATCCCTCTTGTGGCCGCCGGCGCACGACTGTGCGCACGATTCAGATTAATCTATCGAAATACGTTTTACAACATATTATTTATAGAGCGCATGCGCTGGCAATGATCATCAGTCCGTGTGCGTAGTGATGCGCTGTGACGCATGCCCCGCACACCGGCCGATTGTCGATGCGGAAATATCGACACGACGTTATCGATATCATTGATCGTATCTATATGTGAGTGCAGAGTGCTCGTTTGAGTACAGATTAGTGCTCAGTCACGTTACGTATGCGAAATTCTTAATTAGAATAGCATTGGTATGTATGTTCACATGTACTTTTATCGATTATACGTCATTATTTGATATGTTTTAGTTTAGATTGGGATCTGAATATTAAAAGTCTCTACCTACTTCATTGTGGCAACCATAAAAAATGTTATAGGCATAAGTACTTAGTGAGTAATGATAACATATTGTGTTACACTACTGATTTAATATTTTTTGAATTTGTTTTGACCCATATAATAAATATTAATTTATCTCATCGAATTTTTCCTAAGCTGTCTATGTTTGACCTTAAATATTTCATAGCCTATAAATTATGCGAAATAGACATTATGTCACTTTGAGCGCTAATCCGTTATTAATATTCAAAAACCATTAAAAATTAAACCCATCAAATCACAGACTTTACGGTCAAATCGGACGGCACCAACTTGTACTTCATAACTCGTAAAACTGAAGTGATGTCGTAAAAATAAAACCAAAAGCATTCTAACTGAAGTCAACAATTAACCCCGGCTGTAATGAAACTTCTGAACTAGCTCCCGCTCCGACGTAGAATCGCGGAGCCTATTTTAAAGACATTGAATATTTAAGAGAGCTAATTGAAATGAGCGAGACAGTTTGGAGTGTCGCCAGGATAATTACCTAGCTCCTAAGATGAGATTTAACGTGCCACGTTTAAATAAAAGGGATATTTTTTTGTGAAAGTTTATTACTGGATTATTAGTTACTGTAAATTCACGGGAAGTTCTTGAATGTTTTGTAATTAAATTAGAATATATTATATTTGTTGTGAGTTAAAATATGACTACAATTTTTATTAATTTCTTAACGAATAAGTCCAGTCCAGTGCACGATACACAAATTTAGAGTAGAAAACCTAACGACATTCCTAGCTAGTATTTGCAACTACTAGGTTTATTTTGAAACAATTTACGATATAAGTAGTTATTGTACTGTACACTTCTTAGTTCTTATTAATTATTAAAAAATAGCAAGAAATGAAGCAATTTTTTTGTAATTATTACAATTGTAAATAAATTTATTTACAATAAGAATTACAATTTACATAATTATGTACAAAAAATAATAACACTACAAAATGTCGTTTAAAAATCCTCCGCGTCATTGCTGTCTGGGAAGGTTCTCAGAATTCTGGCTGTGTTGCCACGTTGGATGGCGATACTTATTCTTTGGGCCGGAAAATAGCCAGCCTTCTGGTCCTGATAAGCATTTTTTTGTCAATTTTAGTATGAACATTGCTTCTGTACATATTATTATATTTTAAGCTTTAAACAGTCTATAATAAATAAAGTGTTATATACAATGATATTTTATGTAATTATAAAACCGTCATTGGTTATATACATATTTCTTACATCAACATGGAGAATGTTAATCCATAACAATATCTAGTGGCATTTAAATTTTTATCAACATTATTATGGCATATCATTATGTGTATAATAAAAATTAAGTATAACGTAATCAATATATTACAGTTTTAAAATATACACATTAACATTTTTTTTTTCAAAACATGTCTGTGTTTTTTTAGGTATGGACCAGTTTAACTGTCATCGATATCGATAACTATAATCGTCCCACCTTAGCTCGTGTGATGTCGAAGGTTGGCGATTCGTGCAGTCCGTGTGCGACCTCTCTTCCGGTGTCCAACACTGGCACTAATGGCCGCTTATTTGTACGTGAATTCACATTCAACCGATTACCATGTTTACTTACAAATTGCCAGAGCATCATTGTGCTGATTGTAAAATTATTTTAGTTAGTTTCCAATTGCAAACCTAGGCCAGCCAACGTCGACCAATGATATCACAGGGAAATGCAGTAATGTGGATTTTTGGTCACGTGACCTTTATTGTTTTTTGCTCTATCATTGGTTGAGTACCTAATAATTGTAATGTAGATGGTGGTCGCGAGGGATAAGCGGAGCTTTGCATTTGTATGAGTGACCACGAAGAGTAAACTCTTTTTAAAGCTGTGTGTACAACACATGTGTGTGTAAAAGAGGTCACATATACATTCACGTACACTGCACTCACACAAATGCAAAGCTTCGCTTACGCCTCGCGACCTGTACCATGCTATTTTAGGCTGGTCATAGCTAAAAAACTGCAAAAAACTACTAATGAAAATGAGACTGAGCTCATAATACTAATATTAGGACCGCACTATCATCCTCATCGCCTATGATGACATTTTAAACAATGACCTACACTTTGAACTTGGTTGATAATTATACCTACTAACAAATCTACTAGGTACTAGTTAAATAAGTTATCCCGCGTCGGAGAAAACACACCGGCTCGTGGCCTTCTTCTGTACGGACGACGGGCTACCAAGCTGCCGTCATCAAGACCCGATCACGAAGGCCGAAACTCAAGGGTGAAACTCGGGGGGGGGGTTGGAGTGAGGAGATAATGACCTGCATCATTGTGATCCAGTGAAAATATGCACTTAAGTATCTTTAAATTATTTTATGTCCAACCCTAATCATTATTCTACAGATAAAGTCAAGTTTAAGAGTATATTTACAAGTACCCATAACTTGTAGTGTAACAGAAACTTAAGCAATGCAGTATAAATCCTTCTCAAGTACAACTTATTCTCTATCCCCTTTCAAGTCGATACGGACATTCAAACATACAAATCGAGTGTAAGGCCATAATTGTTAATTTCAAGCAAAATGCCCGCAATAGCTTTCAAGTCGAACTAACTAACGATCCTATTGCTAGATGCCTATCGGGTTTCTAGGCATTGTGTTAGCCAGGTTGTACATTATACGTAAACCAGGATTTAAATTTATCTTAGTTTTGACCGGCACTTCTCAAGACTTTGGTTACTTTTTACATAGCACCTTTTAATTGTTTTTGAACTTTTATTTCCGATATTGAAGTCAACAATATATTGAGTTATAAGCAGTGTGTGTTAAAATTTGATCTGATCAATGGTTACTAGAGCATCCTTCGTGATAGAAGAAATAAACGACTCGCCAAAGAATACAAGAAACATTATGGATTACAGCACCGGCTTGAAAGACTTCAAGCACATTATGATATTATTTTGTCATTATCTACCAATTGCTTTCAGTAATACTGGAGGCCTTTAATTTTTTTTAACAATTAAAGTTATCAATTAATATTAAACTATCAATTACGGAAACAGTGGTGCACAATGGTGCAACTGGTCCCTAAAAATGCGAGTACATAATGCATGCGTGCACGCTGCGACGCGCACAGATCGATGGATCGTATCGATGCTCACAAAGGATCGAGTCGTGATTTCGATTGCGTTACGTTTGAAAGTTTGCCGTTTATGTAAAACCTAGTTTTATTTTCTTGCGTGAGGTTGTTTCTGAGATATTGTTGGACGTTTCTGTGACCGTGTGGGGTCGTCTCCATTGTGATCGCTATTTCAACTGGATTTCACAAGTCTGTTTCTTTTTTTTTCAACCTCCTAAAGATTATTAATAGACTACGATCGTATCTATTGAGGACTTAGGACAATTTGCTACAAAATAAACTGTTTACTAATTCTTTTTCCACTAATTTTTCTTAAAAAATATAATAGAAGTTTTTGGGGTAAGCTATTCGTAGAGTCATCATTTTATTAAAAAAGTAATTCAACATGTATGTTCGGATTAAAGTCAAGTGTCATCCAAATAAAACCACTACAATAAGATCAAATTCATCAGCTTGGGAACCTAACAACATGAAAATTTTGTGTCCGTGACGGAATCACTCGAGTGTGAACAGTGTGTTAAATGTAAAGAACCATAAAAAAAGTTCAGTTTTGACATCATTTCACGTCGATCAGCGGCCCGATGAATAACTCGGTCCAATAAAAAAAAACATCTACGTTGTGAATGCGACTCATTTTATGAATGAAATAAGATTTTTTTTTTCTTACGGAACCGCGACAAATACGTGCTTTCCTTTCTCGGCCGTCTGAGGCGACGTGCATTCATTTTAAATTACTTTTTTAATTCCATTTTGATCTATCAGACTTATTTGTGACAACCTGAAGTCAACCCTATAACTGCCGTTACTCGGTTTAAGATACCAAAAGTGGTAAACATTTAAACCGCATGTTGTAGGTTTCTTTGAGAAGTAACTTCGTCGCAGCAACTGCTTCAATGTAGCGCTCTGTACACAGATGCGGTTTGAGTAACGAGATTTTATTTGTTGCGCTTGATTTATTAGTGGGATTAGAGATTTTCTAGAATATAAAGAGGTGGAATTGAAGTCAACGTTATTTGTGCGGAAACGAAGTACCCTCAATTATACACTGTAAAAGTACCACAGTTTAAATAAAAAATATTTTGGACTGTTTCGATTACAGAACCGACTGGAAGCCTTACTTTGAAAAACAAACACATTTTTTTTTCATAAAATTCTTAAAATTTATGTGGTTTCTTTTTTTAATTCCGCAGCCCGAGGCCGCTGCAGCCTACGTCTATTGCCGAGCGCCTCTGGATAGCACTAGGAAGTTTTTTAAGGCTTTGAGCTTACGAGTACTCATTTGATGTCTAGAGACTACATAAATTTTAAGTTTTTTGTTAAAAAATTGTGTTAACTTTGCGGTGTATTATACCTTTATTTATAATCGCTTGATATAAAACTAGTATTTAAATTTAATACACACACATAGACATTACAACTAAGTGTATTTCTTTTCCGCGTAGGCTGGTGTCACGAAATAGTGAGAGAGTCATTGCCGGTAACAGAGAGAATCCGGATCGAACTCCTTAGTAATCGTACCTTCATCACGTTTGTTAACAACTGCGTTACCCTGAATTTCTCTGAATAACCAAGATTTTGGTATGCCAAAGTAAATACATACGTAATCAAGCCTGTTTCATAGCGAGGTCACTATAATTCACCCCCATATTTCGCCAGTAACGTTAAAGGACCCGCGTGGTGAACCTATTGCCGTTAACCAGGGCCTTTAATGTTTACCAGAGCCTCGTCCGTTGATCGACAGGTGTACCACTTGCTGGTGAGGTTGAATTGGACAGCTAAGACCTTGATGAGACCACAGTGCACCTGCACCAAAGAAAATACACACACACACATATCATGCCTATATCCCCGAAGGGGTTGGCAGAGGTGCATTACACACCCACAATTTGCCAATATTTTTTATCCCATGTAATAGGGGACACGCCTATTACCGTCACCGGGCACTTTTATAATGGATTATGTCCAAAATGGCCGAATGAATTTCCAAAATGGCCGAATGAATTTAATAAAAAGTAGCAGCTATTTTGTAATTTAGAAAAAAAATTGAAACCCGTTGCGATGATATGTTGATGAAAGGCAACAAAATCTTACGTACCAGCCGCTATGGCATAGCCAATTAAAGTCCTAGGCGTCTCGGACTATCTACCAAAGAAAATACCATACCATAAAGGATCATTGGTAATCATTGTCACAGTTTCAGTGGCGTGGTCGGTACTTAGTGCATGGGTTTCAACTCCGGAGTCTCGGGTTCGATTCCTAGGTTGAATCAAATATTTGTGCGATCCACAAATGTTTGTTTCGGAGTTTAGGTGTTTTCTATGTATACATGGAGCACACTAAAAGTTTTGCACTTCTAGCTAATCGGAACTATTTGAATTTCGAATGTTATATTTTTTTAAACGTTGCAACCTTCTTAGTAATAAAAAAAAACAATTGGCGGGAAATCATTTGTCAATTGTTTTTTATCACACATCAAAGTTCTACGTATGCAACGAAAGTGGAATTAAGTCGAAAAGATATTAGAGCGATGACTTTTTATGATTTTTAAAGTTCTCTCTCTCTCCGCAAGACTGTGCCGCTCGTCTTCAAAATGCTTTTGGGAGAGAAGCACCTTGTTTGAGCACCGTGAGGCGATGGTTTGCTGAATTTGAGAGAGGTCGAGTTTCTTTACATGGTGAATTTCGTGAAGGGCGGCCTTCAACTGCCGTCAACGAAAATAATGTGGCTACTATAAAGCGGTTAATTGAAGAAAACCCGCGGATTACCTATGAGACAATTCGAGGACTATTGGGGATTGGTATGAGTCAAATCCAGAAAATTTTACACGAAGAATTGAAAGTTCGGAAACTTTGTTGTCGTTGGATCCCTCATGAACTGACAGCGGAGCAGAACCGGGCTCGCGTGGAATAGTGCTCACAGATGCTACTGAAGTACGACCACGGACATTCTAATGCTGTTTATGACATTGTCACAGGAGACGAAACGTGGATTTATTGTTTTGAACCCGAACAAAAACAGCAATCTTGTGAATGGGTGTTTGAAAATGAGAACAAGCCAACAAAAGTGAGGCAGGCGAGAAACGTTGGTAAAAAAATGATCGCGTTTTTTTCTCAGCTACGGGTCCCATTTGTAGAATTCCACTTGAAGATCAAAACAGTGTTAATGCCGAGTGGTATTCTACCATTTGTTTATCCAGGGTGTTAGAAAAAGTTCGCGAAAGACGACCCAAAAGTCGCGTTCTCCTACATCATGACAACGCTTCTTCACACACGGCCAACAAAACAAAGTCATTTTTAGCTTCCGAAAAAGTACAACTCGTCACCCAACCTGCGCATAGCCCCGACCTAACACCTTGTGATTTCTGTATTTTCCCCAAAATCAAAGATTTGATGAGAGGTTTCACTTTTACCAACTCCGAAGAGGCAGTGATAGCGTTCAATCAGCACGTAGTAAACATGCCTTCAGATCAGTGGTCCTCCTGTTTTAAAAAATGGTTCGATCGCATGAAAAAATGTTTAAAATGTAGAGGAGAGTATTTTGAAAAGCAATAAACATAATATTTGGGTTTTAACATGTTGTTTTTTAAGTTACGCAAAACTTATAGTGTGACCTACGTAGTATGTCATTGTATGTATTTATAAAAAAATATGTATATTTATCAGTTGTCTAAATCCCATAGCACAATATGCCAAATGACGTTGTGTAAGAAATGATTCGACCCGGGAATCGAACCCGAGACTCCGGAGTCGAAAGCCCACTTGCACCACTTGCACTTCCGACTACGCCACCGAAACAGTTAATGTTACTCCGTACAGTACAAGGACGGGTTATTTACAAGACGTTCAAAAACAGTCAAAAGTAATTAAAATAATACTTAAATTTGACTTTAAAGTCAACGACTAATCCAGTGTAGATCATTTTGAATGAAATCTCATTTCTCCAAGCAAGTTCTTGCCTTTCATTGAAATAAAAACTAAATATCCCGTAACCAGCATGTTCCGAGATAGTAAGTAGGAGGGCAAAAAAGTACCCAGTACTCGTGGGAAGTCAATTACACGATTAGACCCATCTACGTTTCTACATAGAGTGGTCTGTTGGACCAGCGTGCGCGGCGGGCCGGTTAACGTTAGGGTTGACTCAGTGATTTATTATTTTTATTTTATGCAATAACTTAGCCTATTAGTATTTTCTTAAGGAAAGAAGACGGATTTTTGCAACAAATAAAGTTTAAAACTACTGAAACGATTTCAAAAATTATTTTAGTTAGGTTACTACGTTAGTGTGCACAACCCTTAAAATAAATAACAAAAAACTGTCCTGTCGTAATATGGTAGGTACGTGTCATTATTAAACTAGGTACCTATCTAACTACTCACGTGTGTAACGATGGAAAGACAGACATATCCCCGCCATCACGCCCTTATCCCCGAAGGAGCACGCAGAGGTGTATTACACACCCACACAATGCCAATAATTTGGTTGGTCCCACGTAATAGGGGGCAAACCTATTGCTGTTACCGGGCACTGTAATAATAGATCATATCTATACTAATCTATACTTCTATACTAATATTATAAAACTGAAGAGTTTGTTTGTTTGTTTGAACGCGCTAATCTTAGGAAGTACTAGTTCGATTTGGAAAATTATTTTTGTGTTGAAAGGTGCATTCCTCGAGGAATGCTATAGGCTATATAAATCACGCTATTATACACGCTAGAATAGGAGCCGAGCAGCAGTAAAATATGTTCCAAAAACGGGGAAAATTTGTTTCTTTTGAGAACTTCTGTTACGTGCGCTGACCAAACGGTTAATGTTATGTCGAAGTAATGTACTAAAGAATCTTTCATCCTTGAAAATAAAAATAAAAAATCCGCGATGTCATATTATCTTTTAAGGTTAACTCACTGTTTTTTTTTTTTTTTTTTTTAGTTCCGCGACCAAGGCCGCGGCCGCTCTAACGTCCGTTGCCGGGCGTCTCTGGTTACAAGCAGAACGTATTTCCAGTGGCGCCCGGCGGACTTTGACCACCTCTGTGGTCTCTGCGGGGGTTGGGTCGGGATGAGAATCCCGCGTCGTTGGGGGTAGGGTTTTATCCCGCGTCAGTGAGTGAATCTGGTTGCGTGCTATGGGGCAAAGGCCCCGCAGCACGCAACCCTTCTAGCCTGCTTCTGTAAGGACGACAGGTGGCGATCCCGCCGTCCTCAGGCCCCGATCATGGGTTAACTCACTGTAACATAAAATAGCTAATCAACGGACAGGCGACGGACGGGAACCAAATTTAGGTCCAACTCCGTATAATGTCCAAATTACTACGCGGACGAAGTCGCAGGCGACCGCAAATATGTAATAAATTTAGATATAGGATTATAATATAGTTTAAAACCGCAGAGCATGTAAGTATTATGTTAGGCACGCACTTTCGCCGGGAGCCACTGGAAATTCTAACTAGTGCCAGAGTTGCTCGGTATTGGGTGCAAAGGGGCTCTACCAACATCTATAGGGCCCCAGCGACCTCACCTGCTAGTGGCGCACCTGCTGATAAACGGACGAGGCTCGTTAATTTACGGTACCTATGGAGTGGCTTCGGCCCCTACGTGGGTACCAGGTGGTACAACAGTGTTGGTCCGGGGGGGTACCACCGTGCAGCTGTGCTAAAGCCCCCCAAGTAACCCAGCCCAGGCTGGGTTGCGTTAGGGGTTCAGCAGCTGCACCGCCGGGCCCGGGGCGATGTATGGTGCAGCAGGCATGGGACCAGTGGGGGCGAAACGGAGTCTAGTGTGGGTGGTGTGGGTCGATTCGCCGGCCAGGGAGACCCTTAGCAACGGCGTTGCCGCGGCCGCCCGCAACACAGTCATGGGGCCCGCCTGGGGCCAACCACCCCAGGAGGCTGCCCCACATGTTGCGCATAATCCTGATGTGGGATCGCCGCTCCGGGTGGTAACCGGTGTGGGGTAGCGGCGGCCTTGCATCAGGGGGGTTTGGGAGCCCTTCCGTCCGGCGGGTCGGCTCCGACCTAACCACACGGTTCTAGACAAAGCTAGCCCCTGCGCTTTGTCACTTACTGCTGCACCAAATGTCGCCCTGTCTTCACGCTTCTTCTTCAAAATCTACAATGGCAGTGCAACAAAAAATAAATAAACGTTACACAGCGGCCCTAGGAAACCCCACAACTTCACATTTCGAGGTGGAGTTCACTAACGTCCGTGGACTCCATGCGAACCTCGATACCGTCCACCACCACCTTGAGACGGCACGGCCCGCTGTGATGTTCCTCACGGAGACACAAATACGCCGCCCTGACGACACGTCTTACCTGTGTTACCCCGGCTATGTCATCGAGGAACAATTTCGAGACAAAGCCGGGGTGTGCGTGTTCGTTAGGGCGGATGTTTGCTGCCGCCGGTTGCGCTGCCTAGAGAACCCCTCCAATTCCGTCCTTTGGCTGCACGTAGACCATGGCTCTATGAGCCAGATCTACGTGTGCGTCTACCGATCCCACACAGGGGATTCTGAGACAACAAAGCTCTTCCAGTACCTCAGCGAGACGGCTGATGAAGCGCAGGTGCGGTTCCCGAACGCTGACCTAGTGTTTCTGGGGGACTTCAATGGCCATCACATTGAATGGCTGGGGTCCCTCAAGACTGATCATGCGGGTAGAGCCGCCCATGCGTTCGCTCTCTCCCACGGTCTGACCCAGATGGTATGCGGGATCACCCGGATACCAGACAGGTCAGATCACGCGCCCGCTCTGCTGGATCTACTGCTGACGAGTCGCCCAGCCCAGTACAGTGTTTCGGTAGGAGCCCCACTGGGTAGTTCCGACCACTGTGTTGTTCACGCTGGCATGAAGGTGTCACCTCCTGCACGTCCTGTGCAAACGTCACGACGACTATGGCACTACTCGTCAGCGGATTGGGACGGTCTACGCGATTATTTTGCGTCCGTCCCCTGGAGCCAGCGCTGCTTTGTAGGAAAGGCTCCTTCGGATAGTGCTTCTGCTATTGCTGGCGAGATCAGTTTAGGGATGGATTATTACATCCCTTTCACTGATGTCGCCAGTATCCGCAGAGCCCGTCCCTGGTTCGGGCGAGATTGTGCCAAAGCTGTTCGACAAAAACAGTCGGCATATCGCGCCTGGATCAGGGCCCGGGCTGTGCGCGACCCAAACGTGGGCCACCTCAAAGCAGCGTACAACCGGGCCACAAAGTCGAGTAAGAGGGCCTTTAAGAGAGCGGATGCCCAGCGCGTCGCGCGGCTTGGTCAGGAGCTCACTTCCCATCCCACGGGCAGCCGTGGATTCTGGCAACTGGCCAAAGCCGTGCAATCTAACTTTTGTCAGCCCTCGCTGCCACCGCTGCGTTACCCAGATGGAACACTGGCTCACAAAGCCCAAGAGAAAGCGGATATGCTCGCAGACCTCTTTGCGGCTAATTCCCGGGTCGACGACCGTGGCCTGCAGCCCCCCGCCATCGCCAACTGTGGCCACACAATGCCTGATATTGTTATCAGGCAATGTGATGTACGGGCAGTGCTGCGGTCACTCGACACGCGGAAAGCCAGTGGCCCTGACGGCATTCCGGCGGTGGTGCTACGAAAATGTGCAGCTGAGTTGTCTCCAGTATTAACGCGTCTGTACCGCCTGTCATACTCTTCAGGGCTCGTGCCGGAGGTCTGGAAGGAGGCGAACGTACAACCGATCCCCAAGAAAGGGGATCGGTCCGATCCAGGCAACTATCGACCCATAGCTGTCACCTCAGTCATTTGCAAGGTGCTGGAGCTCCTTATAAATAAGCAGCTCATGCAATTCCTAGAGGATCACTCGCTAATCAATGATCGACAATACGGCTTCAGGCCAAAGCGATCAACGGGTGATCTTCTGGCATTCGTAACGCATGTCTGGGGTGGGGCTATGGAAAGGCACGGCGAGTCCTTGGCTATTAGCCTGGACATCGCCAAAGCCTTCGATAGGGTCTGGCATGCTTCGCTCCTTTCCAAGCTTCCGGCATATGGTCTACCTCCTCAACTGTGCAGCTGGATTGCCAGCTTTTTAAACGAGCGCCGAGTGCGGGTCCTCTGCGATGGCCAGGCTTCTCGCTTCTTGCAAGTGAATGCCGGGGTACCGCAGGGGTCCGTACTATCACCAACTCTCTTTCTTCTGCATATCAATGATATGCTATCCCTCGGGAACATTCATTGCTATGCAGATGACAGCACACTGCACGGGAGTTACTCGGTTCGTCCGACGGCGGGGCGATCTGAGATTGAGGAGGAGAGACGACGACTCGTGGCTGATCTCGACCGTAACCTCGACAGTATCTCTCAATGGGGTACCGAGAACCTGGTCGAGTTCAATGCCCGCAAAACACAGGCGTGTGCATTTACTGCGAAGAAATCCCCTTTCCTTCCCCTACCCTCTCTTCAGAATGCATTATTACCAATGAAGGACAACCTTGATATCCTTGGCATAGACGTTCGTCGAGAGCTCAATAATAAAAACTACATCGAAAGATGTATAGGGCTAGCTTCGCGGAAACTAGGAATACTGAATAAGGTAAAGAGATTCTTTACACCGGACCAGAGGTGTCTGCTGTACAAGACGCAGATTAGACCCTGCGTCGAATACTGCTCTCACCTCTGGGACGGCTCCGCGAAGTATCTGCTGGACGCTCTCGACGCTATGCAGCGACGGGCTATCCGTATTATTGGTTGTCCGGAGGTAACGGGAAGCCTTGAGCCGCTAGCTCAGCGCCGAACAATAGCTTCCTTGGCCGCATTCTACCGTATTTACCACGGCGAGTGTTCTGAAGAGCTCTTCAATCTGATCCCACCCTCTTCCTTCCGATCCCGAACGACTCGTGCCGGGCAGAGATGCCACCCCCACACAGTGGATAGCATGTTCGCGAGAACCGAACGTTTTAAACGTTCGTTTCTCTGCCGAACGATAGTGGCCTGGAACGCCCTGCCTGTGCACGTGTTTCCTCCCACATATAATCCTGGGTTCTTTAAGCGGAGCGTGAAGAGGCACATCAGTAGGTCGTCAAGTTGAGGGCCACTCTCAATAGTAATGTGTGCTGTGAGAGTGGCCCACAATCGCTAGACGTCGTCACGACTTACCACCAGGCGGGCGGCGTCAATTTGGCGAACCAAATATAAAAAAAAAAAAAAAAAAAAAAAAAAAAACTGAATTATAAAAAAAAACTGGTACCTAATTATTATCTCTTGCTCTAAAACTTGGCAAATAAAACTAAAGTAAAATAAATTAAGTAAATTTTATAATTATCCCATCATTACCTATCATATTATTTTGACCATCTGACAAGAAAATTACTTCTTTTTAACACAACGTGTCCGATTAGTCGTCACTATTGTGTCGCGCAATCGTTGCAGCCATTCAACTAGAACGTTTTCCGATCGCCACACCGAATTCCCCTACCAAAGTTTAACTAGAACATAGGCGTTGGTAATTATTGACGATAAAAAACGTCCAAGTGACTGATTACTTTCACAAGATATCACAATAGAGCATGAAATGAGCTTCGGTGAGCCACCGCGTTACGCATCGCCCGTGTACCAGTTGAGTGTAATAAAGAGTCTATAGAAAAAATCAATAAAAATGTTGATAGATAGTTACTAAGTATAATGTTGAATGAAACGTTTATTATGGTTCATAGCTTCTATACTATTACTGTCTTCAATAGTTAGTTTATCTGTTATTCACAGCGTGATATGGGTTCTACAAAACATTTGAAATGAAATGAAAAAAAAAATATTCATATGTCACACTATTGCTTCTACCTTTACATTCACTACCAGAGTGCAAGGCAATAGGTAGAACCTGTAAGAAAGAAAACTCACGACTGCTCTTGTCTTATATATAGGTAGGGTAAAAAAGGGAGCCACTTAAAACGAGAATTCAAATAAAATCTTATTTAGTCATAAAATCTACACTGCAACCACCTAATAAGAAAGTATACTTAATCACCTATCAATCAAGATAAGTTTCGAGCATATTGGCTATCACCTTTGGAAATAATAACAGTTTTAAAAACGACAATTCTGACTCCTCCCATTGTGCTATGGTGCGAGGAATGGAGGTCACCGTGTGGGTAATTAGAGTCACACAACTTTTAGCTGAGTCCCACAGCAGCAGTCTGCGTGAGCTTATAGCCCACATGCAGTACATCTATACCACATCTCATTTTCCGAATTCTCCGCAAATTTGTCATTCATTTTCTACGTCTTCAGTACTGTGATCTTGACATAGCTAATCAGTATTTACATCTCATACAGAAGTATAATTATTTACTCTTTCAAACTTGCCTCTTTGCTTTTTCAGAGCCTTCTGTCTTTCCCTTTGTATGTCTTTGTTGTCCCTAACCTTTCCATTTTTTGTTCCTTTTTCGTACCTAGTCTGAAAATCTCTTACTTTCTATCTCGAAGACATCCTCACTTGGACGCGGTACACATTATTACCGACGGACGAGGCTTTGGCAAATATACCTAACTAGCGAACGCCTGCGGTTTTTTAACTCGCTTGACAAATTACCCCTTAAATATTTAATATACTCTGTTTTTTAGTATTTGTTGTTAAAGAGGCAACAGAAATACATGATCTGTAAAATTTTCAACTTTCAAACTATCACGGTTCAAGAGATACAGCACAAGATAGACGGACGGAAGGACGGACAGCGAAGTCTCAGGGTTTTCCTTTTAACCTTTGGGTATAGAACCCTAAAAAGCATACATAGAGACGGACAGACTTTGTTTTGTACATGTTAAGATGATTAAGTGTCTAAAAACGATATTAGTCTCGCTTCTTAATATACCAATAAAGTGACTAGTGAAATATTTACTTAATAAATGCCTCAGCCTTTCCCATCGCGGATAAAATTCGATTTTGTGTGTTTGTAGCTGTTATTATCTATGCCTTATCTAAGTGCTATTCCCGAATTCAATTCTGAACAAAAAATGTTTCTGAATAGTTTCCGAAATTAAGTATATTTTCTTTATATTAGAACATTGCTACTATTTGGCATACCTTTTTCTAATTTTAAACTAAACATAGCTTGTATGTTGGTAACAAAAAAAAACTATTGTAAATCACACCGAACTCAGACAAAATATCGTAATTATTCCCAAAGGAATAAACACCCAGATTTAGCCAGTCACTGGTGTCACATTACCTTCTCGTATAAATAAACATATTGTCAGATTGTGTCAATACATTGTATTGATTTGTGTTTTGTATTAACATATTATTCTAATCATACTGCTATTCGTTTCAAATAAAACGCTATTTGCCGATACATTCTAAAACGGCCTAAAGGGACACTTGGTAGAACAGTGAGTGAAACTGGCATAAATGCACAACTGATTATATGTGAATGGCTCAATCAAGGCTCTGAGTTGCGCAAGGCGTTATGTCGATATGTTTTGACGTGTCCAGGTTCCGACCGTTGCCAGTTGTAGCAGTAAATTGCTACAATTATATTGGTAACTATGTCAAGTAGCAAACGTGGGGAGATGGGGGTTAAATAGACCAGCGTATTCATGATGATTGTAATTACTCGTATTATTTGTTTTGGTTTTATCTTGATTAGAAATTATACTAAACTGTAATGAAGCACACGGTGATTCACGCAAGCGTAGCAGGGAGTACCCCCGACTCCTAAACAGTTTTCTTATACCCAATTTTCAGGAACACCATGTTATTACCAGGATAAAAAGTAGCCTATGACCACGACCGTTGTTAACTGGTCTAGACGTCAAACAATAAAATGATTGTACCTATGCATATCTACGCCTTATTTCGTGTTAAAGTAAAAAAAACATTATGGAACGCAAAAGTTTAAAAATTAAGAACTCTGTCTAGTCTGTCGGAGATTATCAACTGCTTCGGTGGCGTGGTCGGTAGTGCATCGGCTTTCGACTCCGGAGTCTCGGGTTAGATTCCCGGGTCAAATATTTGTGTGATCCACAAATGTTTGTTTCGTAGTTTGGGTAATCTCTATGTATAATATGTATGTATTTAGAAATATAAAACTATGTTTATCAGTTGTCTAGATCCCATAGCACAAGCTTATATTAGCTTAGTTTGGGCTAGATAACGTTGTGTGAGAATGTCCAAACATATATTATATTTATGCGTATATTCATGGTTACTGGTAAATATCAATTTAATAAAAAATGAAATTGCTATACTTTCGAGTTCCAATTATCCCCAACGTCCCCACGGCGTAGCTCCGCGTTAGCCCAAAGCCGCAACACATCAAGTGTATCATTACAAAAGTACGAGGCTATTAACTGATTATATATTTTTGACAGCATATGTATGTTGTATAACTAGCTCTGTACGATTAAGTAGCGAGCCATGATTAGTATGAAATAGATGAAAGTTGACATAGAAGTTTATATCCGTAGTGATAAAATGATATATTATCTATTTCTATACTTATAATAAAACTGTAGAAGTGAAAATTTTGTACATTGAAAATAACAAAAAATAGATGGCAGGCGGTGTTACTAGACCGACACCGAACCCAAAAATGTGATTAAAAAAAGTTTTGTCTGTCCGTCTGTTTGTTCAAGCATCACGCAAAAACTACCAGTTCGATTACGATGAAACTTGGTAAAATTATTCTTTAATATCCTGGGCACCACCCTGGGTACTTTTTATCCCGGAAAAGTATATACAGTAAAAACAAACTTAATTTTGCGGTTCGATCCCTAGACCCGATTACTGTACCAACCGCAAATATTATGTATGTCGTAGGTTACGTCACCCGCAGTGGAGTTCACTAAGGGGCGCTGCACACGGCTAAGATACTATAATATTTTATCTTAAGATACAATATTGCTCAACAGCTATACATAATAAACCAGTAACTGGTGATCAAGAAAGCTATAACACGTAGGCGGAGCTGCGGGCAATAGCTAATGTATAATAGGTATATACGCACTTAAATCTGATATTTCTTTTAATTTTGTGACTTTGAAGTGCTAAACGTAAAGTAAATATTTTTCAAGACAAATAATTTGAAAATTCTCACACAACGTCATCTAGCCCAAACTATTAATAGTGGGCCCTAGAACATTGAAACTTATTGATTAACAGCAAGCTCATTTTTCGTAAGTAGCTTTATTTTACCGAGTCCTGCACCTATTAAAAAAAACGAGCCGTTCTCGAGCCATTAATCTCTTAACCAACACGACTTTGTTTTATTAGATAATGTAGGTGTTATGGTTTGTTCAAATGTATGTAGCAAGTTCGACTAGTTAATATTAATCGATTTACTAAGGTACAATTTAGCGTCGAACATTATTTAACTTGAAAAATTGTGATACACCAGCCTCCCCTTACCCCTCAGCATTTATCCACTTTTCTTTTACCATTCCATTGTTAGTGACCAAGAACACGATTAAGGTAGGATATTATGTGCTCTTTGACTCATAGTATGACGTTAAGCACCTTATGAGGAATACCTAATGCACAATTTTTTGCATAATACTGTGATAATACGAGTAGGTACGATGCTGTATTTATGGTAGGTATATTTGTGGGTTCAAGCCTTACATCCGAACAATACTAGGTAAAATATTAACAAAAAAGTTTTCTAAAAAATAGTCACGATTTTTTTCTAAACTGTCTTACAAAATATAACAACTGAAATAATACGAAACGTCAAATTAAAAAGAGAACAATGAATTGACTTATTGGCCTAATAATATAAATTTATTTTCCGAACGAAAAACTCTGAAAAACATAATCTGTTTGTCGCGTATTTCGCAATCGATATTGTGTTATACGATGAAAAAGAACTAAAATCGTTGCTGATAATCGTTCATTCGTTCATTACAAAAGAGAAGGTTTCACTTCCACGAACGTCACGTCGCACGATCAATTGGAAATAATATTAACAAAGAATTAAATTATACAAACTAGAACTGGTAAGGGTCGACGTAGGCGAACGTACTTCTATGAAATCGGAGATATTTTGTCGAAAAGCTAAAAAATCGTTATGAAAGTAGAAAAAACGAAAGAATTATGTCAAAATCGTAGCAAGTGGAATTCTATAGTCACTGCCTGCCTCAATGGGAAAGAGGCGTGATTTGATGAATGTATGTAAACTAGAAATTATTGTTGGCATGTGTCATGGTTAGTTCAAATCACTGAAGTCTATCGGGAGCATTAAAAATAAAACGGTACAAAAATAGTGTCTGCCAAATAATCATACCATTACCCCTGTGATGTATGTCACAATCGCTAGAGTATTTACGTAAAAAATAACTGTTTTTTTACACCGCGGCTTTGCCACGGCCACCGTCCGCTCAACAGCACGCTCCAAAGATCGCAAAATTTTCTGGCCTACTTCTGTATGGACAGTGGGTTACATTCATGCTTCGTCAAAATTATGTGGAGAACAATAGATTGATGGATATTATGTTAATCGAAAAATAAAGCGACTGAAGTCTCTTATAATACAATATCTTTAACAACTCCGTAGTTAAATAATAAATAAATATTTTTGGATATTCTCACACAACGTCATCTAGCCCAAATTAAGCTAATATAAGCTTGTGTTATGGGATCTAGACGACTGATAAACATACTTATATATTTCTAAATACATACATATTATACACGAAAGAAGAAGAATAGAAGAATAGAAAACACCCAAACTCCGAAACAAACATTTGTGGATCACACAAATAATTCGAATCGACCCGGAATCGAACTTGGGACCTCAGGGGCGGCAGTCGCATACTCATACCACTGAGCCACCGAGGCAGTTGGTTCGGGCTCCATAGTTTTTAGTGAGCGGATCCTCACTAAAAACTACGGAGCCCGAATCAGTCTCACCGGGCGGCCTCAGTGCCCCTGCTGAAAAGAAAGAGCCAAATAAACGCATAGTTCCCAGAAACGGTAAAAGACGCGTGGTCTATCATATGATTCATACGAGACAAGCTACTAACGATTTGTGGTCGTTTAATACGACTATTTACCTTACTTCCCGATGTCACTTCCATTAAATCTTATCTTCCACCAACAATTGAACAGTCGTGGTTCGACTACCGTTTTGTTATTGTTCAATATGTTTTCCAATAATCCAGTTATAGATTACCAATAGAAAGGCTTGTTGTGCATGGTTACGTGGAGAGTTAGTGCGTGCTCGCCCTTAAATCGTCCAGTAATACATCTAGTTATTTGCAACCGTTATTGATAATACTGCTTCGGTGGCGTGGTCGGTAGTGTATCGGCTTTCGACTCTGGAGTCTCAGGTTCGATTCTCGGGTGATCCACTCTTTGGGGTCAAATGTGTCTGTGATGATGATGATGATTGATATTAACCCTAAAGCTCTTATGCGGTTTCGTATGACAGTGGCCGTAATACAGCGGTGAATTGACGTCACTAGAACGTGGTCTATTTAAACTAATTGACGTCATATACCGCTGTGATACGGCTGCTATATGACGGCACCGTTATCATAGAAAACCAAAGCGTTGGTATGGCCACAGATAAAAGAATGCTTTATTAGTACAGATGCTCCATCGTATACTCAAAAATGGCGGGAAATATTAATCTTAGAATACTTACTTGAGCGGCCGGGGCATTGGGCCCCGGAATTAAAAAAAAAAAATAAAGAAAAAAAGAATACTTGTAGTGTTAGGCTGATCCGGGGATTGAACCCGTACCTACGGCGCTGTAGGAGTATGTAATTCATACATTGACCGCTTCGGTTGCGTGGTCGGTAGTGCATCCGCTTTCGACGCCGGAGTCTCGGGTTCGATTCCCGGTCGGGACAAACTTTGTGTGAAGACAGATACGTTTGTACCGAAATCTGGATGTTTCCTATGTGTAATATGTATGTATTTACGAACGATTAGGTAAACAAGGCTGGAGTGCGGTTACGCTAAGCGCGCAATCGCGAAATGCTCCAAGGGTACTATCAGCATGTTAGTGTCAGATTGAAAAGTGACACGTACGGACGGACAGACGAAGAACGACGGGCGTATAAGGGTACTTTCTTCAGCTTTTGCTGATAGTACCCTAAAACGATAAAGAGGAATGATTTGATTGTTTGTTTAAAGCGAATACCCAAATACTAAGCGTAACTACTAAACTTACAGCAAAGAAATCCCCTTTACTTCCCATACCCTCTCTTCAGAATGCAATATCTATACGAGTATATAGAAATGGTGAATGTAATTTTTGTCCCCCCCTAGCTCTCGAGAACTGCTTATGCTCCAATGATGGTTGACCCCTCTATGGATAGCCCTCGATCTGGAGGCAAGCCAAAAAATCGAAAATTTGAGCTAGCCCTAAGGGGTCAAAAGTTATAGGCCAAAACCTATGGCGTGGTGCGGCGCGAAGCACCGTGCAAGACACCGTACTAGTTACCAATGAAGGACAACCTAGACATCCTTGACATAGACATTTGTCTGAGAAACATAGGCTACTTTTATGCCGGTAATTTGTTCCGACAGGAACCGGGTAGGAGAAAACTGTATCACGCGGGCGGAGCCGCAGCGTTCAGCTAGTATTATATTAAAGAGGAAAGATTTGATTGTTTGTTTGTTTGCATTTTGAACCAATTTAGAAAATTCTTCCACTAATACGTTGCTAAAAATGCTACAATAGCTCTACATTATCCCCAAGTGATATTAGGCTACTTTTTATCCTCGTAGTGTATTCCCGTAGGAATTGGGGACGAAAAACGAAACACGCGAGGGAAGCCGCTGTAGGTAACTAATTTTTCATAAACTAGTACTTACTTTTTTTAGTACCTACATATCGATATTAAAGTATACTTTAATATCGATATGTAGGTACTAAAAAAGTCACTACCAGAGTCCGTCCACGCAAGTAGGCCACTAACTATATTTAAAATAAAATAAATAAAATAAAATAAAATAACGTTTATTATCTTTGAAATTTTTAGAAAATTATTTAGATTCGTCAAAAGTTGGTGTGACTCTACCGAGGGTTCCAAAATGCAACGAGACTGAGAAGAGCCCTCAAGAAACTCAGTTCGGCTTTTTTCCAAAATATTTCATCTTAAATCTAATACAGAGTTATTTAGAAAGGAGCAATTCGTGTTACAACCAGGCAGCCTTGTCATCTAAGAAATCATTAATACTATAATAAGCTTTATGGCACAATTTACGTTTTATTAGTTTTTTTAATTTATTAACAGATAAATTTGCTATTTCGGTTGGCAATGTATTGTACATTCGAATAAAGTTCCCGCAAAAGAATTACTCACTTTATGAAGCCTAAATTTAAGAACAGCCAGTTTATCCTTATTTCTTAAGTTTAGATTATGATTATCACTATTTTTCACAAATTTACTTTTGTTCTTGTGGGTATACAATAAAATTTCATAAATATACTGTGAATACACTGTAAGGATGTTAATATGCTTAAACTTATCTCTTAATGACTCCCGAGACCCCATTCCATAGATAGTCCGGACAGCCCTCTTCTGCAACACAAAGATGCATTCAATATCGGCAGCTTTACCCCACAGTAGTATGCCATATGTCATGATACTGTGGAAGTAGCTGAAGTAGACAAGACGCGCCGTTTTAATGTCTGTAAGTTGTCGGATCTTTTTGACAGCATAGGCTGCTGAACTAAGCCTGGCCGAAATTTTCCCGATATGAGGCCCCCATTGCAATTTGGAGTCTAACGTTATACCCAGAAAGACAGTGTCATCGACCAATTCTATTATATCATCCCTAACCTTAACACTGGTTTTAACAAGTCTTACATTAGGTAAGGTGAATCTTACATACATTTAGTTTTATTTTCATTTAATAAAAAAATATTAGCACAAAACCAGTGGACTATCCTAGAGAGGGCAATGTTTACATCGTCAAGTTCGCGCTGTCCACGTTTAACTTTAAATATTAAAGAAGTGTCTTCAGCAAACAAAACTACCTCGTGGTCGTCTCTTATGAGGTGAGGGAGATCATTAATATATACTAGAAAAAGAAAAGGTCCCAAAATTGAACTCTGCGGTACCCCCATTGCTACAGGAGAACCAGGTGACTGTTTACCATTGATCACTACTTTCTGGACCCTATCACTTAAGTAAGAATTGACGAAATTCTATAGAAGAATGGAAATAAATAAGAAAGAAATTCTATAGAATTCGAAATTCTATATATAGTTAGTGGCCTCCTTGCGTGGACGGACTCTGGTTCTAAAAGTAAAGGTGATGGGTTGTCATTAGAGACTGTCGGTCGAATATCAAGTACCGGTGTTCCTGGATGTAGTAATTCTTGGTGAATTGGAATTTTAAAGACTATTACTTACCATCTAAATTCAGAAATGGGATAAAAATCCTACGAAGATAACCCACTGAATATTTCGCGATTTTTTCTTTTCTTCACTATGTGCAATTTTGGGATGCAATTATGTAATGGCATGAAGCTTTATCGCTTGGATTGTTGCGATTTGTGGTAAAGTACATAGGTACCTATTAGAATTCCTAGTATGCGATTTTTTTGTTTTGATAAACGCCACGCTGACAGCTGAGGTTTAGTACTTGCTTATGTTTTTGTTGCGAGATAATGAATTAGTTCAAATAGTCAATACCACAGTTTTACTTGTGACACTTTAGATAGTGTGCTGCAATGGGGTTCTCATATCACAGCCTTGGCAGGAGGACCTAGCTCGCGGTCTATGCCTATGCGGTTAGAAAGATGGGGTCACTGACTAATGAAAACACGGCACGATTAGTATGTGCTACTTTATTTTAGCTACTTTCATAGCGTTCTGTCATATGCTACTGCTGTGGGGCTCAGCTGCCGATATTCAGACAATGTTCATGTTAAGGAAACGGGCTGTACGAGCAATCTATAGACTCAGACCCCGTGACTCGCTGAAGGAATTGATTAAAGAAATTAATATTTTAACAGTTGCTTCTCGGAGTGTTTGCGACAACAACTTATACGTAAGTACGGAGGAACATCGATCTCTTAAAAAAAAGGAATCCCACTACTATAATTTTTAATACAAGAAAAGCCTTTAATCATTATTTATTTAAATACAACAAATTAAATGTCAATGTTCATGATAAGCTTACAAAATTATTAATAAATATACAAAAACGAACAATTAATTAATCAGAAATAAAAAAAAAATCTCACAAATGCCCCGCTGAATGGCAATAGACAATCTTTGCACCAGGAATGACCCAGAGCGAGTGTCACCGGACCTCTCCCTAATTCTACGTCCCAACTCCGTGACAAAGATCTTGGCTTCGGAGCCCCAACTGCCGCTAAAAAAAAAAAATCGGCCAAGGAATAAAACAAGAAATAAAAATAAACTGGCAATGACAAAAGATACTTCATAGGGTTAGTACTTAATACATTTGTGGGCAAATGTATTAAAATATTTAATAAAATTCTTCAGGGGCGTACCATCACTTAAACTACTACACTTACTTGACTCGTTATAAGTTGACGAACTATTATCTGATCTGCCATTACTTGACTTAACACTCCTTGACGTACTACGACGCCACCGAGCATGTGTGGGGGAGCCATTAGTTGACGTACCACGACGCCACCCGACATGTGTGGGGGAACCATTTGTATGAGAGACATTTGGTTCGTGGCATTTGTTGGAGAAACATTTGTCGTTCACAATTCGTCGACAAAAAGATTTTGACCCCGCTGGGTTACTTGCCCTTCTTCTCGGGTGTGTGGTAATCGAGAGGGCGGATTTCTTAAACTTCAAAAAGTATGTACTAACTGCTCCTATTTTGAATAAAAATATTCTGATTTGATTTGATTTGAGTGGTAACTTGGCCAAGTATGTGCAGTATTGTATGTGTGAGTAAGCATTTGAGAATTTGAAATCAGGAATGGACGAGCGAGTTGCGGGATGTTGTTTTGCAAATTGGTCAGAGGCGTTAGTCGCTCGAAGAAGAGCGAGACGTGTCAAAGTGGCCGTGTAAGACAGTATGAACGAAACCGTGAATGGTGGGTTGGTTAACGGTATCGACATCATCCCGTAGTTAGTACATACCGCTAGTCGAGCATTGTTACAGATTACGCCAAGCAATGAAGTTCTATGAGCACGTGACGCACTCGTGGTAATGTGCGATTGACTTTCATCATCTGTTTTTGTGCTGTAATAAGATTGTCGGCTCTGACGAAAAGGTAATTGACTCGAAGAGATGGTAAAAAAAAAACAAACAAAGGTGAGATACTTTCCAAATTTACTACAGGTTAGGCCGAGCTGTAAATCTAAAAGTCAAATTGGTTTACCAACCGGGCATATCCTAGTGAGGTTAGACCCAGTCTAATGCTGAAAGGCGCATAAAGTGTTAATAACTGTTACAGTATATCCCAATAGATTTGATAATTCACAGAAGTAAGACATACTCCACTTACTGCCTTTGTAAAGGACCTGTTATCCAGTAGTACGCCTCTGTCTAACCCATCGAGAATATAAGGGAGTCGAAATGTATGTAGCCATGTAGGACTAGGAACGTTCATTCTTTGCATTGGTAATTTCTGGACAGTAACTGTCGTGAACTTCCAGATGACGAAACTTATAACATTAAACGATGGTCAAGGCAAGTACAAGCAGTACCCAAGCGTCTGTTGTACTGTCCAAGCTGGATCCCAATAAACTAACTGTGGTGTACCAGGACTACCTGATGGAGACATATTCTAGACCGAGTGGAGAGCTACTTGATGTCAGAAGAGCCCGATTCTTGGGTCTAGTTGCAGGGAAGTGAACTAATGTTTTTCTTTTGATTTTATAAGGGTTGTTTTATAGACAACTTAGGCATAGGTTGAGCTCGATATCTTTATCGCCTTTTCATGGCTATGCTGAAAATGGCGAATGCACGTGTTCAGTCAGTATTATCCTATGCCCATGTAGTGTTTTCGGGACGGGTGCGTCCACGCCTGACCTATCTTCACCTGATGCATCAAGTCGAGGGCGACTTGGTGTCAGTATGGCCGAGTTAGTGGCCTACTTGCGTGGACGGACTCTGGTTCTTAAAAGTAAAGGTGATGGGTTGTCATTAATTGACAGACTGTCGGTCGAATATCAAATAGCGGTGTTCCTGGATGTAGTAATTCTTGGTGAATTATAATTTTAAAGACTATTACTTACCATCTAAATATATTATATAGTCCGAGACACACAGGACTTTAATTGGCTGTGCCATAGCGGCTGGCTCGTAAGACTTTGTTGCCTTTCATCAACATTTCATAGCAAGGCAACGGGTTGCAATTTTTTTTTCAAAGTTACAATTTATATGAGTAATTTATAATAACCCATTATATGTATGCCCGGTGACGGCAATAGGCTTGCCCGCTATTACGTGGGACTAAAAATACTGGCAAATTGTGGGTGTGTAATGCACCTCTGCCTACCCTTTTGGGAATATAGGCGTGATATGTGGGTGTGTGTGTGATCGATATTATTAGCCCCCAATACTGTTCCATGATTAAAACCAATTTTGTTAGATATAAATCTATGTGGCCGTCGGCTATTCATTCAAACTTTGGACATAGAAGTGAATTGATTTTTTACGCCTTTATTTTTATTTATAGTACACTTTTAATTCATTGCTATGCATGGTTATAGTGATAATGACCATCTATCACTATTATTAGTCGGCTACCGTATTTAAAATTAATGTTCAGTTGAGCGTGTGTGATAGGCAATTCAATTTGAATAAATGTTTTATGAGAAGGGTTTTAACTGCCGCTGAACAGTAGTTAATCTTTCGAAGTGCTAAGTTGCCCTATTAACATTTTCGTGGTACAAGTAATTCTCTCGTGCACGCGGTGCACCTGCTCACAGATAAGACGGGCGAGTGACAAGACTCTGGCAAATATACACAAAATGCTCCTGATGGCAATTCACTACAAATCGGCTCGACTCGGCTGCTAGACTCGGCAGTCCGTCCGTCACGCTTTATCACATGAACCGTGTTAGTTAGAAAGTTGAAATTTTCACAGATAATGTATTATTTTACAGAAATACATTCTAATAAGACTAGAATCAGTTTTTCAATGTTCAACCAGTTCTTGAAATTAGGGCATTCAAAGATTCAAAAAGTTTATTCATTTGGGTTATAAATGCCTAGTATAAAATCAGTAAAAAAATATTTTTTAAATCAAGCTTTTTTCATCATAATACTTATTACATTGTCATGCAACTCACATACGCGGGCAAGGTTTCAGCTCAATCGGAAACCGGGAAGTGTGTTGAATTTAACTAGCAAGATTTGATTACACACGGACATCGGGACGGGTGAAAGTAAATTAAAGCTTGTAAAACACTTATAAGTGTCAAAACTCAATAAAAAATATCTACGATTCGCCTTTGTAATTAAATAGTAGTCTGGATTTATCCTATTTCAAAAGCTATTAGAGAATTCATGTCAATATTCCAACGGCCATATTTCTTAGTTCGAACCTCATATTTGTGTAATTACACTACACGTACTACTCCTGAGTTCCACACACTAAACTATAGCAAACGTGTGTGCATGTCGCAGACAGAGTGAAGAATGTGTCACTTTTTAGAATTTTCCGTCTGCCTATTTTAGTTGCGCGTTGTAATGAAAAAGTGTTTTTTAAATTTTGATTATTACAACATCTGTTTAAAAATAACTAGCTATCCCGTCAATCGTTTTTCCGCGATATAAATTACGAAAAATATGGGATGAGAATAGTTATAATTGGTATTGGAAATAATACTTACTTACTTAATAATAATAATTACTTAAATATATTTTCATACTTATTAAATATACAAAAATATATATCAAACTGCTTCACAGTACATGTTTTTATGTTTTTTAAATTTAACCTGTGTTCGTCCATGCAATCAAACACTACATTTATTTAGAATGAATTTTAAAATAGAAAATACCTTAGAGCTTATGGTCATAGCAAGTAACATTAACTTCAGAACCAAGACTTGTTCAGAATAATGACTACCTACATATTTTGCAGATTCCCTGTTTCATAAGTAATGATACATACAAAATGTCTACACCAGACACTTTGATATATTACCGAAATCACATTGTCACTACCACATATCGGTAACCGAGTACTCGTATGTGAGTTGAAACTACTGTCCCATCATTATCGTATAAATCAGTTACGATTCAACCGGTAATTGGCCGATGTATCGATACGATCTAGCTCCCGAAGCAGTAATTTAAAGTTCGCGTTCAATATAATTTTCATGTGATATGTGTGACGTCCATAAATTATTGGGTATTAAACTGTGATATATATATCAGGTCATAGATGTAACTAGTATTACCGATATCATATTCATAGAATAATCGATATCGATGTTTATTCTGGTTTGTTATGAAGCTATATCGATATAGGTAATCTATAAGTACATACCTACCTATTATTATATATATATATATATATTTATTGATAAGTTCGTTTATTATTTCACATGTTACTGTTAACAGGTTACTGCCATAAGTTTTTACTAATAGGTACAAACACACACACACACACACACACATATCACACCTATATACTGAAGGGGTAGGCAGAGTTGCATTACACACCCACAAGTTGCCAGTATTTTAGTCCCACGTAATACTAATAATATATACGTAATATGTAATAATACACGGGGGGCAAGCCTATTGCCGTCACCGGGCACATTTATAATGGGTTATGTCCAAAATGGCCGAATGAATTAAATAAAAAGTAGCAGCTATATTGTAATTTTGAAAAAAAATTGAAACCCGTTGCTTCGCGATTAAAATATTGATTAAAGACAACAAAATCTTACGTGCCAGCCGCTGTGGCACAGCCAATTAAAGTACTGGGCGTCTCGGACTATTTACTATGTACATTAGGATAAAAACTGTTGCGTACTTATGTGTTATTCAAAAATACGGGATAATGAAAATATACTTTACGACATCAATTTGTACTATTTCGGAGGCGTGCAGCCATATACACGGTGGTACGAGATTTTTAATTGTTTGGTATTAACACACCTCTAAAAATGTATTTCAGAGAGGCTTATGCTATGTTTGTGCTTCTCATCATAATAAACTCTACGTCATGTTTTTTTTATTAAATTCATTAGGCCATTTTAAACATAACCCATTATATGTGTGCCTTATGTGTGAATCGGCTTGCCCCCTATTACGTAGGACTAAAATTACTGGCAAATTGTGGGTGTGTAATGCACCTCTGCCTACCCCTTCGGGTATCGGGCGATCGTGGAATTAAGTACCTCTAATAATAAAGTTATATTAAATTTGACTTCGGCAACAAAAACATTAAAACCATCCACATCTCTATGTAATAAGTATCGCAGTGCAAACCTGTCTCCGTTGATTAATATTATTATTGATAATCAGACAAGCTACTTAACCTGTAACTTTGTATGTAGATCTGCTTACCGCCATTATGTTAAAGGGCAGGCTATGCCCACCATCAACCAACCATACTAAATCTTCAACAGTATCATAACACAGCCGTCTATAATTGTAGCCTTAAGGCGTTTGATGACACATTCCATCAAAAGTCAACTTTTCTATAACGGCACCTCCAGTTATATACCACACAACTCTGCCAATATGTCATTGTGACCTGCATATCGAGTTCTAGAGAAAATTGCTTTGATACACCTTAGTATATGCAAAGGGAACATCCCTGGGGACATTGTAGCGATTATTATCTATCAAGCCAGTTTATAGACGGTCGTACCTTATTTGAATTCATATTACCTATTCTACATTTCGAAATTCCACACATAATTTATAAAATGTAATAAAATTTAGACTATACTTTCTTCACATATCACTTTTCTCCTCTACAAGGTGAAACATATTTATGTCGACGTTGTAATGTCTTGTATTTTAGCGAAAATAATGCTATGAATTAAAAGTTTTAACATCATATTTACCATTGCTTTGTCATGGACTTTCGCCAGGTAACGCCTGATTCCATCCAATATTTGAGATCAGCTAGCATAGCTATCCAGGCAAAGGATGTTCTCTCTGAGACAGTCTTGAGAATACCTCGTGTAGAGGTGAAACATATGTCAACGTTGTAATGTCTTCTATTTTAGCGAAAATAATGCTATGAATTAAAAGTTTTAACATCATATTTACCATTGCTTTATACTTTCTTTTCCCAGGACCTACGACCTCCATGATCGGGGCTTGAGGACGGCAGGATAGCCACCCTCCGTCCTTCCAGTAGCAGGCTAGATACGCGGGATGAAACTCAAGGCCAACGACGCGGTATTAAACCCGATCAAACCCCAGCGTAGAGGCCAAACAGGTCGCCAAGGTCCGCCGGGCGCCACTGGAAATACCTTCGGGTGCGTACCAGAGACGCCCGCGGCAATGGACATGGAAGCAGCCACGGTCTCGCGGAATTTAAGAAAAAAAACCTTTTAATCAAAACTTACAACACTTAATTATTCATCTATATAACTTACAAAGCTAAAGCACAGATTATATAGTAGTATTACAGTAACAAAAATATGATTTCATTCAAAAACTATAATCAATTCTGCCACGGCCACATTTTGCTAGTCATAATTGGTATCTTTGGTTCTTGACAAAGCATATGCTACGCGTGCAGCTGATGATGAATTTGACCCTGGAGATGCTAATAGGCCTCTTAGCACCCAAGTCTACAATTATTCCAGAAGTTATTCAAAAGATTTGTAGAACATAATTCGAAACAAAGATAATGATGAATGCCTCGGTGGCGCAGTGGTGTGAGTATGCGACTGCCGTCCCTGAGGTCCCAGGTTCGATTCCGGGTCTAATCAAATTATTTGTGTGATCCACAGATGTTTGTTTCGGAGTTTGGGTGTCTTCTATGTATAATATGTATGTATTTAGAAATATATAAGTATGTTTATCAGTCGTCTAGATCCCATAACACAAGCTTATAATAGCTTAATTTGGGCTAGATGACAATATGTGTGAGAATGTCAAAAAACATTTATTTATGTATAATTTCATTCGGCTTATTCCACTTTTCCCCGTTGACAATCCCCGTTGATGGGGATTAGTGAACTTTTTGTTCACTATTCCCCGTTAACGCAAAAAAAATATTTAATGGGGATTCAACCTATTATTCAACCAATAAACAGACAGACAAACATCACGCCTATATCCCCGAAGGAGTTAACAGAGGTGCATTGCACACCGAAACTTTGACAGTAATTTTTTCGATCCCACGTAATAGGGGGCAAACCTATTAATATTACCGAGCACTATAGAGTTTTCAAAACCACTCTGTAATTCAAACCGAATTTCCCACAGCCAAAAGCCAGGACAGATTTCCCAAAGCCAGGACAGATGATATCACTCAGTAGAAAGGTGATATCATTATATATCTCATCATATCGCTTGCAACATGCAAACAGTGAATCTGCATATCAACGGACGAGATTCATTCAAAAGTTAAGCGGCCACCAAAATTACTGGTGAAAATTAAGCGAGTATTATGTCTCTGCCTAGTAACAATTAACACAAAACACTTTGACCAAGAACAAGAAACAAAACATTTAGAAAAACATTCGTTATTATTGGAAGTCTACACAGTAATCGATACTTCATATCGATTTGAAACGAAATCGAGAACTGTTATTAGTCGTAACATGACATACTTGCAAGCAATAGTTAACCACATGTGTATTTACATTCCTTACATAATGAGCGCATTCGTAATAAGCAAGGAGCTTGTAAAGTTAAGGCTAAGTTGCATTAAAAGTAAAAGTCATGCCTTGTATTACTAGGTATGCGCAGCATGCTGCTAATTGCAAATGTTGAGCGGAGCAAATGTTTTTATTACATATCAGAATCAGAATCGAACACTTAAATTAATTAGTCGAATGAAAAAAAAAACTATTTTCGTTGTTGACGCACGTGTTTCCATGGCAACCATTTAATCATCTGGTTTTTCGGTGATGTCCAGGACATGTTCGGTGATTAGTCCTCCGTGGCAGCTCTATTTTCATGATTTCAGAGATATGCACTCCCGGGTATGATGTCGATCAGCATGCCAAATTTGGTCAAAATCGGTTGAGCCGTTTCGAAGGAGTTGGCACACAAACGATTTACACTTGTCGCCTAAGATTGAGCTCCGTTTCGCTCCGCTCAACTAGTGATCGTCCGGTATAAATAATATACTCGAAACAGTAGGCCTCGCTAACATTAACACATTATATAAAATACACGTCAAAAATGGACACAGCAACCGACTTCAAACTACCGAAAAATGGGACCAAATTGAAATGGGACCACATGGGAAGTAGTAGCTTCTAATTAAAAAAAAACAAAAATTTTTCACCCAGTCCGAAGCCCTCCAAGAACCTCCTTTTTTTGAAGTCGGTTGAAAATATGGACTTTTCCCCCATTTTCCACCCAATGAAAAAAACTCACTTTGAAAAAATTTAAAAAATCTAGGAAAATGTTTGCCAAATTTTGTGAAAATTGGATAAAAATGTGGCTACTATCCCAGAACACACATGCAAACAGACAGACAGACGGACCAGTCTCAAAATATGGACGCTTCAATCGCTCGGTCAACTAGTTAATGCCCGCAGCTTGGTTGATGGAACAGAACCTTAACTATAGACAATACTATAAAGAGCTTAATCTATTTCTTAAAACGGAATGAAAATCGTGTACAGAACAGACAGACAGAAGAGTGTAAAAAAGAATATCACATTTTTTTGGGGTTTGAATAATGTTTTTCCGTCATCCACAAAAAATTTTGTTAATTTTATAAATTAAATCTCAAAAGGATTTTAAAGAGTCGCACAAATTAGTTTTTATTTTCTTGGCCCTAAAAATACATACGTTTGGGAACCTATGTATTCCTAAGATCTTATAGACGTCAAGTTTCCTACAATTACAAAATGGACGAGATTTTGAAAAACATAAAAGCGGCAATTGGCAGTAAATTTCACATTAGGTACATACAAAATGTCCCTATAAAGTGTTTTAGTAAAAGCTACAGATTTGGCGAAAGTGATGTGTGTGAAGTAACAACTTCGCCTTAAATAAAACTGTATCATTACACTATATTGGCAGTTCTATGACCACGATATGTATGAAACATAAACACATAGTTTGGACAATTATAGTTACATTTCAGTTGCCCAGTTATATATTATGTATAACATTATTTGTGTAACCGATTGCGATACTTACTAATACGAATTAATATGGAATTACAAACAAACGCTTCAATTTAATGTAAGTATTTGTTTCCGCCAATCTCTGGAACGGCTGAATCGATTTTAACAGGACTTTCACGGGAAGACAGCTGATGTAATAAGTTGTAAGGCTACTCTTTATCCTGGGAATGTGTTCCCGCGGGAATTAGAAACCATAATATCTACTATTTCACGTGTGTGCTAGTGTGTCAAATAAATCATTTGAGTATTTTTAGTATACAAATTATAGTAAAACTTGCAGACACCCGCAGTTCCGCCCGCTTTTATTGTTCCCGATTCCCGTGCGAACACGTTCCCGGGATAAAAAGTAGTCTATGTTATACCTTATAACATCAGCTGTCCGTCAGAGAAAGTCTTATTGATATTGGTTCAGACGATCCAGAGATCAAACACAAATATAGCGAACTACAATATAATATTATACAATGTTGCTATTAAATTACCTAATGGAATTAATTCAGTCAGATATATCTGATACATTGAAACAACCGTTACGCATATATCACACTGTCAAATACCGGACCAATTGCTGTGTTTAAAACGCAAAGGTGCGTTCTAACATGTCCCCCACTAGCGCGAATTCCTCTGCATATTTTGCAACTACCAAGCGAATATTCAACTCCGCCCTACGATATCCACCTATTACATTCGCTACCGAACAACCTTGACTATTATTTAGAACACAGACTATTAACAGGAGCGCATAAGCATAGATACAACGTCACCAGCGGCTGATTGCTTGTCGACAACACGATATTACATTAGAGAATTATCCTATTTTCTGTTTTGAAGCCTCAAGCGCACAGCTTGTTAGTTGACTGACGTAAAATCCGCAGCCATATTTCCTTCCCTCATAAAACTGATGATAGTCTTGGGGTGTTCTAAAAAACCGACGCTGTATCAAACGCGTGCTTCAAGTAAACTAGCCGAGTATAAATTCTAATAAGCGTTTATTATGTGCGCCTCCCGAGGCCACAATGCTCTTAATCTTGACCATTATAAGGTAGGAAGTTTTAAAATGCAAGAGCTACTCGGTTATACTTAATGTTTGGTTGCCTCCTACGCTCGGAAGGGTAATAAATCGCGTGCGATTGATGGTTAAGTGGCGTTTTTTAAGCTTCCGTGTGTTTAGAAATGTACTGAATCAGTCACGGTTTCAGAGATAATTCTTATGCGCGATGGGACATGAATAAATCTTCGTTTTGTATTCATTTTTAAGTCGTGTTTCGTGATTAGATTGGCGTGGCATTTACTGATAAGTGTGACGTTTATGAAAGAGTTTGAACCGACTACGGGACGTGACGTACGGATAGTTGAATCAAAACTGGAGTAGCATCTCTTGACTTTAATTGTGAGGTACTTGAACTGTTTTAATAACCGTGTGTTGTAAATTCGCCTGCGAATTCTCGAGTCTGATCACTAGTTCGGAGAAATGTGTCATAGTCATCACAGTTGTTATAGTACAAACTCTGCTTAAGTTGATTCTATTTTACGTCGTTGTGCAGATATTCTGATATAGATACCTACGTCATCAAGTAAATACCTAATGATATTTTATTGAGTTCCGTTGTCCCCATGGAATGGGGACAGTGTTAACGGGGACAACAGGAATAGACGTTACATAGCTGATGGTGTACTAGCTATATGTATATCATAATAAAATAAATATGCTTGTAACTACCACTACAGCTGCCAGGCACGATTCTGTATAGTTTGGTAATATGAAATCTATACTACTATTATAAAGAGGAAAGATTTGTATTTTTGTTTGTAATGAATAAACTCAAAAACTACTGTGCCGATTTCAAAAATTATTTTACCATTGGAAAGCTAAATTCACCGCGAGTAACATAGGCTACCTTTTATCCCGGTATTGTGTTCCCACGGGAACCGGGAAATCACGCGGGTGGAGCTGCGGCGATCAGCTAGTGAATAATAAATATGTTTCAACAATTCACACCACGCCATCTAGTCTCAAACTAAGCTGAGCTTTTGATATATATACTAGATAAACTTCATATAAATACTTATATAGGTCCTTTTTTTTGTAAATACACACATATACATATTATACATAGGAATCACCCAGACTTCGGTGCAAGCGTATGTGTCATCACACAAGTTTGTCCTGACCTCGAGACTCCGGCGTCGAAAACGGAAGCACTACCGACCACGCCACCGAAGCAGTCATACTTTGCATTGCATTAGGTATGCTTTAAGAAATATGTCAACAGGTGCACCGAGTACAGATGAAAATGATTGTTCATTATAAAAGACACAAACCTCAAGTGTACCAGGAATACATACTCGTAACAACATAAGAGCCTTCAAGATTAGAGAGACTGACCATAAGTTGCATGTATGTACAAAATGGTGTGACGGTTAGTCATACCCCGTCCAAGGATCCACTTATTTCTCGCCAGTCACACTAGATAGTGTGACGGTGAAGAAAAAAAATCTTCTGTTCCACACTGGTGTGACAAAATGGTGTGACGGTTAGTCATATCCCCTTGTAACTACCCCTATAGCTGCCAAGCCGATTCTCTATAGGTTGGTAAGATTTATGAATAAGTATCTAAAATAAAATAATAATATACATGCTGTGTTATCATGATCTAGTATCTGGTATTGGTATCTTACACGATTCGTTTGGACACACCTAATGTGCCGTGACGCCACTGATAAATGGCTGCAGAGTCGTGTGTTCGGGCTGCAACCGCTTCGGTGAAATTTGATTTGGTCAACTTCCTAACTCTACGTAATAAAATTCGTAGTTGAAATCGTCCAAATATAGAAAATAGTCTTTGTAATAAATTGTCACGGGACAACATTTATTTACAATAAGAATTGCAATATACATAATTATGTACTAAAAATATCGTTTACAAAATCCTCTGCGTCATTGCCGAATGCTGGCTGTGTTGCCACGTTGGATTGCGATATTTAATTTTGAATGATTTGCTACAAAATGTACGAAATGTTACAACCGTGTAAGTTTTGCGAAAGTTTAAGAAATGCTAATAAATCATTCTTTAGCCAGCCTTCTAGTCCTGAGAAGCATCGATTAAGCGTTTAGCAATGTCTCAATAGATATTATATCCCTGTACCTACTTAAAGATAACTCAACTCCAAAATATTTATTAATATAGGTTATAAATTAACAATTATTAACGTCAGCACATAAGAGTTTATATTTAAAGCCAGATTCGCAAAGCAACGCGTGGAGCCAAAGAGAAAAAAACCTGACAATAAAAACTCCAGGCCACTCTTTTTCAATCATCAGTAACTACATTCATAGTATAATACACACAACGTATCTAGTAAAATGCTGCAACTAATACACCACGCGCTATGTGGTAATTTAGAAAATTCATTTTCAATTAGTTTCTTACTGTATCTATTCTTGTTACACCACACACCCATCGTACCATTCGCATATCCGCTACATGTAGTTGTCTTTCTTCCGTCGCTTGTCAAGACAGGCCTAATATTATTATACCTACATAAAAATATGTGCAGGACGAACGGATTTAAAATCTATATAGGAAGCTAAATTTACATCTACATGTTTACAGTATTTTTATTCTACATCAATAGTTTTTTCTTTCTAATCATCGAAACTATAAAACAGACTTGAAGTCTAATAAGGATTTTTTTTTCTGGAGCTAATAACAAGGTAACTAACTGGTAGTAGACTTCTTGTGCGTGCGTGTCTGTCCCGTACGGTTGCCTCCGTGTATTAAACTTAAAACTATTTAATCACTTTATACGCAAGCCACATACATTACTTATACATGGTGTCCCTTTCTAGGGACAAATGACATCAGATTTTTCAAGAATAAAAATATACTTTTCTCTACAAAGCTTGAATGTTTTGCATGTTCTGACATCATGGAAATAGGGATTTGAATTGGAAAATACCGTAAGACATTCGGCAAGTAATATTTATAGTAGGCGCTACTGTGAGAATTGGGAATAATAAAACTATCATTCTGCAATCGAGAGGAACCAAAACTAAACCTCTATAACAACAATGATGTAAAACTACCTACTCATATTGTAAACCGTTTAGCCGAAGACAACCTTTACTAAGATTAAAAAAGACTGACCTTGTCAAAAAAGCGAAAAAAACAACACACTGTATTAAATCAACATGACCTCACAATGTGTTCTACGCGGACAGTTCATCCGTCAGCCACACTACCTGAATTCCTTGGACACTGCCCACGTGCCTCTTTGACGATAGTTAATGGACACCCTAAACCCGCTGTGAGATCATTTGTCAACATTCGTGGACCAAACTTTTGTACTATTCAAAATTGTGTTTTAAACCATATTTCAATGACTAAAAGTTGATTTTAAAATGTTTTATACATAGGGTATCACTTTAATATTGTGATAATAATTTGTAATGGCCCATTTGAACTAAAATTGGAATTAATAATTTGGTAAGTATTCAAAATAAACTGAAAAGTGTACCTAATAATGTCACTTTGATTTTCAATTACATTATCATTTTTTTTTAGTTCCGCGACCAAGGCCGCGGCCGCTCTAACGTCCGCTGCCGGGCGTCTCTGGTTACAAGCAGAACGTATTTCCAGTGGTGATTCATTTACTAAATTAAAAAAATTAAAAAATAAAAAATACACAACAAACGATTAGATGTTGAGACAAATGTTAGAAAACTTTTTTTTTCATATTATGCTGGTAAAGATTTAAAGAGATGCCAGGGTTTTTGATGCTCTGATTGCAGAAATTATATTAAGTGCTTAGGTCAAATCAGTCCTGGCTATAGTCGTTGGTAACAAAATGGTTACAGATTTTTTTAATGATTCAATTTTTAATGAACCTGATGGTGATGTAGAGATAAAGTTATTGTAGGAGAATTCTCCTTATTACCTAACACGAAGTGTACGTGTTGGCTCATCATTATCGATGTTCAAAAAATCCGTACAACCGTGCGATGAAGTATGGCTTTCTAATGTCCACATAGGAAACATCCTAGTTATAGATCGGAAATCGGTATCTGAAGTAAGATCTCAGTAACCTAGTCCACCAATTTATTGAGATCTCACTTCAGATTCCGATAAAGCATTCCTGTTATTAGAGAAGTACCTGCCAATTTAGATTCAAATTCCATAAAAGATAAGTTTTTTGTTGTATATTTTCAATATTTTTCATCGCTGCGTTGCGCTATTGGTCATTTCGTGATTTTGCCTTACTAAAGGCAAAATCACGAAATGTCATACCTATAAAAGTAAAAAAAAAATTGAAACAGAAACTCATAGGAATGAGATCACAAAAACTTAAACACAAACTAAACTATTTATCTAAAACCAAACTATAATTTTATTAACGAGCAAATCTGGGTTCCTACGCAGAGTGCCCATAACATAGGCAGCATTCCCGCGCTGGATTGCTAAGGAAAGCCTTTGCACGAGAAAGCTACCTGCGCGGAGATTAGCAGTTTCTTCCCTCAGACGCTTGGTAAGATCCGTGAAGAGCTGATGCGCACCGTGGCCCTATGAACCTAGTGTCCTCGATAAATGGGCTATTTAACGTAATAATAACTATTCCAAAAACTGAAAACTGTTGCAAAAATATTAAATAGGTATAGCTGGATTCTGCCAAATAATTTATGTGCGTCAGTGATTTACATAACTCAATGTTTAAGACAGAAACTGGAATGAAATTCCAAGATCTTGAGAGGGTTTTCCGAGTCTTTAGAGGATTCGATCGATTGATCGATTTGCCTACATAACGACTATTTAGAATGGACATTATTTCACAAATATCTGACTGCTTCGGTGGCGTGGTCGGTAGTGTATCCGCTTTCGACGCCGGAGTCTCGGGTTCGATTCCCGGTCGGGACAAACTTTGTGTGATGACACATACGTTTGTACCGAAGTCTGGATGTTTCCTATGTATAATATGTATGTATTTACAAAAAAAATGTATATAAGTATTTATATCAGTTTATCTAGTACTCATATCACAAGCTCTGCTTAGTTTGAGACTAGATGGCGTTGTGTGGATTGTCCTAACATATTATTAATATTGAAAAGGGAAAACTAATCTAATGAACAAAGGTTACGAGTTCGATTCGCAATAAAATTTGTGCGATATCTTCGAATGGTAAATATAAAATTGAAAAAGAATAAGAAATAAAACCAACTAATAACTACAAGGATAAAATGGAGGATTATGTACCCTTCAACTGAAATGTAGTTCACGTGAAAATCAAAAGCAATAAACGATTTCATTTCAGTACCCATTAAAACTGCAGACAGTCTGTTAAATATCTGTACTGGAATATTTAGTGAGTAAAAGCTCACGAGAATTCCAGTTCATTAATAATTTACGAACAAAAAGAGTAACTATCAAAGTTTCATCGCCCGCCCGCGGATGTGGCTTTATTACACTCAATTTTTCCATCCTTAATCCTTTACGAAGCTCATTTAGCCGAGTTTTAATCTCAATCTCACCTCATTACCGGATCCCGAATACTCGGAATAGCCAATTTCGCCATTAATTACAAGCGGAGTCTCCCTTACCCTTCCTTTTTCAAGTAAAAATAAATTATAACTCATTTATCGTTACGGTGGAGTCGCGAGCGACGGAGGCATTGAAATAAATAGCTGTCACGTTGGCGCACACTGAAGTAGCGTGAACGTGAACCGGCATCACGTAAACGTTCACTGTGGGGGCAGAGACCACGCCTAGCGGCTGCGCAGTGTACCACACACGCCCATGTGTCCCACATACGTCGCATCACGTAACTGGAGCACATATTTAAATGCCACATTCTCAGGGGCGTGCGCACCGGTGGGCGTGTCACATGTGTCATATGTCAGTAAATGGGTGGAGATAGGCTCACGTTCTAAGGGAAATAGCCGCTCACGTTCGAGAGTCGACGACTTTAAGCCCGGCCCGTAAGTACCTATGTGACGTCATGTGTGTGTCACGCCCGTACCACTCACCGACATCGTACACGCTACTGGTTGATATAAACTACCCGTACTCATAATATACCTAGAAGGTTCCTACAACGGTTCCGTTGAAATAGTAATAAACGCCGTCGGGCGATGGAAATTAAACAGACGGGCGAGAGAAAAAAAAAGAAAATAATATTTCCACCTGCGTCCGCAATTATCGGCGCAAACCGCGGAAAATTGCGAGTCGAACGCCAAACTGACACTCGTGGAACTTCCTCAAAATAAAACTTTGGAAAAGTTCAACCGGAAGGAAAGAAAACGCAAAAATAAAAAAGCCATTGACTCCGCAGTATGGCCCCAAAAGTTTTAGTCGCCTTTTTAAACATTCCCGCGGATGAAATCACGACCGGAGGGATATTTTATCGCTAGAAGGATTTTCAGAGCCCGGTCTGTCAACTAATTAGAGTTTGCTCTTGGAAATAAAATTAAAAGCAAATACTGATGTTATCAAAATGACACTTGACTTCCATCGTGGTACCTAATTAGAGGTCTGTACTGAGAGCATAAATATAAACGTTCAAAGGACTACACTCTGAATTGAAAGACGTGGACATCAGGAAACCATTTTCAGCGTAACGAGCATATCTAAGAAACAATACGACGGAGAGAAACATCGGATCAATAATATATAGGCTAAGAAAACGCGGGCACAGAGCAGTTAAGAAGTCCGAGGCACCCGCACATAAGCAAGAGCGAAAACAAATCAGTGCCGGGAGGCGCAAATTGAGCACGTACCCGTTTCGGCTAATTTTATTTTGCAATTACACCCCCGCCCCGTTTCCTTGGGCCTCCTAAGACCTCCTCTGCCCACGACGCCTCACTAATACAACATTCTTAGCGACAGCCAGTTTTTGGGACAGAGGCTCGTGTAAAATTCTAGCTGATGCGAGAAAGTGAAATGGTTCACTATATTTAACTACCAAAATTATTCACGAACAAATTTAAATATTTTTTGTGCTAACATCATCATATGTGCATGTTTTTTGTGGTAAAAGGTCCCTTCAAAAACTCCGTGTCCTAACTTATTCTCAAATACATGCTGGGCACCTGCTGACACACAGTAGACGCAGTGAAAAACTGACTGGGTGGGACCAAAAAAAGTGTCTGGCATTCACTTTTCTAGTCGCAGTCAATAGACTATAATATGCCTTTTTTATATTAAGTACGCCAAATTGACGACACCCGCCTGATGGTAAGTCGCTACGAGGTCTACCGATTGTGGGCGACTCTCACAGTACTCAGCCTTCAGTTAGAATAAAGTGACTCGTCACATTTATTTTTCAAGTCATCACTTCATTAGTCACATTGAACGGTGCAGTATTAAATCATCATCGCCTAGGTTTTCTTTACCATTACAGCAAGCAAGGAGGTAAGTTGTGAGCCGACAGACAACCCAGGTATCAGAATCTAGGCTTAGAAACCATGGTAGTAAGTATATTTTTTGAGAAAGCTACTTAACTGTTGTCTTTAATAACTTAGAATTTTGCATAAGGAGTTCGCCTTTTTTGTATTTTTTGAATGCACATTCTTCATTGACTTCATATTGGCACATATGCATACATATATGAGATAGATGTCGGTTTCATCTCTGTGTCCTTGTTGTACGCTTGAAGGTTCAGAAAAATCCCTTGAAGCAGGGAATTCTAGACCTAGATCTTTGAGCATAAACCATAACCAAAAGGGCTTTAAATGCCATGAGGACACCAAAGATATTTGAAAACCTTCTGGTATAATAGATTTATTCTCAAAGCAAATAGATAACAAGCCTTATGAGCCAAAAACATTTTTCATTTAAATGATAATGATATACCTCCAAAATACTCATTAAAAATCTACAGGAGGAAATTCTCAATCTACGCATACAAAGTCTCTGTAGGCTATTACTCTACGCCCCCCTTTGTAAAAAGGTTGTAAGAAGCGGCGGACACCCCGTTTAAGGGAGGCGATCGCCTCCACAACCCTTTCGCTTTCGGCACCGATGGACAGGGTGTTGTTATTGTGAAAAAGGATTTTTATTTATAGTTTTTATTACTTTTATGACCGAAATGTCTCAATCATCATCATTCACCGAGCCTTTTCCCAACTCAGTTGGGGTCGGCTTTTCAGTCTAACTGCGATTCGGCTGAACTTCGATATTTTCCGTGAAGCAACTGCCATCTGACCTCCACAACCCATGGGCGATATCGAAGTTCTGTAGTTAGACCGAAATGTCTCAATATGGCCTTAAATAAAATCGACTTGTCATTTTTACAATATTTCAAACTTTTTTCAGAGATTGTCGAAAAGTTTGTATGAGTATTAATTATTATCGATTTTCGAATGAATTTATTACAAAATACCTTGTGTGTTACTTCTTAAATCGTGCATTGAATTACCACATCACTCACTAGTCATAATAAGCGTAGGTATGCAAGAGAATTTTCAGGTAAATATACTCGAAGTTCCAACAAACAATAAAAGGCTTACTGTCCCCCTAAATGGGACCTACAATATAATCTAATGTATGGCACTAACATCGCCTTATTTTTTATTTTTTATTTATTTACACTTCATGCACAGTAACAGTACATAGGCGGACTTAATGCCATAGGCATTGTCTAACAGTCAACCTTAGGGTGATGCAGAGAGAACTAGTAGTAGGTGCTAAGAGGTTATAAAAGTTATGATGACATTAGAGAAACAGGATAAACTTAAATACTAATAACTACATACATAGCTAATACTTACTTTGCCTTAATATATTCTTAATTTATATTTACATTATTGTCTTTAGTCCAAAAAGGCTACATCCTATACCTGCTAAGCTTCTCGCATTTCTTCGACGCTTCTTAAAGTGTTTTACATACAACCGTTTACTTTTGTGTGCGTTGGGTAAATACTTACGCATTAATGTGTGAGTTTGTACGCATTTTTGCTCTCACCCCCCCCTGCCCCTTTAAGAAAAATACCTTACCTACCCCTTTCACCACCCACTTTGATGTACCGGTGCCGCCTTGCTAAAGAAGATATGAGACTTTTTCAAAAAGCTTAATTTAAATGAGACGGTTGGGACGACTCAATGAGAATATTCCTTAAATTAAATACTATCTTGAGGGCGAAAGGGTGGCTCACGTTTTAATTGGTATTGAATTTCGATCGGAGACTGGTGACTTTTTTGTTGTTTTTTTTTTGTTTTCTTAAGATGTTCTGGTAGACTAGGGAATTGTTATTGCTGTTTAATATTGGGGGGAAAGAATAGGAGATAAAAGAACAGGTTGGCTAAAGTAAAGCTAAAAGTCTTTTTTTAACCATACATCGGCAGAAAAAAGTTATATAATACTTAGTAATACCAGGCCTATGTCACTCGCCTAACAATCGCAAAAATACGTGACGTCAGCTACAACTTGAAGTTGTAAGTCAGTAAGGGTTGTCTCTTGTTTGTGACACGGCATTGGCCATAGAGTTGATATTGATGCATTAACGTCATAATTATTGGTCAAACTATGCTGGTATATATTTTACTTTACTGGACAACCCTAACGTTCGAATGATGTTCTCTGTAAACAAAAGAATGTGCTTTAATTAACGTCGGAGCAAGTTCTGTATATCCCTATTCTGGGGTAATAACTTATGTAATAACCAACTTGGCTCAGTGGATGATAAATCATGGATGCTTAAGACCATAGGCATCAGAGACCAGGCAAAAAATTGGACACTGATTTCCAAATTTAACGAAGATTAATTAATATTCACTGTGACGAAATTACTGATTTTTTTTTTTCCTTTTACCAACAATGTACGAGTAATACAAGTTTACATCTAGATTTCTCATTTTATCCCATTTTATCGTTAATTTCAAAGAAATTGATGTCAAATTCTAAATTAATTTCGGTGCTACAATGTTACCTAAAGATATAATTAAAAGCGCCATTTCAACCCGTTCTCGTTAAAAAATAACACCCCTCTGAATTAAAATGTCGACAACAATTTATAATCGTCTCGAATTTGCTATACTTTATTACAAAATACTAGTTTCACCGGCGTGTCTACTCTTCAAAATATTTAATTTAGACAATTGCAAACATACCAATTGTGATATTTCAAAAATTGTCAAGTAAACGGATAAATATTTTTGGACATTCTCACATAACGTCATCTAGTCCAAACTAAGGTATAAACAACTAATAAACGAAGATACTAATATTATGTCTAAATGCATACCTACATAATATACCCACCTGCATAGAAAACACCCAAACTCCGAAACAAACATAATTATTATGTGGATGGACAAATTCGATCCAGGAATCCAACCCGAGACTCCGGAGTTGAAAGTCGATGCACTACCGACCACGCAACCGAAGCAGCCAATGTCAAAGGTACCTATCATACCTTATTGCTCCCCGACACACTTTTAGTTGGATTGCACCATTTGCAACAACCTTGGTGTCGGGTTAACGGGTTAATCATTAAGTACATAGGTAAGGTCTCTTTGTAACCAGATAGTGCTCGCTAATTTTCTAAGACGAAACGCATTTAATGACTTGTTAGAATTATAAATTCCTTAAGCTATATAGCTCATTAATAAACATGGTGTGAGTTCGTGTACCGAGTAGCTGCTAGTCAATAAGAAACTGTTCATCATAGAGTAGGTACAGTCACGTTGAGCTCAGATATGTAGTAGCGTTGTGCGCGGGATCGTATCTACTTTGAATTAAACTCGTTTGGTTTCCCCGAATTTTAACAATTAATACATTTTATATTACACCTTTATAATTCTTCTTCAGGAGCCCAGGTATCCGCCGCCGCGGCCCTGGCCCGACTGCCTTTTCTTTCTTCCTTTGTCTTCCATTTGTTTCATTCCGTTTTAAATGTTTTATAATATTTCAATTGTCTGATTCATAACTAGCCAATCCAAATTTACAATAAACTCAATGAGGTCGCATGCGTTGCATGCACATGCAAGCACCTTCACAGTACCTACGGTGTGAGGAAGTTGCCGCTGGATTCAGATACTGAATAGTATCACAATAGTGATGATTTATCCATAATTAGTGACAACGTTTCCGTGAAGAATGCCTCACAACTCCTTCACAACATGCAGACTGGGAAAGCCCAGTCTGCAATGTTGCGAATGTGTTGTGTTTTATGTCAATGTTTCTACACTTATTTGTGCAAATTAATGTTGTATATCAGCCTGGTATGGTTTTGCATAAAACCTAGCAAATAAATACCCTAGAAAACATAGATATTTATTTAAAATACAGTAAATAATACAGTAAACGCACTAGTATTTTATTCAGCACTGAGCACTGAGATTCACCTGAGACTTCATGGGCAGCAGTTACTTGTAAATTGTACCTTCAATTCACGAAGCCATCGAAGCAGTCGAAAAAACAAAATTAAATCTTCATTTAAACAAGAGATATTAAATTTAACCTCTCAAACAAACTTTACAAAGAGGTATTGAAAGAAACCCGTTGACATAAAAATAATGAAACCCTTTGAAATTAATAATAAATACTTTATAGAACAAAACAAGGCTTAGCGAATTCGCTTCCGCAATCAATACATGTCTTAAAAACAATTTAAAGCAAGAATTTCTAAGTCGCTGTTGGAAATGAAACAGGGAGGGTTACGCTTTGAATCTTAAGTTATTGTACGTATTAGGATATAAGAAAGTACTAAGGATTTATTATATGAATGGCCAAAACAGGAGCTTTTCTTAAAATTAATCGTATCTAATGTACCTTGAAATGTTTAAGCATATTCTACTACAACGTCACGAATTCACAAAATAACGGCTGCACGCTTATTATGTTGTCACGTGACATCATGATACTTACGACAAAAGTTTCATGATCATAATAAGCGATGCCATGGACAACTGATTGTATAGCAATTAAACAACAATAAATAATTTCAAAATTCAAAAGATCATGCTTAGCCGTAGCCTTAGACATAGCCACATACAGAAACAAAATCTAAAATTATATTGGTGAAAATAAAAGTCTATAGTTTAAAAAACAACAAAAATACCCATTAAAAGTGTTAAGAATACGAATGCCAGTGAGCAAATGTAACCCCTTTTAAAATTCTATTACGTACATCTATCGTGTACGTACAGGTGGGGGCATTTCGCACCCCCTTTTTAACCCTTTCGGGGTCCAAGCATTTCTTCTTTACATTTATTTCTTATGGCCTGTTTCTTCTTCTTAAATTATAAAATTGTACTTGTAGTACCGTTTTGATACTTTTTAAACGATTTTTACATTAAATACGAGCATTTTTAGCAAGTACCTCCGAGTATGCTTCATTTTACATAAAATCGGTTATTGTGATTACTTAACTTATATTTGATATAAGTGCCTACTAGAAAAAAGAAAGAGTAAACAGCGGTGGTGTCATTGCCCTTTAACGTTAATGCTGGCTGTTTCTAAGGCTAGTGTATAATAAAATATATTTTGTGTGCACTAATGAGTATTAATTCTTATCTTTTTATCTTATACAGAGAAATAATACTTTTCGTCTCGACTTAATGTTTCTGTGTTACTGAAGTAATCACCAAATTTGACGAGGACTGAATTGTGGGTATCTTTAAATATGTGATGTACTTATATGAAAACTATACAAAATAAACTAATATTAAAAAAGTTAGCAAGCTTCCTTTCGGTTAAAATACACATTTAAAAAAAATATTAAGAAAAGGATTTATTAGGTTCCAAGTCACTATAAACAAGTAATCGAACAACAATATCAAGTTTCAAGTTTAGGTAGTCGCACTATCACAGCAGCCGAAATGATGTTACAAAGGCGTGGAACTGGGCTAACACAAGTTTTCTATATTACAGTGCGTACCTCTTTTGCCACCCTGTCCTCCTCCCTCCCTCCATAAAGGGTTGCGACCCACCTTTGAAGATGCGCCGAGCTTTTTCTATAATTCTCCTCGCCTAAGCGATTTGAATTTCGTTAAGTCTCTTATTTTGTGCAAAAAATAATTGTTTGAACCGATTTTCGAGTGTTTCGCCCGTTCATCGGTACCTATATATTTCTTAAGTTTTTTTTTTCATTCACTTGATAAAGGTGTGTTCTTTTCATAAAGACAATTCATTTATTTTAGAGTTTTTAGAAAGCGTGAAATGTCCGGGACGCCCAGGACTTTAATTGGCTGTGCCATAGCGGCTGGCACGTAAGATTTTGTTGCCTTTAATCAACATTTCATCACAAGGCAACGGGTTTCAATTTTTTTTCAAAATTACAATATAGCTGCTACTTTTTATTAAATTCATTCGGTAATTTTGGACATCACCCATTATAAATGTGCCCGTTGACGGCAATAGGCCTGCCCCCTATTACGTGGGACTAAAATACTGGCAAATTGTGGGTGTGTAATGCACCTCTGCCTACCCCTTCTGGGATATAGGCGTGATGTGCGTCTGTGTGTGAAGAGTAGACTTGGACCATATAGTGTTGATAGTTAGTTCCGCAACCTGTGGTTTTGTCCCTCGCACTATGCGAGTAATATTTGTAGGTGTCCTTTTGAAATAGAATAATCTAATAACTAGGATTTGACTTTATTGTGAATAACAGAGATCCATAATTTGTAAGTTCACTTGGTCCACACATGGTCACGTACTGTCCTTGCCCTCTTTTTATTGTTGTAACAGAATCATCTATATATTTAATACGACAATTTGTCTGTCTGTCTGCCCGTCCGTCGCATTTTTGAATTATAATTAATAATACATACATTTGCATGAAATATTAAAATATTCGTAGAAGTTTAGGGAAGGTTTTTTTTTTTTTTTTTTATTTGAAGTGATACAAAGTTCGCTGGGATAACTTGTTGTATTTACTGGCGAATAAAAAGAGTGGCCGGAAATTTTTCTTGCCAGGTTCTTTCCTCACAGGCTCTACCTATTGCCTTGCGAATCTGGCGATAAATGTAAATGTAGAAGCAATTTCTTTTTTGACGTTCATAAGTGTTACTTTGTGGCCTAATGAATAAAGATATTTTGATTATTATTATTTTTTTTTAATTTTTAATACATATTAAAAATTTTTAATTGAAGCCTACCGACAACGGGTATGCTAGAAGCAATACCTACTTTTCGTGTGCTCCTTCGTAAAACTCCTCCCGTCACTCTTTCTTTTATGGCGCCCTATCTTCAAACCCCAGGGCGCTGGTGGACCTACTTGTAAAAGAAAGATGTACCACAATTTCGATGTTTTCGGCTTTCATAATTTTTTTTTTCATTTCAAATAAAAACATTTTATTTAATTTCATTTCAAAGATGGATCCCAATTTCGATGTTTTCGATTTTCATCCGTCAGAACATTCCCTCGAAAAGGACGCAAGAAGCTCCTCGGATCTTTCGTTTAAAGTAAGTTCTTTTGAATTAGTTGTCACCGGAACCGATATTTTTCTTCTAAATCGTGTTTTTGACCAGTGTCCAGATTTTTTAAAATTTTTTTTTATTTAAAATACAGTATAAACGCGCCTTAATCGCCACCATTTTCACTAAATAATCCTTTTTTTTTCTTTCGCAAGGTCGAATGGTTTCGGTACCGTTTATTCATGTTACTACATTTCAACTTTAGTTGTCATTGTCTTACATAATACCTCCGGTGCCGTTAGGAAACCCGTTTGAGTAGAAAACGTGTAGCTAATTTTAGACCGTAAAACGTGATATTTTTATTTATAATTATTCTTTGCGGATTATGTAGTTTAGAAGTGAGTCTGATGAACTCACAATAATATTGTGATTTTGACAGGATTTCCTTGAAATAAGGAAAATATCGATTGTCTTGTACGCTCTTTCGGATATTGAGAGTGTTGGAGTATACTTGTGCAAGTCTAAACTTACATACATAAATTAAGCCCAGCTCCTGTTTTTTCGGAGGGGTAGGCAGAAGCATGAAAATTTACCATTTAGGGCTAGCGCAGACGGTAGACGAAACTGTCTAAAGACAGTCTATTGCTTCATTACAATGTATGGAAACGCGCAGACGATAGACACTTACTGTCTTTAGACAAAACTGACTATCACAGACATGGCGTGTCGTAGACAAAACTGTTTTTGGACAGTTTTAAGACTGTTTAGTTAGTCAATTTGGTCTATCGTCTACACTAGCCCTTATTATCAGTAAATTTGTTAGGTGGCGAGCCTATTGCCGCTTATCGGGAATTTGTATGTTGGTCAGTGCCTCGTCTATCGAAGTGGTGTAGAAGTCTAAGTGGTGTTAACTGCTTCGGTGGCATGGGTGGTAGTGCATCTGCTTTCGACTCCGGAGTCTCGGGTTCGATTCCCGAGTCGAATCCAATATTTGTGTGATCCACAAATGTTTGTTTCGGAGTTTGGGTGATTTCTATGTAGGTTATGTATGTATTTCGAAATATATAAGTATGTTTATCAGTTGTCTAGATCCCATAGCACAAGCTTATAGCTTAGTTTGGGCTGGATGACGTTGTGTGAGAATGTCCAACAATATTTATTTATTATTATTTATTTAACTACTTTCATACAATTTTTAACTACATTGATCCTGCCGTTTTAATGAGAAAGGATAGCAACTCTCTAAATGTTAGCAGTTATCATATTATTGTGAATTTTAATTAGTTTTTAGTACGTAAATAAAAATTTCTTGGTGGAGAAAATTTGAGTCAAACGGGAACCTGGTAGGTAGCAATTTGCTCTTAACTAGTTAAAGCAACAGTTTACATAAACAAAACCCACTTACACGTAACAAGTTCACAAACAAACCCCAGGTAACCATTTTGAGATACGTCGCACGCTGGGTAATTAAAGAGATACATCATGTATAATTCATCATCGGACCCTACCATGGTGATTATTGCGGCGAACATATAGATCGAATTGAAATTATTTCCGTATTTATACAGAAAGAACTTACCGTGGCATAGGCTACTAGACTCATGTCAATTATTACAAATTAAATGTTTATTTTGAGTAGTATTTGGTTCAAGCAACCCCAATATTATTGACCGGGCGAGCGAAGCATCTCAGTTTTAACTCGAGGAATGGCCGATTTGGCGTTGTTGGTATGTGTGTCAGTTCCGGTCTACAGGCCGCATTTTTTCCACAGCCGATTTTCATGAAATTTGGCACAAGTGTTCTTTGTTGCAAGGCGCAACTTTTGTCGAAAGGATTTTTCGATTGGGGGGAAAATGGGGAAGAAATGGGGAAAAATGCGAAAATAACGCAAGGTCTACTGTTCACAGAACCACTAGTTATATTTATTATAATTCATAAAATTACATAGCAGATGACTATAAAATTCTAATTTTAAAATTGAGTTTTTTTTTATATGGCTCAAAATCCTTCGTGACGTAATTTTGGCAGTAAATAAGTAAACATCAGTCATGTTATTATCACTGTCAAGTGTAGTTTACTGTCCTTGTGACATCACATCATAGGTAATTTACAGACTAAAATGTCAGACATCCGTGTTTATTCGTTCATAAAATGAATGCTTTAAAATTCATATTTTATTATTTTCAAGCATTCGAATAATTTAGTACACATTATTTTTCGGTTACTTAGGTCAGTAGTTAACCATTTAAAACCTATTTCAAAAAAGTGTCAAGTAGCCTTTTGAAAGTTGTTTGATTGAAAACCGGTCCATTGGATGGATAGTGCTACTGATTCTGAGCAAAGTACTTCCAGATTTGCGAAATACGAAAAATAACGTTGTATAAGGAGCATTAGAGTAGGTACTCTAAAAAGGCTCTAATATTCTCATGTATAATCGAAACAGGACTTTTTCGATAGTGTTCAATAGTAGGGGTAACAAGCGAAGATATGCGATAGAGCACGCGTGTCCCGGACAATCATTTAAGGAAGTAGTTGTAAAGGATGGAGATGGCTTACGATAAGATATGAGTTTTACATACACATTCTAAAAAACATCTGCTGTAGGTACCATGCTCCAGCTCTCACTTCGTTCTTAGACGTAAAATAGGTAGTTACCTGTGGAACGCAATGATGTCAAGTACAATCAATTTCTTTCTATCAAATGTCTAAACGGTAAGACTCCTAGAAAATTGTATAAAATAGAAGCCTATGGCATCACTTTTATTTAATGTGAAATCAGTAACTATTAAAAATACAAAACAGTTTGATTGAATATAATTTTATACTTGAACCTCTTTTGAAATTCTTTATTTAACAAATACATTTGAAATATTGATTTTAGTCGAAGTCATCTTCCTTATTGAGCTGTCATGGACGCTAAGTTGACCAGACTATGCCTCAGGGAACTGCCACTGGTTGAAATACAGCCAAAGGCTTTTGTTTTGGCGATAAGTATACATTTAAAAATATTCAAAAATAAGTTTTATAATTGGAACTGCTTCTGTGGCGTGGTCGGTAGTGCATCGGCTTTCGACTCCGGAGTTTCGGGTTCGATTTCCGGGTCGAATTAAATATTTGTGTGATCCACTAATGTTTGTTTGAGTTTGGATGTATATAATGTATGTATTTAGAAATATATAAGTATGTTTATCGGTTTTCTAGATCTCATAGCACAAGCTTATAGCTTAGTTTGGGCTAGATGACGTTGTGTGAAAATGTTCAAAAATATTTATTTATTTAAAAAAAATATAAAAATAAATAAATTGCAGGCTGATTCCGCACTGTGCAACCACAAGATGCGTGTAGAAACAATCTGTCTTGTTCAGAGCTGTCAGCGGCACCTATGTGCGTCAAGCAGGTTTGTACACTGTGTGTGACCGACAATGTTGTAGCTATTTGTGTATTTTATATTTATTCTCTATTATATATTATATATCATTAATGTTTCATTAAGTAAGTACATGGGGCACACTAAAAGTTTTGCACTTCTAGCTAACAGGAACTATTTCAATTTCGAATGTTATATTTTTTTAAACGTTGCAACCTTCTTAATAATAAAAAAAAACAATTGGCGGGAAATCATTTGTCAATTGTTTTTTATCACACATAAAAGTTCTACGTTTGCAACGAAAATGGAGTTAAGTCGAAAAGATTTTAGAGCGAGGATTTTTTATGATTTTAAAAGTTCTCTCTTTCCGCAAGACTGTGGTGCTTGTCTTCAAAATGCTTTTGGGAGAGAAGCACCTTGTTTGAGCACCGTAAGGCGATGGTTTGCTGAATTTGAGAGAGGTCGAGTTTCTTTACATGACGAATTTCGTGAAGGGCGGCCTTCAACTGCCGTCAACGAAAATAATGTGGCTACTGTTAAGCGGTTAATTGAAGAAAACCCGTGGATTACCTATGAAACAATTCGAGGACTATCGACGGATTGGCATGAGTCAAATCCAGAAAATTTTACACGAAGAATTGAAAGTTCGGAAACTTTGTTGTCATTGGATCCCTCGTGAACTGACAGCGGAGCAGAAGCGGGCTCGCGTGGAATGGTGCTCACAGATGCTACTGAAGTACGACCACGGACATTCTAATGCTGTTTATGACATTGTCACAGGAGACGAAACGTGGTGTTTGAAAATGAGAACAAGCCAACAAAAGTGAGGCAGGCGAGAAACGTTGGTATAAAAATGATCACGTTTTTTTCTCAGCTACGGGTCCCATATGTACAATTCCACTTGAAGATCAAAAGAGTGTTAATGCCGAGTGGTATTCTACCATTTGTTTACCCACGGTGTTAGAAAAAGTTCGCGAAAGACGACCCAAAAGCCGCGTTCTCCTACATCATGACAACGCTTCTTCACACACAGCCAACAAAACAAAGTAATTTTTAGCTTCCGAAAAAGTACAACTCGTCACCCATCCTGCGCATAGCCCCGACCTAGCACCCTGTGATTTCTGTATTTTCCCCAAAATCAAAGATTTGATGAGAGGTTTCACTTTTACCAACTCCGAAGAGGCAGTGATAGCGTTCAATCAGCACGTAGAAAACATGCCGTCAGATCTGTGAACCTCCTGTTTTAAAAAATTGTTCGATCGCATGAAAAAATGTTTAAAATGTAAAGGAGAGTATTTTGAAAAGCGATAAACATAATATTTTGGTTTTAACATGTTGTTTATTAAAGTTACGCAAAACTTATAGTGTCACCTGCGTATTGTATAACCTTCTATTATCCTTATCATGTGTATCTGTTACTCTGTATTTGTTTCTATATTTCGACACCAATAATACGAGTATTTACCCACCTTAAAACTTTTCTATTTCAATGTCCATCCTAAGGTTACCTGTAAGATATTGCTTTTTAGCGATAAGGCCGCCCTTTGTACATCGGATATTTAAAGTATGTTTATTTTTTCTGTAATTTCTAATCGGTGTACAATAAAGATTATTCTATTCTAATTAAGACAATAATATTATGGCTTAGGGGCACTATAAATAGCGCCAAGGCCCAAGTTATCTTCTTCTGCAAGCGGTGCACCTGCCGATCGACGACTCATCATCAACTGAGCCATTTTCCAACCCAGAAGGAGGCGAATTTCTAGTCTAACTACGAAGCGGCTGATGTTTGATAGTTTCCAGGGGTCTCGATCCACCGGGCGCCACTGGGAATCCGCCGGGCGCCACTGGGAATCCGCCAGGCGCCACTGGGAATTCTTTCAGTGCCTACCGGAGACGCTCGGTAACGGCCCGGGGCAGCGGATTTCAAAAAAGAAGGGATCTCGGTGTCTTCAAAAATGGTCACCCATCGTAAAACCGACCTGGCTAGTGTTTGCTTAACCTATGCAATCTGTTAACCAAACCTGCTACCACTTAGGCACTAGCCGCTTAGACTCTAACTAGTAAAATATTATAACTAGTAAAATGTTATATTTTATACCCCTGCCTACCCCTTCCGGGAAACCAGCGTGATTGTGTGTATGATTGTATTCTTGAGGGTGAAAATACAAATAGACAAACGTTGGTAAATACTATTACATGTAAATTACTTTGGTATGTAAATCTCTAATCATCACTCACAGTCTTAATTTCCACATCTTATCTGTAAAATACTAACACCCTGTATTTGCCAGCTATTCTCTTAATTTTAAACCTTCTTCAGAAGAAATAAAGAATATAATAGAACAAACGCTTTTTATCTACAGGAGTCTAACTTAACGCTATCGTGAAAGACTTTTGTGACGCGTGAAGAAATTAGGAAAATTACTATTTTTTTAAATCCTGAAAAATTACACAGTTTTAAGTATTATGCCTACGATGCTTAAGACTCAGTGAGTAAAATGAAAATTGAACTGCAGCTCATATATTTCTTATATTATGTGGAAAGTCATAAATAAAAGGAAGACATTCTTTCGTGTTATTTTGCTTCTGAAAAACATATGTTTTTAGAAAGAAAGTCTTTAGATGAGTACTTACTTACTTTCTTTTTCTTGTAGATTTACACTGGAGTCATTAATCAATATCTACATCATTGAGACACTAATTTAGTTCCTTAATCACTACATATTATAAAACAAAGACGCCTTCGTCCGTTTGTATGCTTAGATATTTAAAAATACGCAACGGATTTTGATGCGGTTTATCCAATGGATAGAATAGTTATTGAGGAAGGTTTTTGTGTATATAATTCGTCAAGTGGGTGCAACCGCGGGCGTCCGCTAGAAAGATATAAATGCTTTTTACCTACGTGCTTTAACTTTCTCGTTTCTGGAAAATAAAGTTTTAGCTAAATCTGTTTAGCATGTTATGGAATGTGATGAATAGATCAAAAAACAAACACACATTTAAACCTTTATATTTATGATTTAAAAACATTAAAGACGCGGAGTAGTGTATATAAAACGCTTTCGAAAGTATTTATTAAGTTTTGAAATTGAAATAAAAATAAAATGGACAATCAAGAAAGTAGGACTACAATTTTTTAATCTTTGGTCAAAAAGCGGTTTGAAAAGTGCGAGTTGGTTCAAAGTTTTAGCTAATGGGTTAAAAAGGAGAGGGGGCTGACTGTTCGAATTTTTGGAAATTTCGGATATAATTAGAGGCGCGATCGCATTAGAGCTGTCAGTTTTAGTTTATGGCGTCCCGTCAAGCGTCCGAAGATATTCAAGTTTTAGAAGACTTTGTAACTCAGGGACATTGCGTCACTGAAGCGTTTTAAAAAAAGTAATGACGGTGCGTGCCTTTTTTTTTTTTTTTTTAATTCCGCTGCCCAAGGCCGCGGCCGCTCTAACGTCCGTTGCCGGGCGTCCCTGGTTACTAGCAGAGGGTATGTCCAGTGGCGCCCGGCGGACTTTGACCACCCCTGTGGTCTCTGCGGGTGTTTGGTCGGGACGAGAATCCCGCGTCATTGGGGTCGGGTTTTATCCCGCGTCAGTGAGTGAATCTGGTTGCGTGCTATGGGGCAAAGGCCCCGCAGCACGCAACCCTTCTAGCCTGCTTCTGTAAGGACGGTGGGTGGCGATCCCGCCGTCCTCAGGCCCCGATCATGGAGGACGATAGTCTTGGGCGTAGTCGCGTAGTCTGGGGCGGCCTGGCCGCCGACTACGGAACTCGGCGGGGAGGGTACGCTCCCTCTCCCTCCCGGCCGCCTCCTTCGCGAGCATGACTTGCTCGCAGAAGGACACGGCCGCGTTCTACCTACTCCCGCTGGATACCATGGCTTGAAGCATGGTCCCCAGCGAGAGGGTATCCACGCCCAGACCCACTACGAGGTCCCGGCGCTGACTCGCCCACGCTGAGCACTCCACCAACGTGTGGAGTGCGGTGTCGTCGTCGGAAACCTCGCAGTGTTGACACCGTCGCAGTGTTGACACCGTCGCAGTGTTGACACCGACGGTGCGTGCCTTGGGAATTTGGAATTTGAAAAAAAATTTGTAACTATTAAAATTTACTTATAGTAAATTTATTAAGAAGGAGCGTAGCGGACTCCGCTTCTCTAAGATGGTCCCAATAGTCAGCACAAGATTATGTCAGAAGCTTGAAAGTCTATTTGGCAAGTTCCTAATCAAATTACAATTATCGAACTCTGTCGTTCGATATTCAATTACCAGCCACCTGTAAATTAAAATAAATAAACCACAGAAAAACAAATCTTGCTTCCAAATTCAAATTTGAATAATAAATTCGAAAAACAAAATCTCTCAAACCATAACCATACAGGATTTAAAATTCAAACAAACTCCTTGCTTCGCAGGTTCCATACCATTGGCCACACATTAATTTACGAGTACAATATTAAGCTTCGTATTAGGGCAAAAACAACAATTGGTATGCACCCTCCTTTCTCCAAGCCACGTGTATGAGTGGTGAATTTTTGTGGCATTTTTGTTGTCTTTATTTTGATACTGCCTAAAATTTCTTAAGGTACAAAATTAGACCTAAGTTGGGGAAATACCATAGAGGCTATCGAAGCAGTAGCTTACTAATTTTGAAGTTTGTAAACTGTCTGCAATTTTCGCCTCCCCGCGGAGTTCTCTAATAATATAACTATCTTACTATACCTGTTACTATACCAAATTTCAGCAACGCACTCGTAGGTCCAGCTGTTTTTCAGTTTGTAAGTGCAAGATACAAGCAGAGGGCAATCAGACGTAATTTTTAAATTCGGAACGTTTCATAACCTATTTTTTTTTCTTTTCAATAGGAACCTTGTCTGATTCTTATTTTAAAGTTAACCTTTTCCAACACAATCGACCTTCATACTCTAAACCAATAAAAAGCAAAATAACCATTTCACTAATTCGATATTCCGTTCAACGACAATACATGACATTTTAACACGCGAACTTTTAACTCGAGAAACCAAAATGTACCCACAAAGATTCATGTAACACAAATATTTTTTAACAAACAACAAAACCAATAATTTGAAAGCTTAATATTATGCTAAACGTACGCGGTACGGTATGGTACAAACTGTTCGTGCATAGATTTTAATTATTATCATGTACCGAATACGACTCCTAATAAATGTCATTATGAGTCTGTGTATTTACAAACTTGTGTTATAACTCCACAATTTTCTACACACTTCTATGTGTAGGGGATATGGTTGATTTTGGTTTGATTATTTGTTTAATTTGTGTATAAATACATTGGTTTTGATATAGTTCTTTAATGGAACCGCAATGTCATGTGCGTGACAATGATGGTACGTAAATAACATAGTTGAACATTTTATATGGATGCAAGACTAGTATAGCCTTTGTACTGGAACTTTTGCTAGTATTTTTGCATTTAGTATTGTGTATTATGGCTATTATCGTGTGATTTAGATTGCATAAGTTCAAAATTTTCGTTCTAGTTAGCTATTAAGCTTCAGTGTATTTAGTATTTCTACAAATATGTAGTGGTACCTACTATTTGTGACAGTTTGGAATTGATTGTGTCATTGATTTCTTATTATATCTAACTAAGTGGAAATTTTACTAATATAAATTAAATCATGAACATAACTACAGAAAATAGTTAATATAAAATGTTCTCAAATTTTCGAATATAAATTTGAAATATTTGTTATTTTAATTTAGTATTTTTTTATGTCCATGATTTTATCGTATATTTATATCTATTATTATCTATATCTATACTAATTATAAAGCAGAAGAGTTTCTTTGTTTGTTCCTCCAAGACACAAACTCCCCTGGCCAACCTGGAAGGCGCTTAATAGGCTGCGGACTCAGGTTGGCAGATCCAAAGACAATCTACCTAGACTAGAGTGGTCTGGCACTACAAACCATGAGCCACATGCTCTTGTGTCCAAGTTGCACTGAGCCTTGTAATTTAGAGGACCTATACAAGGCCAGGCCTAATGCGATACGCGTCGCAGAACACAAGGCGATTTAATAAACATTATAAGTGTGTTGTCCATTGACACGAAAAAAGAAGAACTTCTCTCGGACCAAAGTCATCCTCCACCTTCTAATAAATTGACGAGGCTCTGGAAATTAAGACTTAAAGCTCACACTCAAAAACACTCAAAAACGACAATAGACTCGCCTCCTAATACGTGGGTCTAACGAGGTGACTGGCCAAATGTTCTCTATCGATAAAAACGCCATCTATATCTCTCGGTGTGTCTCGTTTATGAAATTAAAAAAAAAGTAACAGAATCTAACATTAATAACTTAGAACAACAGTTAACCCACCTGATCGTCATCAGAATATCGAACCAAAACAAGGAACAATAAGACCAGTAGGCCGTATAACGCGTTTGCGCGCACAACATCCCATGGGGGGACGGTGTGGGCGGACCGGGTGGACTTAAGTCGTACCCTTTTAAAGATTCCACCGTCCTCTCATTTTTAAGACTTTACAATACCAACACATAGACATCGCATATATTGAGTTTGGGCACATTTAGAGTGAAGGAGAAGGAATGAATCTTCTATGTTGCTGTGTGAGTGAGGATTAAGAAACCAATGTATGTATTAGATTGGATTTTTCCGTGTTTGTTCGTAATTAGAGAGCCTTTCATTAGGGGATGTGGGATGAACCGTAATGAGGTCTTTGGAGGACATTCAATGTGTCATTGAAGCACGCGATGTGGAACTCAAGCAGTGTTGACGTAGCTTATTTTTAATTGGAACCGACTTAATTCAAACGTGAATGATAAAAAATATTAAATAAGTGAATAATTTTGTGAAGAAATATTAACTGGTATAGGGTGGATGACTATGAAATTAAATCACCTGATTTTTATTACCTCGTAGTAAATTGAAGGACATACCTACCTACAGTTCGCGAGGGATAAGCCGAGCTTTGCATTTGTGTGAGTGCAGTGTACGTGAACGTATATGTGACCTCTTGTACACACAGCTACAAAAAGAGGTTTACTCTACTTTTTGTCATCACTCACACAAATGCTAAGCTCCGCTTATCCCTCACGAACTGTAGTAAACTGTTGGTGTCATTTATTTTAACTGTCAAATTAATAATTATAAATAAATTTGATGATGAAAAATAAACAAAAATAAAAGGTAAGTTGTATATATTTTGGATTTCTGTATTCTAAATTTAAATTTTCATATTAAGGAAACCTGCTATGGCCAGCAATGGATGCTCTATTACCACTAATTGGCAAGCAATGAGTTTATTTGCTATCGAGCCCGGTGACCGGAACTTTTTAGTGTTGTTTGGACTTCGTCATTTTAATTCTCGAGGCTTATGGGCGCAATCCTACTTAATAATAGTTCTGAATAAGTCGTGGTTAGTTTTATGAGTTTTATTCTCTATTTGAAAAGGATCTAACTTACTTTTTATAATACGAGTATTTATGTGATTTACAGGCAGGTTTTTGCATTGAAGCGCGATTTATAAATAAATAACTCAGTACTACTAGTAGTTCTGCGAACAGTAGACCTCACGTTATTTTCCATTTCTCCCCCATTTTCCCCCCAATCGAAAAATCCCTTCGACAAAAGTTGCGCCTTGCAACAAAGAACACTTGTGCCAAATTTCATGAAAATTGGCTGAAAAATGCGGCCGGAGACCGGAACTGACACACATACATACATACAGACAAACAACACCAAATCGGCCAGTCCTCGAGTTCAAACTGAGACGCTTCGCTCGCTCGGTCAATTAATACAAAACAATAATTATTATTTTTATAATTTTTTGTTTGTGTGTGATAATCCCTAAAGAGTTTTACGACCTACAAAAAATGTCAATCAAGATACACCTCTAAATTTATTAAAAGCAAAGCATGTATGACCCATTGCAAAATACGTCAGATTTTACGCTGCATTTGAAACCAAGTACCTACTGTTAAATTAATCTTTTCATGTTATGTGGACGTGATGTACAATATTTAATATTTAGCAAACAAAACATTATTAGCCGCCATGACACAGTGTCAATTGTACCAATGCATCTCGAGTACCACCAATAGTGAGGGGACAAATCTATATCTTAGTGATGTACACGCGTTGCAGTCGCATTTGTAGTCGATTCGATTTTTCCGTCGAACACTACCTATTTACTTGTTTCATAAATTTGTGACATTGATAAACTTCCTTAGTCGAAATAGAAACCTCTCAGGACATTGATTCCAAATTATGATGAAGAAAAAAAATTTTTTTTTACTGTGAAAAACAAAGGGTCTTTAATTTTTTTTAATATAATTATTATATTTGGTTTTGAAAATGCAATATTGACTTGAACTTCATTACGGTATCGTGTCCCTTACTTCACACATGTCATGCCTCTGCGGCCCCTTATTTGTACACTGTATGGCCCCTTTGAATACTAACACATCCTTAGCATTCACATAATCATTTAAATTTCGAACGACATTTTTTTTATTTGTTGAACTAGCATAATCAGTAATAGGCAAGCGCAAACCCCCGAAAAAGTGCGTAGAAATGAAAATGACTGACCAATCACTAAAAATGTGATTGCTCCTATACAAGTTTGTAGATTTTGTAAACCTTGGACCAAAATGAGTCAATTGGTAAGAAAACAAAATCTGTGCCGGTGGGCTATTAATTGTTATGAACAAATCTATTTGTAAACTGATAAAAAGTTGGTTTTTATATTGGAAAATGATTTCTAAGGGTAAAACGGGCAAAATAAGACACTTTTAGAAAGAAGTTACAACCATTTTAAAGCGCAAAAATGGTCACATTAAATTTTTTTTATCTCGGCAAGTTTTGATCGAATTCAATAAAATCCTGCGGCAGAATACTTCTCAGATCTTAAGCTTCAACTGACTATTTTTCAAAATGAGAACATTACATATTTCACATTAATAAAAAATGTTGATTTTGATCATTATTGCGCTTTAAAATGGTTGTAACTTAATTATACCTAACGCATTTTTTTTTCAAAAAACCACAAGAGAACATTTATTGCTGTTTAGAGCTATTGTTGATTGTACTGTGTCTAGTTGTACAACAATACACTGCCAAGCACTGAGACAACATTTTCGTATCTGACTTTGGAGTTTTTTTTTATTCCTCGGCCCAAGGCCGCGGCTGCCATACGTCTGTTGCCGGGCGTCTCTGGTCCACACGCAGAAGGTATTTCCAGTGGCGCCCGGCAAGACTTAGAAGTAACGTATTTCAGGTATTGCTCTTTACATCTATAAAACTTATAGTACACATTAACACCCCGATTTTCTCCGTCACCCTGCAAACAATTATTTGTATAACCCCATTCATATCGCGTTACATTCCTTTGATTAAAGAGCCACACCTTAATATTACCATAGAAAATATTTCGCGGTACAGAAATATTACCTCTTTTGTTCAATATCAAAGCAAACGGTGGCAAAGTACACAAATGAAAACAATTGGTAACAAATATGGCGACACAGAAGACTTGTAACATTAAATTATTGTTTTCTTTTAAATCCAATCAATCCAAGGCAATCAACAATTTTATCAACAACTCTATATTCCATATCTCATAGTTTAGCTCATGGTGCACCTACTGACGCACGGTCGACGCTTTGGAAAAAAATAAAAGTGCCCACTGCCAAAAAAAAAAATAAAAAAAATTGCCGTAGGTTCGTTCCCTATTACATGGAAACAAAATAACATTCGGGGATAAATACGTGACTATACTGATTATGTGTGTATGTTTTGTTTTTAAATGGGATTCTAGAGTAGAATCTGGAGCGTAGCGAGGGTTTCTAAAGTAGAATCCAAAGCGTAGCGACGGATTCAAAGTACGTCGCCTGAGAAAAAATAATTTTACTCTCGAGGCATCAATATTACTTTTCATCACCTTCTATGAAAAAAAAAGTTCGATGAAAAAAGTTCGCGCGTTTTGTTTTTTTTTTTCGGCCTGATTACTACGAGTATGAAAGATTCATGTTCCAAATTCAAATGTCATTATTGCCCGCTAAAAAGTCTCTGAACAAAAAAGAGCTACTTTACGTGGTCGCGCACTTATGTAGGAAGAAAACGCCACTTTTTGAATAGAAGTGATAATAAATCTTTTATTATAATTTTACAATATGAATCACAAAAACTATAGTCTTACTATACTATTCCCTATTCTGTGGTCTTATTACTACTACCAACTGATCAAGAAACTAACTATGTTCTTGGTCATTTGGTAGTTTGGTAGAACGATCCTCCTGGAAAGGGATCAGTCGCTGGTTCGAGTACAGAGACTATAGTTTTTTTAAACTATTTGAGAATAAGTTGGCATACTTCATTACTTATAAAATATATTTCATCTTTTATTATAGTAAGTAGTACGATACCGCGTTAAGGTGTCAAAATGAAATTGTGAAATATAGTATCGCGTTCCCATTTCCGACAGGAACACATTACCGTGCTAAAATGTATGTGTATCAATTCAGGATGCTCTATCAAAATTGACAGAGACCAGTACCTTTAGAATAATAATTATTAATATTATTGGAGTTTACTCCTTAAGAATCGATTTTCATATATAAGGCGCCCGGTATGAGAAAAATCCGAGGGGTAAAACCTACTAACAAGTAACGAAAATCGTGTCACGTTTTTGGTGCGCACCTCTAGTGCGCAACTTTCTAATTTGTTATGGTTAGATACTCGTACTTAAGGAGTAAACTGCTGAGCTGACACACACACTTTTTTTAGATTAATAATTTTACAACAATTCTGTGTTATAAATAAATAAATATTTTTAGACATTCTCACACAACGTCATCTAACCCAAACTAAGCTATAAGCTTGTGCCATGGGATCTAGACTACTGATTACCATACTTATAACATATTTTATATATTTCTAAGTCCATACAATATAATATATATAGAAAACACCCAAACTCCGAAACAAACATTTGTGGATCACACAAATATTTATTTTAGGTACGAGCACTATTTTCCAAAAAAGGTATTTTGGAAAACAGTGCTCTTTTTACATTTTTGTGACAAAAATTAAATAATTATTCAAGAAGGCAGCTGTAACTGCCATGGCCTCTTAAGTTGATACGCAGGTGTACCACTTGCAGATGAAGATGGGACCTAAAAGCTCTTAGTGAGGTCATGGAGGTCTCGAACAGTAGGTACTACTTTAAAATACTGAATGGAATCAGGCGTTACCTGGAGAAAGAGGCATTATCAAGACTGTCTCAAAGAGACAGTCTCTTTGATACAGTCTTGATAATGCCTCGTGGGTAGGTGAAACATATTATGTCGACGTTGAACATGTCTTCTAGTTAGCGAAATCATTGCAACTATCTAAATTTCAACATCAAATTTTCCATTGTTTTACTACTTTAAAAGTTTTATTCCAGTAAAATCTATGCTGTGATTCGACATATATATTTAAATCGCGATAAAAGGACACTGGGACTAATCCTAAACAGTCACGTAAAGTCAGGGACGGGACACTAATTTTGGCATAAATATTAAGGCCCAACGTTAAAATTTTAAAGGCGGCAATTTGAACCTACACTCTCGTCCTGATCGCAGGATAATTTATCTTAACGAAAGAAAGGGGTGGGCCGCACGACCAGGCGAATGGGGTGGGAGTCCCAAAAATTGGGTAAAAATGTTGCCAGCTAGCGATTAAACCGTTGGGGGAGATGCGTCGTATTAATCACCACCCAGGCGTCTTTAGATACTCGCGGTATTTTTATAGAGTTGTTTGTAGTAATTACAGATGTAATATTTATAGATGACCTTAGTTTATGGTAATGGCAGGGCTATGTCACTCGCCTAACAATCGCAAAAATTCCGTGACGTCAGCTACAACTTGAAGTTGTAAGTCGGTAAGGGTTGTCTCTTGTTTGTGACACGGCATTGACCATAGAGTTGATATTGAGGCATTAACGTCATTATTATTCGTCAAATTATGCTGGTTTATATTTTACTTTACTGACAAACCTAACCTTCGAATGATGTTCTCTGTAAACAAAAGAATGTGCTTTAATTAACGTCGGTTCGAATGATTTTTGTATGGAGCGAGGACTTGGGGGGTCGTCGAGGATGACCTTGGAAAATCATTATTGTTAACACCCCGACTCCAGAGGACCCCGACTCGGATACGTTAGGTTTAGAAGGCTTAGCTTAATCGTTCATATCAGACCAAATAAGTTTTATATCTTAAAAAAAAATCAAACTGTATGATAAACTCAAAATCTGACACATTTTTAGTTAAAAACGCAGATGAAGTTTGACTTTAACTTAGTTTCTCTATTATTATATTTACTGATCAGATTTATTAAAATTTTACGTAACAAGTATTCCAAAATACTTTTTTACGATACCTATCCAAAATTTGTAACATTCTTGCTTACCGAATTATTCCTTATCACTGCTGTTGAAAAAAACACACACACACACACATATCACGCCTATATCCCCGAAGGGGTAGGTAGAGATGCATTACACACCCACAGTTTGCCAGTATTTTAGTCCCACGTAATAGGGGGCCAGCCTATTGCCATAACAGGGCACACATATAATGGGCTATGTCCAAAATGGCCGAATAAATTTAAAAAAAAAGTAGCAGAAATATTGTAATTTTTAACAAAAATTTGAAACCCGTTACCTCACGAATTTGATGACAGGCAACAAAATCTTACGTGCCAGCTTGTACTGCAAAGTCAATTAAAGTCCTGGGCATCTTGGACTGAAAAACAACAATGGTAGGTAATACCTAATCTTTGAAACAGTAACATTAAAAAGTCAACAAAATTTAAAAGTACCAGTTTGTAACAGCTCTATATAGATAACTAAGTCGGCCTGTCCGTAAAAGGAGGAGCGACCACCTTGGCTTTGTTTTAATATTTTCGCAAGCATTATGAAGGGTTTGCTTGCTTTCGAATAATTTCGGCTTCTGCTTCTGAAGTTTTCATAAGTTTCATTCTATCAATAATTAACGGCTACAATCCTCGGTTGCTGATGCGATTATAAAGGTTTGGGGTTTTTGCATTATCTACAATATTTTTCTTAAATGTCAAAGTTCGAATGTTCGGTCAGTGAAGTTTCTTTGTTGATAATTGAGTTGTAAACTTGAAGAAGGGGCGCGTGGGTTAATACTTGTTTTTATTTATAGGCGCAAGAGTAATTTTGTTAAAAGCATTACTAGATTTTACCTGGTAATAAAATATTTATGTATTGTCAGGGAATTTAGATGTAAAGTAGTGAATTCTGGCATGTAGGTATAGTCTATTTTACTTATGCCTATATCCACGGTTTTGGCCACGACCGGGTCTATCGTCCATTGTCGGGCGTCCCGGGTATGCCCTGGTAAGGATAACCTTAGGGTGACGGTGGGCGCAACTTATACACTCAATCAAGTTTTCGGGCATAACATAGCATATAGCATCACGCCTTTTTCCCCGAAGGGGTAGGCAGAGGTGTGCAAACACACCCACATCTCGCCAGCTATGTTAGGTCCCATGTAATAGGGGGCGAGCCTATTGCCATTTACCGGGCACAAGTTCCAGACTCTGGGATAATTATCTGAATAAAATTCTAAAGATAATTATACATTATCCACCAGACCCGGGAATCGAACCCGAGACCTCGAGTGTGGCAGTCCGTACATAGTACCATTGTGCCACCGAGGTAGTCAACAACTAATTATATTACAAGTTTTCAACTAATACAATAAAAGTGCGAGCCAAGTGCGAGTCGGACTCGCGCACAAAGGGTTCCGTAACAAAACGGCAAAAAACCCAAGTTTGTTGTATGGGAGCCCCTTAAATGTTTATTACTAGGTATGCGCAGCATGCTGCTAATTGCAAATGTTGAGCGGAGCAAATGTTTTTATTACATATCAGAATCAGAATCGGACACTTAAATTAATTAATCGAATGAAAAAAAAAAAATTTCTTTGTTGACGCACGTGTTTCCAAGGCAACCATTTAATCATCTGGTGTTTCGGTGATTTCCAGGACATTTTCAGTGATTATTCCTCCGTCGTCAGCTCTATTTTCATGATTTCAGAGATATGCACTCCCGTGTGTGATGTCGACCAACATGCCAAATTTGGTCAAAATCGGTCGAGCCGTTTCGGAGGAGTTGGCACTAACGTTGGCATAAACGATTTACAATTGTCGCCTAAGATTGAGCTCCGCTTCGCTCCGCTCAATAATATATTTTTTTAGTATTTGTTGTTATAGAGACAATGGAAATACATAATCTGTGAAAATTTCAACTTTCTAACTGTCACGGTTCATGAGATACAGCCCAAGACAGATGGACGGATGGACAGCGAAGTCGCAGGGTTCCCGTTTTACCCTTTGGATACGGAAACCAAAATTTTATTAATGAAATATGACCTTGACCTGATATTTTAATAGTAGGTAGTTTATGAAACTGTTACACAATAATACAAGGGTTTTAGTTAACCAGTAGGGGCTCGTGGTCCAGTGGTATCTGACAATGTTAACACATTGCAAAGGTTAAGCAACATCTAGTCAGGCCGGTCTTAGGATGGGTGACCATTTCTTAAGACACTAGAGACCCCTCCGTGCCTCGGAAAGCACGTTAAGCCGTCGGTTCCGGTTGTCATACGAACATCTATGGCAGTCGATAGGGGTAGTTGGAGCCCTTAATCATAAATCCGACTGGTCTAACTATAGAACTTCGATATCGCCCATGGGTTGTGGAGGTCAGATGGCAGTCGCTTCACGGAAAATATCGAAATTCAGCCACATCGCAGTTAGACTGGAAAGCCGACCCCAACTGAGTTGGGAAAAGGCTCGGTGAATGATGATTAGAACATCTGTAGGATTTAAAGATACGAGCCTCGAGAGTTTCTTTACATTCTACAAAATCAAAATCAAAATATCTTTATTCATGTAGGTCACAAAGTAACACTTATGAACGTCAAAAAAAGAAAATTCTTCACTTCATTCTACATTTACATTTACCGCCAGATTCGCAAGGCAATAGGTAGAGCCTGTGAGGAAAGAATCTGGCAAGAAAAACTCACGGCCACTCTTTTTATTCGCCAGTAAATACAATGATTCTGTTACAACAATAAAAAGAGGGCAAGGGCAGTACGTGGCCATGTGTGGACCAAGTGAACTTAAAAATTTTGAATCTCTGTTATTCACAAAAAAAAATGTCAATACTAGTTAAAGGTGCCACATAATCTCAAAGTACCCATACCTTACAATATCATAATAATAATAATTTAACAATAATAAGTGAGTTTCAGCAATAAAACAACATTTCAAACAGAAGTAGCCCCTATGTAGCTCGAGTGATGAGCAAGCAACTCATTGCCATTTCTCTGTATCGTTTAGATAATCTTTAATAGTTATAATATGCCTTTTTTAGGAGGTGTGTCTTAACAGCCACTTTGAATTTATTCAAAGGAAGGTTCATAATGTTTAGAGGAATTTTGTTATAAAAACGCACACCAAATCCTGCAAAGGAGTCATGAACCTTCTGTAAACGATAATACGTCCCAACCAATGTATGCTTATTTCTAGTATTTATTGCATGTATGTCACTGTTCACACTGTTTAAATGTATATTCTGTTTAACGAACATAATATTCGCATATTTATATTGTGATGCAACTGTTAAAATGCCTAGTTCTTTAAATCTGTCTCTAAGAGAAACTCGTGCATTCAATTTATAAATCGCACGTATAGCCAAGGGCGTAGCCAGGATTCCATCAAGGGGGGGCCGACCTAATCCTAAAAGAAAATGGGGGAAGGGGTGAGCCACCCCCCCCCCCCTAAACGGGTAAAACCTAAAAAGGGGGATATTAAAAATATTAAACATGATGTCACTACTGCCCCCCCCTCCCCCCTGTCTGTACCTGGCTACGCCCATGCGTATAGCTCGCTTTTGGAGTATAAAAATGATCTCTAAATCAGCTGCCTTGCCCCACAGTAAAATTCCATACGACATGACACTGTGAAAATAGCTAAAATAAACCAGCCTGGCAGTTTCTACATCCGTGAGCTGTCTGACTTTACTAATAGCAAAAGCCGCAGAGCTAAGTTTCCCTGCAAGACCCGATATTTGGGCGTTCCACTGTAATTTACTGTCTAGAGTAATACCCAAAAATACATACGGTTGATTCTACAAGATTAAGGGTATCACCGTTCAAAATAATATTAGTACCGTAGTTCTGAACATTAGGCATAGTAAATCTAACACACTTCGTCTTTTTTGCGTTCAGAAGTAAATTGTTGGTTGTAAACCAATCCAGAACTAGTGCAAGTGAACTATTTACTTCGTCAAAATCCCTCTGCTTGCGATCAACTTTAAAAATAAGTGATGTATCATCGGTGAATAGAACAATGTCGCACAAGTTCTGTAGATCATTAATGTAAACTAAAAATAGAAACGGACCTAGAATTGATCCTTGTGGCACGCCCATAGCTACAGAAGCCCCTAAAGACCGACTACCATTGATATCAACATGTTGTATTCTATCACTGAGGTATGAGGCAACTAGGTCCAGTGCCGAATCTCTGATACCATAATAATTGAGTTTCCGTAATAGGGTATTATGTTCAACGCAATCAAAAGCTTTGGAGAGATCGCAAAATATACCAATGGCATCTTGCTTATTCTCCCAGGCATTGAAAATATGCTTCAGAAGCGTTACCCCTGCGTGAATGGTAGAACGACCTCTTGTGAATCCATACTGCTCATTATGTAGTAGCATATTTGAATTAAAATGTGATTGTAATTGCTGCAATATAATTTTTTCAAAAATTTTACTAATGGCAGGTAGTATTGAAATTGGTCTAAAGAACATTTTAATACCTACTTAGTTATGGGCAGTTTCATACACTACTTGATCTTATCTCATGAGTTTAGCCTCTTTGCAACCGACTTCCAAAAAGGAGGAGGTTCTCAATTCGACTGTACGTTTTTTTTATGTTTGTTACCTCATATCTCCGGACTGGGTGAACGGATTTAGATATTTTTTTATTGGAAGCGACTACTTCCCTAGTGGCTCCAATTCAATTTGGTCCCATTCCGACAACTATTTGGTTCCATATCGGTAGTTTGAAGTCGGTCCGACAACTATTTGGTTCCATATCTATCGGTAGTTTGAAGGCGGTTGGTGTGTCAATTTTTGACGTGTATTTTAAGAAACATTATTGACAACATGGCGGCTGATTCAACTATGTCATATGTTACGATATATGAATTGCAGGATGTATTACAGGAAATTGAAAGCAATTGTTTTTTCCAACTATACTATAGTAATTAAAAAGTTATTGTTCGATACAGATTTGTTTCAAAAAGTTACTTTTCGATACAGATTTCCAAAAATCTCATAGAAAATCTGTATCTAAAAGTAACTTTTTCTATAGTTCTATGCACCCAGAACTAAAGAAAAAGTTAGGTACTTTCATGAATCATGGATTTTATGTCAAATTTTGAAACCAAAATTCAAACTATTCGACATGAGACTAGATAAAGTACATTAGCAAACTGTGGCGACAGTTTGGAGCTCGTTCAACAGATTTAGTTAGTTATACGTTCTTCCACAAAACAAATAAACATTTATGCTTTCTCATCACCAATGAAAAACTATGGAGACTAACTACGTAACATAAAAAACGAATCAGCACAGTTTGCGTCCGTGCCAAATGTCACACAAGTGCGACGACGCGTAATGTCAACACACACTCACACAAACAGAAGGTTACGTATGTATACAGACATACATACAAACGAAGATATAGTATGGGGACGGAAGAACGGAAAACTTCCACGAAATTTGCTCACCGAAATGACGCCGCTTGTTTTTTGTAGGTGGCTGCTTATGAAGATGATGTTATGAGGATAAGACTCTAATTAGTGCGTACGTCTATTTAATATGATGTCGATTGGTGGCACTTGGTAGAACTTACACATTACTACGTTACACATAATGGACAAAATACGTACCTCGTAAACTGTATGTGTAAAAGTGAGCAATAAATATTTTGGAAGTTAAACACTGACCAATTTTACAGCTTCTTTGCAAAAAAATATAATGCCCATTTCCAGGATATAAACTTGTATTTCTTTTGACAAAGTTGAGACTGTTTTGAACATTTAATCACTCATCTTAATTAATATTTCATACACATACGCATAAATTACGAGTATAATAAACTGCGTTCCTTGTCGAGTAAACTACCAGTATACGAGTAACTTAAATATCATGTATCATAAATTATACCTATGTTTGAAAATATGATGAATAAAAGAGTGGGTAATTTTAATGCCTACGCCTAGTTTATTTTAAACGAGCGGAAACTTCATGTCCATCCAGGGCCCACACCACGAGTTATCGACGAGTAAGGAATTCCTGACAGGTTACACCGGTAAAATAATTTGATCAAGCCAAAAATATTATCACCTAAAATTAATTAACCCGTCTTATCCTCACTAACCTATCCTACCCTAACAAACTTATTAAGATTTCTTTTCTTTTTACTCTACGTGGTTAGCGACGTATGACGCAAGCTAACGGCCGCAGGGGGGAGGTACAGCCAGGGAGTGGGGGGGAGGGACACCCTCGCACGCATGGCCGCTCTCATGATTTAAGCACAGGGATAAGAATGAAATTAAAAATACATCCTCGCCATTCCTTAGGGTGCTAGGGGGACATATATGCAAATGAAAGGGGGGGTTCATAAGACAGGGGGAAGTTTTTTGTTACGAAGCTATTAATTTGGGGTGTAACTCACTAAGTATGGATACGCATGTATGGGGTATGGTACGTCTCGGAGATTCTTTTTCCATTTTTCTCTTTAAATTATGTGGAGATGTGCGCCGAGATTATGAAGTGTAATTCAGGTGAAATTTATTAATATTTTTTGTCAGAAAATCTACTGGTTTAAGTGAATATTTAATTGAGAATCTTTAATCATTTTAATAATGATAAGTTATTATAAAACGAACTCAAAACTTAAAACACAGTCTTAAGTTATTAAAACTATACTGTTTTAAAAGATTACATTAGTTGGGATTAAAGAAGTTACCAGACTTAATAGAACGTTTCAATATTTGAAATTTAACATACGCAATCTCGCTTGTATATTAGGGATACAAGCGAGATTGCGTATGTTAAATTCGCATGTACGAGAAAATCATTCGAAATACTTATATTTTCCTTGCTTCACTATTTTTAGAAATTGAATCATTTGAATTTAAAATATGGATATATGTATTTATTGTACGGATTTGACTGAAATATTATAAGCAGAAGAAACCTGAAAACAGACCTGAAAAATGGTCACTATTAATTTGTCCTGAAAATAACTACCTCGGTGGCACAATTGTACTATGTACGGACTGCCACGCTCGAGGTCTCGGGTACGATTCCCGGGTCTGGTGAATAATGTATAATTCTCTTTAGAATTTTACCCAGATAATTATCCCAGAGTCTGGAACTTGTGCTCGGTAAAATGGCAATAGGCTCGCCCCCTATTACATGGGACCTAACATAGCTGGCGAGATGTGGGTGTGTTTACACACCTCTGCCTACCGCTTCGGGGAAAAAGGCGTGATGCTATGTTATGTTTTGAAAATAAATTCCTACAAGAAAAGAAATGCAGTTCTAGATAAGAGTGTTTTGTTTCACATTTCAATTTCTTACGAATTAAATTATTGATGCACTTGTTCATAAACAGATGCTTTGTTCTTGAGTACCTATGCATCATACTGTAAGGCACATAAAACCTTTATGCTAGGTTTTCATGAATTGGCAACTGTCTAGAAAAATATGTAACGGAAAATGTCAAATAATTTAGATAATGGTTTGATTGTGTTTACTAGGATAAATATGAACACTTCATTAACCATGAGGATCGTCGTCAAATAAATATTTTTTAGACATTCTTACAGAACATCATCTAGCCCAAATTAAGCTAATATAAACTTGTGCTATGGGATCTAGACGACTGATAAACATACTTATATATTTATAAATACAAACATTTTATACATAGAAAACACCCAAACTCCGAAACAAACATTTTGTAAAAAACGCTAACCTTAATAGCGCGATCTAGAAATTATGAATATGATATAAAGCAAAAATTCGATGTTGTCGGTAGTGGTCATCGTAGCTCAGTTGGTCAGAGCACTCCCCCTGTTAGGGAAAGGCCGTGGGTTCGATTCCCGCCGATGACATCAGTTTTTGTGATCTATTTATAATTTCTTTCTTAATATTTTAAGAATAGTTTAAGCATACTCATTGCTTTAAAAATACAAAAACATTTTGTAGATCACACAAATATTTGATTTGGACCGGAATCGAACCTGGGACCTCATGGATGGCAGTCGCATACACATACCAGTGCGCCACCGCGGCAGTTAAATAAGATAAGTTTACATATATTTACAACTTGTTGCTAGGATCTTACCGAATTCAACTATGTCGTGTGGTAAACCCACATCTTAGTCGCAAGTCGCCTACAATGTTATCCCCACTATATCTCACGAGTGCTTAGTATTAGATCTCGCGGGTTCTAGAATTAGCCGAAATGACACCACCCCTTTTAATACATACATGTTAGGGCAATTCACACAACACCATCTAGTCTCAAACTAAGCAGAGCTTGTGATATGAGCACTAAATAAACTGATATATTTTTTTAGGAAACATCCAGACTTCGGTACAAACGTATCTGTCTTCACACAAAGTTTATCCTGATCGGGAATCGAACCCGAGACTGCGGCGTCGAAAGCGGATGCACTTTACTGACCACGCCACCGAAGCAGTCGAAACACAGTCTTCCTCTGTTCTTGTCTGTACCACGGCGTTCCAGATTATTCTGTATGTATCAGACCAAAATGTGTAAGTAGATAATATATTTTCCCGATAAATAGGTACTTACCTAACCAAGAACAAAGTGAGGTACTAAGCGATCGGTGAATTTAGAAAGAATCTCTCCCTAAAAAGTCTTCAATACACTCAAAATGTTTGCTGTTCATTAAACATCATTGTACATCAACTTTATACCCAGAACAATGTGTTCGAGATACAATCGACGCCCGGGGTGTGAACCTGTATGTATTCATTCGGATGATTTGACACTTTATAAGATTATAAAGGTTGTGCTCCAGTTAGAGGCAGATATAAATCTGTAAATTCTTGTAAAGTAATAAATAGTAATTGTGGTAAACTGTAAATTGTAAGTATTAAAAAAATACGACTTGAAGAAAAAATAAAATAATCACTGTCATTAAATAACGAACCAACGTTTACTTACTTTAATTTTATTTTTTTCAATAATCTAATCAATATAGATGCTTCTCAGGACCAGAAGGCTAGCTATTTTCTGGCCCAAAATGTAAATATTTTTAGTATAAAATTATGTATATTGTAATTCTGTTTGTAAATAAATATACAATTTCCAAAAAAAATTGGGTGTGGTTAATTTTTGAGGTGGATTTAATAAATTTAGTGCAACAATGTCTGTTATTAAATTGTCACTTATTATTGTCATAGTACATTTGCCACAAATTTTTTTTTCGGCGTTTCGGTCAATCTGCTTCTAGGGTTTTCAGATTTGATTTTTTTACCGTCTATGATATGATAAATTTTTTAGTTCATTTTAATAGGTAGATATATTAAATATACCTTATTTACGTCTTCTTACTTACGTATAAAAAAATAACAGAAATGTGTCATTTCAGAGTTAGCATTCCTGAATACTTCAGCATTTTTGTTTTTTTTTATTTGATTTAGATTTGTTTTTCAATATTATTAAATTTCCATAGGATTAATTATTTAAAAATATAATTCTACGTGTGAAGATATAAAATATATTTCTCACCATAGATTACACAACAGGCCTATATCACACAAATCGTATGAACGGATCGATGGGGATTTCATTCGGTAACGACATCCGCGACAAATTAGATAATCCACCGCGGATTTGGTAACCATGTGACAATTACGTAACTTGATATTAAACGGAGTTGGTTTCGCTTCTGCTTCTTAAATCCGTTTTAGAGCACGAAATTCGCGGAATTTAATTTCTGTGTGTAATACTTTTATGTTCCGCAATAAATTTTGAATTCAAATGCTAATATAGGGTTATATTTGCGCCGAATTTTGGCCCTTGGTGGAGTTTTTACTTAGAAATTATGAAGAACTGAAGTCAATTGTACTTGATATTTGGACGTTGCGCGTTGATTCCCTAATTACTCACGCATAATAGACTTGTAAGATGGTAATCCAAACTTTTTATCGTGGTAATATGTTCATATGAGATGTGGGCCCAAGTACAGAATACCGCCAAATATCGCTTCAAATCTTACCTTAAAACCTAAAACGATATATGTATATTGAATACTTTCTTTGATACCACGATATCGCTCCAACATTTACTTTTTAATACACAAAACGTTTCGCAAAAAAATTAGGGCAACGTTCGCACCTCAAAGAAAAATCGGCAGTTGGTTATATCACCTATTTTCCTGCAGTCTTTGTAGACTCTATTTGTACATATATAAAGCTTAGTATACTGTGGTAGATATGCTATAATATTTTTGTAAATTAACATGAGGGAGTGGACGTGACATTTATTGTTTGACAAGCATCGATCTGCCCTTTGCTATGCGAGGCGTGAAGCAGACAAAGTTCATAGGGTATTCCTCTTCTGTTGAATAATGGGGCTTTGGAATTGCAGGTGTGTCGTGTAAGGACGTGTTTGAATTAAAAATCGGGACAGCTTTGTCTTCATGTAGACATAAGAAGGTAGAAAGCCGTTTGTCACTGCTCTGAAGTTAACTGAAGTAATAAGAAAAAAATGGCTGATTCTTTGTGGCCGTGGAATTAAAAAAAAAGTCAAGTTCATTATTTAGCCACATCTAAGGTTTTACATTCTTAGCAACGATGAAAGCTTAATGAATTTTGTTGCATAATAACAATGATTGGCAACGACATATTCATTCGGTCATCTGTCGGAAAAGTATCAAAGTCTCTTTTCATGGTATCAGCTACCTACGATTTTAGCCAAATCAATTTATATTAGAGCATCACTTCAAAAGGTCTCGGTGGCTTGGTGGTATGTGTATACGACTGCCGTCCCTCAGGTCCCAAGGTTCCCAGGGTTCAATTCGCGTTGTGTGATCAACAAAATGTTTGTTTCTGCGTTTGATGATAGGGGCTGATCCAAATGAAACTATAGCGTACAACTTTCACAACGTCTGTATTGAACTACGTATACGAGAGAAGTTGGTTAAATTCCCAACATGATCACAGTTAAAGAATCTAGAAATAATAATCTATAAATCCATGCATCCATATCCACAAAGATAAATAAAATTGAAGTATGTGTGAATTTAAAATTACCAGCTTTTTACTCACTGCATACGATACGAAACAATACTAACATAAAAATGCAATTTTTATAATTTTTAGTCTGTCTGTTTCTTCCCGCTAATCTCTGGAACGGCTGGGCCGATTTTAACGGGACTTTCACTGGCAGATAGCTGATGTAATAAGGTGTTATATAGGCTATAGATGTATATGTAATGTGTTCCCGCGGGAATTGGAAACCATAAAACTATATCACGAGGGCGAAGCCGCTGACGTCCGCTAGTAATAAATATTTTTTGAAGATTATTGTGTAATAATGTAGCCTAAACTAAGCTATAAGCTTGTGCTATGGGATCTAGACAGCTGATAAACATACTTATACATTTCTAAATACATACATAATATACATAGAAAACACCCAAACTCCGAAACAAACATTTGTGGATCACGCAAATATTTGATTTGACCCGGGAACCGAACCCGAGACTCAGAGTCGAAAGCCGAAGCACTACCGACCACGAAACAGTTAAAATATGTAGGTTGTACCTTTTTAGGGTTCCGTTCCCAAAGGGTAAAAAGGAAACCATCCGTCCGTCCGTCCGTCTGTTAAGTAAACCTTGATTACTGGGTGTAAAGGGCTCCCAACAGGATCTTAGGATCCAAACTCAACTTCAACAGCAAGTGGTGTACCTGCGCTGTCGTCCGTCTGTTGGGACTAAACACTAGGCTTCGACAAACGTAAAAGTTCCCTATATTGGGGATAAGCTCGCACAACCCAAGGTGTTCCTTCAAGGAAAGAAGCTGGATCCTATCATAGCTGGGCCGTGACAAGATCTCCAGATTCCAAGTCATCCAGCACGCGGTCCACTTGCTGACCTTAGACCAATACGTTAATGTACCAAATTTATTACTCTATGTTGCTGATAGGCGGACGAGGCTCCAGTAAGAATATATTTTCATTAGTTTAGGAACATTTTCATACAATAATTTTCCGATTGCGTTTTAATTGCATAAAAAAATTCAAATGAGCCAATTTCTTGAAAACCGAGTAAATGGTTTGACTGGGAGATGGGAGACTCTTAATAAGTTTAAAATAGTAGTTAAAAAATGTTTGATGATGAAAGGCTACTATAATGTAGACGAATATCTTAATGATAAAAATGCATGGTCACCCTAATCTTCTGTTGTTGGCCACTCGTATAATACAATATAAACTAATTGTAACAATGTAAACAAAACAATATTAAACAAGAAAATGGATAATCTACCTGAGTTTCTTGCTGGTATCTTCTCAGGAGAACCAACTTACCGAACCAGCGAAAGAATCATTTTCTAATGGTTATTTATGTACTTACTTAATTTAGTATTTTTATAATATTACTTGACAAAATTGTAAAATTTTGACATTCATATGTGCTCTTTATGTGCCTAAACTGAATAAATGAAATTGATTCTTTGATTCTTTGATTCTTTGGAGTCTTCTATAATTAGTTGGTCTATGTTAAAGAAGCTGCTACTTTTTATTAAGTTCAATCGGCCATTTTGGACATAACCCATTATAATATGTGTGCCCGGTGACAGCAATAGGCTTGCCCCCTATTATGAAAATACTGGCAAATTGTGGGTGTGTAATGCGCCTCTGCCCTTCTGGGATATAAGCCTGATATGTGTGAGTGTGTTGTTATCTCATATCTTTCTACTGGGTAAATCGATTTTTAATTAAAAGCTTCCCATTTGGTCCTTTTCCAACAACAATTTGGTCCGATTCATTCATTCGTTCATTTGTCTCCAATTGTTGGAACATGCGAAGCTTTCCATTACGGCATTTGAATTAAGTTTTTTTCTGTTTCCCAATCGGATTTTTATGCCAATTTTTGACGTGTTTTTTAATAATTTATGTCAATTTCCGGAAGAGACATTTGCCCTATGTAAACTTTCAAACCCGCTATGACTTCTTTGGACATTCAGATACCATTGACAAACGGTGTTTATAACATCATCCACCGAGCCTTTTCCCAATGCAGTTGGGGTTGGCTTTCCAGGCTAACTGCGATTCGGCTGAACTTCGATATTTTGCGTGTAGCGACTGCCATTTGACCTCCACAACCCATGGGCGATATCGAAGTTATGTAGTTAGAACGGATATTTAATTTAGGTCTCCAACTACACCTAACGACATAGATGTTTGTATGACAACCGGGACCGACGGCTTAACGTGCTCTCCGAGGCACGGAGGGGTCTCAATGTCTTACGAAATGGTCACCCATTCTAAGACCGGCCTGAGTCGATGTGGCTTAACCTTTGCAATGTGTTAACATTGTCGGTTACCATTAGACCACGATATCATCTGGACGTAATTACTTCTCGGACTTTCTGACAATAATGTAGATGACTGTCAAATCAAATAAGCTTCTTTTTATTATATCAAAACCTCTGAGGAATTTGTATGAAAAACTTATGTCACTATTCTGTACCGTCAAATTACTAACTATGATTATTAAAAATACATACAAGAACGATAATATGATCGAATACAATACACGTTCATAGTTTGCGATTCTTTATTTAATAAATACATTTAAATTATTTATTTTAGTTGTAGGCATCTACCCCATTGGCCCAAAATACTCCTAACTCCAACATATTAACCTAAGTACCACACTAGACTAATAGACTAACCGAGTTTCCGCCAGCCCTAAGTCCAAACACCCACGTACTCTTACTACGCATGACTTATCCCCGTTTGTCACATTCGCAATCAACATAGAACTCTCTAGAACTGTCCCGATGAAATGATAAATGCGTTTCTTAATTACTAAGTTATCGTGCGGCGGGGGGTATGCATGTGTTCCCTGTCTAATTTATTGACATTGTGGCGTGTTTTGGGGCGGCTGATTGCGTAACTTTGTTTGCACGTGCCTTTGAATTTAATTTTAGTTCTTTTCGATCGATTATAGATGTTTAAACATTATTATTTTGAAAGAAATTTGGTTTCACGAAGATTTGCTAGTGATGTTCTGACGAGAAGATAATTTATAATATTATAAACGTGAAAGTTCGTTACTCTTTCACGCACAAACTACTGAACGAATTTTAATGAAACTGGACAACACTGTAGCTATATACATAGTATAGAGGATAGGAAGGTAATTCCTAATAACAAGCCTCCAAACTCATTCACGTTGACATTTTGCATTTTATAAGCAGCATTACTCTGTAACCAATCTGTACTCACTAGTAGTTTCTATTGGTTGGTAAGTACCACAATAAGTTAATGGTGTTTAAATTTTTGTTACCGAACAGAATGTTAATCTATTTCCAAACAGGTACACAACTGGCCATAAATACGGAATAATCAGTAAAAAAAATCGAACACAATTTACATAATACCAAATTTGGAACATAAAAATGTTGAAAACCGTCACCTTAAGCTTAATACACACGCGCGTCACGTTTCCCGCTCATTTGGAGGCGTTCATCGATCGGAGACAAAGCCTCGCCAGGCCCCGATAAACGAATTAAGGAAATGGGAGATTTTTTATCTGGGCCGTAGTGTTCGTAGGAGGGGGCCACGCGTCGTAAAGCGCAAGCAATACTTTCTTATGCAAAGTCCCTTCGCACCGATAATTAGGTGAGCCTCGTGAACTACGTCAGTGTGTGCGCGCCTTCATGTCCCTGTTTTGTTTTTAATTTTTAGAGGGGTGACGTGTTTGTTAAGTTTGCGAGTGTTCTAAAATTAAAATTGGTTAGGTGTATTACTATATTCTAAATATGAATGATTTTGTTTCCAATTTTAAAATTTGTTTTGTTTTTCGTATTTCTTAACTTTCTTCATCGTCTTCCAGCGAGTATTTTCCCAACTCCGTTGGGTTCGGCTTTCCAGTAATTTTCTTAACTTTGCTGTCCTTGTAAAATCTAAGCATAAAGCCTCGATAGAAATAAGTAATTTAAGGGGTCCGAGAAATACCTTAGACTTAGCCAATGTCTTTATTTTAAATTTACACAGAATCTGTTATTTAATAAGCACAGTGTACACTCTCACTAAAGAGATCTAAGATTCATTTGTAATATTTCTGAGAATAAAAACTTTCTACACTGCAAGGAGGAATTTTTTTAACAGTAATGACGCCATATATAAATATGTAAGTACCCGCAAATTTCAATAAAGCCGAGTTACACGACACAGATACGCGTATTAGGTGCTTGACGAATGGCTGTACGGGAGACTCGAGTATCTTTTCTGAGAGCCGTGTTATTTGCTTTTTTTAAATTAGAAACGATATAATATTATGCGTTCTGTTTTAATATAATCCAGTACAAGTAACTGTATATATGATTTGTAACCTTTATTTGGTACTAGTGGCCGCCCGCGACTTCGTCCGCGTGATTATTGTTCCCGTCGCCGTATCTTTATAAATTGTAGCCTATGTGTTATTCTGATGTATAAGCTATATTATTGTAAAGTTTCATCAAAATCCGTTCAGTAGTTTTTACGTGAAAGAGTAACAAACATCCATACTTACAAACTTTCGCATTTATAATATTAGTAGGAATTTGACAACTGCGGCTTTATTTACTTACTTAGCTGGAGTTTATAACTATTGCTATTCTTTTGAAATAAAGACTAAAGGCAAAACTGGATGTGTCATAAAAAAACACCTTCAAATATCGGTTAGTCCGAGACGACCAGGACTTTAATTGGCTGTGCCACAGCGGCTGGCACGTAAGATTTTGTTGCCTTTCATCAACATTTCATCGCAAGGCAACGGCTGTCAAATCAAGTTTTCAAAAATGATGTGGCTGCTTATTTTATTTTATTAAATTACTTCGGCCATTTTGGACATAACCCACTTTCTAGAGTGCCTGGAGACGGCAAAAGGCTTGCGCCCTATTACATGGGATCAAAAATACTGGCAAATTGTGGGTGTGTAATGCACCTTTGCCTACCACTTCAGGGATATAGACGTGTTCAAATATCAGACTTCAAATACCAGAATGGGACTAAATAATTGTCGGAATGGAACTAAATTGAAATGACACTATGGACCCACATGGGAAGCACCAGTTTGTTCACCCACCCAGTCGCAAGAATTGAGAAACTCCTCCTTTTGTGAAGTTGGTTCAAAATAGATACAGTGCCTATCAGTCATTAACTCATTACCTAGTACCACACTGGTACTTAGTTTAAAAACTAGTAAGTAGGAAAGGTATGGTAATAATATTGAGTGTTTAAGTCGACAAATATACGACATTGCGATCGTTCACAAATGAGTGAGCAAGAAGACACTTGTCCTGCATGTATTTAGTATGTTACCACGTCTTGATACTTTTAATAAGACATCTATCAGCAAATACCCACAGTTCAACTCGTAAAGTATAATTTTTATAGGACAGTCATCTCTACAGCTGCTCTTATCCAAATATTTTAAGTCAGCCCATAATGTCTTCTTCAACGTCATCTCTTTCGTCATTCCTTTCCCTATCATATTTTCTAACGCATTCCATCCATCCTTTCTTGGACCTACCTCTGTTTCTAAAGCAGCAATTCGTACTTCACTTTGTAACATCCGAACTTTCCTCACTTCTCGTTACAGTCACTCGCTTCTCAATTATTTATTCACTGGCGAAACTTTCAAATTTCCTCAAATAAACTCATTCTTTTCCAACTTCCAGAAGACAATATTACTTGAATGAAAGTATTCTATGCGCTAATCCAAGTCTTATCTGGCAATCTTCATCCAAATGATGATTGAGTAACTAAAATTATTTTATACTGCTATTGTGTAGGATTGTCAGATTTAAAAATGATATCCAATATAAGTTTACCGTGATCAAAGCCTTTGCTTTTGATTTTATTTACAAACGCCGTATTGTCGATGGTGTCGTGCTACTCGTATATTGTCCTAATATATTTATTGCAGTTACTAAAGACAGCAACAATCTTAAAGTATCAAGATCCTACAGTGACATATAACACTTTTAATTTTCCCTCCTTAAAAAAGGGAGGGCAGCGGTGTTTTCGGCCCCACCGTGTGTTAGGGTGGCCACCACCCACGGGGAGGGGGCACGGTAATCAAGACACGCAATCTTCGAACCCTTAAAAACTTTAAAACTCATCGCCGCCGTCTTCACATAACACATATAACTGGGTATGTTTGTATGATAATGTTTACGCACATTTCCGACTAAATTTCGACGGTAAATCAAGTATAAAAGCTTTTTTTGCCTCGGACTACTGAGATTCTGTTTAGTGATGTGGAACAACTGTCCTGGCTATTGGATTTTGCTTTTAATTACAGATTAATATATTTTAAAAGCAGTGAAGTATGCTAACTTTTTGTTATATAATTTAACAATATGAATCACAAAAACTATTGTCTTGGGCTGTTAGTACTTGTACCAGCGACTGATCCCTTTCCCAAGACTATAGTTTTTGTGATTCACTTTGTAAAATTATAAATGAATTACAGATTGGTTAAGGATTTTCTGTAGTAACCGGTAATGGCTTTATTGTTAGTCCCACATAATCGGCTTGTCCCCTATTATGTGCTCCTGTTTCAGTTGGACTGCACCAACCGTGGTCACGTGTTGATTGGTTAACAGAGATTTCTTACAAGAACCTTTTAAATGGAAATCCGTTTTTAGTTTTATTATTTTACTTCCCCACTAGGAATATTTATAAGATTTCTAATTCCTTCCATTAACTACTCAACCTCTCAAACTATCTCAATACCATGCTACTTAAATCGCCCACTGAGGACCTTGGCCGTCAAAACCATACGGGGGTACCGCACGATCTCCGGAGAGGCTGCATGTCTCTTAGCCGGGACCCCTCCATGGGACTTGGAAGCGAGAGCCCTTGCGTCATTGTTTCAATGGCTCAAGGAGGCGCTGGAGAGCGACAACAGGCCTGCTACTCGAGAAATCGAGGATCAACCGTCCCAACTCCGCCAGGATCTCATGATGGTGCAGGAGGGTGCGACTTGAGCAACCAAAGTGGGGAACCACCGTCATCGCAGCAGTGAGACCGATGATGGGCGAGTTTCTGCCGAGGCGGCATGGTGACCTCACGTATCGTGCGACGCAGATCGTTACCGGGCATGGATGCTTCGGTAGCTATCTGTTTCGCATCCATCGTGAGGTCACACCCCGGTGTCAACACTGCGAGGTTTCCGGCGACGACACCGCACTCCACACGTTGGTGGAGTGCTCAGCGTGGGCGAGTCAGCGCCGGGACCTCGTAGCGGGTCTGGGCGTGGATATCCTCTCTCTGGAAACCATGCTCCAAGCCATGGTCTCCAGCGCGAGTAGGTGGAACGCGGCCGTGTCCTTCTGCGAGCAAGTCATGCTCGCGAAGGAGGCGGCCGAGAGGGAGAGGGAGCTTACCCTCATCGCCGAGTTCCGCTGTCAGCGGCCAGGGCACCGCAGCCTCATCTACGCCCAGGACCATCGACCTCCATGATCGGGGCCTGAAGAGAAGTATAAATAGCCCGGGATAAAAGTACCATGCTACTTGTTATTTTGTTGACGCGAAGAAATATTAAAAGTAAGCAAAAATTCCGTTCAATAATGGGAATCCTTATATCTTGCCCTTATACTACCTTAATAAAAAAAACCTACTAAAAGAATTTTGTCATGGCAACATTTACATTCATTTACTGTTCAAAAATGAATTCCTTCTCCTTAATTACAAATGATTGAATGAAAAACATTTTCCCTGTTAAGATCAAGGGGCTCTTAACAAATGGTTCGCGTGAAGTGTCGTCCTACCCTCTTTTATTTACTGGGTCACTGGTTCTGACCATTGGCTCAATCATCCGTACAGTCAGTGTACACTCGCCTTTACTTTGACTTGAAATTGATATATTGTATGTTTCGTTACCATTTTTATAAATTTCGGCAAAAGAAGATGGTTGGTCTTTTTACTACGCTTTTATTAGCTTCACTTGTATGTTTGTAACCGACTCTTTTGGGTTCGATTTTGCCCTACTTTGAACGATCAGATTTAATTCAAACTTTGCACACCTGTCAAAGACCGATGACAATGCAATAATTCGATTGAAAATTTATAAAAAAACATTAAAATAAAAACTGTTCTCTCTGAGACAGTCTTGATAATGCTTCGTTTAGAGGCGAAACAATTGTCGACGTTTTGTTGTCTTTTTAATCCTGCGTAAAATAGTGCTATTAAGAAATTTAAAATAAGTTTAAAGTGTTTTTTTTTTTAATATTTTACTTACCATTGCATTAAAATAAAAACCTTAAATGAAAAATAAATAATAGTTTAAAAAAACTAAAAAACACGCTTTTATAGAGAATCCAACTAAAAAGTAGAAAATAAATTTTAATAAGTTTGAATTAAGAATAGTGTAAATAAGAAATAAATGTATATTATTGTAAAAAAAGCGTGAGGTGCATAGTGTCAATAGTTATCAATATTTTATTGACAGATATGAGTAGAAGAATTATCGTTTTGATAATTATCTTAAAATGCACCTCATGTTTTTTTACAATAATATACATTTATTTCTTATTTACACTATTCTTAATTCAAACTTATTAAAATGTATTTAGCGAAATGTGTTCTAAAAGTAAAAGTAAATAATATTACTATAAAATGTGTTACAAAAGTGAATTGTGGGAAAAGTGATTGAGTATGAGTGAACACCTCTGATGATGCCATAAGGCGAAACCGGTCAGGGTTAATCGAAAATAAAAATATTTGTGGAATGGTGTAAAAGTGAGTTCTTTTCAAAAATGTATTACTTTAAGTTCCACCAAGTGCCGACAATCGAAAGCATAAATTGGTTAAACACGCCTATATCCTAAAGGGGGTAGGCAGAGGTAAAAACACAGCCATATTTTGCGCGTTTTCGTCCACGTGGGGTAGCGTGGTTTTTGCTAATTTTTTCATTGCTACTCGGCTCCTATTTTATGTACCTTGAAGCTATATGTTAGGTAGGTAGGTGGTTTTGGAGCCTATAAAATTCAAACAAACAAAGAAACAAATATTTTCTCTATGTAATTTTTATTTAATTTTATTTTATTTATATAAGGAACAACAAACAGCTACATTACATAATCTTCTATACACACATGAAAATCAATTTTGCTTCAATATGATGTTCCTAAAGACCACGATGGTTTTAAAAAAAAAAATATTTCACGGGGGCGAAGCTGCCTGTGTACGCTATTATTAATATTCTGTAGTATATTTGTTGTTTCGATATAGGTAGGTACTTGGTCCCACGAAGAAGTGCGTTTATTGACACTCACCGAACTCTGCCATTTTTGCAGCTTGAACCTCGTCCGTAATCGGTTGATGTACGTTGACATTGAGGATGGAGCTTCTCAGATTACTATGAGATGGCTAGTCTCGTATACTTCCATTAAAAAAGATTGCATGTTCTTAATTTATGATCTGAAATTGACATGATAGGTACCGGATCCTACAGTTGATCGTGCAGGGCAAGATTCAGGGTAAACGTGCACCAGGTAGAAGACGCACGTCGTGGTTGAAGAACTTGAGGGAGTGGTTCGGTCTCAGCACTCGTTCCCTGTTTCGTGCTACTGCATCTAAAGTGCCAATAGCCATGATGATCGCCAACCTTCGCTGAGGAGACGGCACCTCAAGAAGAAGAAGAATTTTTGATCTAACACTAAATATAAGAAAACGTTTCACAGTGAAACAAATATTACTACCGAGCCCACATTGATTCATTCGTAATAGAATTTTAAGTTACAATCTAAATTACGCTATAAAAAGTCCTACCCAATATAAAATCGCACATCCTACCGTGAATAGTTCATTAACTTTTTTAAATGTGTGCGCATCTATTAGTCATATTAACTTGCGCGTGTGTGTGTATACACAGAGGGTTTTAATTTTTCGGGGGTTCTTTAATGACACTTCTTCGCATCGATTTTGGCATTTTCCCGAGGGTTACTCTTTTGTTTTGTCTTATCGATTGAACATTTTTTTATATTTAAATAGGCAAGTAAGCATACGTGTTCTGCGAGTGCACACACATGGGGGAAGTTCGTAGGGAAATTAAAACTGACGTCATCGATTATACCAAAGAGCTTGGAGGGTCAAATGCTTTGATACAGAGTATTGTATATTTGTTGAGCATTGATGTCAGCAATAATTTTTAGATTATAATAAGAGGTTTGATGTTATATAAAATACAATACTGTTGTGAACTAAGGCGATATGCCTCGTAAAAATCTATATGAAAACTACAAGAAATCATATTGTCAGAATTAACAGAATATGTGATTGAGTATAATTTGGATTTATTTTACTTAAATAAGTGTAAAGTAAGTGTAAGTAGTATAAAACTAAAACAAATATAAATTATTTGTTTTAGTTTTATACTACTATCGGAATACGCTTTGTGATAAGTTTTTCTAATAATCACAGTGGCTGAAATTAAATACAAGTTAATATTTCTGGTTGTAACTCTTGCACTTCGACACAGTTGACTTTACCGATGTATCTTTAAATAGCTGACCACAGGACGCTACCTTTTCGAGTCATTCTTATCGTATGTTTAACCAATAACAACACATCAACTTATTAGCTGTTGTGACGTTTTAACCGAACTCGTTCACTGGTTACATGTTAGTAATTCGGAATGGATAAACAGACAAGCATCCAAACTCTCACATTCATTAAGTATAAGAATAAACTGCACACATAGTTCACGCCTATATCCCCGAAAGGGTAGGCAGACGTGCATTACACACCCACAATTTGCCAGTATTTTTAGTCTCACGTAATAGGGGGCAAGCTTATTGCCGTCACTGGGCCTATTTATAAATGGTTATGTCCAAATAGCCGAGTGAATTCAATAAAAAGTAGGAGCTATATTGTAATTTTGAAAAAAAAATTGAATCCCGAAATGTTGATGAAAGGTAACAAAATCTTACGTGCCAGCCGCTATGGCCAATTAAAGTCCTGGGCGTCTAGGACTATACATAGTTCAAGTAAGATTAATTCTCTCAAGCACTTCCATTTTGAACAACAATCATTTCCAGCATTCTAAAACATAAGCAGCAAAATAGTGATACATATTAACAAAGAAAAAAAAATTAAGACAAATTAAAGAAACGAATAACTGGATGAAGATGCGCCAATGAAAGGGGCAAAGTTACCACCCTAAACACCCCCTAAAAATTTAATTCATCACCGCCATCCTGAGACATATCTCCTTCGTGTCCCTTCCCCTTTCTTCCGCCATTCTTTGCTTTCTTGCAAGCTTTTTCCAAGAGCAAAGCGACCAAACACAACCTGTATATCTTTCAACTATCTGCAACCAGATTTTGACTCTTATATGATTAGTAGTAAGTCCAAATTTTATTGTATATTTAAATTGCTTACATCGTTTTCTGTAATTCGATACACAGGCAGTTTCATTCGTTCGCATTGAAAGCTTAAAACAAATAAACCTACAGCCAAGTGAGATAAGGTTTTCTTGATGTCGGTAGGTGATCAAAAGGCGATGCGTCTTATCGGTGGTTGGTACAGCTCGCATCATTAGGCTTTTGTTAGACGTACCTGAGAAACGAAGAGTGACAGCGCTTAGCATAAAAAATGTTGTCAATTCAAGCCTTAAATCTGAAAAAAGAAAAGATTTCACTATATTGCCAGCATTTTAGTAATGGAAACGTACTAAAATTTTAAAAACTTTGTAAAATTGAAAAAAAAAATTAAAATAATTTTTTACCTTATTGAAAAATGATTCAAATTATAAAGTTTATGAAACTGGGTATGTATTAGACCTTAATTACTTTTTAGGTTTAAAAGTGTGTGTATGTGTGTATGTACGCAGACATAATAAAAACAGCAAACTGAGATCTAGGACTTAAAATATATTCGAAACAAGATATTCTACGGCAAGTATGACAAAACAACGGACGTTAGAGCGGCCGCGGCCTTGGGCCGCGGAATTAAAAAAAAAAAAAAAAGTATGACAAAACAAGATCGTAAAAAAAACAAGAAGTAGTCGCCATAGAAACAAATAATGAAGTAAAGAAAAATACAGGACTTGGACGTAAAACTACTCATCTCACGAACCAAAACTTATAATTAATTAGGGTTGTACCATAAGTATTGACTATTAAAAAAGCGAAGTCCAAACAACCCTAGAAAGTACCGGCTCCAATAACGAGGCATCATTGCTCACCAATTAGTGGTCAATGTGTCCTATATTGGTCATGCCAGTGTAAAACTTCGTAAGTTTTCCTTGAAACTTAGTAGACGGGATAATTACCTAGAATTGTGTTTCATTTATCGTCTGATTGAATATTTCTTTTAGAAATTTAATAAGGAATGATAAATATACTTTTCACTATTATACGTCAATCCGAAACTGTGTAAAATTTCTTATTTTTTTATAAATTTTTAATAAATAAATATTTTTGGACATTCTCACTTGGGGTAGGGTTTTATCCCGCGTCAGTGAGTGAATCTGGTTGCGTGCTTTGGGGCAAAGGCCCCGCAGCACGCAACCCTTCTAGCCTGCTTCTGTAAGGACGACGGGTGGCGATCCCGCCGTCCTCAGGCTCCGATCATGGAGATCGATGGTCTTGGGCGTAGATGAGTCTGCGGCGCCCTCGCCGCTGGCTACGGAACTCGGCGGGGAGGGTACGCTCCCTCTCAGCCCAAATTAAGCTAATATAAGCTTGTGCTATTGGATCTATACGACTGATAAACATACTTATATATTTCTAAATACACACATTTTGGTATTTTCTATGTATAATTTACAGAGAAAATACCAAAACTCCGAAAAAAACATGACGGCAGTCGCATACTCATACCACTGCGCCACCGAGGCAGTAAAAAAAATGAAAAAGTCAATGTAATAAATATTACTTAGATTTTTTTATTATTCTAATATCACTCGGATAACTATTATCACCCGGTTTTGGCTTGACTTCGAAATCTGAGACATTCTTTATAAACAAATGGGACTGCATTATATTAAAACTGAATAACTCGAATTCAAACACTATATAAAAATAATAAATTGCCAAAGTGATCCACAAGGAAATGCCGTCCACTCCTATGATTTTTTGTCTCATTAGCTTCGGGGGCTTAGTCCTGTAAGTAGCCCCTTTAAATGGTACTGACCATGACCTTTTTTCTTTAAGACGACCCTTTTTAAACGTAAATAAGATTATTTTAAAATCTCGTTACTGTTCTTCATATTTTTTTAAAGGCATTCATAAATATGTATACTATTGGGTATTTAATTAAACTTTCAAATTTTAGTTTCGGAGTTTAGAAGTCTCCTATGTATAATATTATGTATGTATTAAGAAATATATAAGTACGAGTATGTTTATCAGTCGTCTAGATCCCATCTTATATTAGCTTAATTTGGGCTAGATGACGTTCTGTGAGAATGTCTAAAAATATTATTTTTTTATAAAATAAAAAATATATATACTCGTACTTTGTTTGTATAAACTAGAGAATACCTATTGACTAGGGTAATTTTTACTTTTCTAACATATGTCTATCCCATGTGATTTCGAGAGGCAACACCGGTCACTGAATAAGAAAAATAGTGCCAAAGTGGGTGTGTGTTTTTATTTAATGTGATCAAGTATTTAATCTAAAATTGATCTTTTAACAAGTTCTATAAACAATCAATCAGAAACCAAAACCCAAGTAGAATCCCGATACTTTAACGACATTTCATCGAAGAAAACGCCTTAAATTAGCCAGTAAATACCGTTTATATACTAACTCTTCACATAATGAGTTAATAACACAACACACGGGCGTTTCAAATGGAAAATCGTGTACACACATATAAAATACACCTACACATTTACAATTTTCGCGGCTGTATATAAAACGCGTCTTTCTTCTTGTATTCTTAATTAGCGTGTCGTATGTCCCCGTCTCTCTCTGGCTTACGGTGTTAATTAGAAGCGTGTCCCTTTCCCGCTTTCTTAATACATTCTTCCTCTCCGCGGTGTTTCTTTACGTTTTTATTTGTGTGCGTGTCTGTGTGCGGTGGTGTTTAATTTACATGTACTTGTACGTCAGTGTACAGTTGAAGGGAAAACAGAACGACGAAATGTGATTGGAAAAGTGTACTTTGAAACATGAGTAGTTGACTGAGACAATATTATTCTTAACTAGAGGTCGCCCGCGACTTTGTCCGCGTGGTAATTTGGATTTTTTCCCAATTTTGAACAATTCACACAATATCTTTATAAGTTGTAGCCTATGTGTTATTCTGATGTATAAGCTATATTATTGTAAAATTTCATTAAAATCCATTCAGTAGTTTTTACGTGAAAGAGTAACAAACATCCATCCATCCATACATACATACTCACAAACTTTCGCGTTTATAATATTAGTAGGATAGTATGATGATAAGTAAACTCAGAGCTAGTTAATAATGTTTCAAACCTTAAAGTATCATCTGTAGTGGTTCATGGCTTTTTTTCTGAATTTCACTTCAAATATTTTTTGTAATAATTAACTAACAATTAAAATTAGACATTATCCAGTATCATACAATTATATAGTTTGATTCTTGGAGGTTAATTTTACGTTAATATGTTAAATTGTAAAAAGAATTGTCAAGATTTAGTATTATAATTTAAGATACCCGTTCTAATTATTATAATGATTAATAGTTAGGTGCATAATTTAAAACTACATGCTATAAAACTAAACTTATGCGACTTTTCAGCATATTTCGCAAAAAGAACAATCACTCATCAAAAGGCAGTATCGCCTTCGCCTGTACTCCGGGTGCTTTATTCGAATGTGGGTATGCGCGAAAGGGTGTCAGCGGCCAGGGGGGGTACTCAGAGACGCGAGGGGGGAGGCACGTACACATAAACACTTATAAAAGTTTTTTGACAACAACCCCCCGCGTCTCAACCCCTCGAATTCGCTAATTTATGTTGCTTTTTTAATCAATACCGGGGTGTGTACGAGTTATAGGTTCCATCGGCTCTTTGTTCGATTGTCTGAGACAGTTTTCTTTGGCGCTGACGTCAGACGCGGCGGTTTGTGAAGAGGCGCCAGTGAATTTGGCGTTAATAATTATGATAGATTATTTGTATTGACTTAATTTTAAGGAACAAATTCGTCTTCTATATCTTGCATTCAGCTTGGAAAGTATTAAGGGTTGGGATCGAGGCTTTTATTAATTTGTATCTTTTAATCATGCCACGGTGATTTTATCGGGGCCTGAGAACAGTGGATTAGCAACCCATCCTTACAGAAGCAGGCTAGAAGGGCTTCACCCTACGCACGCCTTCACTCATCGACACGGGATAAATACCCGATCACCACACCCGACCACCACGCAGCGGCCATACAGGTGGCCAAGGTCCACCGGGCGCCACTGGGAATTATTTCAGTGTCTACCGGAGGCGCTCGGCAATGGACGTAGGTTCGGCCGCGGCCCAGGGCCACGGAATAAAAAAAACGGTGATTTCAAGTTTTTATAGTCCAAAAACTGCAGATTTATTTGCGTGTAGAAAGATCTCACTTTCATAGGCTATGTAGAGACGTATAAGATAAAGAGAAAAGCCTTATTATTGTTCCATTATAAATCGGTTACATTTTTCATAACAAATACTTAAAATAAAATAAAAAATTCGAATTGTACTTAAACAATTACATTCCATAAAAAATAAATTAATAAAATTGCAAAATTGAAAATAAATTAAATACATTAATAATGCATGCCATATTATGGCATGCATTATTAATGTATTTAATTTATTTCTAATGACATATTGTTTTTTTTATTTATTTAGGTATTTTTCTTTTATAGAATTTAATTTGATTAAAATGTAGAGACTTATTCTATACCGATATTTTTGACAATCCCAGTTGTTCCGTTCAAACCAATAGCTCTTTCTCATTATGTTTCCCGTCTCCTTGAAACTTGTTAACGCAAATTTATACTATCGTTCTTAGAACTCCTTTTATCTAATTTAAATGAAACAGGAAGCTTGTGAACCTCCTATTTTATTTTAAACATTTCATGAAAATTTCTAAGACTCATGGTTATACTTTAGTCAGCACCCAGCAGGTATAGCAGTTAGACTCACCAACGTCACCACGCTTAAGCTAACCTCACCTACAACAGGCTACTAAACTATATGAGGTTATCTTGGCATCGGAAGTCATGCTCCATTAACACCTTATTTACACCCTCAAATTGCTCCAAAATAAATAAATCGGTAGCATTTTATATCGTCAATAAATATAACAAGATAAGCTCCATATCTTGAATATATCACGTTTCGCATACTTAAGTCGTCAATCTCATCTTAAAAAATAAAGTTACGCCGCAATTTTCCGTTTCGACAACCCCCTGTATACTGTGTGACGAAAAATCTGTGAAAATACAAACTTATCTTTGTTGCCAATGAAATAAATTTACGTACAGTTTGTTACAGAATTCGATTTTTTTAACTGTAATATGGTAATTGGTCACATATTGTCGAAGACGTTTTGTAGAAAATTTTGTTCTGAAGAGTTTGATCTCTATTTCTTAAGAAATACAGTTTATATTAGCAATAAAGAATTGTTAAATCTGTTGTCAACGTGCTGCGTGATGGATGGCATGTCACACGCGTGACGTCACTGTCACGCTGAGGTTCACGTGCTAAGTGACGTAGGTATTAATACTTTATTTGGGTACTGGTTGTGGTATTCATTTTATTTACTCCCCTACTCGATTTACGTTGATGACGAGTAGATACGCGAGGAGATGAGGAGGTTCCAAATTTAAAGAGATGAGCAACATTAGAAGTTAGAAAATGTAAATTTTGTTTCGTTGGCCCTCAAGCGTTATAAGCGTTACTATACATACCTAAATTTACAATCATGGCAAGAAAAACGTTAAAAAAATTAAAAAAGCACGACAGTAGGTTCTTACCAAATATTTAACTATAAGTAACTTACTTACAGTTGAAACTAACTAAATATGTACATTGCCTAATTATACCTACTAAGATTCTAACATGCGTCAAAGAACTTCTCCGCCTCGGCGCCGAAAGGCAATGTCCCGAGAAGGCTGGCAGCATTGCCACGTTGTATTGCAATGCTCATTCTTTGTGTCAAATTGTAACCAGCCTCCTGGTCTTGAGATGTCTGTGTCGGTCATGAGTTTAGATAATTTTTTAAACAATCGGACCCCAAGGTCCCAGCGTCTCTTACAGTAAAATATCTCATTTTGAATGTGCTTACTTACTAATTGAACTTACATTGGGGAGATGAACACCTTTATTTATGGAATTCATTCAGTCGTTAGAGCTGTAGAGAGGAAAACTAAGAAAACCACAAGGATTCATTTATTCATTCACCACATTTTTTACAAAAATTACCTATTCATAATATCCGCCGCCTACTAGTTCGCCTAACATTTACACATCACAAGACTATGTCTTAACGACCATACATCAAGTAATTACTAGTAAACACGTCGCAAAGTGGATGTTAAGCCTGCATTACAATTACCGTTAAAGGCACACCCCTAGTGTAGCTCTCATTATAGGCGATACTCGTGTTACCTACTTGAGATACTAGTAAATAAATTAATAAATAACCTTTATGGTATCACTGAAAATAATTAATAATATTTACTTAAATACCTTCTAAGATCTTCTTCTTATAGTGGTCGTGGCTGCCGATGAACTAGCCCCGTCACTCCCCTCGGCAAAGGTGGCTGCAAGTCGAGCGATGTGCCTCCACTTCTGTCTTTGACTTGCACATTCCACCGCAGTTGATTGCGTAGTGGATCTGATGAGGGCAATCCAGCGGTTTGGGAACCAACTCCGTGGTTTTGTGCCCTCCACGCGCCCTTGAACGATCAACCTCTCCATCTAATAGCCAATAAAAATTTAAGCCCAGTATCCCTGTGTGAAGCTCACTAATAATTTTACAATTAGAATCGTTAAAACTATAGTCTTGGGCTGGATGTCACTGGTTCAAGCCCAGACCAATACTATAGTTTTTGCAATTCATATTAAAAACTTATTTGAGAAAAAGTTTGCACAGGTCATCATCATCATCAGCATCATCAGCATCAGTATCATCATCATCATCATCACCAGCATCATCAGCATCATCATCATCATCAGCATGTCAGCCGGTTGACGCCCACTGCTGGGCATAGGGCTCCCCAACAAATGCCACAACATTCGGTCCTCCGCTTTCAGCATCCAGTGACTTCCCGCGACCTTAACGAGATCGTCGGTCCACCTTGCAGCGTGCACCCTTTGCACCCACACTGCGTTTTCCAGTACGCGGTCGCCACTCAAGGACTTTTTGGCCCCATCGGCCATTGGTTCTACGAGCGATGTGTCCTGCCCACTGCCACTTAAGCTTGGCGACTCTTTGGTCTATGTCGGTGACCCTGGTCCTCCTTCGGATCTCGTCGTTACGAATTAGATCACGAAGTGACACTCCGAGCATAAGCCTTACCATTGCTCTTTAGGTGACAGCGAGCTTCTGCAAAAGGCGTACTGTCAATGGCCATCATGTTGGTCTCTGTTCCATAGGTCATCGCTAGCAACACACATTGGTCGAACACCTTACTTTTGAGACACTGCGGTATAAAAGATGTAACGTAGCTTCCCGAACGCTACCTAGCCGAGTTGGATTGAACCATTGACCTCTTTCTCGAAGTTGGACTCACCTAATTGGACAGTTTGTCCTAGGTACAATAATATCAGAAGTTGCAATGCACCGGTCCAGCGGTTATACCGCGAATCGGTTAGTGTAGTGTGGGACACCCCGATGCTCGGTGGAGTGACGACATTCGTCAGATAGCGGGCGTTGGGTGGTTGAAATTGACCCAAGATCGAAGAGGGTGGCGCGTCATTAGAGAGGCCTATCTCCAGCAGTGGAATGATGTGGGCCTATGATGATGATGATGTTCGTTATAACATTAGATCAATTCCTTTAATAAGTCATGGAAATAAATATATCATAACAAAAGATTGGTAGCATTTACAGATATAATTAGACCCACCGTTATGGCCTAGCCCTGATACACTCTCATTAAGCATAGTGCACACCGACTGAATTGGCCACTAACTCAAATAGAGCCCGCAGGCCCGCGAACGTGTAATACTGGCACATAAATCTGTTGTGTCTATGGTTGACCTTCATATAGTGTGGTCATAGGCTTTTTCTATACAAGTTTAGTTTACCAGTACAAACAAATTGTAATTTGAATTTTAAATACAGTCTTCTTTATATATCAGAGAAGTTTACCAGTTATATTGTACTCCTTTGTGATGGCATGAGGCAAAACCAGTCAGTGCATAAAAGACTAAAGATATTCATGTAAAATTATAATTATGTGATTAGTTTAATATTGTGTAGCTTTATCCACAAAGTGTCATCATAAATCGACCGTAAAGACATAACTTACAGTGGTGAACTTATATAAAAGTTAAAATTAGCAAATATAAAATTATAAATAAATAAAAAAAAACATTAATTTAGGGTTTGAGCCAACAGCCAGTATATCCATTAAAATCAGTCAATATATAGTCAAAATAGTAAAAAAACAGTTTAACTTCATGTCTTAAGCTACGAGTAATTACTAGCATTACAAGCTTTTATTTTTTATTTATTCGATAGAATCAGGCGTTACCTGGCGAAAGTCCATGACAAAGCAATGGTAAGTATTCTCTCTGTAAGCTGTTCTCTCTGAGACAGTCTTGAGAATGCCTCGTGTAGAGGTGAAACATATGTCGACGTTTTAATGTCTTCTATTTTTGCGAAAATAATGCTATTATTTGAAAAAGTTTGAACATCATACTTACCATTGCTTTTTATTTATTTATTTTATTTATTTATTTATTTATTTCAGGCAACAAATAGAAAAGTTACAGTTGGTATAAAATTATTCTACGGCCCATAGATAAATACCTTAAAACTAACAATACATATAGATATTACAAAATTTATATTAGTGATAGAATCTTAAGACTATTGTTAGTAAACACTTCACTATCGCACTTAGGTATTTTTGCGTACCGGTGGTAACGATCCGCGGAAGCGACGGAATACCACGCCTGGCCAGAAGTTTTCCTCCATGACGAGGCTCAGTCTAGTGCTGGGCACTCGCACCACGAACGACAGGAACCTGACGTTGCGGCTCGCCTCCAACAGCTGCACTCTCGGCGTGAAGTTAGCCTTCTTGCGCACGTACTGACAGATGTCATCCGCCTTAGTGGTGTAGTGTAGGCGGGAGACATACAAGGCTGTACTCGGTACTGCGTATGCAGTGCTGGGCTGGACTGCGCCGCATCTGTGCCGCAACGGTTCACTTTGGTTCGTGATCGGCGCTTCCTTTGCACCGTCACGAAACCATCAGTAGCCACGTCCCGTACCTTCTGTGGTAGTGGTTTCGGTGGAGCGGTCGTTGCGCTGATGGTGACGAAACTTTATTGTTTCATGGGAGCGGTAAGGGCAGCGGAGCGGGGCGCGGGGTTCGCGCGACCTTACAGGTAGGGGCCGTGGGGGCGGGTGCAGTGCGGGGCATGGCACGCTCAGCACTCGATGACGGCGACGGTGACAAAACTGCTGACGCGAAACTCACATTGAGGTCAGCTTCACGATTCATGTTTATGTTGGCGTTAGGTGGTGACCTAGATACCGCTGTAGTCTCGCGCAAAGTAATAAGTTCTTTACGCAAACTCACAACGATATCCTCGGTTGTTGCCAACCTCGTCTGGACGTCCGCCAAGCTCGCCTTTAAGGACAGTATGTCCTTTAAAAGGCAGGTAACGTCGACGTGGTCGAATGTGACCGGAGGAAGCTTCGATAAGTCCTGGGCTACAAACGTAGGCACGTCGTCGGGATCGGTTACCTTAAGCAGCGTGATGATGTCTTGTATGCTGCCATCACGCCTGCGGGACACCATCTGGTCGCTCTTATTGAGCACGCTGTACAGTAGCCGCTTAGAGGCGGCTATCTCTTCCTTGATGAAACTCGATGAACAGATCTGGATAGCCGATAGCTCGTCCATCACATCCAGCTTCTGTTGCAGGAACGCCAGTAACTCATTTGGGACGAGTTGCGAACTCATCGCGATACGTGCAACGGCTGACGCCGCGCTACACTAAACGAGTAGGTATTAGTCACACGCGTCCGCATCAAAAAACGGCCCAAACAAGACTGAATTTACTTTCACCTGTCCAGATGTCCATGTGTAATCAAATCTTGCAAGTTAAATTTATTTTTCACATATTTCATGGGACTTATTGGCCAAATATATTAAAATAAATATTTGGTAATGTATAAAGTGCCTCGTACATGGGCACACTAAAAGTTTTGCACTTCTAGCTAATCGGAACTATTTGAATTTCGAATGTTATATTTTTTTAAACGTTGCAACCTTCTTAGTAATAAAAAAAAAACAATTGGCGGGAAATCATTTGTCAATTGTTTTTTATCACACATCAAAGTTCTACGTATGCAACGAAAATGGAATTAAGTCGAAAAAATTTTGGAGCGATGATTTTTTATGATTTTAAAACTTCTTCCTCTCCGCAAGACTGTGCCGCTCGTCTTCAAAATGCTTTTGGGAGAGAAGCACCTTGTTTGAGCACCGTGAGGCGATGGTTGGATGAATTTGAGAGAGGTCGAGTTTCTTTACATGACGAATTTCGTGAAGGGCGGCCTTCAACTGCCGTCAACGAAAATAATGTGGCTACTGTTAAGCGGTTAATTGAAGAAAACCCGCGGATTAGCTATGAGACAATTCGAGGACTATTGGGGATTGGTATGAGTCAAATACAGAAAATTTTACATCCGGTCCCTCATGAACTGACAGCGGAGCAGAAGCGGGCTTGCGTGGAATGGTGCTCACAGATGCTACTGAAGTACGACATTCTAATGCTGTTTATGACATTGTCACAGGAGACGAAACGTGGATTTATTGTTTTGAAACCGAAAAAATACAGCAATGTTGTAAATGGGTGTTTGCAAATGAGAACAAGCCAACAAAAGTGAGGCAGGCGAGAAACGTTGGTAAAAAAATGATCTCGTTTTTTTTCTCAGCTACGGGTTCCAATTCCACTTGAAGATCAAAAGAGTGTTAATGCCGAGTGGTATTCTACCATTTGTTTACCCAGGGTGTTAGAAAAAGTTCGCGGGAGACGACCCAAAAGCCGCGTTCTCCTACATCATGACAGAGCTTCTTCACACACGGCCAACAAAACAAAGTCATGTTTAGCTTCCGAAAAAGTACAACTCGTCACCCATCCTGCGCATAGCCCCGACCTAGCACCCTGTGATTTCTTTATTTTCCCCAAAATCAAAGATTTGATGTGAGGTTTCACTTTTATTAAACTCCGAAGAGGCAGTGATAGCGTTCAATCAGCACGTAGAAAACATGCCTTCAGATCTGTGGTCCTCCTGTTTTAAAAAATGGTTCGATCGCATGAAAAAATGTTTAAAATGTAAAGGAGAGTATTTTGAAAAGCAATAAACATAATATTTGGGTTTTAACATGTTGTTTTTTTAAGTTACGCAAAACTTATAGTGTGACCTACCTATACTTCCTAATTAAGACATAAGAGCCTACATGCAGTAAGAAGACATTTAAAACATTTTCAAAACCCTATCTATCTTACGATTCTTCAACATAATACCAACCCAGGAACTGAAGTAGCATTTAATTAATAACATATAACTAACATCTCCATATATTCACATCACAACAAAGTGTAACATGGTATCGCGTGGCAACTTAATTGCATATTAATCGTAGCGGAATCCGGCCCTGCTTAACTGTAATTATTAAGCGCACTCATATTGAGGCACGCCCTGTGCCGGCCCTGTACGTGTGGGAAACATTGATTAGTGAGTCGTATCTAATAGATATATTGCTTATCGGTATGGGGAAGGAGATTACTATAAAAAATGGATTGAATCAGTTCCCTGTCACCTTGAGCCGAGGAACGGTGACCTTCACGTCTTTGTAACTGAAGGCGCAATTGATCTGTGTAACAGTACTTTGACATATTATAGATACATTTTACTCCACTATATATATATAGATATATATACTGGAGTAAAATGTCATCTCTTACAGACGGTCATTTGAATTAACCCAAATCTAATACTTTTTAATTTAACACACGAAGTTTAGCGTAGATACGAGTTTGTATAAGTCGGTACCATTTTATTGCCTGGTGTTTCGATCAGCCGTAGCAGTCACCCTGCTTTATTATCAATGTTCTTAATAAATACGTTAGTCAATGTTATTTCCGTCGGGTGCCACTGTAAATTCCCAGTGTGTTCACCAGAGGCGCTCGGCAAAGGACGTTGGAGAGGCCACGGCCCTAGGTCGCGGAATTAAAAATAGTCAATGATATTTGTCACTACTGTACTGTACTGGCTAAATAGCCAGTGATATTACAACTGTTTTGGTGGCTTTCGACTCCGTAATCTCGGGTTCGATTCCCGGGTCGAATCAAATATTTGTGTAATCCCCAAACGTTTGTTTCGGATTTTGGGTGTTTTCTATGTATATTATGTACCTATTTATTTACAAATTATATAGGTAGATATGTTTCTCAGTTGTCTAGATCCCATAGCACAAGCGCATAGTTTAGTTTGGGCAAGGTAAAGTTTGTGAGAATGTCCAAACTATTTATTTACATTACATATACTTATAGAATAAGAAGTTATACCTACATTAACACCTTCAACATAATTTCTTAACAGCGAGACTCCGGAGTCTAAAGCCGATGCAGTACCGATTACACCACCGAAGCAGTTCAGCACCGAACAAGAATCTATATCCAATGTAAATATCTGATATTCACCTGTTTACTTAATAATATGTTAGGCAACAAAGCCTAAGTATTAGAGCTAAGCAAAAACACAACAATGTAAACTACATATTGATAACATACACTGTCCGAAGTGGCAGCTATTTTAATGGGAGCCCTAGCCAGTCACGTTAGTAGCCTGGGTAACTGACAAAATCAAGAAAACCTCTTTTAACTTTTATTTTAAATTTGTTCTCGAAGTGACTTTGTAATTTTGCTCTGACTGCAGAAATTCTATTTAGTGATGAGTTAATAAAAAAATAATTTTGGTTTTAAATACAGAGGTGATTTACGATTTACTAATAAAGTTACACTGATTGATTTACATACACTGATTGATTCCGAGGTGCGTTGCAAGACCGATGCCATAAATGCTTGGAGGATGTCTTGCCCCGACACTGACCTGCCCTCACGCCAAGGCTCACAGCGACTGTGGGATTCACCGCTCTGTAAATTGAGAATTAATACACTAATTGACACTTCTGTCAATATTTCAGAGCATGCACGCCTACTAGCTGTTGGAGAATGGGAGTCAGGGTTATGGATCCAGGCGCTCCCATCGCCCAACATCGGTACAATGTTGGACGACACAACCTTCCGCATTGCCACTTGCCTTCGGCTGGGTACACCTTGTGTATCCCCGCATCATTGCACCTGTGGAGTAGCCGTCGATAATCTGGGACACCATGGCCTTTCTTGTAGCAGAAGCGCAGGTCGTATACACGTTATTCGGTCGGCACGCTATTCTAAACGACATAATTCGTAGGGCTCTTTCCACCGCAGGCCTTCCGGCCGTACGTGAACCAAATGGTTTAGCACGAAGCGATGGAAAGAGACCGGACGGTATGTCGTTGCTACCGTGGAAGATGGGAAGGCCTTTGGTGTGGGACGCTACATGCGTTGACACCTTAGCACCTTCACACCTTCCAAACACATCCGGATGTGCCGGCGCTGCTGCTGCATCGGCTGAAGGCCTTAAACGGCGTAAATATGCTAACCTAGCAGGTGATTACATATTTGAGCCGTTTGGGGTTGAAACACTGGGGTCATGGGGTCCGAGTGCTCGCCGCCTTTATAGAGACATTGCTAAACGCCTAATCGATGCTTCTCAGGACCAGAAGGCTGGCTATTTTCTGGCCCAAAGAATAAGTATCGCCAACCAACGTGGCAACACAGCCAGCATTCTGGGAACCTTCCCAGTCGGCAATGATGCGGAGGATTTTTTAAACGATATTTTGTAATGTAAATATTTTTAGCCTATAATTATGTTTATTTTGTATATTGTAATTCTTATTGTAAATAGCTAATAAAGTAAGGTTATGGGCCTGACCCTAATACGTCATACTAACATAATCACTGTCAAAATGTGGATGTGTATTGCACCTCAGCCTACCCCTTCGGGGATATAGGCGTGATGATATGCGCATGTATGTATAGATTTTGTTATGCTCGCATTCATCATACACTGAGCCTTCTCGCAACGCAGTTGGGGTCGGCTTTCCAGTCTAACTGCGATTCGGCTTAACATTGATATTATTCCGTGAAGTGACTGCCATCTGACCTCCACAACCCATGGGCGATATCGAAGTTCTGTTGTTAGACCGGTCGGATTTTTTATTTAGGGCTCCAACTACCCCTAACGACTACCAAGATGTTTGTATAACAACCGGGACCGACAGCTTAACGTTCTCTCCGAAGCATGGAGGGGTCTCAATGTCTTAAGAAATGGTCACCCATCCTAAGACCAGCCTGACTCGATGTTGCTTACCCTTTGCAATGTGTTAACATTGTCGGTTACGACTAGACCACTAGCCTCTCTCACATTGTGTGAATTATATAAAAAACAAGTGGTTTGGATTCTGCTAAGTACCCCTGGTAGCCATATTGCGCTCGCGCCGATCCGCACTGGTTATTGAACCTTGCGGGACTGTTTATTATTAATTAAACTCGTGATTGTTTAATCGCATCTTGTGGGGTAAACTATAGATTTAAGACTTTTGTTGAAATGTGGGTTTATACCCAATTTACGGTTATGTAGTATAACTTTGTGACGTACGTTGATTTTATTTTCAATTAGGCTAGATTCGACCAAACTCGAAGTGACACTGGAGTTAAACTATCTCGGCGCTTATTTCTTCTTCTTTTTTTAAAACCGTGGCTTTATCGATGTTCATCGATGATTTCGCCAATGTCCAGGTAATGCTTGATTAGTTGATAGTCCCACACAGAAGAACTATAGTTATTCCTAACTAGCTCGAGGTGCAGGACAAGAAACGTTGTACTGTATGTGAGTGTCTGGGAACCCGATTTTTGCGGAGCGCTAAAGGTAACCAGAACAGCCACGCGCTCAGCAAAAATCGAACTCCGGGTGCTAATTTGAATCCGACTAGAATAAGTGGCATATTATGACTTTTTCTAGTTCTACTTTAAATATCATAACAATTTAATTTTGTTGGATAATACATGTCCATTGTCAATGTAAATATTTTATACATTTCACTGTATCATCCAACAAAATTGTAGTTTTATTCATCCCACGTTATCATTACCGAGCATTGTACTACAATATATAATGATAATAACATACGCTTGTCCGTTATTACATGGGAACAAGAAAACGTGAAGTATGAGTTATAAAGTATACTGTCAAGAAATACCAAACTAATGCAAAAAAAGTACTCAGTAAACTTAAATCTTGAGGAGCGATTCTAGAAACTTGTAGAAAGACGAAAGAACATAACCGCAACGTATACGATGAGATACCGTTTATGCCACTGTGAAATTGCACGTGCTAGACTGACAAAGTAGTTTAGTAGACTAGGATTTTTTTTCATCTCTGTTCACGACTACTTATCATAACATAGTATAAAACAAAGTCGTTTCCGTTCCCTATGTATGCTTAGATTAGATCTTTAAAACTACGCAACGGATATTATGGTTTTCACCAATGGAGTGGTTCTTGAGGAAGGTTTTTGTGTTTAAATTTGTCAAGCGAGCAAAGCCGCTGGCGTCCGCTAGTACTGGTATAAGTTACTAGTGGTTGTGCACAGATTGCGAGTGGTGCTTTGGGTATCGTCATTAAACATTAAAAACTTGGAGTATTGGCCCCGATTTCCCCACATTTGTGACATTGACGGCTGGCCATCGTTCCATGAATTCCAGATTCCTGGAACGATTTTGATATACTACCACTTCATTTGGATTGATGAAAGAAAGAAAGAAATAAAAGTATTTTTATTGCTACATCGCAAAATTTTACAATTTAATTCGTACAATACAATTAAAAACTCTTTTATGTGAATTTACATTGTAAAATTTTCGGCGTACAATGTGGGATGACACTCAGCATGTACTGAGACGAGTCTCAGTGTATCTGATTATTGAACTATCTAGGTATTGATTGATTGACATTCAGGACCTTTACCTTTGTGAAAGAGAATTTAACAATTAATACGAACACTAGTTGTTTAGTCCGCCTGATAATACCGTTGCAATTTTTAAACGGAATTACTATTAAGTACGTACATCTTTTACCGACACATAGCATCAAGCGAAACCTTTAAAGGGCCAGCATCGACACTGCGTCACGATCTCAAGATATATCGTCGGCACTTGTTATATAAATCACTTCCTAGCTACAATGTGGAGAAATTCTGTGGTAGCTAGTATAGAACTGTATGTAACAGGGTCCCAATAAGATCTTAGAGCCGCCAGGGAATGTCAGCTGTAAGTGGTGCACCTGTCAATTAACTCAACAGACCCGGGAAACATAAACTTCCAGATAGTGACTATGAGCTCACTGACAATAGTCACATAATCATATAAAAAATATTTACTAACGTTCTCATCCACTGAGTCTTTTCCGAACTCAGTTGGGACTAACTGCGATGAACTAACTGAACGGAACTAACTGCGATGCGACTGTACTTCAATACCTACTTTCCGTGGAGCGACTGCCGCCTGATGTTCACAACCCATGGGCGAAATCAAAGCTCTGTAGTTAGACCAGTCGATATTTGTTTTAGGGCTCCAAATATCCCTAATGACTTCTATAGATGCTCCTATGACAACCGGGGTTCGTCCCGGTTTAATTGCCGGCTTTATTAACGTGCTCTCCGAGCCTCGAAAAATATTTACTTCAAATATATATTTACTTTACATATAATATTTACTTGATTGATTGATTGATTGATTGATTGATTGAATGATTCGTTAAATTATTTTTCCGCGTCAGTTTTATACTAGCCCCATTGCAATGTTGAATGGTAATGTTAATTTTCTGAACTAAAAAGTACCTAACTTGTCTTCTGGACCTAAGAAGTATCAATCAGATGTTTGGCGATATTTCTATGCAAGCAACAGACTCAAATATTGAATTTACTGTTAGATTACCGTATTCAATTGAATTTATTAGTTTACTACGTGCAAAGTAAGACTAACAGTCTACCATTTATTTTATTTAGAACAAAATCCCTCTCACCAGAGCGTCGTAGAGTCGTAGTACAAAAGCCAACATTGTCCTTTCTATGGTATTACATTGTGTGTATGTGAGTCGTCCGTATGAAGGCGGGCGTGATATATCGCCTCTGTAGCGTTAATAAGCGAACACGGGACTCGTGATCGCCAATAGCGAAAGTGCGGCTCGGATACGACGAATATGAAATTTACAGCTATGGAAATATTTGTATGTTTTCAATTACGAACGTCTAATTATAAAGAAACTTGTTGCTATGAAATGCCTGATTTGTGCGATAGAAAAAGTAGATGTGCCTATTTTGGAAGATATACATTAGTTCCTATAGATTTGATCTTCTTTTTGGTTTCTGTGGCTTGTGATAATATTATTAGAATATTTCAGTTGAGTTGAATAACAATAAAAAATAATTACGAATTTTCCAATTTCAAAATGTACCTTCATAATAATATAATCTTTACATTACCATAATCGAACGAACTTGATGAAAAGTTAACAAATTATGTTAGATACCTAGCTTTTTATAAGAAATTGATTATCTATCCTTACGGTGGTCGATTGCGACGTCAAGCATTGTACTTTCCGTTTAACTTTAATGTGCACTATGAGCACTATGGAATTTAAGGAGCAGATGCTATATCCGAAACAATTGCCGGATATTTATCCACTTCTTACTCTAGGGTTGATACATTGTATTGCCGAGCAATTATTGCTTCCGTGTAAGCGAACCTTTAGAAAAGAAGTTAAATTTATGAAAAAAGATGCAAGTTCATGTTCAACATACTTACTCATAGACATAAAATATTCGGCATAGTAAGTTTGCATTTCTTACATTTGGGTCACATTCGCGCGAAGTGCCCGTGTTTGGACGCGCTGCGCCGGCGCCGATAAATATACACGTCACAGGAACGTGTACTGCAATAACCAAGTTATACCACTGTTTAAACAACGAATACTATTCAGAATAGAACCTTCGCAAACTTGATATAAGGCCAGCAGTATTATTTTTGAGTTGAAAGTGAGATTTTGTCAATATAATCCATAATGCTAGTATAAAATGATTTGTCAATATAAAAACGGTTTTAATACTTTGTTATAAAGCCTTGTAATGCTATTTAGTGGCTGTATTATCAAATTTTGTAATGATAAAGATCCACACACGAGTGTTTCGTGATCACCGTGACAAACATTCATTTACCTGATTACATACCTTTGCATAATCTCACTATTTGTATTGGTTAATATTTATGCTATATTTCTTAGTACTCATTTAAAGAAAATGAAGGTACTACCCACATCCTTTCCTAGCAAAAAATTAATAAGATATAAATGGGCAAACGAAATTATGTTATAAACTTAAGACTAACGGGTCTTCTACGCGATTATTGAGATATATAAATACCTCTTTATTACCCGACGTTTCGGCCCTGTTACAAGAGCCGTGGTCACGGGTGGACTTAAGTTTATAATGTGTACAAAACGCGAAAGTTTAAAGAACGAAATTATGTTTCTAAGACTGATTTTGAGAACTACCTATTTGAAGGCAGTCCACAAGACTCAGTTGACAATGCACGATAACGACACACGATATCGTGACGATATCATGTGCAATGTGAAAAATGTGAAAACGCCCAATTTCTTGATCTGAGAATGATCATGATGTTTGGCTGTGTTCCTCACTTTATAGTAGTAGGTAGTCTTTTCTGGTCATTTTGTAACAAATATAATTCTCAATTCTTTCTCTCTTTTCCAGAATACATCGCTGACAACTCAAAGCGTAATCGCTTTCCATAATGGAACCACAGGTGTATTATATGGTGCTCACAAACCAGGCGAGATGCCACCGCTACATGCGTGGCATGTTTTCTTCCAGCAGGGTACCCAGATGGGACACAGGTAACGAATGTAACCAGGTTCCAACAGATTCAGGTTGCGACACTGCCCAAAGCTTAGCCTATAGACCTCGGTAGCATCATCTAATTAATTCTAAGAAATTTCTGGCCCAAAGAATAAACATCGCCAACCAACGTATTTTTTTATTTTTATTTTTAGAATTTTGTAAATTGTTATTCTTATTGTAAATAAATTCTAGGAAAATAATCTTATCCTCTATCTTCAACGATAGCTAGTCGCTGAAGCTACTACACGGATTATCTTGTCGTTTTCACAAATAGATTGAACTTTTTGGGGAACATTTTTCAAGGTTTATTTCATCAAAAACGAGATACAGAGGTATCGTCAGTTGATGTAAATGATTGTTGTCGATGACCTGATAGACGTGAGCGGAACTAGGTACTAAATAAACTCATAGTACCTACCTACCTACTTGTTATTACTATAATCAACCAATTTAGATAATAATTGTCTGATCAACTGAACGTCAGCGATTTTACAATATGCACTTTTTTTAATTTAATATCACGGAGCTCACCCACCAGTTACCGTGTGTTCTAATGAAATCCACTTTCAAAGCAATCTATAGCCCTGAGGTGTGTATTGTTATCAAACTCTTAGTATATTATATGTATTATACTGTTCATAAAGGTTGTGGTGCACTGAGAACAATAACCTTGAACTAATCTACGTTTCACGTTTTACGTTACACACTTATTCAAATTCTAAATTCATAAATCTCTACACAAATTAATCGATTATTCTTATAATCGATAAATTTTTGAAAAATCTAAATAATTTTAAATGCGGATAATTTGTACATAAGAAGATTTAGTTAGTAGTTAAGAGAGTAGCTAAACTCTTCTTAATTATGTAAAGTTACGATGAAAAGGAAATTAATGCAGAAAGATATATCTTCGCGCAATCTAGTAGATTGAGAACTGATTTTAAAATTACATTACGATTAATAAGAGAAGAAATTAAATATGTTGCTAAAACAAGGAAATATTGGGTCTTACCAAGAGAAGAATTTTGTACACTGAGAACACACAGTACACTTTCCTGTTCACGTAATAAGGGGGCGAGCGTATTGCCGTTTCCCGAGCAGTTTGAGTATTCTAACTACAGTATCGTCCGTCAGCAAGTGCACAGACACGTAAAAATGACTTGGGCTCTGGAGATATTGATGGAGCCCCTTAGCACAAAACAATGTTTCAGTATATTTTTTCAAAAACACTGAACAGTTGTTTTTGTGTTTTCCTCCCAGTGTACCACCAACCTAAATACAGGTTGTTCGGCCCTTCATAGGATGATATAATATAGTTTCTAACACGGATATTGCGAGATAATTCTATGTTCCACTTATTGTACACTACGCGGTACCTCGGGTTCACTCGGACGGAAGTCATGTTCGCTAAACTACTGCAATGATGATGTGAATGAGAGCTTTAAGTAGGGTTAGCAACAACATAACAATAATTAAAGTATGTGATGCATAGGGTTGCCACTAAGCGACTAATATAATAGCCTCCTCTAACCAATAAAGTTACTGCCACATATCACATGTATATAAAACATGTGATAGGCCTTGGGTACCTTTTACCTTTGGTCTCCTATGCGGCCTATGTCAACGAGGCTCTGGCAATCATAAAAGTGCCCGGTTTGTGGTAATAAGTTATGTGGGACCAGCAAAGTTACTGGCGAAAAGCCGGCGAGTAATAAGGCCTCTACCTGTGGGGAATAGTCCTGATTATTCCCAAAGATATCATGGCATTACTTCTCAATAAATTTGAAAATGTCGTGGAAAGGACTATTACATCACGAGTGATTTATTAGATAATACAGAAACATGGAATTGAGCTATTTACTGTTAAAGTAATTCGGGTCATAACATAATTTTTTACCTAACTGTTATGGTAAAGTAAAGGTACTCTATTTTTATTTAGTTTATAATTATGTTTATTTCGTTAATTTACAATTTTGAAAAAGAGTGACCGGGTGCCTGTTGGGAATCCTAAATGTAGGTACATGTACGATCACTCTTAATGACTTTTTTTTTTTTTTTTTTTTTTTTTTTTTTTTTTAGTTCCGCGACCAAGGCCGCGGCCGCTCTAACGTCCGTTGCCGGGCGTCTCTGGTTACAAGCAGAACGTATTTCCAGTGGCGCCCGGCGGACTTTGACCACCTCTGTGGTCTCTGCGGGGGTTGGGTCGGGATGAGAATCCCGCGTCGTTGGAGGTAGGGTTTTATCCCGCGTCAGTGAGTGAATCTGGTTGCGTGCTATGGGGCAAAGGCCCCGCAGCACGCAACCCTTCTAGCCTGCTTCTGTAAGGACGACGGGTGGCGATCCCGCCGTCCTCAGGCCCCGATCATGGAGGTCGATGGTCTTGGGCGTAGATGAGTCTGCGGCGGCCTCGCCGCTGACTACGGAACTCGGCGGGGAGGGCACGCTCCCTCTCCCTCTCGGCCGCCTCCTTCGCGAGCACGACTTGCTCGCAGAAGGACACGGCCGCGTTCCACCTACTCCCGCTGGAGACCATGGCTTGAAGCATGGTCTCCAGCGAGAGGGTATCCACGCCCAGACCCACTACGAGGTCCCGGCGCTGACTCGCCCACGCTGAGCACTCCACCAACGTGTGGAGTGCGGTGTCGTCGTCGGAAACCTCGCAGTGTTGACACCGGGGTGTGACCTCACGATGGATGCGAAACAGATAGCTACCGAAGCATCCATGCCCGGTAACGATCTGCGTCGCACGATACGTGAGGTCACCATGCTGCCTCTGCAGCCAATCGTCCATGATCGGTCTCACCGCCGCGATGATGGTGGCACCCCACTTGGGTTGGTCAAGTCGCACCCTCCATGACTCCATGAGATCCTGTCGGAGTTGGGACCGCCGGTCATCGATTTCTCGAGACGCAGGCCTGTGGTCCCGCTCCAGCGCCTCCTTGCGCCATTGGAACAATGACGCAAGGGCTCTCGCTTCCAGGTCCCATGGAGGGGTCCCGGCTAGGAGACATGCAGCCTCTCCGGAGATCGTGCGGTAGCCCCTTATTGTTTTGACGGCCAAGGTCCTCAACGGTCTGTTAAGGAGCGTTGAGTTGTTGGCCGTCAACCGCGCCGCCCATACGGGAGCCCCGTATAGGGCCATACTCCGCACGATCCCCAGGTACAGTCTCCTGCAGGAAGCGTTGGGTCCCTTTAGGTTGGGCATCAGTCGCGAAAGCGCGACCGATGCCTGTGTCACCTTGGGGACCAAACTTCGGAAATGTGGTCCGAAGTTCCATCGGCTATCAAGTACGATCCCTAGATACTTCATCGAGGGCTTGATGCCGATGCTAACGCCTCCCACATTTATGCTGGAACCTTCAGGTGGACCGTTCCGAGGTCTGTGAAAACACAGAACCTCGGACTTGTGCAAGGCCACCTCCAGTCCCAGCCGCCGTATCCGACCCACGACTTGAGCAACACCCGTCGTGACCTTGAGTGCTGCCTCCTGGTACGTTGCACCCCGCGCCGTGACGAGGGTATCGTCGGCGTAGCACGTTACGCCGACGCCCTCAGGCAACGCACCCCGCAGCACCCAGTCGTAGCCGATGTTCCACAGAAGCGGCCCCAGGACCGACCCCTGTGGAACACCGCACGACACATCCCGCCGAGCTGGCCCGAGCCAGCTGGGGAAGGCTATGGCCCGCTCCGAGAGATAGGCCCCGACAATACGACGGAGGTAGAGAGGCGTTTCGTGATACACGAGCGCCTCCCTAACGCAGCTCCATGGCAAGGTGTTGAACGCGTTGGCGATGTCAAGAGACACCGCCACCACCACCTTGCCCTGCGAGACTGCTTCCTCCGTCAGGCTCTTGACGCGCATGATCGCGCTCACGGTGGAGCGTCCCCGACGGAAACCGTACTGGTTGTCCGCCAGGTCTGGCCCCACCGTCGAGAGATGCTCGACGAGGCGTTCCGCGATAATTCGCTCAAAGAGCTTACATACCTCGTCGAGCAACACGATCGGCCGGTATCCGGACGGTGAGTCCACCGGCCGCCCCGCCTTACGGATCAGGACCAGCTTCCCCGTCCTCCACACCTTGGGAAACTGGCCCCTTTCGAGGCATGCGCTAAAGAGCCCCATCAGTCGAGGCCCGAGTTCTTCGAGGGCCAGGACCCATGCACGGCCAGGAATGCCGTCGGGTCCGGGGGCAGTGATTTTCCGGCGTTTAAGCCGGAGTACTGCCGCCCCTAGCTCCCCCACCCTGACTTCGGGTACGTCGTCTTCGCCGGTGCTATCCGTGTCGGGCAGAGACGGAGCCATGCGCGGAGGGACGTGCTCCTCCGCGCTCGTCGGAAACAGGGAGCCCATGACCCGCTCCAGCTGCTGCGGCTGGAGACTCTGGGTCAGTGGGGGCGCCCTAGGTCGGAGTTTCTCCCTGACCTGTAGGTACGGGCGCCCCCATGGGTTCTGCTGCAGGGTCTCCAGGAGCTCCTCGCGGGCCGCCGTCTTGGCCCGCTTTATTGTCTCCTGGAGATTACCTTTAGCCTCCCTGTAAGCCTGATAAAGCTCCGCCTCTCGGGTTGCCGCGTCGTCTGGGCGGCGATGCCTCCGGCGAAACCTGGTGTACTGGCGGCGGGCGGAGATGCATGCTGCGCGCAGCTGTGCAATCTCCGGCGACCACCAGTACACCTGCTTCCTTGCCGGTCTGGGTGTAACCCTAGGCATCGCCGCATCACAGATTTGCGACATGGCTCTCCTGAACCACTCCGCCTCGGCATCCACATCAGCAGGCCGGTCCGGTGCCGGAATCCAGGCCTGCACGATGGAAGCCTCCAGGAGAGCCTCCCGATCCAGATGGTGAAGTGCCCAACGCGGATCCGGGGGGTTTTCTACCGGCTGTGGGAGGTCAGGTGGGGGGACGACATCGAATCGGATGTACCGATGGTCCGAGTGCGTCTCCTCACCCTCCTCCACGTGCCAGCCAGTAATACGGGCGGCGAGGGCAGAGGTCGCGAACGATACGTCCACGACCGAGCTGGTCCCCCGCCGCCAGAAGGTGGCGACATTCCCCCGGTTGAGGACCTCCAGACCACGTGTTCTGGTCCAGTCCTCAAGAAGCCTCCCCTTGTCCCTGGTTTCCCGGGAGCCCCACGCCTCACTCCAGGCGTTGAAGTCTCCCAGGAGCAGGACAGGGCGAGGACGGCACGCAGCGAAGACGACGTCGAGCTCAGTGAGCCATAGCTCAAACTGAGTCTCGTCCAGTGTCGGCGAGATGTAGGTGGCCACGACTGCCAACCCATCATATTCCGCCGCAACACACCCGCGGCCCCTTGCAATGATAGCAAGGCGCGAGTTGTCTGCGGCGGACCCCCCGAAGATAAAACAGGCCGAGCCGTCCTCGTCCACCGGGCTTCCCGGGTGGACGTAGTACGGCTCGGCGACCACGGCCAAGTTTATGGACCACTGCCGGATGCTCTGGTACAGAAGATCCTGAGCAGCGCGGCAGCGGTTCAAATTCACTTGCAGGATGCGGATATGGGCGTCAGACATTAATGGACGTCCATATCAGCATCCCGCCGAGAAACATCTGGCCGTGCAGTAGCGGCACCCCCACCGCTCTCAGCGGACGGACGAGGCTTTGGCCTCGAGGCGGCGCAGGTTGCGCTGCCGACCCGGTGGTCCGCAGTTTTGCCCTCCGCCTCGCATCTAAAGCAGCGAGGCGGGGCATCACAGGCACTTGCCTTGTGACCGGGCCGGCTGCAGCGGAAGCACCGATCGCCCACGGTGACTTCCGCTGTGCACTGCACTCCGACGTGCCCCACCACCATGCACCGGAAACATCTGGTTTCCCGGGCACGAAGGAGGTGCACCTGCGCCTTTAGGAAGCCCCCTACGAGGAGGCTTCGTCCGTCCGTCACTTTCAGTGCCGCCGCGACGGGGCACTGGACGACTGTCATCCCATGACCAGTGGAGCCGAAGGAGATGTCTCCAGCCTTCACCTGGTCACGGGGGCAGCCGCCCGCCTCCACGACGGCGGAGATTACTTCCTCCGTCGTGGCCGCGTCATCCAGACCCGTGATGCGCAATGCAGCGCATTTGGTGGGCCTGGTGACGCGGACGGCTTCTGCGTCCAGCGCGTCCCTAAGCTGCGCTGCTAGGGCGTCAGCTTTCGGGCCGCTGGAGGCGCCGGAGACCTCGAGGAGGCGAGCCCCGGTGCGTGTCGTCTTGCACCGGAGACCCCCCTGGATATCGAGGGCTGAGAGGTTGACTGAGGACTTCACGGTCCTCAGGACATCAACGTACCCCACACCCCTCTCCACACCCTCCGTCGTCACCGTAAGGACGACGGCTGTGGAGCGAGGAGCGCGGGGCCTCTTCGGCGCCTTCGCCGCGGCGGCTTTGGCCACTTTCTTGGCCGCTTTCCTGGCGGCCTTCGTCTTCCTCTTCTTGGCCCCCACTACCTCCCATCCCTCCCGTCCGGAGGGATGTAAAGGAGCAGCGGGAGCGTTAGAGGAAGAGGAGGCGGCAGGGGTGCCGCTCTTCTTGCCGCGCCCCTTTGCCTTCCGCGCCTGGGCCGCGGTCTCGGCCGGCAACCGGTACGCTGGAGCGGACTGGGGCGGAGCGGGGTGGCGGACAGCGGGTGTGCCGCTTGGTCCTGGAGCGGGAGAACCGCTAACAGCCGCCGCGTATGAGAACGCGGGACGTGCTAGCGGAGGGCGGTACGCCCGGTCCTCCAGGACCGCGAGGCGCCTCTCGATCGCCGTCAGGACCTGTACCATAGTCGGCACAGGCTGTGGCGGCGATCCGGGCGCGGTGTTGGGCACCGTGGTGGGCGCCATGGTGGGCGCCGTGGTGGGCGCCTTTTTGGACGCCGTGGTTGGCGCCGTCGTGGGCGCCTTGGTGGGCACCGTGGTGGGCGCCGTAGGTGGCGCCGTCTTCGGCGCTGGTCCAGCCGTCGGAGGAGGAGGCGGCAGCATGGGACCGGGAGGCGCCTTGACCACCTTGGTCAAGTCAGCGACCTCCCGCCACAGGTCATCCATCTGCTTCCTGGAAGCAGCGAGCTCCGCCTCCAGGCTCGTCACCTGCTTCCGGAGCCTCGCCTCCTCCTTAGTGACGCTCCGCGCGAGGAGCTTGTTGAGGGAAGATTGGGCTTCATCCACCAATGAAGCCACAATCTTCTTCCTCCCCGCCACGTTTCTGTTGCCCCGCATGGCCGCGTTCATGCGGGCAAAAACGCTCATCAGCTCACGCGCGGGCGGCCCACCGATTTCCCGTCGACTTCGCTGGGACAGTTGGACCGAGGACGGAGGAGGAGTTGGCGGCCGCCTTCTGTACGCGTCGAGACGCGTACGCACCGTCTTGACCGGCACCTCCTCCTCCGAATCGGTGGAGAGGAGGGACCCCCACCCGGAGCAGCTAGTGCTACGGTCGCGCGGCGGTCCCCCCTTCTCCTCGAGGGTCCTCTTCTTTGTCGCAGAAGAGCGGCCCTTCTTCTTCACACTGCTGGGAGCTGACCCATCGTCAGTCCCAGCAGCATCAGTTCCTTGGGGCGTCGACATCGCACTGCGACTAGGCAGCGCGGCGCGAGCCCCCAAATCGATAGGCATCGGAATCAGTATTTCATGCATAGTTTCGTCGGTTGACACTGCCCGGGAAAGGGCAGTGTCGGGATCGGAGGTCTCTTCGAGGTTATTCATAATCGCAAAAATTGGCCAATCGCAAGTTCAGACTAAATACGTTCGGTCACCCAACTTGCCACTGCGTTACCGTGGTCAAGTTGGGGTCCAGGGCGGACGGCGAGGACGTAGTATTTAATCACTTGGGGCCCCGCCCCACTCTTAATGACTTGCATAAGTGTCCTCTGTGACCTATGTATATGATAAATATATTTGTTTTTATAAGTATATATAATCTAGGTAATGTATTATTATAAGCATTTACAATAATGTTGTAAAATATGTCAACAAAGGAGGTTTAGTTTAAATTTCTGGTTAGAAACTAATTATAGTTTTAGAGTTTTGGTGTTCTGTATAATTTTATTGCTAATAGTACTAATTTCTTCTGATCCTTATGTTATTATTAAAGATACATAAAAGTTATCTATAATTGAACATGTTAAGTCACATTTTATGATGCCCCAAGTGGATTAATTAAATTGTAAAATAATTGTGTCATCGCTATAGTTTCGTGTCACTGTTTTAGTAAATCAAACTTTTTGACCTCTTTGAAAATTTAGGACCGCGCAATACATCTAAATTCTTTATTATATTAGTAGGTAGGTTTGAAGCGCGAGACTACTTCTCCAGCCGATCATCGGACAAGGCTCGAACAAACATAAAATTTACCGGATTAACCAAATTAAAGCCCCTTAGTAAGTGCATTCGCTGTTTTCAAATAGCTATTACTTAAAAACTTTATGATATTTCGCCTTGAAATTTTAAACTACCATCTAGGTACAGTGGGCCAAAATAGTCGAGCAAAGAAAGTAATCTACCTGAGTTTCTTGCTGGTATCTTCTCAGTAGAACCAACTTACCGAACCAGCGAAAGAATAATTTTCAAATGGTTATTTATGTACTTAATTAAGTATTTTTATAATATTGCTTGAAATAAAATTGTAAAATTTTGACATTTATATGTGCTCTTTATGTGCCTTTTTATTTTTAGTTCTGCGGCCCGAGGCCGCGGCCGCTCTAACATCCGTTGACGGGCGTTTCTGGTTACAGGCAGAACGTATTTCCAGTGGCGCCCGGCGGTCTTTATGTGCCTAAACTAAATAAACGAAATTGATTTTTTGATTCTTTGAGTGTTTTTCAATTTTGATTTGACATGACCTCTGCGGGGAAACAGGTGTGATTTAAGTATGTCTCATCATCCACTGAGCCTTTTGCCAACCCAGTTGAGGTCAGCTTTTCAGTCTAACTGCGATGCGACTGTACTTCAATATTTTCGTGAAGCGACTGCCATCTAACCTCCACAACCTATTGGTGATATCAAAGTTGTGTAGTTAGTGCCAGTCGGATGTTATAGAGCTCCTACTACTTATAACGACTGCCACAGATATTTGTATGTCAACCGAGACGGCTTAACGTACTCTCTGAGACTTCCCATCGTAAGACCAACCTGGGCATTGTAGCTTAACCACTTAGCCACGAACCTATGTATGTTGATGTAAAATACTGCAGGTAATAAACTGTTTTTTGAATACCTAGCCTTAAACCTAGCGAAAGACTTCTCGAATATATTCAAAATGAAGTACCCTAACAAGACCAGAAACAGCGTAAACACAATAAAACAATACGAATTCTCAAACCTTATAAAACAAGGGGGCTATTAACAACAAATATCAACAACAAAATATAACTGCAACGTCTAAAACCTATCTGATATCTGCCAGTAACAGTCAATTTGATGCTCGTGGACGTCGTACGGTAGCACATTGTTCGGGAAGCGACTGTGATGGTATCGTCCAATGATATATGTGTAACGAACACCGCCTCGGTGGTCTGGACACCAACCAACTTTATGTGGAAACTGGAAAACTTGAAGGTACATACATGTAGAGATTCTTTTTTTTAAAAACCGGTCAAGTGCGTGTCGGGCCACTAATAACCTCTTAACTCCTGAACTAATAGAGTTATCGTATCTGTTATAGTTTTCCTTGAGAGTTCATTACATGGACTACCATCACAAATATTTTCAGATTTTTCAAGCCAGCCGTTTAGAATTTAGAGGGGCGTCGGGGGGATGCCCTGTTTTACCAAAAAATTTGTTATAAAGTTGAATATCTCGCAAACGAATATTTAAATAAAAAAATCATCTTAGAAACCTCTCAATGTTTTTAAAAGACCTATTTAATGATACCCCGCACTCCAGGTTAGACATAAGAAAAAGAAAACAAATTTTTGTTACCCCCAAAAAAAATATTTTACATATTTTTTTAACCGTAGTAAAAACTTATATTCATGCAAAGTTGTATGTCTCTAGCACTCACTGTTTAGGAGGAATGCCGAGGACAGACGGACGGACAGACTTGAACCAACCGAATTGAAGTGACGCCTAAAACCTTTACCCCTCCGTGAATAACGACGAGATTTGTGTGCGTGTGTATAAATATCTGTAATACCTCACCATTCATTAATTAAGTGCAGTACTACTTTAAAAGCAATGCAAATATTCCATTAGAATTACCGTTTCCTTCAGAAATAGAACTCACAAGAACATGGTCGCCCACGTACATGGTACAATATCGGTCGTAGCCGTAAGCAGTCGACCGAACGTATGACAAATGTACATATTAATTTTAATATCTTCCATTTCGCTACACGCTGGTGCCATTCCAACTACAATCCAAATTGACTAGATTGCATACGAGAACGGAATATAGGTACTTTAAAGAAAAGTTGACATTTCATGTAATTTCAATATGACGTTAATAAGTTTTCAGTTTAATTTTTCGATGTGTTTCGTATTGCACTTTTGATACAAGATCTACATATAAAGGCAATTGTACACAGGCATCCTGATATATTAAGAAATTTAAAATAAGTTTAAAGTGTTTTTTAAAAATATTTTACTTACCATTGCTTTGTCATGGATTTTCGCCGAGTAACGCCTGGTTCCATCCAATATTCAACTTAGAACAGCCTAGATATTACTTGCCTGCCGCAGTACGATGATGTGTGTTTTTCTGATTTCATTTTTCTTTACCGATCTAAAACAACAGATGTGCGCAGATGCATAACTAAAAACCTAAACGATGGATGAAGGTGGTGGTACCACTGGGCGTTTGTTTAGGTGTTATAAGTTCTAAAAGTGGTTTGCACCCTTTAAGTAAGTATTTCTCGAAATTTGACTCCAACCTTTAAAACCAACAACTTTAAAACCAATGTTACTAAGACTGCTTCTCAGCTAGTGAAAACGCAGTTCTCATTGAGACACGTCCCAGTGAATAATATCCTAATTGCACCTGACGGAACAAGTTCTAAATGGAGCATATTCAGTTCTCACTAGCCGTGTCTCCAAAGTAAGAGATTGCGGTGTGGAGCGGCGCTGTCACATAATTGTGATTAATTTCTAGCGAGCGTGTGCCTGCGGTCACAGGAGGAATGTTGTCCTAGCGAACGATACTGGCAACTGCAAGCTTTGTCGAGAGAGGAGCGGATAGCGGGTATTAGGGACCTTTTACTGTCATGCGTTTTCGACCCGCGTGCGGATCTGGCCCGCATGCGTATTAATGTCACTGTCAATAAACCGATTTGCGAACAGCCCCGTTACCATAGCAACCGTGTAGGAAATTTTTACATTGATATTGACGCTCGTGGTTTAAAAGTAACAGACAATATTAACAAATTGCAAAAGTTAAGCTACATCGAGTTAGGCCGGTCTTAGAATGGGTGACCATCACCATAAGACATTGAGACCCCTCCGTGCCTCGGAGAGCACGTTAAGCCATCTCAGTCTCGGTTGTCATACAAACATCTATGACAGTCGTTAGGGGTAGTTGGAGCCCTAAATCAAAATCTGACCGGTTTAACTACAGAACTTCGATCGGATGTAGAGGTCAGATGGCAGTCGCTTCACGGAAAATATCAAAGTTCCGCAGAATCGCAGTTAGACTGGAAAGCCGACCCCAACTGCGTTTAGAAAAGGTTTGGTGGACGATGATTGACGTGCTTGCTGTCCAGAGATGCAAAAGGGTGGAAAAACGTATGACAGGAAATGTGTCCTTACTCCTCGAACTCCTTCTGCAACCGCTGCTTGTGCTGTTGCAATTTTATCGTGATAGCAAATCCATCAGTCAGGCAGTAATCTCTACATCAATGATGTTTAATACCTTGAATATGCCTCTTCTTTAAAGGTATTCAGTCAAAAATAAAGAGATGTGTTGAAATCAAAAAGCTCCCTTTATGATTAATTATGTATTGACGGACTTAAAGTCTGTCCTCTTGTTAATATTAATGGAATTTCCCGCTTAATTTCTAACAACTACTGCTAAATTCTTGTTTTTTTTATTCGTTAGCCTCTTAGGTTAATATGCTATTTTTTAGGGGACGCCGTGACAAATTATATACTAAGACCTTCCTCAAGAACTACTCAATCCATACTATACATACTTGTTTATTTTGTGAAATGAAATTAATACGAGTATATACTTTTTTGGAGGTATTTTTTTTGATTAGAGGAATTAATTTTTTTTTTCTTCGCGAGATTTTTTTGATTGGAGGGAAAATGGAGGAATCAATTATGGGCGAGCACGAGTGCCCTATAGTTATATTAATTAAAACTATAAAGTTTGAATTTACAATCGGGTACAATTGTAGTATTTATCTCATAATACCCTCAGTTAAACCTGTAATTACAGCATTAAATTCAAATCAAAACGAAATAGATCATACATATCGGACCTGACTATACCTACACCTGACCACTACCCACACATTAACTGTTCAAGGAATAATATTGCAAGTTGTAATGTATTACATGGAGCTTTAAGATGACGTCACGAACCAACTCTCACCCATTAGAGGGAAAGACAAACAAAGATATAAAGGAAAACAATTGAATTCGGTTAAGAACGTTCGGTCAGGCCCATGTCACTCGCCTAACAATCGCAAAAAAGACGTGATGTCAGCGACAACTTGAAGTTGTAAGTCAGTAGGAGTTGTCTTTTGTTTGTGATACGGCATTGACCATAGAGTTGATATTGAGGCATTAACGTCGTAATTATTGGTCCAATTATGCTGGTACTTTCCTGACAACCCTAACGTTTGAATTGTGTTCTGTGTAAACAAAAGAGTGAGCTTTAATTAACGTCGGAGTGCAAGTACTATTCTGTATGTAAGTACTATTCCCTATTCTATGGTTCGGTTAAGAAAAATGCATTTATATTTATTAAACATCCATAGGTTTATGCAGGTAGGATGTTTGCGCCTGAGGACGGCGGGATCAACACCCGTCGTCCTTACAGAAGCAGGCTAGAAGGGTTGCGTGCTGCGGGGCCTTTGCCCCATAGCAAGCAAACAGATTCACTCACTGACGCGGGATAAAACCCTACCCCAACGACGCGGGATTCTCATCCCGACCCAACCCCCGCAGAGACCACAGAGGTGGTCAAAGTCCGCCGGGCGCCACTGGAAATACGTTCTACTTGTAACCAGAGAAGCCCGGCAACGGACGTTAGAGCGGCCGCGGCACTGGGCCGCGGGTCTAAAAAAAAAAAAAACAAAAAAGGATGTTTGTCATCACTCAATTGTTTACATAAAATACTGAAATAGTATTAATTACTTCTAGCACATTTTCAGTCACTCCAGCCATGACACATAATCGCGAATATCGAGAATCATAAGGGATGTGACACACAGCTACTGTTGTCATTACATCTGACAATATTCAATAATGCTAACACATTTTACATTATGAATTGCAAAAACCAGACTTAGTGTTGGACTGGGCTTGAAGCAGCAACTGTTCTCTTTTCAGGAGATGGTGTCTTGCTCAGCAGATAGAACTTTCCTCGTGGAAAGGGAATAGTCCCTGCAAATTCCAAGCACATTTTAAAAATTCCAAGCGCATTCCAAAACTTTAACTTTTGCGATGCATTGCGTTATAAAATTATTTGAGAAAAGATTAGTCTACTTACTGCGTCTGTCTGTGGGCGATAAACCCAAAAACTTATATATTTTCATGCTGCTTTCTCCAATAGAGTAGTTCTCGAGAAATTTGGTATCGGGCCGTGGGCTTTCGCTGGCTGTTTATAAAAGCGTTGCTGTTTTTTAATTTAATATGTACTGACCCTTAAACCGCATTTGCTAATAGAAAACTTCTGCGCACTGTATTCAGTAGAATTAGGCACATTTCCACAACTACCTACCTACTGTATAATTTGGTAACACTTGTAAAATCACGACTTTGGTACATCTCTGCTTTTTGTTGCATTGTATTACAATTTTGTAACTAATTTACTGAACGAGGTCAAGTTACTTAGTAAATTGTTGACGAAAATGTGTTATAATTAACACATTTACACCAGTAAATGCAAGTCTTTTTATAATTAGGAGAATATCCGTAAGGATTTTTATAAAAAACGGCAAAGTGCGAGTTGGACTCGCACACATAGAATTCCGTACCAAAACGGCAAAAAATCACAGTTGTTATAGATGCAACAGAATTACATTTTACACAGATACTGTTACTAAAATTAAATTAGAAAACAAGAATATAACCTCTCCGAAAGGTATTGTAAATGCATTTGAAGATTATTTTACCAACATTCCATTTAAAGTCATTTCTTCTGTTAATTCATGTGCCCACAGTGCTGTGGCCCTTCTCGAAAGTAATATTGGTTCTTCATCTAAATTTAACTTCAAACATATAGACCCCAGTGACATCTTGAAAGCATTTAAAAATCTTCAAATTAAAAAGTCGGAAGATCACTGGGGCATATCAGTTAGCTTAATAAGTAATGTAATTAATATCATGACTTGGCACTAATTTTTAATGAATGTGTAGATGAAGGTATATTCCCTAACCTAATGAAAAATAGTAGACTTATATCATTATTTAAGAAGGGATCTAAGTCAGAACTTGGTAACTACCGCCCCATTTCTATTTTGCCAGCTCCGAGTAAAGTGTTTGAGAGAGTGATGCTAAATCAAATGCAACTCCACTTCACGAACAACAATCTTTTCCACAGCCAGTAATTTGGCTTTACTCGCGGAAAATCTACCACCGATGCGGGAGTAACCCTTGTTAGCTTGATTTACGACGCATGGGAGGGATTGCAGGATGCCATTGGGGTATTCTGCGATCTGTCTAAAGCATTTGATTGTGTTGACCATCAGACACTTTTGCTAAAGTTACGTCGGTATGGTTTTGACAAAAAATCCTTAGAACTATTAGGATCTTACCTGACAGATAGGCTGCAGACTGTTCATGTGAACAACGTTAAGTCAAACGGAACTAACATCAAAATAGGCATACCTCAGGGATCAATTCTAGGGCCTTTTCTCTTCTTGGTTTATGTTAATGACTTGCCTTGCATGATCGAGGCACAAGCTGGCATAGTAATGTTCGCGGATGATACATCACTTATATTCAAAGAAAATCGGCATAGTACAGATGCGAATAATGTTAATAATATTTTAAATGATATTTCAAATTGGTTTTCTACAAACAACCTATTGTTGAATGCAGAAAAGACCAAATGCGTTAAATTTACAATGCCCAATGTCAGACAAGCAAACGTCCATGTCGTGCTGGGTAGCCAAAGGTTAGAATTTGTAAATAACACTACCTTTTTAGGAATAACAATAGATTCTAAATTACAATGGGGTGACCATATCACCATTTTAGCTAATAAGCTTAGCTCTGCTGCATATGCCGTGAGACGGATTAGGCAGTTGACAGATGTAGCTACTGCTAGGCTAGTTTACTTTGGTTACTTCCATAGCTTGATGTCCTATGGAATACTACTTTGGGGAAATGCAGCAGATATAGAAACAATTTTTATATTACAAAAGAGGGCAGTCCGTGCCATTTATTGTTTAGGTAAAAGAGATTCTCTTAGGGATCGATTTCAAGATATTAATATTTTAACTGTAGCTTCCCAATATATATTTGATAACATACTGTATGTCAGGAAAAATATATCTAGCTATACTAAAGTAAGTGACGTTACAGACAGAAAATCTACGTAATAAAAATAAACTTCTCCCTCCGTGTTATCGGCTTAGCAAGGTTGGTCATTCTTTCAAGGGGGAAGGTATACGCTTTTATAATAAATTGCCTGAATCGGTCTTTTGTATGCCCGACAATAAATTTAAAACTAAAGGTTTTAAATTTACATAAGACCACTTTATGTCAAAAAGCATATTATAAGACAGTTGATTACCTTAATGATAAAAGTGTCTGGCTTGAGCATGGTGCAGGCGCCTCCTAAAATGCCGTAATTGTAGCATATTTTGTACTTAGGCGACTATAATTTTTTTTTGTTGTATTATACACTCTTTTTGATTTTAACACGAGACCAATGTACATTCGTCCACATTTAGTCTTAAGAAAATGTGTAAATGAGTCAATTATTTGAAAAGAGTGACCGAGAGTTTTATTGCCAGGTTCTTTCTCTAGGTTCTACTTATTGCTTTGCGAATCTGACAGTACATGTAAATAGCAATGACATTTATTTTAAGTACTTACTGACGTTTATAAGAGCCATTTAGTGACCTTTACAAATAAATAAATCATTTCATTTCATTTCATTTCATTACATCATTTGTGAAAATTTCAACATTATAACTATCACGGTTCATGAGATACAGCCCAAGACAGAAGGACGGACAGCGAAGTCTCAGTAATAGGGTTTCCGTTTTACCCTTGGGGTACGGAACCCTTCCTCAAGAACCACTATCTGCTGGTGTAAACCGCATCAAAAGCCGTTGCGTAGTTTTAAAAACCTAAGCATACATAGGGACAGTGAGACAGCGGAAAGTGACTTTGTTTTATACGAGTACTATGTTAAGATACTTGTGACTTATTACTAAATACATGATGTAAGTTGCTTAAAATTAAGTTAAAATTTAATACATAAGTACATACATACATATGGTTACGCCTCTTTCCCATGGGGGTAGGCAGAGACTATGGAATTCCACTTGCTGCGATCCTGGCATACTTCTTTCGCTTCTTCCACTTTCATAACTATCTTCATGCACGCTCTCCGGTTCTGGGTACTAGACCTGGCCTTTGGTCAAAACATCTCCGATTTGGTCGAAGTACGTTCGCCTAGGTCGACCATTACCTGCCTGTCCATTCACCCCCGCCTTATGTATCTGTTTCGTCAATCTTCTTTCATCCATCCTTTCTACGTGAACAAACCATCTAAGCATCCCTTTTTCTATTTTACTCCCTACATCTTCTGATACACCGCAACGTTCTCGTACCACGCTGTTCCTCACTTTCTCAACCAATGTCACCCCAGCCATACTTTTCAAACTTCTCATTTCCACTGCATTTATTTTACTTTCATGCTTCTTCTGCCAAACCCAACATTCACTTCTGTACATAAGTGTAGGGACCAGCACTCCTCTATGAACAGCCAGCCTAGCCCTCCGAGAAATATTCTGACTGTTCATAAAGTTATGCAGAGCCCCATTCACTTGATTTCCTGCCATAACTCTTCTTTCAATGTCGTCATCACATCTTCCATCCCTCGTAAACTTTGACCCTAAATACACATACTCTTTCACTTGCTCCACTTTTTCTCCTTCAATACCAATCGCACAGTTCGACATATTTTCGTCTCGTTCAAATACCATTACTTTCGTCTTACTTGCGTTCACTTTAATTTCCTTCCTTTTCAAAGACTCATTCATAATATCAACCATCACCTGCAACTCCTCCGCTGACGACGCAAGTAGTACCTGGTCATCGGCATATGCATAACAGCGACGCTACACAGCCCTGCCTGACGCCTCGTTCGATACCGAACCAGTCCATGTAAGTCCCGTTTATGCGGACCCAAGCACTGGAACCCTTTTCTTTTAAAATTTAATCAACTAGACAACTTAATACGTGTAAACCAGGCCTTGTTACGTAAATTAATTTAAATATTTTAATTTCCACATCATATAAAGCAGCCACCTAGAATCGTATTAGCGCATTTGCGACAACAAACAATAAAACCAGTGGCCTAAATACTCATGCATTTTATGACCAAACTCGGATTATTCAGACTTTAATATAACCACTGCACTTAACGTAACATGTTTGTAGGAATTTAGAGTTATGGCAACTATTATCAAATGGACAATATTGTAAATTAAACAGGTGACGTAAAATCTAATCATGCAAGTATATAAATGGTGGACTGCTGTTTTTTAGGCTCCCAACACACTGACCGCAACGTCACGACAACCACGCAAAATCGCGCTAAAGTGGTTACGGTGAACGGTGTCGCTGCAGCTTTTTGCAGTTGCACTTTCTTTGCATATTATTTATACCGCTTCAGGGACAAAAATGTTAGCAAATGTCATGAGAGCGCCTTTCCTGTCAAGCGTTTTTCTACCAGAGCGTGCGGATCTCACCCGCCTAATGAGTTTAATGTCGCGCGGGCCGCCCGTACGCCGGTTGCTATGATAACAGGGCTAGTCGCAACTGATTTGACGTTGACATCGACACGCATTGAGGGCGAGATCCACACGCTCGCCCTGGCGAAAAAAGATCCTGGACGATGGTTTGATATTATGTAGTTAACAATGAAGGCAACGCAAGTAATATAAGAAATATTTAACTTTTGCCTGTTTGTTTTCAATAAATATTTCCTATAAATACAGTAAATATGTTAGTATCGATCTCTTATTATGTAAAAAATGTCGGTGGTCGCCACAACATTCGTACGGCATATCTAAACACGACAGCAGACTATAATTCGCCTCTAATGGAGTCTGCAACACGCACTAGCCACACATCAACCTGAGACAGACAGATGGACTGACATGCTACGAATGAATATAAACTTTATTATTATGAGTCAAGATTTGAATTTCAATAGGGCTGTCTGAGTATGTTTTCTTGAGGAAACTGTACACTGGACGACATGTAATATTGAATCATAAAATAGCTAACCACTAAACTGTCTATATCATTAAAACTACATCGAAAACACGCTTAAATGTATTTTTACTATGTTTTTAATCATTAGTTACTCGTATATAGGTATAGAACTTTTAATACACTCCAATTTTTTTTTAAAGCGGAGTAATTGTTTATTTATACGTTCCGACCTACCTACAATATAAAATAATAACTCTTGCGTGACTGCTTACTTTTCCCTTCCCTTGTCCCTTCCACTCCACATGGCTATCCCTCCACGTGAAGTAGTCATGTGCAGTGGAAGAGGCCAGGAAAAAAATGGGTACGGAAAAAGGAAAAAATGAAGTGAGTAGAGGAAGTGTCTACAAAATGTTCACTTATTGTAACTGTAACACAGCATAAGGTATTTGATTACAGTCTGCAATAAGAGGTTGGTAATCTATATATTTAATACGACAATTTGTCTGTCTGTCCGTCCGTCGCGTTTTTCAAATATAATTAATAATACATATATAATAATACATAAATATTTTAATAATCTTTTTTTTTTATATATTTGAGGCCATACGAAGTTCGCCGGATAACTAGTGGTATTTAGCCCGAGTCAGCTGTACCCTGTGCAAAATCTAGGTTTCTTTTTTTTAATCAGATCGCCAAATTTACACCACCCACCTGATGGAAGGCCGTTGCGACGTCTGGCGATTGTGGGCAACTCTCACAGTACGCAAAATGTACTATTGAGAGTGGCCCCTTAACTTGGCGACCTAGACATGTGCCTCTTCACGCTCCATTTGAAGAACCCTGGGTTGTATTTAGAAGGAAATACGTGCGCGGGCAGGGCGTTCCAGGTTCTACAGAAGAACGATCTCTTGAAACGCCTTCCTTCTTTATCCTTGTGTTGGTATATTAACATATTACAAACATATTACATCGGTGAGTGTAAACGGTTCCTTATATGGTTGAGTGTGTGCTCGCGTCACATCTCACCCGTCACAGACGTCACATAATTCTAGTTACAAGATGAAGTCACAAATCCACGACGGAATATATCTAAACTCACCGTCTCGCGTCGATACCATACATACCTTTCTATCTGAATAGTGTACCGATTTTAAATCTAGGTTAATACCGCTATTTATTTTATAAATTATAATATTAGAATAGTTTAGTATACAGCTGTTATGTGGAATATAAATTATGGGAAGAAATGTACACTCGTATATGGAAATTTTATGTTTGAAATGGTATTATAAGTATTAATTTATTGAACTATTATTTTTCATTTAAAACCAGGTTCGTTTTCATGCACGTTAAGCCGTCGGCCCCGTTTGATATACGAACATCTATTGGCAGTCGTTCTGAGTAGTTGGAAAAATAAAAACCGACTGGTCTAACTACACAACGGTTTAGCTTGTTGCGATCGTGTTAGACTATGAAACCTGTACAATGTGAACATTGCACAACGATTTCGATTATATTTCTATAGAAAACCTGGCTACTGCTTATTTCCTTGAAGTCTCCTAGCTAAGTGGGACTTCTTAATCATCACCCACTGAGCCTTTTCCTAAGCTACTTCTTCTTCTTTTTTAAAAACGTGTCTCCATTGATGATTTCCCGCACAGAAGAACTAGTTACTCTGAACTAGTTCGCAGTGCGGGACATGGAAATGTTGTTCGGTATTGCAATTGAGCGTTTGGGCCTGGATATTTGCCCAGCGCCAGAGGTAACCTAAAAGGCAACCAGCCACGCGCTCCGCAAAAACCCAAGTCCTAATCTTTCCTATCCTAGTTGGAGTCGAATTTTTAGTAACTGAACTTCGATATATTGTTCCCATGAAGCGTGAAGCGATATTGAATTCTGTGTAGGACCTCTATACAGAATCAGATACAGTTCGCGAGGGATAAGCGGAGTTTTGCATTTGTGTGAGTGGCCACGAAAAGTAGAGTAAAAACTCTTTTTGTAGTTGTGTGTACAACACATGTGTGTGTAAAAGAGTTCACATATACGTTGACGTACACTGCACTTACACAACTGCAAAGCTCCGCTTATCCCTCGTGAACCGTATCTAATTATGAGCCTTTACACCGCGTCAAAGACGTTAATGTTGACATTTCTAAGAATTTATCTCATAATCTTCTGATACGCAATAATAAACCTGCATGTGGTTTATGCTCTTACTAGTAAAGTATCTCTTTGATATGTAATCTCGTTATTGCTGTGAGAGTAGTTTCTCTTTACACAAATTGTTTGCACATAATTCGTAATTTTAGTAATGCTTACTTTAATACGCTTGGAGAGATTGTAGATATAAAACATTGGTCCTGGCTGTTAGAATAAAATTTAGGTTCGAATAAGATCGCTTATTGAGTATCTATGCATTTTTTTTTATAATCCCGCGGCCCAAGGCCGCGTCCACTCTAACGTCCGTTGCCGGGCGTCTCTGGTTACAAGCAGGTATTTCCAGTGGCGCCCGGCGGACTTTGGCCACCGGTGTGGCCTCTTCGCGGGTTTGGTCGGAAAGAAAATCCCGCGTCGTTGGAGTTGGGTTTTATCCCGCGTCGGTGAGTGAATAAGGGAACCACTTCTAACCTGCTTCTGTAAGGACGGTGGGTGGCTATCCCGCCGTCCTCATGCCCCGATCATGGAGGTCGATGGTCCTGGGCGTAGATGAATCTGCGGCGCCCTGGCCGCTGACTGCGAAACTCAGCGGGGAGGGTACGCTCCCTCTCCCTCTCGGCCGCCTCCTTCGTGAGCATAACTTGCTCGCAGAAGGACACGGCCGCGTTCCACCTACTCGCACTGGAGACCATGGCTTGGAAGTATCTATGCATAGAGTAATCAATGCAATGTATCTATGCAGACAGTGGGGATGACCTGGACCCCAGCGATAACCACCCCATATCATCACATAAATGTTGTATTTTTTAAAAACTTCCCCTTAAACACATATATTGTATATAATCAATGTGTGGATTTGTTATTTGCCTCCATTTCAATTAAAACAAGGAAGGCTGTAGGCGCGGCAAATACAACAATAAGATAAAATCAGTTATGAAATCTTTATTGCTAAAGGTGCTTAGCCATTAAGCTGATCAATGAGAATCATAGGCAAATCTGTCCCCAATGTTTTACAAGAGCACATACGAAAAGAGTTCCTCTTATTTAATCACCGAGCATTTCTTCTGGTTAAGGTTGACTCTACAACTGCATGCAGCTGTTGTGGAGGAAATCTTGCGGGTCCTTCTCATCAGCCTTCATACTATTAGTTATATAGCCTTGTGTTCAATAACGTTCATTTTCCAGTCTCCTTCGCTGTGCAACTAAAAAGTCGAATCATTGTCAGTCATTTAATAATGGCGACTGACAGAATACAAAATAGAGACTCAATGGAAAGGATTGTTTTTTGTTTGTAGTGAATATGTGTGGCTTTGAGAGATATTTAAATTATTTAGATTTAATTTTAACTTTAAAAGAATACAGTACGTTCAGGTACCATCTTCTTTTTTTTTTTTTAATTCCTCGGCTCGAGGCCGCGGCCGCTCTAACGTCCGTTGCCGGGCGTCTCTGGTTACAAGCAGAACGTATTTCCAGTGGCGCCCGGGGGTTGACCACCTCAGTGGTCTCTGCGGGGGTTGGGTCGGGATGAGAATCCCGCGTCGTTGGTTCAGGTACCGTCTGCCGTAACAATTATTTTTAATCCTCGTGAAAGAGACAATGAAACCACGCGGGTGTAGTCGCTGGCAACAGCTAAATATATTAACAACTTCTTTACAATCTCAAAAATAATGCATCCTAATGTGATATTACCTTTACATTATGAAAGCTAGTTTGTACTAGCTCGCCCCGGCGCCGCTCGCTAATCTTCTAATTAAGTGCAAACAGGGAAAATGTTATAGTTGTGTTAATTATAAATGTATCTTAGTTGTAAAATCTGTGAGAATAATTATTTGTACGGTATCATAGAGAATATTGGCTTCCTGTACTGTAAATAAGAGCAATTCCTATACCCCTTAATACTAATGGTCTCATACCGCTGGTGCAAGATCAATCTCCTCTGGTCTTCACTCACCTTTCTATTGTCCCTCGAACAATTGTCACACACATCTGTCTAAAGACTTTAACCATGAAACCAAACATCGTATTAAAGTAGCATTAACTATCAGATACGACTCCCTTCGGTATTTTTTAACTCTCAATAAAATAAAATTGTAGTAATTATCTTATTGATGTCTAAACCATGTTGACGTCAAATCTAAATTTACCACCGCTACCTACGCGCTAGTTCAGAAGAAGCGGGGCTACTCGGCTACTCCCTGCGTTATTTTTACCAAGACATCAAGTTTATAATCAAAAATTCCTTTAGATTAAATATGGTTTAATATAACTGCAACAATGTTGTAAGATACCACGGATATTATAAGCTCTATGATTGTAACAGTACCCGGCACACAAGGCAAGCTAATGTTAGGAGGCGTGTGTCCAATTTAACATATCTCTCGACGGGCGATAGCTCTACGACGACAAGCGTCGGAGGTAAGGTGCGTAGGCCGGCGTAACGGACGTGGTAGCAGCTAAATCAACTATTGTGCGATTGGGTGTACCCGCATTCTCAAGAATAGATGAGTAAAGGAGTAGCTTTATTTAAAACCTTTTTAACCCCTGGAAAACGAAAGGCGCAAGCTTAAACTGTACCTACTTGTCTGTGACGAATGAACTATTTAAGTGGTCGTTTTATGTAGTATAAAGTTTAGTAAGATAGGCATATCACGTGCCTACTTTTTGGCCTTTTTTTGCTTGACAAAGTCTCGGCCGTTGATTGGTACTTACAGATGAGGTGGGGTTGGATCTCTAAGATCTAAGTCCCACTTAGATCTTAGAGATCCAACCCCACTCTATAATTAAAACTTATAAGCTACATACTTATATCAGAATTTTATTTGGCCGTTGTAAGTTGTGGAAAAAGTCTTAAAGAGTTGCGTGTTCGCGTCTCTAATGTTGACGCAAATGGTGAAAGATTTTAACACATACCTCGAAAATTGACAAGTTTAGAGAGGTTTAATATTGAAGTTAACCAATCATTCCCCAGTCCTATGAGCACGGATTCAGAATAGTTTGTCAATGGCCAATTATATCCCCGAAAATGAAGGTTACGTGACCCAATTGACACATTTTTTTAAATTTCCTGTGATGTAATTGGTTTTCGACAAACTGTTTCGACCGCTATGGTAAGGGAGCAGCTCTACATCTCTCGTCGTCTTGTAGGAAGACTTAGGTCATATGTCGGCAGTAGGTAGGTAGGTACATGCAGTCGCGTGTCCGCGCTCCCGCTGCTATATATCGGCCATAACTCGCGGCACCGTTGCGCGGGAGTCCCGCCGCGACGATTATACACGTACGTTCGTACACACAATTAAACCTCATAAAACCTATGATAGCCTGGTACTTCTTAGCTATTTATTACTTGCTGTTTCTATGAGTATTTATTGGTAAGTGCACTGTATGAGAGCTTAAGTCTATTTGATGAGGCAGTTTTGTCATGATACTGACTGTCTTACACAATAATTTTCTTTTTCTTACACTATAATATTTATATGTACGAGTATAAACCTACCTAGTAAATATGTTAGGACCATTAAGGATAATCAAAAAGATGCAACAGTAAAAGTAGATCAACCTATGCACAAAATTATTTAAAAATGCAATCCCATATTTTATTTGTTTCCCAAGACTTTTAACATAGGTATTTAAACTGCCATGGTCACTCCATGCTAATAGAGTATCATAGCGAATTCCTTCGTGATAAGCGACAAGCTTGCAAGACTGCAGTACATAGTAAATAGGTAATTTAGATTTTTTCCCGTTCCCGTCGCTTGTAATCATTGTTCCCGTCGCGTCATCCGTATTAACATCTAGCTTCGCAAATTATTATATTAGAACGAATTTCATTTCCATAAAATATGTTATTGTGTGTTAACCTTAAAAGATGTAAGTATGCTACCCGCGGACTTTTTTTAGGACTTTTAACGGAAGTCCTTAAAACAAATATTTTTTCCCCGTTTTTGAAACATATCACACTGCTGTTCCGCTCCTATAGATCTTAGTGTGATGTTATACTCGTATAGCTTATAGCCTTCCTCGATAAATGCACTTCTCAACAAACAAAAAATATTTTTTCAAATCGAACAAGTCCTTTCAGAGATTAGCGCATTCAAACAAACAAACAAACTCTTCAGCTTTATTAAGATAGAAGTATAGATATTTAATCCAAAGTGTGATTGACACCTACTTTTTACAGCCAATTAAGTTTTTCGAATGACATGTTAAAATTCGACCACGGTTGTTATTCAACCAGAGCCCTATTAAGTGACCTGAACACCTGTGACACCAGGTTTACGATACTTTCAACATTAGTTCTTCTATTTATCTGACCGTTGAGAGCCATTTCACAAAATGCGCCGTCTTAGTACTGTGCCCACTTGTGTATCGTAATTTATTGCAATTTCGATTGAAGTTATATCAATATTTTGACAAAGTATATGCAAGAATTTCCTATATTACTGCAAGAATCGGTTCTCTAATGAACGTAGTTTATTTTGGAATAATTTTATTATTGTAATTACTGTGTATTTAAACCAAAAATCACGATCAAATTGCGATGTTAAACTCAAAAATTGGCCGAATGGTTTATTTTTTGACTAAATAATTATAATACAATTCAATCATCTGTTACATTAAATGACGATTAAAATATATATCCAATGCTTTATGTATTTTTTTAAACTCAATTTATAAGTATTTTTGATTGAAATACGACTCTGAAATCAACTCTGCGCCCGTTTTTCAATAAAATGCTTGTGGGAAATTGATTACTATATATCAAATAAGTTATTTTTAGGAAATGTGTAAAACATTATACGTCATTATACATCATTGTGTAAAATGTGAAAAACATTAAACGTCAACACGAAAGCTATATAGGCCCATTTTTTGCGCATATTCAATAACTTCTAGTTATTACAGACTATGGTAATTTAGGAGCTCAAAATATTAGAAATTCGTGCGAAAACGTGAAATGGCTCATAAGGAACGAGAGTTTTCAGTCAAAGAATCAAAATCATTATGAAGTCATTGAAGAGTGACTTTTATATTATTAGATATTCTAGATTTAAAAGCAACAGGCTCGCCAGTAAAAATTACAAAATACAAGAATTGTTAGTGTCAATGAATTGCCCATCTGGGTAAATACTTATATCAGAATAACTTGCAATTAATGCAAATACCACATACCTTATACCTATGTGTAGTGCGCACTAAAGTGACTATCGCCATTAAATAGAATGAAATGTGACTCCCGAGTATAAGTACCTAAGTTGAAACAGTTACTTTGTAAGTTCTACTCGTAATATAAGTATAACGATAATTAACCGAGCGAGCGAAGCGTCTATATTTCGAGATTAGACCATTTTGCTTTCGTCCGTCTGTCTGTCTGTATATGTGTTCCGGGTTAGCAGCCACAGTATTAATCCGATCTTCACAAAACTTGGCACAAGTGTTCCTTAATTTAATAGATTTTTTTCGTCGTGAGGTTTTTGGGGATTGAGGTAAATATGGTTAAATAACGTTTTAATGATTTTCCTGGCTAGGTGTTTTTTTTTTATTGAGGACAGGGAGTTGGTTGGGGTATGGGGGGGGGGGGTCGTGGGCGTTTAATCCCAAAAAAAAATATTTTAATGTTCGCGAGGTCTACTGTTCGACCCTAGGGTGACCACTAGTAACCTTTAACTACCTAACGACTACTTACATAGCACCTTAACTTATAGCTGCTGCTATAACACCAAAAGTGGGTACTGTGCGCCTTTGGACGCAAACGGTATAGAAAAGGGGAAAGCTAAGAGACGTCAGAGAAATGGGCCTACGACTCCTTGTTTGTCAATGACTTAAATTTTGAACTGTAAATAAGTAGAAAAATAAGACGATAGGGGGACACTCATTACAACACAGCCGAATTGAAAACCCATTCCAATGTTCATAGATAATTCAAAAACAGTACCCACTTAATCATGTGGTTATTCAAACTCATTATAATTATGGATCAAATTCAATAACAAGTTATCAATGACATCTAGATCATAAAAAGGATAAGCTTTCTACGTAACTGGATCATTTCTTTGATGCACGTACACGAACACTTCTAGGCTAATGTAGGCTTGCATTTTCATAGCCTGCTTTTACGAGATCTTTATAACCAATGCATGAGAATTACTCTCTTTAAAACTAGTATATCGATGGAAATGGTCTTTATTTTACTTTGTGGGACTACTTTATGTCTACTAGAATATTTAATAAAGAGTTAGTTGGATATACATTAAACGACTTTATTAAAATTATTCATGAGTTGGCCTTGAATGAGATAAATATCAAGTATGTAAAGTAAATGAATGCAAGAAGATCGGAAACAGGAAAGTTTATATATATATATATAACTTATGCCAAAATAAAATTTATCGACGTTCCTACTCTATAAAGCCTTTCACCGTAACTAAACGCAATTTGTCTAATGTAGATCTAACCTCCTAACTATACACGTCCTAACCTAACACTCACCCAAACCTTAGCCTTATGTATAAATCCTCGTTTTAAGTTCTCTACAAATTCTACAACTTAGTCAAACGTTTCGCTTGTCTGTTTCTTTACTCAATGATCTATTGGCACAAAATTAACGCCGAGTGAACTACGTTCTGTTCGTAAGCTTAAAAGAATGACAACGTCCATCTGACGAATTCTCCTTGCCACACACTATAAGTAAAGCATGGTTTACTAAGAGCGACGTAGGAGTTGCGCCTTTAGACTTATAAACATAAAAGAGTTCACTAAGAACAATTTGGTACATTTTTAACTCCGATTATAATTTCTCATGAGAATTGGAATCTATAAAACTATTTTTTGGAGGTTGAAGGCGTTAATCTCAAGACCTAATGGTTCGTGTAAAATAAATTGTGTTTATTCAACAAAAAAAATTATTTTATAGTCGAACCATTAATCTATTTATTGAGGAATACTATAGAACATCACGAGACTCTAATAGGTGAAGAGCAGTAATGAAACATGTTGCTAAACTGGGAAAAAGAGAGCTTCCGTTGCTGAGACTTCATAAAATCGATTTGCGTATAGTAAGCTTAATAGCAAGTTCGTTATATTCTGTCGTCTGTCGTTATGACTGCCTCGGTGGCGCAGTGGTGTGAGTATGCGACTGCCGTCCCAGAGGTCCCAGGTTCAATTCCGGGTCGAATCAAATTATTTGTGTGATCCACAAATGTTTGTTTCGGACTTTGGGTATTTTCTATGTATAATATGTATGTATTTAGAAATACTTATATATTTCTTGTTTATCAGTCGTCTAGATCCCATAACACAAGCTTATATTAGCTTAATTTGGGCCAGATGACGTCATGTGAGAATGTCCAAAAAGAAAGATTAAAAAAGATTCCTAACGGGCGAAGACGCGGGCGCCAACAAGATTTTTTAAAGAAAACCTACAGGTTTTTATACATGTAGGTAAGGTTCCGCCGGGCGCCACTGGAAATACCTTCTGCGTGTGCACCAGAGACGCCCGGCAAAGAAAGTAAGAGTGGCCGCGGATAGAAAAAAAAAGGTAAGGTTCAAAGATTTTTAAACAAAGACCGGAACTTGTTTCTTTTCAAAGTAAAACAGGCAGTTTCAAGACTGTAATTCCCGTTTTATAGGTACACACATGTAGATATGACTGATACATTCTGTGGTATGACGTTCCAGGCGCCATAGGATGAATAATGTTTAAAACCCGGGCGATACTATTTATTGAGCGAAGCGAGCCGAAGGCGAGCGGAGCTCTCAACGGGTGACTCAAATTATTTTTCAAACGATTTGTGTTAAATTGTTTCTCGGCGAATACACGGCCGATTTCGGATTTTCTTGCACTCATCAATAGCTTACAGAATTACCCAGGTTATTACGATGCCAGAATTTTGAATTCAAACTCGCTTCGCTCAAATATATGCTGCAGCGTAACGGTACGTTTCGCGACTGCGGCGACCTAGTAGTCATAACTGCAACATACTTAGATAAATTTATTTGCTGGCGGTCAAATTAACCTATACTTGAACAGACTATTTATTTAAGCAAATGAAGTCGTTTGTATGATGATTGAGAGGAATAAATGAGTAGTAATTGCAGAAATAAATTATTGTCATGTGTGAATGATAATAAATCCTTTAAAAATAGGTATAAAAATTTGAAGACTTTGAAAGCTCAGTTCAATTTGACGTTAACTGTACCACATTGTTGTCGATATTGGTCATCGTAGCTCAGCGGTCAGAGCATTCCCCCTGTTAGGGAAAGGCCGTGAGTTCGGGTCCTGCCGATCACATCAGTTTTTGTGATTGTTTTATAATTTCTTTCTTAATATTTTAAGAATACTTAGTTTAAGCAAACTCATTGCTTTGAAATACAAAATATAAGTCTTAATAGTTTTCAGAATCTCGTATGACGTGATGCAACTTTTCCGAAGAGAGTAAAATAAATCCTATTCTATAGATCCTCTACCAGCTTCTAGGAGAAAAAAAACTATACATAGGTAAATTAAGTGGATGCAATATCGTCATCTCCATATCCTCGCCTGCAAGCGGTGCACCTACTGAAAACTACAGAATTTTATGCCAGTGGTAACTTTTTGTTGGTTTTGTTGTGTGCGGCGACACTTAGTAACTATCCACCACAGAGCAACAAATTGTTACCTGCGGTACCGTTTGGTCTGAGATATCCACAGATGCGTAGAAAGACATAATCTTGTCCACAATCACGCCGATCTATCGTTCGATCGCGCACAGTCCGCGCAATTATTCAAATCAGCTGTGTATTCTCGCGTACAGGTGATGCAGATAGGAGCGCTAGTTGAGACTATCTTCGGTGATGCAAAGGAATGTATTGTTTAATATATTAATTTTTTTCCCTTATATCTTATATGGCAATTATAACTGAACGATTTATTTGATAGGTAAGTACGAGTGGTAACGTGGTTTTTGCTAATTCTTTTATAGGGCTACTCCGCTTTTATTGAAAGTAGTGAAACGTAATGTGAAATAATTTTTCAAATCCATAGGTTTGAAGCCTAATCAATAAAACAAATACTTAAACCACTCAAATATTTTATCATTTTCATTATAACACTCGTCATTCATCACTCGAATGAAATGAAATAATTTATTTATCTGCTCTTACAAACGTCAGTAAGTACATAAAATAAAAATTATTATTACTTCTATATTTCCATGTACTGCCAGATTCGCAAAGCAATAGGTAGAACCGAGAGAAAGAACCTGGCAATAAAACTCACGGTCATTACATACGCAATTCCCACAATAAACAGAACTCTTCGTATGGGTTCTTGTGGGAATTGGGTATGTAATGATACCAGTGATGAATGACGAGTTTCAGCAATGACGGCAGCATTATGTTTTGAATAAAATATAAATAGGTTCTAATAAAAATAGGTTTATTCATTTAAAATTACTTTCAAAAAAATAATCGCACCTATATACTCGTAGATGCAAGTATAAAAAGGTTTCTATCAAGTATGCCTCAAGTTATTCTATGGAAGTTCTGTTCATGAATAGCCTACATTATTATACAAGTCTATAAATCTCCCACAATCCAAGCTTAACACGGCATGTATGCCATTCTACATAAATATCCTGCAACAGTGGTCTAACGGCATGCCACGTATGCAGGAGCATTATAATTCACATACGAGTTTACTGTGGGCGGTAATGGCGAATAAATTATAGGAGAATTTTGGTACAGGTTTCTGCATAATGGGCTTTTGTTGATTGTGCTATTGTTGTTTTAATATATTGAACTTGATTTATACTAGAAAGGGTTAGTCTATTTACTAGAGTACCTAATAAATAATAAAACATCAATACAAATAATAAAATTGTAAGTGGTCGATGTCTGTACATCGAAGATATAATAGAGAAACTGTTGTAGAGGGGCTTTATGGACGCAATAGTACCCAAAACAATGGATTTTAGAATTTTTGTCTGTTTGTCTGAATGTTTGAACACGCTAATCTCAGAAATGGCTTAACTGATTTGAATGCGGTTTTTAGTAATGCTTGTGGTTTATTCAACTTAACATTTAAGGTTTGTTTTATTTCAATCGGTTCATAAATAAAAAAGTTATGTCGATCAAAAGTACCACGCAGGCGGAGCTGCGGGCAACAGCTATACATAATTAATCAGTAACTGGTGATCAAGAAACCTATAACACGCAGGCGGAGCTGCCGGCAACAGCTAGTTACCAATATGTTTCTCTTATTGCTCGGACTCCAGAGATTGACATGATCCAGAGTGACATCTCTCCTGTTTGTTGGAATTGTGTGTGGGACCAATAAAATTACTGGCAATGCGTGGGTGTATAATGAACCTCTGTTCCCTTCGGGGATAAAGGCGGGATAATATGTATGTACGTATGATTTTTTTCATCAAACTTCCAAAAAAGGAAGAGGTTTTCAATTCGACTGTATGTTTTTTTTATATTTGCTACCTCATATCCCTGGACTGGTTGAAGCGATTTTATTTTTTTTAATGAAAACCACTACTTCCCAAATGGTCCAATTTCAATTTAGTCCCATTCCGACAATTATTTGGTCCCATTTTGGTAATTTGAAGTCGGTTGTAGTGTCAATTTTTGATGTGTATTTTTGAGTTACTTATCTACTCGACAGTTTCGTTAATTAGTCACTTTCGCCAACCGGTCACTTTTGAAATTAGTTAATTTCACTAATATCCTTAATTCATCAGTTGGCTTATCTGGTCAGTGTATGAATCTGGTCAGTGTATGAATCTCGTCAGTTTATCAATTTCAATTGATTTCCTTATTTTGACCAAATACGGAAATCAATTGAAATTGATAAACTGTATGTTGTAGTACAATCTCACATGTAAGACTATTTTAATTATTTGGTTCGCTAAAGTGATGCCACTCGCCTTGTGAAAAACCTAAGCAACGATTGGAACATTCAACTGGCGATTGGGGGTCAGTTTCTCAACAGAGTAGATACTCTCGCTCTGGCGACCCAGTAATGTGCCTCTTCACCTTCAGCTTGAAGAACCCAGGGTGATATGTGGTATCACGTGAACAGGCAAGAACATTACCAATATAGACAACCTGTAATTCGTAACCTTAGAATTACAAAGAGACACTTTAATTATATTTATGTGTAGATAGACTTATGTAACTTCAAAGGGTAAGAATTGCTCATGCGCTTGTCATGCATCGCGACTCCCGTGTCATCAGTCACTGGCGCAAACCGAGCCCATGTCGTCGGTAATGGAGATCTTCAAATACGATACCATAAGGTATTCATCTTTATTTGCTGACAGAGAACCTTTGCAATCTGATAAGATGAGTGTTATTTGAGGTATACTTGTGAACACTCGGAGTCAGATTCATCGGGTTAGTCACTAACTCGACACGAAGGACCGGACACACGTATGGACAATTGGCGAAAATCTGAAAATCAACTATAGAACATCGTATTCTTTCGTCATCTGGACACACCAATATTGTTACGTGTGTCCAGATAGCGAGACTTAAATACATCACGTTTAAGTAGTCGTTAACTGGGCACACTTTCTCATGGTACCCGAATTCGTGACAAAGTACAGTCGCATACGACAGACCAAAAGTGACGTGTTTGATAGTGACTAACCCGAAACAACCAGAAATATCGAGTTGATCAGTTTAAAAAAACGGTTATTCACAGGCGCCACCTCTTCATTTGGGAATCTGGCAGTAAAATGTTTTCGTCCCTTTCGAGAAAGGTCTTTTAGATCTTAGGTCGTATTAAAAGTAATGGAAATTAGTTCCAAACAGTCCAGAAGGGTAGAAAGGAAATAATAAAGATATTGCACAAAAACACATATAGGTACTTTTCCACTATTATAATTTTAATTTTCACTGACTATTTCACTGATTTTGTTTAAATGTCTGATGATGCCGCGAGGTAAAACCGGTCAGTGAAAATAAAATTATAACAGTGGAAAAGTATATGTGTTTTTGTGCAATATGTGTAGCGGTTCCACCAAGTGCCGTCAATCGACAGTATAAATAGTCTGGAAATAATAAAGATTTTGGACATTGGAATTAGAGTATGATATGTTTACTGCCTACCCATGAGGACTTTGTTTATATTAAAACTCAAACCAAAACATGAAACACACTCGTATTACTTCGTTTTGCAACATAACAATGGCGCATGCGTATCAACATGCACAGCTGTCATTCTAAATGATGTTGCGATGTCCAACGAAGATAGATCCATCTGCAACCTTCCACTCCGTACTGCGCATGCGTGATCTTGTTGGTGATTTAATATTGCCATACATTATAATGGCAGCTTCAGTATCTCAGCGGTGAAGATATCTTGTATCTGTTTATTTGAAATTATTCTCATTTATTAGTTGTAGTTTGTTGTAATATGGAATCATGGCTACAGTACTAGTAAGTTACAATTCACATTGATAAAAGGTTTCGTGTGGTAGGTTAAACTTGACTATATAGCATGACTGCTTGCTTATAAACAGATTGTTTATAACTAAATCATCTAAATACATCAATCTATACTAGTATTTTATGCCTAAAAACTTTTGCCTCGAATACTCTCTTTATCGAGGAAGGCTCTAAAGGGACAACAACACGCTACGTTCAACAGAAGCTGGCCAAAAATACACACATCTAACGCCTATATTCCCGAAGGGGTAGGCAGAGGTGCATTACACACCCATAATTTGCCAGTATTTTTAGTCCCACGTAATACGGGGCAAGCCTATTGCCGTCACCGGGCACACATATAATGGGTTATGTCCAAAATGGCCGAATTAATTTAATAAAAAATAGCAGCTATATTGTAATTTTGAAAAAAAGTAATTGTAACTCGTTGCCTTGTGATGAATTGTTGATGAAAGGCAACAAAATCTTACGTTCCAGCCGCTATAGCACAGCCAATTAAAGTCCTGGGCGTCTCAGACTAAAAATACAAGTTGAAAAAATAATTTTACGCGAACATAGTCGCTGTCGTCCATTAGGCACCGATATATTACAAACGGAAGCAAGTTTAGTGCACGATTTAAGTGAATCGCCTGAGTGTAATCGTAAGCCCCAGGGGAAAGACTTTCCAATCCTGTATCTATCATGTAACTAACACAATGCATGCACCTACAATTCATATAGAAAGTGTTTTACAAACTTAAGAACTGTAACTTGGGACTTGGGACTTTATAACCGGGTTTTGAAGGGCGTCTCGGAGATCTTTGAGGAGCTCTTTATTACCGTGTAACATGTAAAAACCGAAACTTGTAGAGGTCAGCGAAAAATTATTAAACATCCACTCGTACTCGCGCACAACGGATTCCGTATTATAATCTCATCATCATTCACCGAGCCTTTTACCAACTCAGTTGGGGTCGGCTTTTCAGTCTAACTGCGATTCGGCTGAACTTCGATATTTTCCGTGAAGCGACTGCCATCTGACCTCCACAACCCATGGGCGATATCGAAGTTCTGTAGTAAGACCACGAGGATTTTTGATTTAGGGCTCCAGCTACCACTAACGACTGCCATAGATGTTCGTACGACAACGGGGACCGACGGCTTAACGTGCTCTCCGAGGCATGGAGGGTCTCAGTGTCTTAAGAAATGGTCACCCATCCTAAGACCGGCCTGACTAGATGTCGCTTAACCTTTGCAGTGTGTTAACATTGTTGTTTATTTTATTCTGTTTTTAGTATAATAACTAAATTTAAATGTTAAATAATAAAAGTGGTTTGGAATGTAAAATGTTGTGATGCACAAATAAAACACTCTTTCTTTCTTTCTTTTGGTGACATTTGGTAGATTTTACCCTACATTTTGTGTACATACATAATTTTCTCTTATCGCACGCAGCCATACTCTCGTTCCATTTTCGGGATATAATATAAGTTTTAATCTGCTCATTTTTTAGTATATATACTATACAGTGGTCTTAATCGGTAATACGCTAACTTCCATGGGTTTACTCTTATTAAGTGGGACTAACAAAATTATATTTATTATTATTTATCATCGACATGCTATTTGTGATCAATACTCTAGTTTCAGTAGTGGCCCATAGAAAGCTTGGTGCGTTGTGTAGGTATATCAGATCTGCGGAGTTGGCCTCGAGACATCCTGTACAATATGCGGTACATCTAATGACCGTTCCATAAGCTTAGCATATTGAACCAGTTGTAGATAAAAAGGAAATTACATACACACTAGTAGTCGCACATAATAATTATAGTCGAACAGTAAAACCTCGCAAACATTATAAAACATTTTTTTTTATTTAAACACATTGGGGCATTAGAGTGGCAATACTTTAGAGTCTGACATATCGAATTATATTCAGAGAAAAACAGTGGTGAAAGTTACACTTGAAAACATATCGATTAGACGCCAGTGTGACTATAATGCGTTTAATTTTTTAGTGTTGCAAAGTAAGAAGTATCTGTTTATGGATAATAACCTGTAGCCAAAAGGAGTTATCTTTCGACGGTTTGTTCAATTCAAGCAAAAACGTTCCGACACTGTTGCATCGAAAAACGGCAACTGTTTTGTCTAAAGCAAGCATTGTTACTAACCCCATGAGTCTTGTTACTTGAAATAAATAAAATATTATATATATTTTGCTTTGTACCCGTTCTTTTTAGTTTCATAATGTTAAACTTAATCAATAAGAACATATTGTGACGTGTGTCTAAAATAAATAAAATAAAATAAAATAAAATAACGTTTATTATCTTTGAAATTTTTAGAAAATTATTTAGATTCGTCAAAAGTTGGTGTGACTCTACCGAGGGTTCCAAAATGCAACGAGACTGAGAAGAGCCCTCAAGAAACTCAGTTCCGCTTTTTTCCAAAATATTTCATCTTAAATCTAATACAGAGTTATTTAGAAAGGAGCAATTCGTGTTACAACCAGGCAGCCTTGTCATCTAAGAAATCATTAATACTATAATAAGCTTTATGGCACAATTTACGTTTTATTAGTTTTTTAAATTTATTAACAGATAAATTTGCTATTTCGGTTGTCAATGTATTATACATTCGAATAAAGTTCCCCGCAAAAGAATTACTCACTTTATGAAGCCTAAATTTAGGAACAGCCAGTTTATCCTTATTTCTTAAGTTTAGATTATGATTATCACTATTTTTCACAAATTTGCTTTTGTTCTTGTGGGTATACAATAAAATTTCATAAATATACTGTGAATACACTGTAAGGATGTTAATATGCTTAAACTTATCTCTTAATGACTCCCGAGACCCCATTCCATAGATAGTCCGGACAGCCCTCTTCTGCAACACAAAGATGCATTCAATATCGGCAGCGTTACCCCACAGTAGTATGCCATATGTCATGATACTGTGGAAGTAGCTGAAGTAGACAAGACGCGCCGTTTTAATGTCTGTAAGTTGTCGGATCTTTTTGACAGCATAGGCTGCTGAACTAAGCCTGGCCGAAATTTTCCCGATATGAGGCCCCCATTGCAATTTGGAGTCTAACGTTATGCCCAGAAAGACAGTGTCATCGACCAATTCTATTATATCATCCCTAACCTTAACACTGGTTTTAACAAGTCTTACATTAGGTAAGGTGAATCTTACACATTTAGTTTTATTTTCATTTAATAATAAATTATTAGCACAAAACCAGTGGACTATCCTAGAGAGGGCAATGTTTACATCGTCAAGTTCGCGCTGTCCACGTTTAACTTTAAATATTAAAGAAGTGTCATCAGCAAACAAAACTACCTCGTGGTCGTCTCTTATGAGGTGAGGGAGATCATTAATATATACTAGAAAAAGAAAAGGGCCCAAAATTGAACCCTGCGGTACCCCCATTGCTACAGGAGAACCAGGTGACTGTTTACCATTGATCACTACTTTCTGGACCCTATCACTTAAGTAAGAATTGACGAAATTCAAGGCCGTCCCCCGGATTCCGTAATGATCAAGTTTCTTAATTAAAGTCTGGTGTTGAACGCAATCGAAGGCCTTAGATAAGTCACAGAATACACCATAAGCATCATATGACTCATCCCAGGCCCTGTATATACACTCTAATCATTTAATTCCGGCATCAGTGGTGGACCGACCACGAGTGAAACCGAATTGTTTTGTATGTAATAGTTTATTAACGTTAAAGTGATTTTGCATTTGATTAAGCATATTTTTTTCAAAAATTTTACTAAATGTAGGTAGTACAGAAATGGGACGGAAATTGGACGGATCTGAAGTACTACCCGATTTAAACAGGGGAATTAATTTACTAGATTTCATTAAATCAGGGAACACACCACTATCAACACAATTATTAAATATTATTACTAGTTCAGGAGCAACCATTTCAATAAAAGAATTTACTAAATACACGGAGATGCCCCAGATGTCAGCTGTTTTCTTGATATTTAAAGATTTAAAAGTTTTTAAGATGGTGTTTATGTTAACTTTACTGAATTTAAATATAACGTTACAACAAGGAACGTTTGCTTTTAACAAAGATTTACATCTACATTTCAAGATAAATTCTCTATTTCTATAATACCTATCTACATTTTAATTGATTGAGCAATAACAAACATGCAGTTTAACTGGTAATTGTGAAATGGGTTTAAACCGCACTGTGCTATTAATAATACAACCACTGTATCTTTCTATTTACCTATCAAGTTAATGCAAATAATGTAATGAGAACACGGTGAGATTTCATTGCTATCGACATACGAGAGCCACAGGTTGGCGTCTTATTCTAGGTCTACTATATCGTAACTACATTGTAGTTTGGATAGTTCGTATAGTTCAAAATACAATTTTGAACTATACAAACTATTTTTAATACTTAAAAGTTGTGTAAAAACCTACATACTCGTAGTTAAATAATCAAATCAAATCGTTTATTTGCTAGAAACATGGTCGACATAGGTTTTCTTATCTTTCTAAGGTTCTTCGTGTTTCACCGGATGGTTCACGGCATGCACATTTTTAAGTTTGAACACATGTACATGGTACATGGTAAGGTGTCCGCGTCTAATAAAATTTTAGGTCAAAAGGTTACAAAAATCGTTTCATGCTAATATCTCGTTTCCTATGGATTTATCGCAAATTGTAAGTTTTTTTTTTTAGAATCTTTTTTATACATCATTTTTAAGATCTAGAGGGCAGAGAGAACACGCGGAGAAAATCAAATCACATTAATAGAACGAGAGGTTTATACTATGATTTCCCGAGGTTTCAACATAGTTGGGCCTCAACTAATCTAGAACAAGTATTAAACGTGATGGAGATGATAATAATACGTACAACTTGTTCAATAAAAATAACCTAGATAGTTGATAAGGTGCGGCCACGTCCTAGGGCAGTGGATTAAAAAAAAGGTACTTGATATATGACCGCGATCTAGATATATCCGCTTCAGAATAAGGCTCCCATATAAGATTTTATTTTATTATAACACTAACTGATTACCGCAACCCCGACCGGGTTTTTTTTTAAATTCCTCTCTCACGTTCGTAACGTTGCCGGGAGTTAGAGACTCCCGGCAACGTATCACAGGCAGAAGGTATTTCCAGTGGCGCCCGGCCGACCTCGACCGCGTGAAATGGTTTTTTCGTTACCAATTCTCACAGGAACACATTACCGAGATTAAAATTACCTAGTCGTGCTATAGACTAGGTAATTGGGGATAATGTAGTTTCATATTAGTATAAGAATTTTCAAAATCAGTTCAGTATTCATGGAGCCTGTCCATGCAAACAAATAAATAATGAAATCTTTCCTCTTTTCAAACGACAACCAAAAAAAAGAAGAGGTTCTCAATTCGACTGATTTTTTTAAATTAGAAGCTACTACTTCCCAATTGGTCCCATTTCAATTTGGTCCCATTCCGACAACTATTTGGTCCCATTTCGGTAGTTTGAACTCGGTTGCTGTGTCAATTTTTGACGTGTATTTTATAATACCTATTAGGATAGACAACAAACAGACACACGATTTCTGCTATTTTATTACAGTATATATAGAAAATATCGAATAGAATATGTCGTATGCATACATTATTGTAATGACTGACATTCCGATATCTATTTACCTTTATAATTAAATGATTATTGGTAAGTACATAATATGCACTTACGAGGACCGCTACGTGAGTTTTTATGGTAATCTCGTCTCTAATTGGATTAAAATGATAGTTCTTACAAATGGCTGCGAGCTAGTGGGTCATTGAATGAGATCGTTCGCAAAAACTATCCACTTACAGATGCATATAAAGCAAACTCTATGCGACAAACTTTCTGCTTTTCTGAATAATTTTGTTCTAATTTTTATTCTCGCTATAACGTGGGATAAACAAGATTACTGGCCAAATTTGATTGTATCTGCCTACACCTTCAAAGAAATATGCGTGACTCTTTTGTTAGTCCTGCCTTTTTATGGCTTATATTTATGATAGACGTTAGATCACTTATTACGATAATAAATATTCATTGATCAAAATAATCAAATATTTAGACAATGCAATGTTTAATAAGAAAACAGAATGCGTCGTGAACGTAGCGTATCTTAAAATGAGCTGAAAATTATACGCCTAGTTCAGTTAAAGCCTTTATTGGCTTAAAACAACTAAAATTCGTTTAACATATATTTTAGTGGGCATGTTGTTGACATACCTAATTACTTGGACAGACCTCTCAATTTCATTTAATATATATTATTTATTTGTTGTAATAATATTGTAATAGCAATTCAACATTGTAAGTGATTTTATTACACCATTCATTTTGTAAGTGGATTCTTAAACGGCTAGATGGGTCGTTACGATAGGTTTCTATTATTTAGAGAACTACTAAGCGGTTTGTTTGATTGATTGCGTTAGTCCCAGAAACTACTAGTTCGAATCGAAGTGTATCTATCAGGTTTGTAGGTATGTCTTCTGAAGTCACGTAGGATAGATTATAGACTTGGAGTCCATGACTGATCAGGGGCGTCTGGCAAGGGTTTGCAACTATGCCAGGGGTCTGGGATTTGGTGACTGACGTAAGTAAGGCGAAATTTCCTGTCATTATAATTTGAGGTGTGTCTGTCAGTCAAAAGCTCTTGATACATTTCCTAATTTACTCAGGTAAACTACAGGCCCTCTATAGGTAACCCCAGGGCGCTTATACTCACCCTTCCGAGGACATACCCAGGACGCCCCGCTATAGTCGTAAGAGGTGTTAAAAAAGGCTTGGCAATCACGTAGTCCTTATTTAAATATACGAGTAGTGAAACCGGTCGAATAGAAAATTTTTAACATTAAATAGATCAACATTCCTTTCCAAATAATTTTATTGCAATAAATCAATTAACGGGTATTCTCATTAGCTTGTTATTATTGGGAATCGAACCCGAGACCGGTCTAGATCGCGTGCGCGGATGCAGGAGAAAGTGTTTACTTGTAATACATTGTTAGTGTTGTGTTGGCGCTCGGAGATATATCAAAATGTTAGACCACTAACGATTTATTTTAGGTTTTGTAAAAGAGTAGGTATTAGACCTAGATCCTAAGCTCTAGGTTCTTCTTAGTAGGTACTAAAGTCAACTCAACCGTATTATTGTTATAAACAAGAATCTCACCTCGCCGAAGAGGCCACACAGGGGGCCAAAGTCCGACGAGCGCCACTGGAAATACCTCCCAGCAATGGTCGTAGGAGCGGCCGCGATCTTGGGTGCTATAAACCTTACTTAATGTAGGTATTCCAAAATTAAAAAAAAACAAAGTCCCTATACAATATCATATTACAATCGCATTCACAGAAAATAATAAATATTCTCTTTATCAAAGTCGTAACCAACGAATAATTATCTGCGGTAAATAATTAACTTAACTATAATCGTAAATAACCTCAGCGTTTTGCGCGAAGATCATTGTCACCGTGTATTTGATTCTTGTCTTTTACAAACTTATGTTTACCAGTGAATCCAAATGAAAACACTGAAAATGAATCTTAACTATTAAGAATTAAAGATTAGGAATGATAGCAATATACATTCTCAGTATCTCAACAACTTTGTGAATGTATAAATCTAGGGTTGGCATATGAATACGGCAGCACAATGCAATGTCTAATCGATAGTCACGTAAATAAAACTAACCTATCAACCCTTAATCTTTTTAACACCACAGCTAAATATTGTTATTTTAAAACAATAGAGTGGTAGTTATTTATATTTTTTTGTGGGACAAAGCCTTGGAAATTATCATTTAAAATATGACAAAAAATATGCCATCAAGTCAAAACTAACAATAGTTAACATTTATTTAATTGTTACATTCAATTTAAAAAACAAATACGTTAATTTTTTTTTCTAAGTTAGAAAACTTAAATACCTGCTTCGCCAGATAAATGTCAGAATAAGAACTTTCTCACGTCCGTTGCTGGGAGTCTCTGGTACGCACCAGAAGGTTTTTCCAGTGGCGCCCGGATTTGCAATGGCACCGGGATTACCAGTGGCGCCCGGATTTCCAGTGGCACCCGGATTTCCAGTTGCGCCGGGAAGAACTAGCTTTCAATTTATCAAAGTCGTTTCACCCAGTCGCAAGTTATTAGAAACATAAAAAACATGCAGTCGAATTGACAACCTCTTTTTGAAGTCGGGTAAAAATACAGATAAGAAAGGACTATTATAGAAAACTCGTGACCGCGGTTGGTGAAATCAATACAATTATAGTATTACTAGCTGATCACCGCAGTTCCGCCCGCGTGATTTAGTTTACTCGTTCCCGGTTTCCGTGGGAACACATTACCGGGATAAAAATAGTAGCCTATGTTACTCAGGGTGAATGTAGCATTCCAATGGTGAAAGAATTTTTGAAATCAGCACAGTAGTTTTTGAGTTTATTCATTACAAACATACACACAAAAATACAAATCTTTCCTCTTTATAATAGTAGAGTATCAATATAGATTACTGATATTAATTTATTTCAAGGCTGTGCCATAGCGGCTGGCACGTTAGATTTAGTTGTACTCGTTAATCTACTTTTCATCTCAAGGCAATGGAATTAAATTTTTTTTTTACAAAATAATGACATATATCTGCTATTCTTTATTATTAAACTCATTCGGCCGTTTTGGACAAAGTATTATATAAAACCCATAAAAAAAACTTGCTATAGTGCCCAGTTGCGACAATAGGCTTGCCCCTATGACGTGGGACTAAAATATTACTGATAAAAAGTGGGTGTGTAATGCACCTCTGCCTACCCCTTTGGAGATATATTCATGATGTATGTATGTATTTATTTATTTTTATTTATTTTATTCATCTTCATGGTGTACAAAACTGATATTGAAATGAAGTAAGTTCAATATAAGTATAGTTCTTAAGTAACTTAGATACTAAGTACCTAGGTATAATTTTATTTTAATTTAAATCCGTTTATACGTTAAATATGGCAGAAAAACTTGTATGTAAAAAAAAAAATATTTCGCTAAACTAACTACTCAATAGCGTTCGCTGTTTTAAAGACGAAAGAGAACAATTAGTAAGTATTCTCAAAACTGGTATAAATTAACTCTATCTGCTTCCACACTGTCCCATAAAACTGTTTTACGTCGTCTTACTACACAGTCACAAAAATTCAAACAGTGACGCTTATTTTGTTATTTTAACTTCCTCTTATTCTAAAGAAGTTTATACATAACTAATGTACGCCCGCGGCTTCGCTCGCGTAACAAATTCTGTACACAAAAACCTTTGTCGAGAACCACTCTATCCATTGGTGAAAAACGCATCAAAATTCGTTACGTGGTTTTAAAGATCTAATCATACGCAGGGACGGACATACTTTGTTTTATACTGTGCTATGAAGTATTTGTATTCACATTAATCACGCCTATTTCCCTAAAAGGGTAGGTAGAGGCATTTTATATGCCTACTTTTATATGTAACTATCATTATAACACTTAATAGGGAGTGAGCTTTTTGCCGCTATCCGGGCATAAATGGTTTTACCAGAGTATAGTCTGTTAAAATATAGGTGTACCACTTGCAGATAAATTTGATTGGGCCTCTTCAGTCTTGGTGATACTCCTATGCACAAAGTTATCAATCTTTATGATTATATAAGTTCATTGTAACTTTATGCAAATGTCGCATTGCTTTACTTGTTTATTAAATTTCTATATTAACAATCAATACAAGTAGACGTTAGACAAGTCTAGCGAAAACCAGTTTCGCCTAACAGGAGAAACTTTGATATCAGTTGTTAGATATTAATTAACACATGGCGTTCCTGTCGCATAAATCTGCCACGTCGATACTTCCATGTCGATAATAGTTGACGCGTTCGAAAACCGAACACTGTCCAGTTGAACGTAATAATACGAGACGAAACTGGTTACTGATACATCCGATATTAGAGTTTTAAATGTATAATTATGTAGGTTTAAGTAGGTAAGATTTCATCACTTTTATAACTCCAGAAAGTTCACCACCAGCCATACTACTGGCGGAGGTAGAGGCACAGAATAGTACGTAGAAGTCACAGACTGAGAAACCTACGAATATATGCATAGCCTATGTCACTCAGGGATAATGTAGCTATGTATGTATTTTATTTCCTCCACAGTCATACTTTATTAATTTTATTACAAGAACAGACACTCGATTTCTACTAGGTATCCCATTGAAATCGGTAGAAGTACACTATTAAGAGCAATAATTTTAAAACATCAGTGTCCAGTAGAAACTAAATAGAACCTGCAATAGTCTGCTACGATAACTAGCTCGCGGTTGTAGCTTTAATCATTCTCAGCCGTCGACACGATCTCTGTCTCGTCGATAACGTATGACAACGCTACCGCTAGCCGGAACAGTGCGCACACGCACGCCGACATGATATAAATATAAGTGGCTTGTATACTCAATTGTCGCAAAAAAATCTTGTTTTGATTGTTTCAAGACGGGTTTAGGCGTTGATCGGCAGGTGCGTCACTAGAGTTTATAAGATCTAGATGAGACCCCAATGCACTCTTAGTAAGTACCTTTAACCTCGTATAAAATATCACTTAAATACTCTTCTAGTACAGACGCCTAAACAAAGAAATGGGGCCGTTCTCATATTTCGGGTATTCCCCTAGCAATTGTTATTAACTGCTTCGGTGGCGTGGTCGGTAGTGCATCGGCTTTCGACTCCGGAGTCTCGAGTGCAATTCCCGGGTCGAATCAAATATTTGTGTGATCCACAAACATTTGTTTCGGAGTTTAGGTGTTTTCTGTGTATATTATGTTGGTTTTTGAAATATATAAGTATGTTTATCAGTAGTCTAGATCCCATAGCACAAGCTGACAGCTGACAAGAATGTCTAGAAATATTTATTTATTTACGTAATCGGCTATTTCCCTAGCGATTGTAAAATGCCTTCGTGGGTCGGATACGGCGACTAGGACTGGAGGTGGCCCTGCACAAGTCCGAAGCTCTGTGATTTCACGAACCTCGTCGGGGTCTACCCGAAGGTATACCACCAGCATAACTCTAGAGGGCATTAGCATCGGCATCAAGTCCTTTATAGTACTTACGAATCGGACTTGATAGCCGATGGAACTTCGGACCACATTTCCGAAGTTTGGTACCTACTCAAAGTGACGAAGGCCTATGCCTTCGTCACTTTGAGTAGGTACCAAACTCGCGCTTTCACAGCTGCGAAACTTACAAAAAATGTTTTTTTCTATTCATCATCTGTACATACATTAAGGTACTTACCTAATGTTTTCCGTGGTCTCCCGGTGCTTTAACGAAAGCTTACCCTGAACAACAGAACGACATAAATTGTGTGCGACTCTCCCAAACCACAGAGTATATCTGTATCAAACAGTTTTATGCAGAACGTCGTTTTGGACGACGACGCTCATCCAAATGGAAGATTTGTCTGACATTTTTGGAAAACCTCCACTCCATTTGAATTGATGAACGTATCGTCAGTGTGGGTTTTAATCAATCACTTACCTACTTACATTTGACAGTTATCGACCGTTAGCGCATAACCGCACATACATCGTAAAATGTCGACAGAAAAGTGCATTTAATTGTATCTAAATTAAATGTTTACGGCAGGAAACAATATAACGATTCATAAAAGTAAATTGTGCAATTACCATGCACAAATCATAATAAATGTAATCATCAGATTGGAATTATGTTGAGTCGTAATCTATAAAGTACTAAGATCCTTTGTGCACTCCGGCAGAGATAACCGAAGAAGTTCAAAGATTGAAAATATTATTTAACTAATGAAAGATAAAAAAAAGTCAAAGACACACAAAAAGTTAAAAAAAAATCAAAATCGGTTCATCCAGCCCAAAGATATGGGGTAACAAACATTGAAAAGTGTGATTCAATATTTACAATTACTGTCAGATTTCCAAAGCGGCAGAATACATTCTGTTTTTCAATATGTCATGTCATAACAATATTAACGAATGCCACGTAAATTAAATATAACTATAACAGTAAAAGGTTTCAACCATAACAATAAATATCTTGTGGTCACCCTATATACCTATGGTTAAACTTTAGACCTCGCGGAAATAAAAACAATTTTTGGGACTTTCCTCCCAAAGTGCCTTGAAAAAGTCGCAAAAAAAAGAAAATTTGATAGTTTGCAGATATTTGTAACAGAGTAAAAACTTGTCTACCTCAAAATATTATAAGGTTAATTAAAAATGAACTAAAAGAATCGTACTATAATTTCCGAAGTCACCTCCGTAGATTATTAAATGTAAAAACTTACATCCACCAATCAGGTCGAACTTAAACCCACATGCTGAACTAGATCATTAAAATGATGCACAGGCTTCTTAGAGCGCATTAATAATACATGTAACTGCTACACATACATCAGATAGATAATTAATGTACCATGAATATACATCGTGTTTTAAAGGGTTTTCTAATCAAAACTTTATTATTTATGGTGAACTGGTCCTTGCATGCAAAGTGAGGTTCAGAAGTGGGATAGCCTGAAGCATTTACTTTGTATCCACTGATTTGTGAGTTGTTGTATTTGTTTGATATTATTAAATTATAACTGGTTTCTACTGTTGGCTTCACAGCTATTTCTTTAGTCTAAATTCGTGAGATATCGGTATCGAATGATTATCTCGTTCCAAATCCCCATGACAACCTAGTATAGGGATAAAAAGGGCCGTCTGCTTAGGGTCACAAGTTATCTTTCGACCAAATTTTAGTCGCGTGTTGCAGGGCCCCGCAGCACGTAACCAGATTCACTCACCGACGCGGGATAAACCCCCAGACAGGGAGAATTATTTTAAGAAAATTAAAATAATCATAATTGAAGTCCTTCTATAAATATTTACTTATACCGTGACAGGATGACACATCGAGGATATAACATGATCACGTGTAGAACTAACTATATCATATCGGTACACCAAACAAACACTCCTCATGTTGTTGGAGCGTGCTTCGAACGTGTACTTACCGTATTGACAACCACAGTCACTGTTTACTGTACCCACTGCTTTTATAGTAATTATTTGTGCTAAATAATAAAGGTTTTAGTTCGAGTATTATTCGTATGAGTCGATCATTTAGTATGGTGATAATTTTACTAAATAGTGAAGATTTTAACGTTATAAAATGGACTGATTAGAAGGAATGGAAATTTTGCTAGCTCGGAACACACATACAGACAGTCAGACGAAAGCAATATTAGTCTCGAAATGTAGACGCTTGGCTCAATCGGCCTAATAAAAATACTTTATTTTAAACAGGTCGCCAAAATGACGCCACCCGCATGATGGAAAGCCGTTGCGACGTGTGGCGATTGTGGGCGACTCTCACAGTACACAATATGTACTATTAAGAGTGGCCCTCAACTTGGCGACCTAGTGATGTGCCTCTTCACGCTCCGCTTGAAGAACCCTGGATTATAAGTAGGAGGAAATAGGTGCTCTGGCAGGGACGTTAAGGTCGCCCAAATTTCTCCAGACACTTGGTAAAACAGCTTTATTTAAAATATCGCAATTAAAAACAGTCAACACACACACACACATATCACGCCTATATCCCCGAAGGGGTAGGCAGAGGTGCATTACACACCCACAATATAAAAAAATAGAAATAGCAGCTATATTGTAATTTTAAAAAAAATTTAACCCGTTGCCTTGCGATGAAATTTGATGAATGGCAATAAAATTTTACGTGTCAAAAACAGCCAATTAGGGCGTCTCGGACAAAACATTCAAGCAGCCGATAATTTCGGCGATACGAATGTACCCGCTGTACATTTTATCCGAAAGTAACTGTACTATCATACTAACTTTCTAGAACACACAAAAACTCTTAACAGAAACCAACTTGAATACATTAAGTGAAATACATCAATCAACAGTGAGTTTATACTAACGAGAGCCTTTCCTCAACACATATGCATATAGAAGCAATAATTCAGACATTGGCCCACTCAGTAACTCATAGGCAACTGGCGACAGGTTCGGTCTCACGTGTACACAAATAATACTAACCTACATGCATAGCTATTTGTAAGGCTGTATGCTTGTCTTAACTTATCGTTAAATATTAATGGAAAATGTGGTGGAACAGTTGATACAGGGCTCCTTTTAGAGGTCAAAAGAGGAGTCTGCACATTAAAAAACGGTCAAATGCGAACGTGTATTTGTAGTTAAAGCAGCAATAGAAATACACCATCTGTTAAAACTTCAACGTTCTGACTATCACCGTTCATGAGATACAGCCTGGTGAGGAGTGGAGGATTCTAAATAAAATTGTACATTATAAACTTAAGACTAACGTGTATTTTACGCGATTATTGAGATATATACATACTTCTTTATTACCCGACGTTTCGGCCCTGTTAAACGGGCCGTGGTCACGGGTGGACTGGCTTCAGCACTTCGTCGTCACTAATTGTACAATTTTGAAATCCAAGTTAGTACTTAGATTTCAAAAATTTCCACACACGTCCTGCTAAAATTTTGTAATAATAATTTCTCCAGTATTTTGTCGACGTTTTAGGTAGTACCCATAAGTAGGAGTCAGGGCTGGACCACTAGACTAAAATGGAATTATCGTGGACCATTATAGTTCACCACGTGCACCGGTGCACATATAAGTTCTGTAGTAATATCTAGAACTTACATATACAGTATACTAGTTGCCGCTGGTTGAAAAGTAGACCTCGCAAACATACCCCCAACCCCCTTCCCCTAATTAAAAGAAAGTGGATAATAATTAGGCTAGTCAAATAAACAAAAATCTCGATTTAAAAGAACCTCGCTGTAAACTCTACAATCTGTGGGCAAAAGGTTACCTACAGTATTTTTTTATCGGTCTTTCGCTATTTGTATTTATTATAGTATTGTAGAGGGTTAAATTTCCTACCATTTATGTTTTAAAGTTTTTTGTATATGTTGAATAAGTTTTGAGTTAGAGGGCGGAGAGCAGGCGTTTAGAATTTAGGTTAGAATTACAAAATGCTAATTGGTTTTCTACTGTACCTCTTTACGGTGACCGGTAACGGCTACGTTTGACCAACAAAATAGTTAGCAAGAAATGGTGAGTGTGTTGAGCTCTACCTACCACTTTAGTCAAATAGGCGTGATTATGCGTGATATGTAAATCTTAACATAGTATAAAACAAAGTCAATTCCCGCTGAGGTACGTTTATATTTATGCTTAGATCTTTAAATCTACGCAACGGATTGTGATACGGCTTTCACCAATGGAAAGAGTGGTTCTCGAAGAAAGTTTTAGTACATAATTTGTCAAGAAGGCAAAGACCTTGGTGTTCTCTAGTAAAGTATAAAATATGATGCTAGTGTGAAGTGAACTTTATAGTTTGCGGTAAATAACAATCTGTGCAAACGAGCCGTGTTGATGTTGATACTGCTCACACAAATCATGCGCATGCGCAACTGTTCAACACTCAACTCGCCATTCTAACTGAATGTGTACGTTATATATTTTTTTAGGATTACCATTGGAAGAATAGCTCATACCTACATAAGAATAGTGGTTAGCCCCGTCTTTGCAGGCGTAGACCTCGCGAGGGGGTTACACACCATATATGGGACCTGGTAGCGAGAGCCCTTGCGTCATTGTTACAATGGCTCAAGGTGACGCTGGGGTCTAACTCCGCCAGGATCTCATGGAGACATGAGGGATGCGACTTGAGCCACCAAGGTGGGGAACCACCACCAAAGCGGTGGTAAAGCCGATCATGGCCGAATGGCTGCAGAGGCGGCATGGTGACCAGATTCACTCACCGACGCAGGATAAAACTCCACCCCAAAGATGCGTGATAACACCTTACTCAGCCACTTGACAGGGGCCACGGAGGTGCCAAAGTCCGCCGGTGCCACTAGGAATACTTTCAAGTGCGCACCAGAAGCGACCGGCCATGGCTTCGGGACGATGATTTAGGAAAAAATTGTTACACAAACTTTTACCTACAATATCTGGCAAATATATATTTAAATGTACAGACATAGGCAACAGGTCCCTGAATAGGCTGAAGGCCTCAAACGGCGTAAATATGCTAACCTAGCAGGTGATTACATATTTGAGCCGTTTGGGGTTGAGACACTGAGGTCATGGGGTCCGAGTGCTCGTCGCCTTTATAGAGACATTGCTAAACGCTTAATTGATGCTTCTCAGGACCAGAAGGCTGGCTATTTTCTGGCCCAAAGAATAAGTATCGCCATCCAACGTGGCAACACATGACACACATGACAACGATTTTTTGAACCATATTTCGTAATGTAAATATTCTTAGTATATAATTATGTATATTGTAATTCTTATTGTAAATAAATCATTCTTCATATGTCCATATACATAATACATATGAGAGTAAGAAATCCCTTTAGCTACCCTATCTAGTTCCTATAGGTGTACTAATAGAAATAGTGTTAAGAATACATGCTCTGACAAACATAAAAGTTCACGATAAGCGGCACTGGGATAACTCCCTATTATGCTGGATCAAAAAGCTTCTATTTTTATTAATTTTTATGTTTAGTATGTCGCAAACAATATAACAGATTAATCAACAACTGTTTTCAACACAATCTCTTGTACAATTTTATTTTACATCTGTAACTAAATTATTTACTTTGCCAACTTTGCTCACTCACATACCGCTAGTGTCGAAGCCTGTTCTTTATCTACGAAAATTTATATTCACTCGCCAATCAGTTTTGCATACGACACGTCGCATGCCAGTTAGTTGTCTGCATCGTAAACCTGTGGTAGGGCCGTTACTCATAATGTTATGATAATCCATCGAGTGTCGCGTGTACGAGTGACTTGCTCCACTCACTTGCCTTATGTAAACGAGGCATGAACAATGTTTACGTAGCTATTGTTGTACGAATTGCAACTTGGCTAGTGAAGTTGGTATTGTTGAATTTAATATGCAAATATATTTGTTGCAATTTACCACGTGTACATAGTGTCGATTGACTAAAAGTGGTCATGAAATATTCTCCTTACTCAAACAATTTATTTTACATAGTCGTGACATGCACTAAATCGAAAATAGATTGATATAAAAACTCACTGACGACGAAAACAATCAATTCAAAATAAGAACTACCCCGCCGCCTGACAGCCCGCCCCACACCGCAGTGACAGCTTGTTTGACACATTTGTTCCTTGGTGTCAATGACCTTTTCTATCAATCTATTTAGGATTAGGTAAATTAAAAGGTCATGAATTTACCGTAACGCCAAAAAGTAGTTTCCAAGGAGAAGAATGGGTAAGAAACACCTAGGTTGCTTGGGGTGCGAGATCGACAACCTCCACGCCTCCACCAGAAACTACTGGAGGGACTCGGCAATGGACGCGGATTAAAAAAAAAACCTACGTTGCTTTTTTTAGCAAATCAAAGAATGTCAATCAGGAGCTTATGCGTCAAAACCAGCTTAAAATAATCTGTCTAGGAATAGGGATTTCAATAAACTTTGCTTTCTCTATATTAGTAGAGTTTATCGAGAGTTTCTATATAACGTTCAACATTTATCCCTGGGGAGAGAAGTTATATCTAACACAGACAGACAAAGTCACCCGAAGGAGTATACAGAGGTCTTATTACGTTTAGGACCCTTAGTTGGTTAACGGCCTTGGGCAGCGAATTTAAAAAAAAAAAGAACTTAGTTGGTTCCACGGTAATACGGGACAAGCCTATTATCGTTTTCTTGCATTTTTGGTTTATTTGGCAGAGTCTCGTCCGACTGTCAGTGTTTTTCTGCGTGTGTGATAACCAAATAAATATTAGGAGTTCGATATTTGCTGAGCGCGTGTCTGGTAGGTCTAGCGCTCTAGGGATCCGGGATACTCACATACCGAGCAACGTTTCTTGTCCTGCACCTGGAACTAATTAGGAATAACTAGTGTAGTTATTCTGTGCGGGACTATCAATGAACATCGATGGAGCCACGTTTTTAAAAAATAAATTGATATTATTTTCGACACAAGAATCGAATCGGAGACTTCGCCACCGGTACACATTAAGTAACATAAGCTACCTACATTCATGCACTTTATTCTTCCGCCTTTAGTGCAGCATAGTCATCATTCTATCTGTACAAACTTCTTACAGCATTTCTAAAGGACATTGATCCGATAAATAGTGTTTATGACTAAGGGACATACGAGCGAGAATGAGTTAGGTAAAGCATTAGGAAGATAGGAACTCATATTTTCTAATCACGAGTATTTACGTAGAAGATTACAATAAACGTTGGTGTTGGTTTGCTAATAGTTTACGTGTTATCTGATTTACCTACTTACTAGTTTTCGCCTAATGGTCGAGGGTAGACCTCGCCAGCGGGCTTTTCAGGGTAGTCATTGAACATAAAAAACCTCATTCGGTAATATTTTGTCCCCTATTCTCCCTTAATCAAAAAATTACTTAGATTCGAAGAGATGGGGTAAAAAGTATGGCCTGGAACACATACTTCCAGACATATCGAGCATCGAATTTGGTCCCTAGGGTACCGGCATTCGACCCGTGTAGCTATACAGACAGACATAATATAAAACCAAAATTGTCCAGTACCCCCCGACGACTACGTTTCAATTAAATTGCACCATCAACATTTATTCGGTGTTTTGCTATGTATATGAAGTATATATTTACAAGTAAATAATAATATGCTTAATCTCGTCATTTTTGTATGCTTTCTCTCGATGTATATTATTTCAAAAAGCTCTACAAGAAAATCTATTTATGAAGACACTCCTCCACAAATACTTATCCTACAACTCACCTCCCTAAAACCTCCTTATCTAAATATTATATCATCTAATCTCAGTATCCAGGCCCATGTTTAAGAACTAACAGCGTCGTTTATTTTTACAACTTCAACTAACGACAATTGTTATATAAATTTTCATCTGATACGAGCTGAAACTCAACAAATATTACAGTTAATGCTATTTAGAATAGATTAAAATTCTGTATCGATATGGCAATTTGGAGTTTCATGAAATAATTACACTTATAACGGAACCATCGACAGTTCTAATAACTAAGTACTCACTGACACTGGCACTTAAATAAGCCTACTCGCTTAGAAAAGAGTAGCTGTGAATTTTCATAACTAGGTTATTTTCTCTCAGACGTTCTCTACCTCTTATCTGAATCTCGAATCCTTCAATACATTTTAAAATCGACGTTCATAAGTGCTACTTTGTGACTTAGACGAATAAATATTATGTTATTTTGACGCTAGCATTTCAAACTCTTTACGATTCCATAAATTCTTGATAAAGTGAAGATAATTTTACTGAATTCAAGTCTATTAAGTACCATAAAGATTACCGCATTATAGGAGTTGTATGTGACAGTACTTAGACTCTAACCAGCATGTGTCATATACTGAATAATAGAGGCTTTTGCCTATTCGTAAATAGATGTCTTGTAGGTGAATAAACTGAATTACGTAGGTACCTACTATTAGAGTTTTATTTTAAAAGTACCCATAGAAATGTATATTCAATGTCTCGCATAACATACAAAGCTTTAAACTAGTCAGGAAGCCAGACACGTCTATATCCGACAAGGGGTAGGCAGAGGTGTACCTCACACCCACACTTGTCTTAGTACCTAATCTTGTAGGTGGTAAACTACCACCAACATAATAATTAATATACTTACATTATGTAACTACGTCACATAAATCCCTAAGCAGATCCCAGGTACACCACCATCATAATAACTAATATACTCACACTATGTATTATGTAACTATGTTACATAACTCTCTAAGAGTCCAGGTAGATATCAATAGGATAGATAGCTTTGTGATCGTATAATCGTATGTCTAATCATGATGTGTATTGCTCCGATATCAACTTGCAGAATAATAGTATTAGGTACCTATACCCATAAGCAATGCAACACTAAAGTCAAGACATGATTGTAGTTATTCGTAATCCGCCCATTCGATTACCACAGATCCCGAGAAGAAGGGCAAGAAACTCGGTAGGGTCATATTATAATATCTTACAAGTATTTAAATATAGTAACAATATACTTATCTTAGTATAGAAGCAATCCTCACGGATTGACAACAGTCGATACGTAACATCAAGTAGCCAAACTGTCTGAACTGTCAAATTGTCTGAACTAGGCTTTAGTACCTACATAGGTACATACTTCTGTAATAATTTGTGAATAACATAATCGACAAATCGAATCGAGCAATACACTTGTAAATTCGACTAAGATAGACTAAACTGAACAGGATCGTACTGCAACACTCCCTTTTATATAAATCTCAATAGTGGGAGTCAGCAGACATTGACAGTGGGTTTTAATATTTAACTACCCTCTCAATATTCACAAATAGGTACAGAACCACATTTTACCCACAATTTATATGAATATAAACTATATGACTATAACTCTATGAATCTGACATATATATGACACATATATGAGTCTGACATTATGGAAACAATTAGTGTAGGGCTTTATAAAAAGGTAGACAACGCGCCCAAATACTAAACTGATGGAAATAATTCAAAATGTGTTGCAGATTAGGGTAGGTATGTAAAAGTGTTTAAGTAAAGCCATGTTCACACTGCGTTAAATAATAATAATAAAATTATAATAATTATGAACACGTTTACACTTAATAATATATAATTATTGGTTTAATATGCGCTCAGCATTTTGTCCTTATTTGCCATAATATATAACACAATAGTATAGGTACCGTGACCAGGAAGGGAGTGACTGAGGACATGAAGTGTGACAGAGATGTATGGAAGATGAAAACATGTTGCGCCGACCCCATATAATTGGGATAAGGGCAGGCAGATGCTGAGTATAGGTACCGTAATCTGAAACGAGCTTTAAGCATACCTATGCTTTCATCCATTCAACAGAAAGACTAGAAAGTGTAATCTATAACATCACATATTCGCTCTGCTACTGTTACCTACAATCTCATAAGAAACTGAAACAATTAAAGGTGGCAAAATTTGATTTAACGAAAATGATAAAGCGCAAGCACCTTCTAACTGTATTATATTTAGGGTTGCTACTGTGTTGGCAGAATAATGATAGTCTGAAATAAAATCACATTGCACACTACTACCATTTTGACAAACTAAAGAACAACTTCAACTAGTCTTAAGTGCGCACTTCATTAAGTGAATACCAGTCGTAAATCTTTGCGAGTATGAAGTCTGTATTCTTTATACTTTGCATTTGTTTTGAATTATGAAGGTCAAATTGTTTTGCCTAGACAGGAACAGGAAGGTCGAGAACATTAAAATTAAACGTAACAAAAAGTAATAATCCCATAAAGTTAACCTATGAGTGATATCATACTTTTTATTACATTTAGAAACAGGTATTTTATAAGAATACTAGCGGACGCCCGCGGCTTCACCCGCTTGACAAGTTTTATACACAAAACCTTCCTTGAAAACCACTCTATCTATTGGTGAAAACCGCATCAAATCCGTTGCGAAGTTCCAAAGATCTAAGCATACATACGGACGAAAGCGACTTTGTTTTATAATATGTAGTGAAGTTACAATTTTTTAATATGATTGTGTATTTTTAAGCAAATTAAAAGCTTGCTAACTTTTTTTAAATTATATTGTAGGTAATATGAATCACGAAAACGATATTCTTGGGGTAAAGTTGAACCACCAGCTATTCACTTTCCAGGAGGAACGCTCATGTCATGTTCTTGGTCTGTTGGTATGAGGGTTCCTCCTGGTGGTGGTCTCTCTACTCTTTCAGGGATGAAGTCGTTATAGTATGTGTGTGTTTAATAAACATTATACAATACAATATTATACAATAAACATCTCCTACCGTCTCAATTGTCCTTCCCACAAATCTGACTTCTTCTCCTACTCTTTCACCGTTCATGCCGTCAGACTGTGGAACGCTCTTCCAACCGATATAAGGAACTGCAGAACTGTGTCTGGCTTCAAGAAGAGAGTTAAATAACACTATCTCGCTTCTTTACCTTAATTATTGTACGTCTCTGTATGTCTATATAACTCTTTATGTATATATATATATATATTTGTGTATTTATGTAGTTATAGTTTATGTATGTTTATTAACCTGCACACACATCAGGACCTGTTTTCATCATGATCTCTCTTAGGCCCACTGGAAGAGATCTCTTTAGAGATAAGTGGCGCCATTGTATACATGTTTAGTTTTTATCCATTTACTGTTTTATTTACTGTGTATAAAAAAAATTATATTATAATAGCAACAACTCACAACCCTATGATGTAACATACGTGTGTTCGCGGACCGTCCGCACCCGTGGGCGAGCGACAGCACCCACGATATCGAAGGACAATGTACCGTAACATTACAGTCTGATACCTTTTTCATTCCACCATCATAATACTTTGAATACTTCAAACCAAGATCTAAAAAGCCCATACAATTCGTCTGGTTCAGCAAGTGCGATTGACTTTCAATGAGACTGAGATGCAAGCTGGAATGGCCAAAAAACAAAAACGGTATATTAATCAATTATCCGGGCATATTACCCGGGCTTGGATAACCTTTGGTTGTAAGCAAGGAAGGAAGGCTACCAGCCTTCTAGAAACATTGCCAGTCAGCAACAAGGAGTTAGAGTAGAAGTAAAACATCCTGTTTAAAACTAGTCCCACAGCACGTTCATTTAGTGTTTTATAGGGTGTTTTACGCGTTTAAGTCCAGATTAATTTTTTTTCCCGTTAATTTAGTATGTTTAATGAATTAAGAACGCGAAAGTTTAAAAAAACAAAAAGAAAAAAAAAATGTTTTATAGGGTACCGGGGGGAGAGGCTCGTGGTCTAGTGGTAACCGACAATGTTAACACATTGCAAATGTTAAGCAACATCGAGTTAGGCCGGTCTTAGGATGGGTGACCATTTCTCAAGACATTGCGAAACCTCCGTGCCTCGGAAAGCACGTTAAGCCGTCGGTGCTGGTTTTTCGTACAAACTTTTATGGCAGTCGTTAGGGGTAAGAAAGAAAAGAAAGAAAGAGTGTTTTATTTGTGCATCACAACATTTTAAATTATAATTAGTAGTTGGAGCCCTAAAAATTAAAATCCTCCCGGTCTAACTACAGAACTTCGATATTGCTCATGGGTTGTAGAGGTCAGATGGCAGTCGCTTCACGGAAAATATCGAAGTTCAACCGAATCGCAGTTAGAATGGAAAGCCGACCCCAACTGAGTTGGGAAAAGGCTCGGTGAATGATGATAGGGTACCGAGTTTACCACATGATTATCAGTTCGCATTGTGGAGAACCTGCCTGACTATTTCGACATTATTCCGTTTAATCATAATTGACCGAGCGAGAGAAACGTCTACATTAAGAGATTTGACAATTTTGCTTTCGTCTGTCTGTATGTGTTCAAAATCAAATTAAAATATCTTTATTCATGTAGGTCACAAAGTAACACTTATGAACGTCAAAGAAAGAAAATGCTTCTACATTTACATTTACCGCCAGATTCGCAAGGCAATAGGTAGAGCCTGTGAGGAAAGAACCTGGCAAGAAAACGTTCCGGGCTAGCAGCCAGAGTTTTCCAGTAGTTACCCGATCTTTACGAAACTTGGCACAAGTGTTCCTTTACTTCAAAACAATATTTGGAGAGGGGCGGAAAAAATCAATATTAGATACACTTAGGACCACTTGGGAAGTACCTAATAGCTTCCATATAAAAAAAGAAACAAAATCGGTTCACTCACTTCGGGGGCCAATTGTCGCTCGCGTCCGTAGGCTTTACCCTCGAGTCCCTACACGTGGTCTCCGGGTGGTGCTAAAGAGCGACACTCTTTCCGGTGGTAGGCTTCAGCCGTGGCTGGTCACCACCCTCTGGGTTGAAGTCAGAGTGCCAAGCGTTCGTGCGTTCCACCCTGTGAACCCTGAGTAGCCCTCTAAGAGTGGGTCTATGTCGTTGCACCCTCTGGTGTACCGTAGACGTGCCTTACAGTATTGCCGCACGCGGTGCTTAGTTTGGAGGGCAGCGGGATCCGGAGAAACGGTTTTCCGCTGGCCGCCCGCCGATAGTTGGGAGCCCAATTGCGGTCTAGCCATCCGCGAAAGGCTGCTCCGCCATCGCGCGCATAATCTTGGAGTTGCTCCTGTTGGGCCGGTTGGCAACCGGATGAGAGGCCTCAACAGGCAATTCTGGGGGGGTCCGGGCGTCCCCGCGGTCTCCAAGCTAGGTTTCCTCACCGTGCGGTAATGCTGTAACTTTCGTTGGGGTCCGGTTGGTGCCCCACATAACTGCCACTCTTTGCCTATTTCCTTTCTTGACCTTGAAAATATAATGCAGAAACGATATAAGAAAATGAGGTTTCAACAGCGGATGCACGGCCTCTCACTGAAAGTGCACCTCACTAACATTCGAGGATTGCACTCCAATCTCGTCCCAGTCCACCACCACCTTGAGGCTGCAAGACCGCATCAGCTCCTGCTTACGGAGACGCAAATCTCAACCCCTGCTGATACTTCCTACCTAAACTACCCAGGCTACACCCTGGAGCACAACTTCCGTTCAAAAGCAGGGGTTTGTTTCTATGTGCGTGATGACATCTGCGCTAGGCGTCTCCGTAACTTAGAAGATCCCTCATCTTCTTCAATCTGGGTGCTTGTAGACACCGGCATCGAAAAAATTGTTTATGTGGGTGTCTACAGATCGCACAGCGGAGATCAGGAGACAACTAGGCTATTTGAACATCTGAGTGAGGCCGCCGATGTGGCTCAACAGAGGTATCCGACCGCACAAATTGTTTTTCTGGGGACTTTAATGCCTACCACGAGCAATGGCTGTTCCCTTACCAGAAAACAAACCATGCTGGTAGAGAGGCCTACAAGTTTGCCTTGTCTATGAACCTTTCCCAGCTGGTTGACCAAGCAACTCGAATACCTGACATTGAGAACCACACGGCCAATTGTCTGGACCTTCTGCTGACGACTGAACCAGACCGATATCAAGTGTCAGTTTCAGCCCCCCTTGGCAGTTCTGACCACTGTCTGGTTAAGTCCATACTTTTTTGTCCCCCACCTGACCCCAGCCCTAGACGCACTAGGCGGGTGTGGCGATACAAGTCAGCAGATTGGGATGAGATGCGTCATTTCCTTGCATCTTACCCATGGCTGTCAGTCTGCTTTTCTTCTGGCGATCCGTCGAGCTGCGCGTCTGCTGTTGCCGGGGTTATCGGTCGGGCGATGGAATACTTTATTCCGTTTTCTGACCGGCCATCTGGCATCAGAGCTCAGCCCTGGTTTTGCTCTGACTGTTTGAAAGCTGAGGCAGACAAACAGTCAGCTTATGAAGCTTGGGTTGATGCTAGAAATCGCAAATCTCCGGACACGCATAAAAAGAAGAAAGCCTTTAACAAGGTAGCCAAGTCCTGCAAAAGGATCCTGATGAAGGCGCGCTTCAATCACGTTGGCCGCGTGGGGGCCAGACTCTCGTCTTACCCATCTGGGAGTAAGGAGTTCTGGTCTCTAGCCAAATGTGTTGAGGTGAACTTTTGTCGATCCTCACTCTCTCCTTTGCAGAAACCTGATGGAACACTGGCACACACAGCTATGGAAAAGGCTAATCTGTTTGTCTCTCTGTTTGCTGAAAATTCACGGCTAGATGCTGGTACTAAAACACCACCTCAGCTACCTCCTAGTGAAAAATGCCAGAAATCCGCATTCATCAAAAGGAGGTTCTCAAAATACTACGCACTCTAAATGTGAATAAAGCCAGTGGTCCCGACGGTATTCCTGCCATTGTTCTGAGGAACTGCGCAGCCGAGTTGTCTTCTGTCTTGACACGACTGTTCCGTATGTCTTTTCGGGCTGGTAAAGTTCAGAAAGCTTGGAAGGTAGCTAACGTACGGCCAGTACCGAAAAAGGGTAGTCGTGCAGACCCTGTCAACTACCGCCCAATTGCAATCACCTCCATTCTCTGCAAGGTGATGGAGCGTGTAATAAACAAACGTTTACTGGCATACCTCGAATATAATGACCTCCTAAGTGATCGGCAATACGGGTTTCGCCAACGCCGCTCTACTGGAGATATTCTAGTGTATGCCACGCACATCTGGGGTGAGGCTCTTGAAAGATATGGTGAGGCACTTGCTGTGTCACTTGACATTTCAAAGGCTTTCGACAGGGTCTGACACGAAGCCCTTATAACCAAGCTTCCTGCTTACGGAGTTCGGGCTAATCTTTGTGCTTGGATTTCAGATTTCCTGAGGGAACGATCTATTCGAGTGGTTGTTGACGGCTGCTCGTCTGATCTATTAGCAATTAACGCTGGGGTACCTCAGGGATCTGTTCTCTCGGCAACGTTATTCCTGCTACATATAAACGACCTGCTCAGACCCGGTATGTTTGGGTATGCGGACGATAGCACGGTTGCAGAGAGATATTTCACCAGCGCAAAGGCCAAAAAACCGAAAATCGACGATCGTAGAGTGGCAATGGTTGAACGCACTAACTTAACCCTTCAGGCAGTGTCTGACTGGGGCGATGCTAACCTTGTCACATTCAACACTACGAAAACCCAGGCGTCTTTTCTCCGCTAAAAAGAACCCGTTCACCAAGGCTCTTACTTTCGGGAATGTCCCTGTACCTGTGACTCAGCATCTTCAGCTCCTTGGTGTGGACTTATCATCCAACCTGAACTTTGGAAGCTACATAGAATCCAGGGCTAAAACAGCTTCGAAAAAACTAGGCATCCTCTCTAAGGTGCGTAAATATTTTACTTCGAGTCAACTACTTAGTCTTTACTCAGCACAGGTACGCTCCTGCATGGAGTACTGCTCGCACCTTTGGGATGGATCCGCCCGCTACCAGCTTGAGGCCCTGGAAGCTATTGACAGACGCGCCAGGAAACTTATCAAGAATCAAAGAATCAATTTCATTTATTCAGTTTAGGCACATAAAGAGCACATATGAATGTCAAAATTTTACAATTTTGTCAAGTAATATTATAAAAATACTAAATTAAGTAAGTACATAAATAACCATTAGAAAATGATTCTTTCGCTGGTTCGGTAATTTAGTTCTCCTGAGAAGAGACCAGCAAGAAACTCAGGTAGATTATCCATTTTCTTTTTTAATATTGTTTTGTTTACATTGTTACAATTAGTTTCTATTGTATTATACGAGTGGCCAACAACAGAAGATTAGGGTGACCATGCATTTTTATCATTAAGATATTCGTCTACATTATAGTAGCCTTTCATCATCAAACATTTTTTAACTACTATTTTAAACTTATTAAGAGGCATGTCAACCAAATCCTGAGGAATTTTATTATAAATTTTTATACATTTGCCAACAAACGAATTACCAACTTTATGAAGTCTAATTTTTGTCATTGCCAATTTATTTTTATTTCTTGTATTAAAATTATGGTTATCGGAATTTTTTTTGAATAGATCTATGTTCTTCCGTACATATAAGATGTTGTCGTAAACATATTGAGAAGCAACTGTTAAAATATTAATTTCTTTAAATAATTCTTTCAGCGAGTCACGGGGTCCGAGTCTATAGATTGCTCGTATAGCTCGTTTCTGTAATATGAATATTGTCTCAATATCGGCAGCTGAGCCCCACAGCAGCAGACCATATGACATAACGCTATGAAAGTAGCTAAAATAAACTAATCGTGCCGTTTTTTCGTCAGTCAGAGACCTTATCTTTCTAACCGCATAGGCAGCTGAGCTAAGTCTTCCTGCCAAGGCTGTGATATGAAGACCCCATTGTAGTTTACTATCTAGAGTTATCCCAAGAAAAACTGTGGTATTGACTATTTGAACTAATTCATTATTCATAGTAATATGAGTATCCACCTGTCTAACATTGGGCATAGTAAATTTTACACATTTTGTTTTCTTCGCATTGAGCAGCAAGTTGTTACTTGTGAACCAATGCAATATTTCCGAAAGGGTATTATTTACATCGTCAAGTGCTACTTTTTGTCTATCACTTTTAAAAATTAATGATGTGTCATCAGCAAATAATACTATCTCACAAAGATTTTTAGTGAAATAAGGAAGATCGTTTACGTATATTAAGAATAAAAGGGGTCCTAATATAGAGCCCTGGGGTACTCCCATGACTAATGAGGCGCCAGAAGAGTCGGTGCCATTAATGTTTACTTTTTGTACTCTACCAGTGAGGTAAGACTCGAGTAAGCCAAGTGAGCTGTTCGAAACACCATAATAACCTAATTTTAGTAGCAAAGTCCCATGATCAACACAATCAAAAGCTTTTGATAGATCACAAAATATACCAATAGCATCCTGCTTTTCCTCCCAAGCATCAAACATATGTTTATAGGCGATGAGGCGCTTACAAGCAACCGACTTCAGAGCCTCGATTATCGCCGTCTGGTTGCGAGTCTGTGTGTCTTCTACAGGTTACATTTCGGAGAGTGTGCGCAGGAATTGCATGAATTAATTCCACCGGCACCATTCCATCATCGGACATCAAGGCGTGGTCTGAGATTCCATCCGTATGTGGTCGATATTCCACCTCTTCGTACCTCTCGATTCGCTTCTTCTTTCATCATACGAACCGCTAAGGAATGGAATTCCCTTCCTGCGTCATTGTTCCCCGATACATATAATCTTGGGATTTTCAAGGCAAGAGTAAATAGGCATTATTTGAGTTTGCGTGCTTCATCTTAGACCGCATCGTTACTTAACAGTCAGGTAAGATTGTGGTCAAACACACTCAAATTTAGTCATAAAAAAAAAAAAAAAACTCAGTCCAAGTATATGAGGAAACAAACAAAAAAAAAGTCCAGTCGAATTGCAATAAACACGTCATCTTAATTTTACAACAACTTTAGTGATTTACAATTACAAACTAACACCAGTTTAAATTTTAGTTACTAGGTACCTACCTATCTGTACCTACAGATAAAGTAACCTCAAGTGAGTTTCCCTTTAAACAATTACACAGCTATTGTCTGGTGAAATCATTATCATACATCAACAGACCTGAACCTAATTATATTTTAATTACAGTAATAATTAATACAACTTGACTGACTGTACTAATAAATTTACGTATCTAATTTAACTCTTATGACTCCGAGCTTACTATAAGGAAATGACAATAACTTTCAATACAATTAGTAATTATAAACGGGGTTAAGCCCACTTTAAGAGAATTAGTCTTAGTTTTAAAGTCAATATCTATGGGCCGTAGATTAGTTTATAAGATCAGTTCTCGTCTAATGATGCCAAAAAAAAAGTTTTAATACTATTATCTGTACTAACTAGTACGGTGTCTTGCGCGGTGCTTCGCGCCGCACCACGCCATAGGTTTTGGCCTATAACTTTTGACCCCTTAGGGCTAGGTCAAATTTTTGATTTTTTGGGTTGCTTCCAGATCAAGGGTTATCCATAGAGGGGTCAACCATCATTGGAGCATAAGCAGTTCTCGAGAGCTAAGGTATTTCTCAGTGTATTAAAATACAAATTACCATTTCAAGTACTACGGATGTTATACATGGCTTTGGCAGACTCGGTTGTCGGCTATGGGTTGAGTAGTTATGGTAGGACTTATAAAACATACCTAAATTATACAACCTACAATTGCGCTTGCTAAAAGTAATTATACTAAAGCATATTAAAGCATATTATACAACAATGATTGCGAAATATTCAAGTACTGTAATGTTATGAGTGTTTTTGATAAAATTGAATTTAGTATCCTCATTGAAACTAGTATACCAGAGAGATTGGTTGAGAGGAGGAGACCTGAGTACATGAGATCAATTATACACAAAAATAAATACATACTACCTAAAACTCAAAATGTGTATGGAGAAAGAGTTGATGACTACTTGGTTCCTGTCTTTTTAAACAGGCTACCTGACGAACTACAGAATCTTTATAAAAGCACTCATAAATCATTTAAATGTAAACTAAAATTGCACTTTCTTCCAAAATTTCATAATGAGAAGAGATATAACAACACATATACCTATAACCGTAGTTAACTAACAGTTTTCTACTTTTTTCTACTACAGTCATCAATCACCGAGCCTTTTCCCAACTTAGTTGGGGTCGGCTTTCCAGTCTAACTGCGATTCGGCTGAACTTCGATATTTTCCGTGAAGCCACTGCCATCTGACCTTCACAACCCATGGGCGATTTTTTCTACTACAGTATAGTTAAATTAATTTATAGGTATATAATTTCTAAAATATAATTTAGTTAGGAATTACGGCTCCCTATACTCAGATAGACCCTGCGAGGTCTTCGTAGTATGGGACATTGTTATGTATGGATTGTATTTAAGTGTATTGGAAAATAAAAAAAGTGTGTGTGTCAGCTCCGACGCACGACTGGAGTTTACTCCTTAAGTACGAGTATCTAACCATAACAAATTAGAAAGTTGCGCACTAGAGGTGCGCACCAAAAACGTGACACGATTTTCGTTACTTGTTAGTAGGTTTTACCCCTCGGATTTTTCTCTTACCGGGCGCCTTATATATGAAAATCGATTCTTAAGGAGTAAACTCCAATAATAATAATAAAAATAATAAAAACAAAAACACCGCTGACAGGCTGACGTCTTTCATATCGTTTTATATTGTAATTTAATTTTTTTGGTGCAATTTATTACAATAGATCAGTTTTCAGAATCATTTTACACCATTATAAATAGCTAATATATATCACACTTCAAAATTATAAGGAATAACAAGAAAAACAGAATAAATTACGAACACAACAATGATGACAATTTGAACAATTTGACAACTCCGACAATAAGAAATATAAACAAAATTTTTACATGAATTACAATTTAAGATCAAAAAGACGAAAAGCGGAAACAACCAACGCACAACTAAGAACTGCGCCCGTCTCAACCCCGTCGGCTGCCTCCTCCAGTACCTCTGAAAGTGACGAGGAGACCCAAGTGGGGCATGCCCCACTCTCAGTGGCTCCCGCTATCGGTGGTGTAGTGCGTCGCATGAAGTGGACACCAATAATAAATGAACATGTCATGCGTGCGTACTATGAGGCCACAGACGGGGAAACTAACCTGACAGCGTATCGTTCTAGGATGCTTCCTCTGTTTCAGGTTCTTCAACCGACAGTTACCGTTTCCGTTCAACGACTTTCGGATCAGGTGCGGGCTATCCAACGATGCAAATTGTTGGATCAATCTGTGCTTGATCGGCTGCGCCTGGATGTATTATCTACTCGTCCAACTCCTGTGTCAACGATGGCACCGTCGCCTGTAGCACAAACGGTTTCGATTAGTGCGACTTCAGTCGAGATTGCATTTGACACAGAAGATGATACAAGTGATATATCTATTCAGGTAAGTGAGCAATTAAGGAGTACTTTGGAGGATGTGATCTTACAGTATAGGTTTACACCTCAATCTAGACCACGTTTACCACGCTTGCCCACTCATAGGCGAAATCTGGCGTTGATGGGAGCCTTAAATGCATTGCTAGCTCCGTACCTACAGACTAGCAATGATTTGCTAGATACTCACTCGATCCTCTACTGTGGAGCTATTGCCGCTTGTCGTGTTGCACGCGTTAAATTCCCCGAAGTTAACCGTGCACCACGACCGGATGGTGTTCCTGCATGGCAGGCGAGAATCGAGCGACGTATCGGCACATTTAGGGCTCTCATTGCAAAGCTAATCTGCTTCAGCCGGGGAAATAATCGTCCCCGGGTCATGCGTTTTGTGGCTCAGGCATTTGCTGGGACTGGTATTAGTTCCCAGCAATACTTAACCAACGTCACGGAACGTATTGACTTTCTGAAGCAGAAAGTATATGCATGGGCAAGTCGTATTCGTCGTTATAGAGAGCGTGTGGATAGATACTGGCAGAATCGTATCTTCCAAAGCGATCAAAGGAAGGTGTACCGAGTGTGGGAGGGAACTAGGCAACGTTTGAGCGACGGGCAACTGCCAGATACTCACGCCATGAATCAATTTTGGCGTGACATATGGTCGGTGCCCGTCGAACATTCGGAGGGTAACTGGATCAGTGTTGTTGAGCGAGAATGCGATAACATCGAGCCCATGGAGTCTATTACAATAGACTCCGAAGACGTCAGTTGTGAAATGCGTACGGCACCGAACTGGAAAAGTCCTGGGCCGGACGGATTGCACAACTTTTGGATAAAGTGGGTTCGTAGTTCGCATGAACGCTTGGCAACACAGTATCAAGAAGCCCTCGAGTTTGGTTCCTTACCCGCTTTCATGACCACTGGCATCACCTTCCTGCTCCATAAATCAGGTAGTACCACGGAACCTAAGAACTACAGACCTATCACTTGCTTACCTACCATCTACAAGCTCCTTACATCTATTCTGAGAACTAAAATAAACTCACATATAATGTCAAATAACATCTTAAATAGTGCTCAGAATGGATGTAGGGCTGGGTCACGTGGTACTAAGGAGCTACTCCTTATTGACATGGCCATTAGCCAACAGGTTAAGCGGAGTAGGGGCGCCCTCTCTACTGCCTGGATTGACTACAAGAAGGCCTATGATTCGGTGCCTCATTCATGGCTGGGGAGGATTTCAGAGTTGTATAAAATTAATCCGACTCTTAAATCCTTCTTAGTCTCGTGTATGGGGCAGTGGACCACAGTCCTTCGTCAACCAGGTAGTGGTGAGTGCGCTTCTGGTCCGCGTGACTTGATTAGGATTGAGCGTGGTATATTCCAGGGCGACAGTTTGAGTCCATTGTGGTTCTGTTTAGCACTGAATCCACTTAGCACATTGCTGAAGGATTCAGGGCTAGGCTATCGGTTTCTTAGAGGGGGTGAGGTTATTTCTCACCTGATGTATATGGATGACCTCAAACTATTTACACTGAAACACCAAGATTTGGTGGCATTATTAAAAACTACGGAAGGTTTTAGTAATGCCATTAAGATGGAGTTCGGTGTTGATAAGTGTGCGGTCATGCAGATACAGCGGGGGAAGGTTGTAAATTCACCGAATTTACAACTTTCTGAGATAATAACTCTCAGATCTCTCACCGAGACCGAAACATACAAATACCTAGGTATGTCAGAGTCATTGGGTATAGCGGTAGAGGATATTAAGAAATCGGTGAAAGACCGTTTTTTTGGCCGCCTGACAAAAGTTCTTAATAGTTTTTTGTCTGGGGGTAACAAAATGCAGGCTTTCAACGGTTGGGTAATGCCTTTATTGTTGTACTCCTTTGGCATACTTAGGTGGACTCAAACGGAACTAGACGCCCTGGATAGGCGAGTCCGTCAACAACTGACATTGCATCGAATGTTACACCCACGATCTTCTGTCATGAGACTGTACATTCCACGGAAGTTGGGGGGTCGAGGATTTTTAAATGCCAAGAACCTCCATAACCGTGAAGTGTGCAGTCTGAGGAATTACTTCCTACAGAATGGGTGTGGCATTCATTGCGATGTTGTGATGGTTGACAAGGGCCTGACACCTCTCTCCTTGGCTAACGAGAACTGGCGTAAACCAAAGGTGCTAGGTACTGAAGACCGTAGGGACGTATGGAAGAGTAAGGAGCTACACGGGCGGTTCTACCGGGTCTTAACAGGACCCGACGTAGACCTGCTCGCTTCGGTGAACTGGCTGCGTTTCGGTGACCTCTTTGGGGAAACTGAAGGTTTTGCCTGTGCAATTGCAGATGAGGTTATCAAGACGAACAACTATAGGAAATATATCATTAAGGACGGTACGGTCGACATTTGTCGAGCATGCCACCGTCCTGGTGAATCACTTCGCCACATTATTTCCGGTTGTTCGTATTTTGCTAACACCGAGTACTTGCATAGGCACAATCAAGTGGCCAGGATCATCCACCAGCAACTTGCTCTTCAATACGGCCTTATTGAGTCCGAGGTACCGTACTATAAGTACACACCAGAGCCAGTTCTCGAGAATGGTCGTGCATTGCTCTACTGGGACCGATCAATCATCACGGACAGGACTATTGTTGCCAATAGGCCTGATATCGTGTTGGTTGATCGGGCTCAGCGCCGGGCGGTGCTCGTCGATGTCACCGTCCCACATGACGAGAATCTCGTTAAGGCAGAGAAGGACAAACTTTCTAAGTACCTCGATCTGACCTTCGAGATAACCGCCATGTGGGACGTAGACTCGACGATCATTGTCCCGATAGTCGTTTCGGCAAATGGACTACTAGCGAAGAGTCTCGATCAACATCTCAAGAGACTCTCGCTAGACTGTTGGATCAAGGGTCAGATACAGAAGGCTGTCGTCCTCTACACGGCACGCATCGTTAGGAGGTTTCTCAGTCTGTGACCTCTACCGCTGGTAGTTTGGGCCCTGCTCCGCTACTGGTGGTGGTCTGACATGGATTTTTTTATAATATTATATGTAATTTTTCATATAAATATTGTAAAAAAAATTATGTTAAGAGAATAATTTGAATAAATGAACAATAATAATAATCTTAATACACTCACATCCAAATTAGAAAGTTGCGCACTAAAGGTGCGCACCAAAAACGTGACACGTTTTCGTTACTTGTTAGTAGATTTTACCCCTCGGATTTTTCTCATACCGGGCGCCTTATATATGAAAATCGATTCTTAAGGAGTAAACTCCAATAAATAAAATAAAATAAATAAAATAAGGGGGGGACAAAAATTACATTCATAATGTCTATATAGGTATAGATATTATAAAGAGCAAAATATTTGATTGTTGGTTGTTTAACTTGAAGACTAAGTAGGTACGTAAGTTCTGAACCGATTTTGAAAATTCTTTCAGTGAAATGTAGCTACATTATCGTTGACTAACATAGACTACATTTATCCCGGTAATATGTTCCCACGGGAATCGTGAAAGAGAAAACTATATCACGTGGGGGGAGTCGCGGTGATCATCTACCTATAATAGTTAGTTATAATAGACATTCTATTGACCGTAAGGTGGTCATTTATAATTTTTTGTGGATGCCAAGGGGCTTTATCAAAGTCACTCAGGCCCAGCGTGTCCTGACAGACGGACGGATGTTCTGACAAAACTATTCAAAGTGCCAAAATACTGCGGTAACGTCAAAGGTACTTTTGTACGTGTATCTTAATAGCAACAAAATCAATAGCTGTATGCCAACTTTTATCAATTCAAATAAATTAATTTACTATAGGAATTGCTAATGTGGCCTTGTTAGTCCGTCTGGCCCGCCTTTAGGAGTTTCAGTACAATAGCAATTACAATAAACTTAGAATTAGCACAGGCACGTAACAATGGTTTAATATAACAACGGACAGTTTTGTGTAATGGCCGTCGAACATAAACGTAACTAGCATGTAGCGGTAACGATGTGAGTAAGGCTATAGATACACTGCAGAATTGTATTTTATAGCTACCGTGGCACACTGCAGAATTGTATGTTGCCGGTATGCAAAGACCAACCAGACTGCAGAGATTGGCCTTAATACCACGATTTAGAAATTATATACATATGAAGCAGAGTGATATCGGTATTGGTCATCGCAGCTCACTGATCAGAGCATTCCCCTCGTCAGTTGTTAGTCCTGCCGATGACATTTCTGTCTAGTAAAGTCTAGTAGTGGACTTGGGTTTTTGACAAGCTCGTAGCTTGGTAGCCTTTTAGGTTACCTCTGGCACTGGGCAAAACCCAGGCCCAGACGCTTAATTGCAAAACCGAAAACGTTTCCTTGTCTCACACCGTGAACTACTTAGTTCAGAGTAACTTGTTCTTCTGTGCGGGAAATGTCAACCATTACCTTGAAATTGGCAAAATCATCGATGAACAATGAAGTCACGTACCTAGAAGAAGAAGAAGAAGTCTAGTAGAATGTCTTTTCTATGCCCAAATATTCCTTCAAATCTACGAAACGATACAGTGTGATTAAGTAACAAACATCTTGCCCATAACAATAAATTACTTCACTCAATGTCCCGCACCTTAGTAAGTGAACATGTATGTATATCACTTACTTAATGCCAGTATGTAACGTCACATGTCCACTTATCTATAACGGTCACGACGAGATCACCTGATTGTTACTTTCGCGTTAAACTTTTAGTATAGTAACGTTTAAACAATGTTATGCAACTGTTACTCACGACTCGCGTACGTGGACTCACCTTTATCTTGATTCTCATTTGACATAATTACATGTGTATGGTATACTTTTAAGGAGGGTAAAATCTTAAATCTTTAATCATAATCATAACATGGTATAAAACAAAGTCGCTTCCGCTGTCTGTCCGTCTATATGTATGCTTAGATCTTTAAAACTACGCAATTGATTTTAATGTTCTGGTTTCACCAATAGATAGAGTGGATCTCGAGGAAGGTTTTGTGCATAATTTGTCAAATGTGGACGTTCCCTAGTACAATCATAAAAGTATGTTTTTTGGGTGTTCTCGTTACTTTCGTTACTCATTAAAGGTAACAAGTAAAGCAATTTTCATCTATTTTTGTATAGAGGTTGCTGTCGCTGATCTGTGATTAGGTACTTATCAAAATTAATACACTCTTTCATGATGCCTGTACAACTATAAATGAAATGTTACACGCGGGTAAAGGCGTGGGTACTAGTGCGTTATAAAATGTCAAACACATTTTGGGCGGGCTGTCGTATCTACGGAATGTCAGTGAGAGATAATCTTTACTGCTTACATCACATAAAACTACTGGCTTTTTTGGTTAGCTAAATACTTTTGAAAATGCATTTTAGGACAGTTGGGTGGAAATAGAGTAAACAACCATACTTCTTGGGGTATGTAGAGCTGTTTTCTCTTCTCTTCTCTTCTCTTCACTGACACTGACTTCTATGTGAATCAAAGTCTTGTTCACAGTTTAGCATGTGAACCACAAGTGCGTGTGACGTTGGCTTGGTTCCCTAACATCTTGTTGGGATTAACATAGAGCGAAGGCTTTATATTATTAGAATAAATATGAGATATCCTCGGTTGCAGGATTGAACCCCTTATTAAAATAGATAATAGCTTATTCAATTATGCAGCATACAGTGTCTGAAGAATAAAAACGTATCGAGGAGCTCTGACGGCGCATTTGTGACCTACCCTCTTTTAAAAGTGACGTTACTTTCTAAAGCTGCTACTCATGTAAAAATTCAATCAGTATTACCAACCTTATTCCCAGTTGATGTTAGCAAACAAACATGCCGTACACACATATTATAATTGCAGTGCCAACATTACAAAACAAATTGTCTCGAGAGCGGCGCCCGCGCTTAATTGCGATTGCGAACAGATTACAAAACTCAACGCAAACGTGCGAAGAATTTTGTTGTTTATGTTGGTATTTTGTCGGATAATATAATTTCTCATTTTGCGTTAAGTTATTATATTATTAAGTTGTTCGTATAATTATGTATTAATTATCTTGCTACCGGCAGGTAAGCTAACCCAATGCAGCAATGAGACCGTGTAATAAGTAATGGATATGCTATTTTTGAAATTTATATTTTGTACATGGTCATCGACCCACTTCAGTCCTCATAAATAAAAAAAACTAGGCTATTTAGATAACTACTAGCTGTCCAGGCGAACTTCGTACCAACTTTTAAACTTTCCCTGAACCTTCACGAATGTTTGAAAAATCTGCCAAATCGTTCCAGCTGTTCCCCAGTTTTAGCGAGACAAACGAACGGCGATTGTTTTTTATTTATATACATAGATAATAACCCAATGCAAATGAACTGTCAAGAAATCTTATATTACTTATTAATTACTAGCTATACCTTTCTTGATCACCAGTTACTGATTTATTATGTATAGCTGTTGAGCGATATTGTACCTATCTTAAAATATTATAGTATCTTAGCCGTGTGCAGCGCCCCTTAGTGAACTCCACTGCGGGTGACGTAACCTACGACAAACTTATTATTCGCGGTTGGTACAGTAAACGGGTCTAGGGATCGAACCGCAAAATTAAGTTTGTTTTTATGGTATATTCTTTTCCGGGATAAAAAGTACACAGCGTGGTGCCCAGGATATTAAAGAATGTGGAACCAGTAGTTTTTGCGTGATGCCTGAACAAACAGACAGACAGACAGACAGACAGACAAAAATTTTCTTAATCACATTTTTGGGTTCGGTGCCGGTCTAGTAACACCCTCTGCCATAATATTTTCTTGATATTTTCAATGTACAGAGTTTTCACTTCTACAGATTTATTATAAGTATAGAATAGATAATAAAGCCTGTGAATATATTATTATGCTCTGCTGGATTTTTGCCAGGACAATGACACCCGTCCATGCCTCAGAGAGCACCTTAGCTCTACGTAGGTACAATGGCAGATTGATACGGATAGATAAAAATCGACTGTTCTAAATACAGAACTTCAATATCGTTAATAAGTTTTTTTTTAATCCGCGGTTCAGCTCAGTCAATCTAGAAAGCCGACTCCAAAGCCGGGAGAAGACTCAGGGATGATAATGATGACCGCTTAATGTATCATTTTATGTAGTAATTTTCAGTGAAAATTATTCAACGGTTTTAGACTTCTTACTATACTGACAAGTATACTATGTAAGAGAAGACTTATAGTCCGGTCCTGTCCGTCTGTCCGCACTTTTCAACTCGAGAACTACAAGTGCTAGAAAGTTATGATTTGACACATAGAATTTTGGTACAGAATAAACACCACCGCCAAAAAAAAAAACAAAAAAAAAATTAATAAAAAATTAAAAATTTATGATTATATTTATTATTTTATTTTTAACATGTGATATCACATAATAGTAAGAAGTCGTCTTATGCCTTCACTGCGATAGTGAAGGGCGCCTTGCTTGTTTACATAAAACAACCATTCATTCAGATTCTTATTCAAAAACGTAACGCACTATACACACATACACCCATATCACGCCTATATCCCCGAAGGGGTAGGCAGAGGTACATTACACACCCACAATTTGCCAGTATTTTTAGGCCCTCGTAATAGGAGGCAAGCCTATTGCAGTCACCGGACATTATTAATCCATTATAAATGTCCAAAATGACCGAATTAATTTATTTAAAAGTACCAGCTATATTGTAATTAAAAAAAAAAATTCGTTGCTTTGCGATGAAATGTTGATGAAAAGCAACAACTCTCGCGGCGTCTCGGAATATAATATAATAGAAATCTATCCAACACGTATGTAGTTTATTATTCAAAGTCGATCTAACTGGGTATCCGTAGAGAGCTGCATGCCAATAAGTTGTCAAAGATTATATCAATAAATGATGGAACAATTACCAGATACGATCTGGCTTCCTACATGCACCGTGCACGGGGGTTGGATAACGACTGCGTGTAATCAGTTGTAGTACGACTAATGAAGTAGTTGCCTTGTTCTTAATTAGAATGTTGTACTTAAACGTGTTGATAACGGCTTGTGCTGTACAACATCACATAGGAATAGGTCGTTTTTGATATATGAAAATCTTGGTAGCTATAAGCCCCAGTACGGTATATAATGCTTTTAAACGACCGAGGAGTCCGTGAATGTAACTAAACTACCGTATAGAACAATAAAACCGGTCAAGTGCGAGTCGGACTCGCGCACAAAGGGTTCAGTACCAAAACGGCAAAAAATCTCGTTTTTTGTATGGGAGACCCCTTTTTTGTTGCCGGGCGTCTCTGGTACGCACGCTGAAGGTATTGGGCGCTTTCACACTGCCACGATATCGTGACGGTCGATATCGTGAATTTTATCGTGGCGATATCGTGACAATATAGGGGAGGTAAGGGTGCATTGGGCATGTGTTGTTAAGCAATTTAAGAAATGTTTAAATTGTCATTATGCAGATGGGTACTGCAGTACCTCATCAGGCCAGGAGCCTAAGTTGCGTAAATGACCAAAAGTCGTCGACGATACGTAAGGGACGATATTGGATACAATTTCACCTGTGATTAATTATAGCATATGAGCATATGATTCGTCACTGTTCACATCTGTTATATCGCTCAATTTAGTATAGTCTACAAATATTTTACATATTTAAACTGCAACATAGAAAGCAATGGTAAGTAAAATATTTTTAAAAAAACACTTTAAACTTATTTTAAATTTCTTAATAGCACTATTTTTCGCAGGATTAAAAAGATAACAAAACGTTGACAATTGTTTCGCCTCTAAACGAAGCATTATCAAGACTGTCTCAGAGAGAACAGCAACATAGAAACCTGTGGGGGGGGGGGGGTGATTGATGTTGTATTACCAGGATATAGCCCCCAGACCTACTTATTACTCATAGTACCTAGATTTGTAAGGGAACATAGAAACACGTCCAGCTGTCACCCACCGGTAATATCAAAGTTTTTGGGAAGTGGGATGGGAATTGGGATTTTATTACCTGTGAGGGATTCAAAGTGGGTTCCAAAAAGAAGTCAAAATTGACCTGAGATGCTTACTTTCCGAGATATCAGGTATTGAGAATCTTGGGTATTTTTGTTGGATGGGAATTCCCGGGATTTTTTTTTGCAGACTAATAGAATAAGTCTAAGTCGGGGTGCAAGGGAACAAAAATTTGCTCAGAATTGAGCTGGAAAGCTCCGTTACCGGGATATAGGGCTTCAAGTTTTGTGGAAAGTGGGATGAGAATTGGGAAGAAAAATTTTGTGGGAAGATGGGGTTCAAATACTTACTTAGGGTACTATGGGGCTGGAAAAATGAGGGTGAAATTGACCTGGGATGCTTAGTTTTCGAGATATGGGGTACTGGAAATCTTGGGTATTTTTGCGGGATAAGAATTAACGGGATTTTTTTTGCAGGTGAATGGAACTTGTGATGGGAGGGGGTGCAGGGGGGAGAAAGATTTGCCCAGAATTTAGGTGGGAAGCTCGGTTCCCGGGATATAGGGGCTGGGAAGTTAAGAAGTAATGTCGGGAGGAACTAAATTCAACTTAAACTAATGATAATTATTGTACTCTGCAGTCATTCGGTTTGGTGCTTTTCTAGCGCCATCCTGGCGCGTTGATTGTGAGTTTAGCAGACTACCGACTTTTTGACCAATTACAGTTGCAACGTAGTAGTATCGCAGTAGCATGGCGTTTTACGTTCATTTACGCGACTTAGGCCCTGACCTGGTGAGGTAGGTACTGCAGTACCCATCTGCATAAGGACAATTTAAACATTTCTTAAATTGCTTAACAACACCAATGCACCCATACCTCCCCTATATCGTGACGATATCGCCACGATATCGTTATCGTACAATGTGAAAACGCCTATTCTCAGTGGCGCCCGGCGTAATATGGGAGCCCCCGAAATATTTATTATATTTTTAGTATTTCTTGTTATAGAGGCACCGGAAATACATCATCTGTCTTTCAACTTTCTAACTATCACGGTTCATGAGATACAGCCTGGTAACAGACGGTCGGATGGACAGACGGACGAACAGCGAAGTCTTCCGATACGGAACCCTAAAAGAATATCCTATACAAAATGTGAATGCAAGTTTTTCTATTCGGATTTTAGATGAAAACCCGTTAACCATGTGCCCGTAACTCACAGTCAGCCATTAGTGATGCTAAGGCTAGATACATACGAATCAACTCCTGCATAACGCATATTCTTAAATCTCCTGTATCTCAATCATTTATCTATAAACTGAATACATGCGAGATGAATCTTGTAAATTTTACTACCGTATGTTCGTGACCTTATATTATTTTCGTAGACACGCTTTTCTGTCAGATGTATGAAACATTTTTTCTTTTTTTTTGTCTTTTTTTCAAGACTTTAGTATAGTTATACACACACATATCACGCCTATATCCCTGAAGGGGTAGGCAGAGGTGCATTACACACCCACAATTTGCTAGTATTTTTAGTCCCACGTAATAGGGGGCAAGCCTATTGCCATCACCGGGCACACATATAATGGGTTATGTCCAATATGGCCGAATGAATTTAATAATAATAAAAAAGTAAAAAAAAATTGAAACCCCGTTGCCTTGCGATGAAATTTTGATGAAAGGCAACAAAATCTTACGTGCAGCCGCTGTGGTACAGCCAATTGAAGTCCTGGGCGTCTCGGACTATTATAGTTATACTAGTTTGAAAAGTATACTAAACAATAGACTAATTCTTGCTACATAAAAATCTGTCATGAAAAATATTGTAACTTCATATTGGTAAAAAGGCGTAAATGGATTTTTGCATTTGTGTGAGTGCAGTGTATGTGATCTCTTTTATACACACGTGTGTTGTACACACACGTGGGTTGTACACACAGCTACAAAAAGAGTTTTTACTCTACTTTTCGTGGTCACTAACACAAATGCAAAGCTCCGCTTATCCCTCGCGAACTGTCCTAGGTAACTAAGTACTAATAAAAATTTTATGAGTTTAGATTTTTAATATTTTTATAGAGGTAAGGAGTACCTAACATATTTGCTTAATGGCTAGGAACACGTTTTCGGAACAGATTGCATCGGATGTAGTGTGGAAAAACAAGTCATAATCTTTATTTGAAGAACATTGTATACTTACAATATTTGAAGTATATAAGTACTGAAGCTACCCCAGGCTGAAATGTACCTGGAGATGCCACACTGGTGGCCAAAGTCCGCCGGGCGCCACTGGAATACCTTCTGGTGAGCACCAGAGACACCCGCAGCAATGGACATAGGAGCTGCCGCGGTGAAATGTAGAAAATACAGGATTCACTTAACCCCAGAAATAGTATTTTAAAATTTATTGCAACTATTTGGAATCATTAAATTGAATATTTTAAACATTGCTTCAAAATGCAGTGATGGTCAACCATCGGCTCTTAATCTATCTAGGACAAAATCGCAACACAGTTGTCCGGAGGGCGCCACTGTCGGTATTCTAATAACGTTGCGAGCGCACTCGTGGCACACATTTCCTCCCTGTATTAGCAATTCTGATACGCGAAACTATATTGAGCTCATAAGAGGGACTCATATCGATGTCACCATTTCATTTTATCACATAGACTATAAACCAGTGAAACCAGTAGAAATGTTGTGTCTGTCAGTTTAATAAAAGAAAAAAAATACTAATCATAATCATAACATAGTTTAAAACAAAGTCTGTCAATCCTGATCTTTTAAACTACGCTACGGATTTTGATGTAGTTGTTACCAATGGGTAGAGTGGTTCTCGAGGAAGGTTTTTGTGTACAAAATTCGTCAAGCGGGTGAAGCCGCGGGCGTCCACTAGTAACTAATAAAACACAAAAAGGTACTTTTTTCCATTCCAGTCTGTCTATATGTATATCTGTTTCTACAAAGCAATCTCCGATTAAGTTGAGCTCAACGTAATATAGAGTTGTTTTTATCGATTGCGATAAAAAAAGGTTTTCGTTATACATAATACTTAATATACCTAAGCTATTACGGTCGAAGCAGCGGGGTTCAGCTAGTTATACATAAAGATATACTATATTTAATAGCATCCTGATACAGTGTTATGGGGTACATAAAGTCGTTTGACGTAATGGCACTAAAGTTTCAATATGTCGTATAAAATGGTTTGTTAAAGTGGCACAAATTTATTTTCCATACAGGTAAGTATTATATGCTTTTATTGAGTTGAACTTATCATTTTACTTAGTACTGAGATGTTTGAGGCAAAAAAGATTGTTTGATGGAAGTATTGTCTATATTAGAACAGCAGACATTGTGGGTCTGCAGATCTAATAAATTTATATAAAAATAAATATTGCCGACATAAAAATTTAAGTAAAAAATCAGCTTCGTGTCAGAAGAGGACCAAAATTAAAATAGGACACTAGTTATCAATCAAAAAAAAATTATCAAAATCGGTTCACCCAGACGAAAGATATGTTATGAGGGAACAAACATAAAAGATACAGATTCAAAAAGTAGGAGGTTCTCAATTCGATTGAGAACCTCCTACTTTTTGAAAGCGGTTTAAAAGATCTATATTATAATAAAAATGTCTTGTTGGTTAAGAGATCAATGGCTTGAGAACGACTGGACCGATTTCGCTAATTCTTTTTTTGTTGTGTTCGTTATTATCAGGAGAAAGATTTAGAAAGATTTGATTGATTGTTTGTTTAAAGCGAATAGGCTCCGTTAATACTGATCCGATTTTGAAAATTCTTTCACTGATATGTAGCTACATTATCCCTGAGTAACATAGGCTACTTTTTATCCCAGTAATGTGTTCCCACGGGAACTGGGAACGAGAAAACTATATCCCTATCAGCTCAGAAACAGTATGCAAACTTTATAGTTTTTGCATTCTGTTTATAGACATAGATTATATAGACTAAGTTCTCGGCATCTTTAGGCTTTATGTTATCAAACTCTGATTGCAGAAAAAAGTTATCGTCGCAATAAATGACTAATAATAATCAAAATTGACACAAGCCGAGTCGTTGGCACCAACTAGTTTTACAAATAAAACAGTTTTGTTCTGGTAATGCACTACTGAGTTTATTTCGTACGTTAGTGGCATAACTGTGTCGCTGGAAGAATTTCTATTGGTCAGTTGGTTAGATAAAGCGCTTAGTTGTGTTAAACAATGATATTAAGTACAAATGTTATGTGTGTTGTATCTATTTGTTTCTGCAGTTTAATATAGATTCATTTGTGATACTAGTTGTTGTTAGCAGCTGCGCTCACGTGCAATAACTTATCTACCTATATTATAATTACTGCTTCGGTGGCGTGGTACAAAGTGCGTCGGCTTTCGACTCCGGAGTCTCAGGTTCGATTAGGAATCGAACCTAAGATTCGGTTTTTTTTTACTTCTTTCTATTTACAAATATAAAAATTTTGGACTTTCCAACCCAACGTTATCTCACCCAAACTAACCTAAAAGCTTGTGCTATGGTATGGGGTATGATTCGACCCGGTTCCTCAGAGATGGCAGTCCACTGCACCACCGAGGCAGTTGTTTACTTTACTCTACCTCGTTACTGTCAAATTTGTAACTGCAACCTAGAGTTTGCAACCCCATCATACGGATATTCATTAAGATTGGAAACTCAAATGATTAGAACAGGCCGTTAAGCGATTGATCAATAAAGAGATATGGCATATGCAGATGTGAACCCGCCCTTACCAAATACGGATGTTTAGGAACAGTTAGGGAACTTGTGATATAAGGCTTACACGAAGTGAGACCACCTTATAGGCTACAGACTATAATTTGTACTCGTACATACATTGTAATTCGATTTAAGTTACTACTTTGTGACTAATTAATAAAATTAACAATTTAGTGTGGGGTTATCAAGTGAACCACTATAGCGCTGCACAAACTTACTACTTTTAAGATATTTTTAATATAATTGTGGTATTTTTGAGAAAAGCAAACAACTCTTCTACAATTGAATTTAGCTTGACTCTGCTGTGGCCTGTAGCGGCTCCTACGTTGTGGCAATTAACGGACTCGCGCGCTAAGGGTTATGTCATTGTATGTCTCTTGTTAGGCCTCTTAAATTGATTTTTTCCGGGTTTCAGAGATAAGGATTTGTTGTTTAGATGCAACAGAATTGAATTCAATTGCCTAACTATTAAAGTTCATGAGATACAGACTGATGGCAGACGGACGGATAGAGTTGTATTTGAGTATGAAACCCTAAGCCTAAACAATGTATAGCTACGTCTCGCCCTTCATTTTTACTATATATAACAATACAGCCTTCCTGTAATTTGTACCTCATTATTGCAGTCGATAGTAATGAGATACTCGTACATTATCAAATCGACTAATGATCTGTGACCAAGGATATATAAAAAGGTAAATAGACTTTTTGCTTGTGAACTATGTAAGCCCGTCTAGCCTAGTTATTATGAGGTAGAGGTAAGTTCAACTCTCGAACTTTTTTAAGAGTAAAGGTTTACAATTTTAGTGATTTTGACATTTCAAAATCACTAAAATTGTCATACAGCTCAATGAGAACTAGTTGGCGACGTCGCTGGCCACGTCGCCATGGTGTCTCGGTGAGGTATGGCCCTATTCTGTAGAAACTTTGACGGGCTTGCAAAGTAAGCACCCACCATCCGCAGCTGACCTCTCTTTCCCTGATCCTCCGAACAACGATACAGAAAATCTTGAGACTACTGCCAAGGATGTGCGCACAGCTGTTGACTCCTTTCGTTTTGGATCAGCTGGTGGACTTGACGGTCTGACACCACAGCACCTTAAGGATCTGTTGTGTCCGAGCGCTGGGGAAGCTGGTGATGCACATCTGAGGGAGCTAACAGCTCTAGTCAACCTCATGCTCTCAGGCAATGTGGACAGTGGCATCACAGATATTTTGTATGGGGCCAATTTATGTGCCCTTAACAAGAAGGATGAAGCTATTGACAGATGTAATGGTGATAATGAGCAATGGCTCATTATCACCATTACATCTGCTAGCTAATAGCTAGCTAATATTATAATACAAAGTCGCTTCCGTTGTATGTGTGCTTTGATCTTTAAAACTAAGCAACATATTTTGATTCGGTTTTCACCAATAGATAGAGTGGTTCTCGAGGAAGGTTTTTGTGTATATAATTTGTCAAGCGAGCGAAGCGTGTCCGCTAGTTATGTATAAAATAGTGGTCGCCCTCCCTTATGGTAAAACCGTAGACCTCGCGAACATTAAAACATTCAAAAAATCTTTTAAATATCTTTTAAATAAAGGAACAAGGTTAAGTTTTGTGAAGATTATATAAAAAATGTTGCCGCTAGCCCACACACACAAACAAATGAAAGCAAAATTTTATTGTCAAATCTCGAAATGTACTTTTCGCTCGTTCCGTCAAGTCACAGTCGAACTACTAAGAATATACCAATTTTTGGGCTTGTATAATAATATATTGTTGCTTGTATAATAGTAATACATCTACAAACCCAAAAATTACGTTGCGACTTATTTTGCTTATCGAAACCGCAGTCTACTTATTGTTATGCAAATAATCCAACGATCACACGACCGCACAAAAAACTAATTTATCACGATTACAAGTCTGCTGTTTTATGTTATTTTCCAAAGGTGTATTATATCTATTTAAAAGACAATAATTCACGCATTCAAATCGCACGCCGCCATTTTTTATATCGCGTGTGTTTCGCGCCTTTTTCGGGTGCGGGCACGTTCCTAATAAAATTAGGCTCAGGAATGTAGACGTATGAATCAATAGATAAGTTCACATTGTTATTTTATTTAAAAACTAGTTAATAGTCGCAAATCCACCAGTATAGTACAGTTTGAATTACAAGTTGGAAATACGCCAGAAGGGACCATTAGATAATTTATAACTGTATGTTTGAACTACCTGTGTATTAAATTGCAACCAATAATCATCATGTGTTTCAAATTTTATGCGACATTAAGTGAAATTAGATTCTATTTATTTTTGACACACTTGGCACTGCAACTGACGTGTCCAAGACTTGATTAAAAGCTTTATGGCACTAAAAACATATTGCTACAGTTCAATGTTACCCCCTACATAATACATCTAGAAATTTATTTTCGAACAGAAATAAAATCCAGCCATTCCTTGCTTGCACTATCTCTTCAACAATTTACACAGTACGGAAACAGTGACAAGGAAAAATTCCGGTAATTTGGCTGTTCTATCCGTTGCTCGGTCTACACGAATGCAGACCATAAATTGTCGGATTCGTTTCTTGTCTTTGCTTCGCCCAATGTTGATTTAACATGGTTTTAGTCTTATTGATTCTTTATAACGTAAATATTCCCGCATTGTCTATGCGCACGCAACTTTTGTATGCCTTTTAATTAATATAAGGGTGCAATTATTTATTATTTGATTATTACGTGTTGGCACGCTAGACATAGATTGGCATCGAATACTTCTAAATATATCTATTAGTTTTGAATAAATATCGTTTTTAAGCAATTAAAACAAATTGAATTCCAAAAGAGAATAAAATGTCAATACATAGGTACATAATACATACTTCTGCGTCATACCTCTGCATGACTGCTTCGGTGGCGTGGTTGGTAGTGTAGCTTTCGACTCGGATTTGATCCCCGGGTCAAATCAAATATGTGGGTGATCCACAAATGTTTGTTTCGGAGGTTGGGTGTATTCTATGTATGGTATGTATGTATTTAGAAATATATAAAAATGTTTATCAGTCGTCTAGATCCCATAGCACAAGCTTATAAGACGTTGTGTGAGAATGCCCAAAAATATTAAAATATTATTAAACTAGTAGTTCTGCGAACATTAGACCTCGCGTTATTTTCGGGTCCCTAACTTCCTTTTGGGACATTTCTCCCCCATTTTCCCCCCAATCGAAAAATCCCCTCGCCAAAAGTTGCGCCTTGCAACAAAGAACACTTGTGCCAAATTTCATGAAAATCGGCTGAAATCGGCCTGTAGACCGGAACTGACACACATACATACTGAGACGCTACGCTCGCTCGGTCAACTAAAATACCTTTGTTACAATAATTTCAGTAATCTAGTTCTTATAGCACAAGCACTGCTTAGTTCGAGGCTAATGGCGTTTTCTGAATTTTTTATATTAATCATTCACTAGATGGAAGCTTTCTTTAAAAAAAAATCAAAATCGGTTCACCCGGTTCAGAGATATGACGTTACAAACATAAAAAAAAAAAAAACGTTCAGTCGAATTGAGAACCCTTTGAAAGTTGGTTGAAAATGAGAAGGAATCACACCTATCTACAACTTTATTCTGTTATTATATCTATCTTATGATTTTGAGTAGCGACGTTAACGTAATGACATGTTGATTGACGTCTCTGCAATGTCCCGACAAAGACTATTAAGCTGCACCCGCTATAGGTACGAGTACTAGATATAACCTAGTATTATGAAGCTGTTTATTTATTCTGTTTAGTGCACATATATCTTGATTATTGATCATTAACAAAATGTACAATAGTGTGCTCAAGTTTTCATCTCTTAAAAATACCGCGTTGAAAAATTAAAACTTATAAATAATTAACTACGTACAATAAGTATGTACAATAAACTAGCAATTATCCACAAGATAAAGTTGCTGTTTGTGTGTTTAGAAAAAATTTATATTCGTAATACAAAAAAAAATACAAAATGATTTATTATTAACTAGTACCGTGTCTTGCGCGCCACGCCATGGGTTTTGGCCTATAACTTTTGACCCCTTAGGGCTAAGTCAAATTGTTTGGCTTGCCTCCAGATCGAGGGCTATCCATAGAGGGGTCAACCATCATTGGAGCATAAGCAGTTCTTGAGAGCTAAGGGGGGTGGGAAATTACATTCCCCATTTCTATATATATATTACATCATAGGCAAGTACTTACATGTTACATACAACAAATTTGTGAGACACTGTTAGGTAAACCTGTGTTACAGATCTCCAGCCGCCCTCTAACTGGACAGAAATTACAAAGATTACAAAAAAACGATGATAAAAATGTTATGTAACAGGAGATTAAGTATTTAATACTTTTTGATTTTGGTCATGGAGTCCGAGTGCTAGATACAATTATTAAGATTGTTATTTTTTAGCTCAGATAATTAACACGACCTACGTTCAATGCTGTTCAACGTAGCAATGCTGCCGGGAATCCGCGGACGCCACGAACCTCTGTAAATATTGAAAGTTTGTAATTTTTTGTCTCCAAACATTATTTAAGAAATGTTTTACTCAGAAGCTAAATATATATGCTAATGAATATTCATCTTGTTTACTGTTCACAGACATAAATAACGTAAGCAAATAGACAGAGCGAAAGACCGACTTGTACCAATCTCACAAGAGGTAATGCCGACGCCACCCATATTTCCAATATAACGAAGTTCTAAGAGCATGCCATTGCACTGCCATTCACATATCCAACTTACTAATTAAGTCAACAACCGAGAAGAAAGCCCTAACTTTGACAATGTTCAACATACGTAACAGTTCAAAACGACAACCAACAATTCTGGACCTCTGTACGCCAAACTACTTTATTTTCAACAAAACTTATGAATAGCTCAGCGAAGGTTGGTTCTTTCTAAAAGTAAAGCCGCTAGCATAGATCTATGCTTATTTAGACACGTCCAAATGCGCATAGTAGCGCCACCATATAAAGTAAACAATAGAGCACCAATGACAATCGCTGTGGCCTCATTATGATAGCATGTGTGACTTGCCTTTGATATTAAGGATATGAAAAGGCTGTTTTCAATAGTGAATAGGTGATACAATATATTTTATTTTGTTTGTTTAAGGAATTGAGAACAGATAAAATAATTTCGATATAGATCTAGAAGAGTTATTAGTGAGTTATCAATCATTAATCGAAGAAGGCTATTGTTAAAATCACGCCCACGATCAATAAAAGTGAAGTAACAATGAACAGTGGAAGAATGTATTAATTTGTTTTTGATAGCTTTCATTACCTGCGTAAACTGATAAATTTAAGTAACAACTCTCTATCAAGCACTAACGGCCGGTTTCTGAATTGAGAATTTTAAGTTGAGCATCCACTGAGTACGCCAAATGTCAAAATTCAAGCACTAATTTTGACATTTCACGTACTCAACGAACACTCAACTTGAAATTATCAATTCATAAACCGGTCGTAAGAATCACAAGCAAACAAAAAGCGAGTGTCAGCTATTCGATTTATTGTAATCTTTATTTCAAGTATTATAAACTCATATTACAATGTCAAAAATATTCACATGTCAGTCATGTTACCAATTAAAATAAATGTCAATTATCATAATTCATTACACAATTAAATTAAATTATATAGGTACAAGCCGACACTTTAGCGCAGTTTTAGTGGCAATATTATTGTGCTACGGTCTTCCAAAGAATATAAGGTATATAATTTTCTATTGAATTGTATGATTTTTTAATTTCGCGGCCTGTCGATGTCTCCATGAGATCCTGGCGGAGTTAGGATCACTAAGGTTCGTTTTCTCGAGACACAGGTATGTGGTCACGCTCCAGCGTAACCCTCGCTTCCAGGTCTAATGGAGGGTTCCCGGGTAAGAGACATGTAGCCTCTAGGTACCTTCTTAATAGTGAACGTGGAATATTACCTGCCTCTGCCGGAAAATATGTGTGTTATTTATAAACATTGTATTCAGTGTATTAGATAAGTTTATTATTTTCTGAAGGTTGGCACTTAATAGTAAAGTGTTCATGCTTTCACTAACAACTTGATAGTGTACCTATCTCATTAAGACTACTCTAGACGGACGTTCGACGTCATTAAATATGTAAATAGTTGGAATACGGGCGTCCATTCAAGTGACATGTTGCGATGTTGAGTCACATAGAGCTGGTAATCTATAGACATGTACCGCCAATATCTTTATTTATAGATTTAACATATTTTAAGAATAATTAGTTTTTGTTGCTTGCTAGTTATTTTATAATAGACAAAATGTTAAATACCTTTCTCGAAATCTACTCTATCCATTGATGTAAATCGGTGCAACGGTTAATGAGTTTATCGCGAACAGACAGATTCGGCGGAGGACATTGTTTTATAATATGTAGTGATTGTTAAAAAAGGTGGTGAGTAAAAAAAATATTTATTTAATTTTCTACCATCGAGTCCATACATTTTGTAAACCAATCTGTATGATGATAGGCTCTATATACCTTAAGACTGTCGCCTAGAGTAGAGACGTACGGTACGGTACGGTACGGTATACTACCAATATTTTATCTGATAAGTGGAGATTAGTCTGTTCCTGTCATTATGTATGAAATCATTCAGTTTTATCTGTTTAAGAAGATAAAATTTATGAAGTTTAGTTTTCAGTGTTTCATTATACTTTTTGTTTGTCTAAGATCATTGATTGTGGGTTTTCGTGTGGAATAATTATTGGTTTCTAAATGAATTTGGCATCTGTTTTATTTTCGATTTTTGCGATTGTTGGTGAAAAACTTAGAAATCTAACATCATAGTATAAAACTAAGTCGCTTCTGTCTCTATGTATGCTTAGAACTTTGAAACTACGCAACGGATTTTGATGTGGTTTTTACCAATGGATAGAGTGGTTCTCGAAAAAGGTTTTTGTGTACAATTTGTCAAGCGAGCGAAGCCATAGGCGTGCGCTAGTTATTAATAAAATACACGTCAAATATTGACACACCAACCGGCTTGAAACTACAGATATGGGACAAAATAGTTCTCGGATAGGGACCAAATTGAAATAGGACCAAGCGGTCCTATTTCAATTTGGTTAATTAGAAACTACTACTTCCGAAGTCGGAAGTAGTAGTTTCTAATTAAAAAAATATTCAAAATCGCTTCACCCAATCCGACATCCGTAGACATACAGTGGAATTGAGAACGGATGGTAAAAGATCATTACCTGAGCTCTTAACTGTTTTCATCTCTGTATTATTGTATGCATTTATGTACGTATTAATTTACTTATAGTCTCGCAGTGGTATGTATTTTTCTCTATTAGTGTATTATTTCAAGTTTTATCTTGTGTAGGTCTGTATATCTCTCATAATTTCTATATTATTTCCCTACTTACTTTTGTATATTCTTTTCTTTCGCCAATAGCTATCCACTTTAAATTTCACTTCGATCTGTTATGTCCATCCAAAGGTTGCCTCTAAGAGATCACTCTTGGTGATATGGCCGCCATTTGTACTACTGAATTAAGTTTTAGTTTGTATTTATTTAATTTGTATATTGGTGGACAATAAAGTACTTATATTAAAATATTAAGAAAGAAATTATAAATAGATCATAAAAACTGATGTAAGGTAAGGATTCATCTAAAAATTCAGTGTTTAAATATCGTTGTAGGTAGGTGGATCCAACGCAATCCAACGCTAACCTTAATAGCGCGATGTAGAAATTATGAATATGATATGAAGCAAAAATTCGATGTCGTCGGTAGTGGTCATCGTAGCTCAGTTGGTCAGAGAAGTTCCCCTGTTAGGGAAAGGCCGTGGGTTCGAGTCCCGCCGATGACATCAGTTTTTATGATCTATTTATAATTTCTTTCTTAATATTTTAAGAATAGTTTAAGCAAACTCATTGCTTTGAAATACAAAAATAAATAAAGTTTATTTCTATTCTGTTTCTATTCTATTCTCCTCCTTTTTTGGAAGTCGGTTGAAAATAAAACATAATGATCGAGAACCTTCTATGTACTTGAAATCGGTTAAGAAATACGTCAATACAATACTTGTATGTCTTGCTATAAGTCATGTTGATCGGTTTCTACCGAATGGCACTTTCCATACCGACAGAAACTGTTTAATACTCGTAAGTGCGTACATAGTAGAATTAACCTGTCTCCTATATCACTTTAAGACTTAATTAAAGTCCTGGCTTATGCATTGATTGGCAATTTAAGTCTATCGGGTGTGTACCTCAACTGTCTAAAAAAAAGATTTAAGATGTATTTACAGTCGACTGATGGCAATTGGTAAAACTTGCTACCTACAAATTTTTAAACTTACAATATTTTCACGTGACTGACAGTTAAACCTAAAAAAGTGACTCTTTGACAAAAATGTCGTGATTATAAAATATGGTACATTTTTTTTGTGTGGCTATGTCATTATGGGTTCTAACCCATAATACATAGTCATACAAAAAAAATGTTCACTACAAAATGTCGTTTAAAAGATCCTCCGAGTCATTGCTGACTGGGAAGGTTCCCAGAAAGCTGGCTGTGTTGCCACGTTGGATGGCGATACTCATTCTTTGGGCCAGAAAATAGCCACAGATTAATAAATAGTTACTACGTAACTGATACATCACTCCCATACAAAAGCGAAAATACCTACTCTATATTAACCTACAAAATTTTAATAATAATACCTGTTGCACAGATCGTGAAGAATTTTACCTTAAACACGCTTTCATAGAGTCGCGACTGTGTTGCCCGCCGTGCGAGTGACGCCATCGTAAGAATGCGCTAGGGTTGTACCTATGATGATTATTGTAATAAAACGAATGTTACGAATCAACCATTTTTTTTATTAGTCAATCCAATATGTTTTAGTTTTATACACTTACTTAATGATTTATATTTTTTTTATTGTATATCAATAAATAAAAACGGCAAAGAAATCACGTTTGTTGTATGGGTTGTACCCTAAAATATTTATTTTATTCTGGTTTTTAGTATTTGTTGTTATAGCGGCAACATAAATACATTATTCACTATGTCACGGTTCAAGGTATACTAATTATCACGGTTCATTATATACAGCCTGGTCACAGACGGACGGACGGACAGACAGACAGACAGACGAACAGTGATGTCTTAGTAATAGGGTTCTGTATTTCCCCTTTGGGTACGGAGCCCTAAAAAGAAAATAAATAATATCTATGGATAGGTCATAAAAAAAGATAATTATTGAGGTTTCTAATATTTTTTTTTTTATAAACTGAATAGTTTGCGCGAGATACCCTTCCAAAGTGGTAAAATGTGTCCCCCCACCCCTAACTTCTAAAATAAGAGAATGATAAAACAAAAAATATATATATGTTGTACATTACCATGCAAACTTCTACCGAAAATTGGTTTGAACGAGATCTAGTAAGTAGTTTTTTTAATACACCATAAATCGTAAAAATTAAAATATTATGTTACTTGCTGCTACGGAACCCTTCATGGTCGAGTCCGACTCGCACTTGGCCGCTTTTTTTGTTAGCCAAACATAACGTATTCCTGGTGCACGAAAAACAAAAAGAAATGTAAGTAAATGAAACCCAAGTTAAAAATGCATTTTGTTATTATTAAAATAGTGCATACCATTTGCATACCACTACCTATAATCCGCACAATAATTACGTGGTTACTGCATTTCGAAGCGTAAGCGCGGGAAACGTGCAGTGCGGTGCGATGCGAGCGCTCAGGCGGGCGTTCGGCAGCCCTCTGCCAGTTTGTATCGTCGACGATACGCCGAGCGGTAGGTATATAGCGCGGCCTTGAGCGAGTGACGGAGGCCTGAAATAGCCAGCCTTCTGGTCCTGAGAAGAATAGTGTAATACTTCTTGTAAGTATAACTATAAGGTACCATCATAACATAGTATATTATATGCTTAGATCTTTAAAACTACGCTAGCTACGATTTTCATGCGGTTTACACCAATGGATAAAGTGGTTCTTGAAGAAGGTTTTGTTTATAATTTGTAAAAGCGGTCAAAACCGCGGGCGTCCGTTAGTAGTTTTATAAATGTGTACTGTTGTCTCAATTAAACTTTTTTACCTATCTAAGTATTTGTGTCTACTTGTGATGCGTGCTCTATTCTATTTGCCTATAATTGTATGGAACACTTGGTGTTAACACTTTATCTCATACTATCTAACTCCCCGAAGAGGCCGCTGTGGAGCGGCCGCGATCTCGCGGAATAAAAAACAAAATACTATCTGACTACCGTGACTCCGCCCCCGTGTTATAGTTTTTGGAGCCTATTCAATGCAAGCAAACAAATAATCAAATCTTTCCTACTTATAATACTTTAAACTAGTGGTTCTGTGAACCGTAGACTTCGGGAGCGGCTTTGTTTAGAAAATTTCTTCTTCAATTTTCTTTATTACTCTTTCATTTGTCATCCAATCCAAAAAATCTCATTCAAGTGTTATTCATTGTAAGCAAGGAGTGTGTGTGTAATGTTTCATGCAAATCGGTTGATAAATACGGCCTCAAACATGATCTGACAGAACCCGTAGATGGGTACAGACGAAAGAAATTCTCCCCAGTCTGCCAGTTGAAACGGAGCCTTCGGTCGCTTCCCTCCCTCAGTAAATAAAATAAAATCATTTATTTCAGGTTTCCTACCCATAAATTGCACATACAAAAATAAAATTCATAACAGTCAACATTATCATTAAATCAATATACATAGTCAAAGTAGTCATTATATAATTTAACAGATCAATTAGTCTATAAGTCGGTACATAGTCAAGCAATACAGTCATTTAAAATTAAGATTTTCTAGCATTAGTTCAAATTAGTCATATTAATAGTATAAAATAATAGATTCCGAATTCGAAATAGTCATGCAAATATTTATATAACTAATTTAATTTAATATAGCCTCTTCGGCATCGGAAAAGAAATTATGCCTCTCGCAACAATGTCGGAGGTAGCCTCCTTGATAGGTATAGTATAGATAGATACTGTGTATAGATGAGACTTAAATACCTAAATATATAAGCCCTTAACGCTATATAGCAACAATGATGTTTCTATAAAGCTAGCAATCATAACAGCACTCAAGAAAGTATAGTGGGTATACATATACAGTTAGCACAGGCGGCTCCGTCACTTTACGACACAAATTGCTTTACAGAACGTGAACGACGTCAGAGACACTGGACACTTTTAAGGTTCATTCTGAAAGAGAAACCATAAAAAAATATTAAGTGAAATCTTTTACTTCCATTCCAATAATATTATAAATATGAAAGTTTAATAAAATGCTGATGTTACTCGTTCATGCAAAAAATATACTTTTTTCTTTTCTTTTTCGAGGCTTTTGTAGCCATAATAAGTGACATGCTCATTAAGGATTCATCCTCACCATAAAAAAAATAGTTAAGTAATAGGTTTTAATGAAACTTAACAATAATAGGCACCAACATACATAAAAATGGATTTTATTATAAGCAGAAAACGTATAAACCATATTTTTATTGTATCTTAAGTTGTTACAGGGTATACTTTCGTACCTGGGGCTCCCGGTAAAGGAAGTAGGGACAGCCGGGGACTCAAAAAAAAAAAAAGATTAAAGAGATAAGTTGAAATTAAGATTCTGACTAAATAAATGAAAAAACTTATGCAGTTAGTTCATTAAATGACGCTTATGAACGTCAGTAACTACTGAAAATAAAAATATTATTGCTTCTTTATTTGCATTTACTGCCAAATTCGCAAGGTAATAGGTAGAACATGTTCAAATGAACCTGGCAATAAAACTCACGGCTGCCCTTATTCAATCGTTAGTAGGTAATTACATAGGTATTTAATTCAAATTACAAAAAAAATACTATAATTGCTCTACTATTTCTACTATTAAATACTCGTACATTATAATAGTGCCCGGTAACTGCTATTGCTTGCCCCGTATTACGTGGGACCAACAAGTGATTTGGTGGTGCTGTCTACCCCCTCGGGGATATAGGCGTGATTATATGTCATATGTCTCCTTCTGGGATAAAATATTGTTAATAAATGATCCTAATAATATGAGGAACCCTTTGTGAGATACGCGAGACGAACTTTTCATTTTTTCCATTTGCCGCTAAAATTAACCGACGGATTGTTATTGGTTAAATTATTCAGAAGGCGTTCGATGCCTTTAAGTGAATTTTGCGATCGGACCGAGACGGTTTTCTATCGCACACAGTGTTGCAAGTGAAATTACGATGACAAGACCATTTTTTTATCTTTTTCCTTTTTTTTAAGTCCACGCAAGCGCTGCCGCTCTTACGTCCATTGCCGGGCGCCTCTGTTATGCACCAGAAGGTATTTCCAGTGACGCCCGGCGAAAAAAAGGACCACCTACTTAGTTTGAAGCTAGATGGCGCTGTGGTTTCTAATTGTCGGAACATAATATCTGTACCTCAGAAGCAAACAACATTAAACTTAATTTTGTCACAAAACAGGGTTTTTTTACATCAATGAAATCGTGAAAGTAAGCTCTATCGAATAGTATATAGCACTGGTGGTCACCCGCGACTTCGTCCGCGTGATTATTGTTCCCGTCGCCGTATCTTTATAAATTGTAGCCTATGTGTTATTCTGTTGTATAAGCTATATTATTGTAAGGTTTCATCAAAATCCGTTCAGTAGTTTTACGTGAAAGAGTAACAAACATCCATACCTACTTACAAACTTTCGCATTTATAATATTAATAGGATTAAGTCTAAGAAGGTATATGAAATTAACTACGCACATTCATATGACATATGACTGCTTCGGTGGCGTGGTCGGTGGTACATTGGCTTTCAACTCCGGAGTCTCGGGTTCGATTCCCGTGTCGAATCAAATATTTGTGAGATCCACAAATGTTTGTTTCAGAGTTTGGGTGGTTTTCTATGTATGTATTTAAAAATATAAGTATGTTTGTCAGTTCTCTAGACACCATAGCACAAGCTTATAGCTTAGTTTGGGCTTAGATGACGTTGTATCAGAATGTCAAAAAAAAAATGTGGTAGAAAATTACATAGAATCTTAAAAGATCATACGTTTAAATATCGCATCATATTAATGTTACTTACATATAGGTACTTGGCGTATTTTTGGGTCTCCTGAAAAAAAAACATTTTGACGCTTGATGTTATACGAGTATGTCTCTGAGGTACAGACATTTATTTATCTTAAGGTTTTTCTATCCAACTGTTAATAAAAATAATTGGTTCCGTTGTGCTTAAATGTTTAGTTTACTCCCATTTTTAGAATTTACCTACCTAACCGTCTCATGTAGAAACTCACCCTAAACTCCTAAAACTAATTTATTGCCCACTTAACAAACAACCTGAAACAAAAGTAAAAGTTATATTAGTCAACGCGTAAATACGTGACCGAAACTATGATGTTAAAAGTCAATTCTAATTTGTAAATGCCCATAATATTGTTAGAAAACTACGTCAAGGAGTTTCATGAATTTATGTTTTATTATTATTTTACCACTAGCTGAGCGCCGCCTGATATAGTTTTCTTGTTCATGGTTCCCGTAAGAACACATTACCGGGATAATGTAGCTACATATCAGTGAAAGAATTATCAAAATCGGATCAGTTGTTACAGAGTCTTCCCTTCAAACAAACAAACAATCAAATATTTCCTTTTCTTTCCTCTTTATTATATTTTTAGTAATTAGTAAACATATTAGTATTAGTATAGTTTAGTACAGATATCTTTTGGTGGTGGGCTCGTGGTCTAGTGGTAAGCGACAAAGTTAACACATTGCAAAGGTTAAGCAACATCTAGTCAGGCCGGTCTAATTATGTGTGACCATTACTTAAGACATTGAGACCCCTCCGTGCCTCGGAGAGCACGTTATGTCGTCGGTCCCGGTTGTCATACAAACATCTATGGCAGTCGTTAGGGGTAGTTGGGACCCTAAATCAAAAATACGACCGGTCTAACTACAGAACTTCGATATCGCCCATGGGTTGTGGAGGTCAGAGGGCAGTCGCTTCACGGAAAATATCGAAGTTCAGCCGAATCGCAGTTAGACTGGAAAGCCGACCCAACTGCGTTGGGAAATAGCTCGGTGGATGATGAATATAGTTAACTTTTAGTATAGCTATTGTTTATTTTTATTTCTGCCTGAACTGTTTATTCCGAAAGATTTTACATCCTTCTTGGTTGTTAAATGTTCGGATTCCCTACAGAATTGTATTGTTATACATAAAGATGTGCATTTGTGTATAGTGCCTGGTAATGCCAGAACCCCATATTACGTGATACCACAGAATAGGGAATAGCACTTACATACAGAACTTGCACTCCGACGTTAATTAAAGCACATTCTTTTGTTTACAGATTACATCATTCGAACGTTAGGGTTGTCAGGAAAGTGTCAGCATAATTTGACCAATAATTATGACGTTAATGCCTCAATATCAACTCTATGGTCAATGACGTATCACAAACAAGAGACAACCCTTACTGACTTACAACTTCAAGTTGTCGCTGACGTCACGTATTTTTTGGGATTGTTAGGCGAGGTGATACCAACAAAACTATCAGCAAAAGGTGTGAGGTTGCTGTCTGCATGTGCCACGTGCTAAACTGATTGGAAGGCATGAAAATTTGACTCATAGGAACTTCGCCTTAGAATTGCGACATATTTGATGTACTGTGTGGTTATGGATATTCGATAGTGCTCGGTAACGGCAATAGGGTTGCCCACACACGTAACAACGAAATTACTTGTTTGACTGCCTCGGTGGCGCAGTGGTATGAGTATGCTACTCCCGTCCCTGAGGTCCCAAGTTCGATTCCGGATCGAATCAAATTATTTGTGCGATCCACATATATTTGTTTTGGAGTTGGGGTATTTTCTATGTATATAAATAAATATGTTAGGACAATTCACGCAACGCCATCTAGTCTCAAACTAAGCAGAGCTTGTGATATGAGTACTAGATAAACTGATATAAATACTTATATACATTTTTTTTTAAATACATACATATTATACATAGGAAACACCCAGACTTCGGTACAAACGTATCTGTCATCACACTAAGTTTGTCACGACCGGGAATCGAACCCGAGACTCCGGTGTCGAAAGCGGATGCTCTACCAACCACGCCACCGAAGCAGTCAAATAAAGTATATTACGAGTATGTATGTATTTAGAAATATGTAAGTATGTATATCAGTCGTCTAGATCCCATAGCACAAGCTTAATATTAGCTTAATTTGGGCTAGATGACGTCGTATAAGAATGTCCAAAATTTATTAATATCACTAACAAAATTCGGGTGTGTTTACCCTACGGACATATAGGTAGGAGTATTATGTACCTACATTATCTCTGAGTAGAATAGGCTACCTTTGTTACTAGAAATAAATAGAGTACAGCTGATGCGGATCCAGGAAATACCACTAGTATCAGAATAATTTCACCTTACCAGCCAATTACGACGAAATATTCTGTTTGTAATTTAATTCTAATAAGAATGAAACCAGAGTAGTTTATTTGATAGCACAGCGTAAGATAATTTGAATTTCAGTCAATTAATTAATTACAAGGTTTACATCAAATTATTTAGTCTAAGTATCTTTTTAGGGTTCCGTACCCAAAGGGTGAAACGGGAACTCTAGTACTCGATTCTACAAACAAAACTCAAATCAACAAACTACGTTTCGTTGTAGTAAGTAATTAATACGTACTATACACACTCATAAAAAACTCTATGTCATATCATATCCTTATAAATGTCATATCCTTTTAACTCCTCTGAACACAAGTTTAAACATAACCGAAAACACGATCAATCTTTTTAAACATCTTCCTCCAAAGTTATGTAAGGCTCGCGTGTTCCACATCGTAAAATGGTAGGTGCGCATTACCGAAATACGTATCGTCTGCGTGTAGACTATAAATTATACTAGTTAATACGAAAAACCCTTCCACTCGCTTTATTCGCCTGTAATTAATAACGAAAGCATACGATACCATCTTTGGTTTAGTCTTATGGCTGGCACGCACATGTATACTGGTTCAGATTGGACATATTAAGTTTATATCGGTCATTTCACTAGACGGGATTTTCTATATTGGCCATTAATGGCAATAGGCTTGCCAAATTGAATGGAATCAGGCGTTACCTGGCGAAAGTCCATGATAAAAAAAATGGGATAAGATGTTGATTTTTTTATATAATTGCACTAATTTCGCTAAATAGAAGACATTATAAACGTCGACATATGTTTCACCTACTCACGAGGCATTCTCAAGACTGTCTCAAAGAGTTGAACTAAAAAGGTGTAAGCTACATCCATACCAAATTCTACTATTATTTTTTTAAATGACTTGTTTTCTAGGTAACAACGAAAAGCTCGCACCATATTACGCGGGACCAACATTAAATGACCTGTAAGAACAGCGTACATGTTTTTTAATTCTGTAAAAGTACCTCTGTATATTCGGCCTAAGTTAATCGGTCATAACGAAACCTAGTATTCTTAAAATATTAAGAAAGAACTGTCTCAAAGAGAACAGCTGTTCTCTTTGAGACAGTTGACCATCATACCCCATTGTTTTAATAGGCTTCCCCCCTGTTTCCTAGTAACAACAAAATAACTGGCAAAGAGTGAGGGAAATTTAGGGGTGAAATATGTCTGTGTGATATCACTAAACTATAGCTATACAATCTAGCATCTAGCAAAGTCGTGGGATTCGATGGTGGGATAGGCAGGAATAAATATTTAGGACACGCAGATTTTTGTAACGGAGTTTAGAGATTTTCACACACACAGAAGACAAAACGTCGTCCCCGAAAAGAAATACCTATATCTCGGGGGACGAAGATGTAGCATCCCAAGACAGTTTGACTGGAAATCCGACCCCAATTGGTTTGGGAAAAGGCTCCGTGTATAAAAATGAGATTCCTTATCCACGGCGGCAACACAATGGACCAACAATAAATTGTTGTGTTCAAATGTGAGCGTATGATATGCATCTGCCTACCTGACCCTACTGCTTGCAGAGAACCGTGGGAGTTGGCGTAAGGACGGTCGTAAAAATTGCGAGGAAGCTTGGTTCGCAGCACTTGCTGATCAGAGACAAAGGTGACATCAGAGTAGCTCGAAGCCATAATCGACCGCCCCATGCTTCTCATGTCTGAATTCTCATTCAAAAGCGTTGTCTCTCGGACATTCATAGTTATTATCATCTCAGCCCATTTGACGCCCACTAACTGGGCCATCTGCCTCCCCCATAGGGGAAGAAAATCAACATAACCTACCTTCTGGGGTAAACAGTGACGATTGTATGTGCTTATGCTAGGTGTAAGCTACATCCATACCAAATTCTACTATTATTTTTTTAAATGACTTGTATTCTAGGTAACAACGAAAAGCTCGCACCATATTACGCGGGACCAACATTAAATGACTTGTAAGAACAGCGTACATGTTTTTTAATTCTGTAAAAGTACCTCTGTATATTCGGCCTAAGTTAATCGGTCATAACGAAACCTAGAGGTCGTGTTCACACGTCCTGAAATTAATGATTAATAGTTTCGATAACGTGTCGCCGCAGTACCGTTCTAAAACACAGTTGACAAACGCCATCTATAGTAAATAAAGTTTTCATGTTTAATTTTGTTCGCGATTGTATTTACAGCTTTATTTTTTTATCATAGCAAGCAATCGGGGTTTTGTTTTATTTACGACGGTGACATAAGTAGCACTTAATTATATTTGTGACTAGTTAGAGTTTTCGAAATGAAAATCTCTTATACAACAGTAATGTCCGTCCGTCCGTCCGTCCGTGAACAACTTCCAACTCGAGAACGGTAAGAGCTAGAGACTCAGTGTAAACGCCAATCGACTTAGCATGGTCAAAGACCTCTAAAATCAACTGGACGTTTGACCTCTGATCTCTAGGTCAAGGTCAAAACGAGGTCAAATCGAAAACGGTAATAGTTACAGACTCAATACCAGCTGCAATCAACTCAGCATGGTCATAGACTAGATAGATAGTTTTTGTGATCTATTTATAATTTCTTTCTTAATATTTTAAGAATAGTGTAAGCAAACTCATTGCTTTGAAATACATAAATATATGGTCATAGACCTCTAAAATGATGTTGAACTTCATGTCATGTGACATTTCTTAGATTTTATGAAAAAAACTTTCGAAAACTCTAAAATATATGGCTAATTTTTGCCATATTTTTAACTTGTTTTTACCTACGGCAATAGGCTTGCCCCCTATAATGTGGGACTAAAAATACTGGCAAATTGTGGGAGGCGGGGATATGTGTGTATGTGTGTGTATTTTTTACACGCGTTACCTACTGTGCTTTTATAAAATAGAATGTCCAGTACATAGGGTGTTTAGTTCTTAAATTCAATCTAAAATATATCTAGTTGGCAGTGATTACCTATAAGTTATAGAAATCGGTCTCAGAAAATGTTAGCTCAGTCGCGTGGAAACAGCTAGACTGATCTACATGGGAAATGTATTAAGGCATATTAGCTACTTTTCAACCGACTTCCAAAAAAGAAGGAAAGTTCTCAATTCGACTGTATGTTTATTTTATGTTTGTTACCTCATAATCTTCGGACTGGGTAAACCTTGGGAAATTGTAAGTTACTACTTCCCAAGTGATCCCATTTCAATCTGGTCCCATTCCGACAACTATTTGGTCCCATTCCGACAACTATTTGGTCCCATTTCAATTTGGTCCCATTCCGAGAACTATTTGGTCCCATTTCAATTTGGTCCCATTCCGACAGCCTCATTTCGGTAGTTCCCATTTCGGTAGTTTGAAGTCGGTTGATGTGTCAATTTTTGACGTGTATTTTTACTGATAATGCATTCCCGAAGATCGCTCTGGAGGGGTTGGAGTGGAGCTGCGTCTGTTTAATCTGTTGAATCACTATGGTAAAATAATAATAATAAATATTTTAGGAGATTCTCACATAACGTCATCTAGCCTAAATTAAGCTTGTGCTGTGAGATCCAGACAGATTTACTTACAGACAAACATTAAAAATACATAGCACCTGTTTTTACCTTAGACTGTAAACCGTTATTCCACTTCTTAGGGCGTTTGTGCACTACACAGAATTGTACTGATCCGGTCGCCCGGAATTGTCCGGACCAATATGGCAGGACTATCAAATGTAATACTAGCTTGTGCACTACCGTAATTTTACCGTCTACAATTTAACTTTTCTTTATTCCGGTGTTTTTCCGATGTTTTTCCTGATCGATTAGTATTGTCACAGAAAATTCCGTGTAGTGTACAAACGCCCTAACACTGCTAGTTCGGTGGTAAATACATTTAGAAATCATTTTGCCTTCAGCAATGAGGCATTTCGCAATTCACAATTCTTAAACTCAATCCACTTAAAGTCTGAAAAAAGTACAATTTGCCATACCCATACCTATATTTTTTCCACATTTACATAAAAAGTTGGCTTTGTTTCCATCTCATGTCGTTTCTCAATATTTGCGGTTTCAATATGCTTAGTGATTGGTACAGTCAACAAAAACAATCGATGATCAATCTTTACATGCACACACATTCGCATATAACCAATTATTACAACTCACGATAATATTTAGATCAATAATTTAACTTATTAGAATTTAATAGGATGTGTACTTTAAACTCTTTTTAATTAATAATAAATATTCTATACGTATCTTAATCGAAGCCTGAACAGATTCTTGGTCTTTTGAATTGAAAAATAATATAATTTCCACGAAATAAAACAATTGATTACCAACATTAATTTATCTAGGTACAAGCTGCCCCGGCGAACTTCGTACTGCAATTTTTTTTCTAATGTTCCGCTAAACATTTTTTCTTCCATAACAACCTTCTCCTGATAGTAACGATCACAACAAAAAAAGAATTAGCGAAATCGGTTCTGCTGCTCTCAAGATTTGCGCTTAGCAACACATTCGGCGATTCATTTTTATATTATAGATAGATAAGACAAAGTATGCTATTATAAAATGACTGCATATTATAAAAATGTTTATTCAATGAGATTCAGGGTAGCGCTTATTAAAATCAGTCCGTTATAAGAATTGTAATTTAGACTCTATGCTTCCTAAAATTATATTTTCCCACTGCCAGATTCGCAAGGTAATGGGTAGAACCTGCGAAAAAGAAACTGGCAATAAACCCAACATGGTTTTACTGCCAGTTTCTCAATCTACAATTATTTAGGTACATTTACATATTGTTGTTGGTTTTGCTGACTGTACGTCTCGGTTTGGTTTCACACGTACGGCGATGTGAGACCGCAAGGAATATTATTGATTCTTTGAAATTTTACTTAGAACAGCTCCCTGTTCTTACCCTGTTCTTACCCGGTTTTTGTTCAGTAAATTAACGATAGTGGTTAAAAATGAGGATGAAATTATAATAATATTGATGATCAGTGTGGTTTCCTGTTCAAATAGAATAGTATCTCTTCCGATATATTTTGATGATACTACGAGTGTAAACATGCCTTCTGCTTTCTTCTTCTTCTTCAAGAAAACAGACTGCTTAAGAAGGATGGTTTGTATGTTATTTAGAATATAGAAATATGTTAGTATGTTTTTCAGTTATCTAGATCCCAGAGCACAAGCTTAGAGTCCATAATAAGTCCTAGTTACTTGGATAAATATTTTTTTTTTTTGTTATTATTTATGTATAGCTTAGATTGGGCTAGATGACGTTGTGTCGCAGCATGCATCTCCGCCCGCCGCCAGAACACCAGGTTTCGCCGGAGGCATCGCCGCCCAGACGACGCGGCAACCCGAGAGGCGGAGCTTTATCAGGCTTACAGGGAGGCTAAAGGTAATCTCCAGGAGACAATAAAGCGGGCCAAGACGGCGGCCCGCGAGGAGCTCCTGGAGACCCTGCAGCAGAACCCATGGGGGCGCCCGTACCTACAGGTCAGGGAGAAACTCCGACCTAGGGCGCCCCCACTGACCCAGAGTCTCCTGGAGTCTCGCTGGAGCGGGTCATGGGCTCCCTGTTTCCGACGAGCGCGGAGGAGCACGTCCCTCCGTGCATGGCTCCGTCTTTGCCCGACGCGGATAGCACCAGCGAAGACGACGTACCCGAAGTCAGGGTGGGGGAGCTAGGTGCGGCAGTACTCCGGCTTAAACGCCGGAAAATCACTGCCCCCGGACCGACGGCATTCCTGGCCGTGCATGGGTCCTGGCCCTAGAAGAACTCGGGCCTCGACTGATGGGGCTCTTTAGCGCATGCCTCGAAAGGGGCCAGTTTTCCAAGGTGTGGAGGACGGGGAAACTGGTCCTGATTCGTAAGGCGGGGCGGCCGGTGGACTCACCGTCCGGATACCGGCCGATCGTGTTGCTCGACGAGGTGTGTCAGCTCTTTGAGCGAATTATCGCGGAACGCCTCGTCGAGCATCTCTCGACGGTGGGGCCAGACCTGGCGGACAACCAGTACGGTTTCCGTCGGGGACGCTCCACCGTGAGCGCGATCATGCGCGTCAGGAGCCTGACGGAGGAAGCAGTCTCGCAGGGCAAGGTGGTGGTGGCGGTGTCTCTTGACATCGCCAACGCGTTCAACACCTTGCCATGGAGCTACGTTAGGGAGGCGCTCGTGTATCACGAAACGCCTCTCTACCTCCGTCGTATTGTCGGGGCCTATCTCTCGGAGAGGGCCATAGCTTTCCCGAGCTGGCCCGTGTCGTGCGGTGTTCCGCAGGGGTCGGTCCTGGGGCCGCTTCTGTGGAACATCGGCTACGACTGGGTGCTGCGGGGTGCGTTGCCTGAGGGCGTCGGCGTAACGTGCTACGCCGACGATACCCTCGTCACGGTGCGGGGTGCAACGTACCAGGAGGCAGCACTCAAGGTCACGTCGGGTGTTGCTCAAGTCGTGGGTCGGATACGGCGGCTGGGACTGGTCCCCAAGGTGACACAGGCATCGGTCGCGCTTTCGCGACTGATGCCCAACCTAAAGGGACCCAACGCTTCCTGCAGGAGACTGTACCTGGGGATCGTGCGGAGTATGGCCCTATACGGGGCTCCCGTATGGGCGGCGCGGTTGACGGCCAACAACTCAATGCTCCTTAACAGACCGTTGAGGACGTTGGCCGTCAAAACAATAAGGGGCTACCGGACGATCTCCGGAGAAGCTGCATGTCTCCTAGCTGGGACCCCTCCATGGGACCTGGAAGCGAGAGCTCTTGCGTCATTGTTCCAATGGCGCAAGGGGGCGCTGGAGCGGGACCACAGGCCTGCGTCTCGAGAAATCGATGACCAGCGGTCCCAACTCCGGCAGGATCTCATGGAGTCATGGAGGGTGCGACTTGAGCAACCCAAGTGGGGTACCACCATCATGGACGATTGGCTGCAGAGGCTACATGGTGACCTCACGTATCGTGCGACGCAGATCGTTACCGGGCATGGATGCTTCGGTAGCTATCTGTTTCGCATCCGTCGTGAGGTCACACCCCGGTGTCAACACTGCGAGGTTTCTGATGACGACACCGCACTCCACACGTTGGTGGAGTGCAGTGTTGGTGGAGCGTGGGCGAGTCAGCGCCGGGACCTCGTAGTGGGTCTGGGCGTGGATACCCTCTCGCTGGAGACCATGCTTCAAGCCATGGTCTCCAGCGGGAGTAGGTGGAACGCGGCCGTGTCCTTCTGCTAGCAAGTCGTGCTCGCGAAGGAGGCGGCCGAGAGGGAGAGGGAGCGTACCCGCCCCGCCCGATCTGCAGAGATTTTATTAAGCAACTAGCGGACACCTTCCTCGAGAACCACTTTATCCATTGATGAAAACCTCATCTAAACCCGTTGCGTAGTTATAAACATCTACCTACGCATACATACAGAACCGGCAACTTTGTTTTCTACATCTACACTACTATTAAAAAGAGGGAAGATTTGTATTTTTGAGGGGTATGTTTGTAATGAATAAACTCAAAAACTACTGTGCCGATTTCAAAAATTCTTTCACCATTGGAAAGCTACATTCACCTTGACTAACATAGGCTTTATATCCCGGTTCCCACGGAACCGGGAACGAGTAAACTAAATCACGCGGGCGGAACTGCGGTGATCAGCTAGTATAATATATAGTGACGATGTAACATGAATTATTTATGTTATGGGTGCTTTTTAATTTTGGTTTTAATCACAGAGTAGATACGATTGCCCCCTATTACGTGGGACCAACGAATTTAATGGCAATGGGTGTGTAATTTTTTCAGAAGATTTTATTCTGTCAACAAGGCAATCTAACATACCTAATATTTCATATTGTACAAACATTGATACCTACGTTCTAACAAACAGAGGCGCATTCAGGTTTAGACCGCAAATTTCCTGCTTACCGACTGATTGCAGGAATCATGCTTCATTCCACACACCTGCCTGCTTATTGTGGCTAAATAAATGTACCTCCAAGACCAACTATATGTGACTGCTTGGATTTATCGACGATACACTGATTTGTAACAAAATCAGTGTACTTCAAGATGTAATCCTCATATTTGATATCTCAATGAAAATGAATTTTGACAATGCTAAAAAATAGTCATGAAATAGTCATAAATACATCGTCGTACATGTAAAAAATGTCGTATTTTATTTTTAGCGTTACCGCTATAAGTTAGTGAGGATTATGGCTTGAACGTCAAGCTGTAATCCTCATTTCTGGTGCAAGCAAACGGTAAAGCCTATCGAATTGGTTTAGGTTCCAAAAAATAGTCATGAAATAGTCGTAACGACATGCCAAACCTCAGAAAAAGTCCTTAATAGGTTCCAGAGATATCAAGGTAACCTGGTGAGGATTATGGCTTGAAAATTTGAAAACTTCAAATTTCTCCGGAACACCTGCGATTTTCGGTTTAAAGTTTATGCCAAAAAATAGTCGTGAAATAGTCGTATGAAGCTACAATAAGTTTGGGGTCATTTAATTTGAAAATAAAAAGTTTTCGTTTGCCCTACATTTCTATGGAGTACAGTCGTGTACAAAATTTGTAACTTCATATGATATTATTGTGAAATATTCCGCTTAATATATATAATAAATTTGTGTTTGTGAATAAAGGTTATTCTTTATGTAAATATTGAATGTAAGACAATCGCTAGACGTCGTTACGACTTACCACCAGGCGGGCGGCGTCAATTTAAATATAAAAACAAAAAAAAACAAAAGAATTATTAGAAATAAATATGATAAGGAAAATACAATAAATAGGGCGAAAATAAAAAAATAAAAATTATAGACAGGGAGCTTCATCTGACAACAAACTGTTATACAGTTGCGAGTGGTGCGTATACCAAATATCCTATATATAGATTATGTTCTAATAATAATAAAACTTCCCCATTAACGGAAAAAAAATAATTCTAAATTATTACGGCTTTTTTTTAAATTCCGGGGCCTAAGGCCGCGGCCGCTCTCACCTCCGTTGCCGGGCATCTCTGGCTCGCAAGGTCCCAGTGGCGCCCGACGGACTTTAACCACCTGTGTGGCCTCTTCGGAAATTATTACTGCTTAGCGAAATGTCGTGTTAATCTGTAAAAAAATCTCTGATGTGCCGTGAGGCGAAACCGGTTGGTAGGAAATATATTATAACTAGTGGAAACATATAAGTGTATTCATTCAATATGTGTAGCAAGTTCCACCAAGTGCCATCAATCGGCAGAATAAATAGTTATAGATTCTATTAGCAAAGTAAGCGTATGATCTTCATACCTCATTTCGCATCCGTCCTTATGTATGCTTAGATCATTAAAGCTACGCAACGGATTTTGATACGGTTTTCACCAATGGATAGAGTGGTTCTCGAGGAATGTTTGTCAAGTATAATTTGTCCGTTTTCATTTAAGTAATGTTATGTTACTTATATCAACTTTATTCAGATTCAAAGAATCAATTTCATTTATTCAGTTTAGGCACATAAAGAGCACATATGAATGTCAAAATTTTACAATTTTGTCAAGTAATATTATAAAAATACTAAATTAAGTAAGTACATAAATAACCATTAGAAAATTATTCTTTCGCTGGTTCGGTAAGTTAGTTCTCCTGAGAAGATACCAGCAAGAAACTCAGGTAGATTATCCATTTTCTTTTTTAATATTGTTTTGTTTACATTGTTATAATTAGTTTATATTGTATTATACGAGTGGCCAACAACAGAAGATTAGGGTGACCATGCATTTTTATCATTAAGATATTCGTCTACATTATAGTAGCCTTTCATCATCAAACATTTTTTAACTACTATTTTAAACTTAATAAGAGGCATGTCAACCAAATCCTGAGGAATTTTATTATAAATTTTTATACATTTGCCTACAAACGAATTACCAACTTTATGAAGTCTAATTTTTGTCATTGCCAGTTTATTTTTATTTCTTGTATTAAAATTATGGTTATCGGAATTTTTTTTGAAGAGATCTATGTTCTTCCGTACATATAAGATGTTGTAAACATATTGAGAAGCAACTGTTAAAATATTAATTTCTTTAAATAGTTCTTTCAACGAGTCACGGGGTCCGATTCTAAAGATTGCTCGTATAGCTCGTTTCTGTAATATGAATATTGTCTCAATATCGGCAGCTGAGCCCCACAGCAGCAGACCATATGACATAACGCTATGAAAGTAGCTAAAATAAACTAATCGTGCCGTTTTTTCGTCAGTCAGTGACCTTATCTTTCTAACCGCATAGGCAGCTGAGCTAAGTCTTCCTGCCAAGGCTGTGATATGAGGACCCCATTGTAGTTTACTATCTAGAGTTATCCCAAGAAAAACTGTGGTATTGACTATTTGAACTAATTCATTATTCATAGTAATATGAGTATCCACCTGTCTAACATTGGGCATAGTAAATTTTACACATTTTGTTTTCTTCGCATTGAGCAGCAAGTTGTTACTTGTGAACCAATGCAATATTTTCGAAAGGGTATTATTTACATCGTCAAGTGCTACTTTTTGTCTATCACTTTTAAAAATTAATGATGTGTCATCAGCAAATAATACTATCTCACAAAGATTTTTAGTGAAATAAGGAAGATCGTTTACGTATACTAAGAATAAAAGGGGTCCTAATATCGAGCCCTGGGGTACTCCCATGACTAATGAGGCGCCAGAAGAGTCGGTGCCATTAATGTTTAATTTTTGTACTCTACTAGTGAGGTAAGACTCGAGTAAGCCAAGTGAGCTGTTCGAAACACCATAATAACCTAATTTTAGTAGCAAAGTCTAATGACCAACACAATCAAAAGCTTTTGATAGATAACAAAATATTCCAATGGCATCCTGCTTTTCCTCCCAAGCATCAAATATATGTTTCACAAGTGCAACTCCTGCATCCGTTGTGTTCCTGCCTTTAGTGAAACCAAACTGTTTGTTATGAAGTAACTTATTGTCTGTAAAATGTGAAAGCAATTGATTAAATATTATTTTTTCAAAAATTTTACTGAGGGTTGGGAGTATGGAAATAGGTCGAAAATTTGAAGGATCACTTTTGTCTCCTGCTTTAAATAAAGAAATGATTTTACTGTACTTCATAAGATTAGGAAACTGATTTTCATCTATACATTTATTGAATATGAATGCAAGGTGAGGCGCTATAGCGGGCACTATTGATTTTATTATATTAGTTGAAATGCCCCAAAGATCCTCGGTATTTTTTATATTTAGTTGTTTAAAAGTTTTAAGTATAGTGACAGAGTCAATATACTGAAAATCAAAGTTAATTCTACATTTATCAACACTAGATTTAAGAAGAGAATTGGCTACGTTTTTTGACGAATTTAACTTATTTGTAGTGGTGATTGGAACATTTGTGAAAAAAGATTCAAATGCATTGGCCACTTCAGAATCAGTTTTAATATGTTTATCATCTATTTTTAACTCGAAGGATCGATCACGTGACTTTGCTTTACAAGTTTCTTTGTTAATAACATTCCATATTGCCTTCGTTTTATTATCAGATTTTTCAATTTTAGCCCGTATATAATTAGATTTAGCTGTTGAACATACTTTTTTGAATAGTTTGGAGTACTTTTTAATCTGTTCAATTACTTGTGGCTCATTAGTAGATGCCTTTGTCTCGTATAATTCATATAATTTCCTTCATCTTTTATAGATTCCAGGCGTAGCCCAATCACTTCACTTAATTTTGAATTGATTTACATTTATTGTTTTTTTAGTGAAAATGTTATCACATTCGTATTTGATTACTCCGAACAAATCTCCGTAATGATCATTAGGGTTTTTATCATTATTCAACTCCAAAAGAGGTACTTTATTCTTAATGTTTTCTTTAAATTTTTCTAATCTATAAGTTGTGATTGGTCTACAAACAATATTTTTTGATAATGGAACATGTTGGTACTTAAATCTAGCTAACTGAACTGCATGATCTGAATTTATAAAATGTATTATAGATTTCTCATCTACATCGCTGTTAGAAAAAATATTATCTAAGCAGGTAGCTGTGGTGCGAGTTGGTTCACAAAAAAAGATTTTGTAAGTTAAAAGATTTAAAAAGGTTGAGGAACCTTAGCGAGTTCTGAGAGTTTTCTAAAATATTAATATTAAAATCGCCACATACAACTATAGTCTTCTTACATTTACATACCTTTTTTAAGGCTTCCTCCATAATGGACTCAAACAGGTAGTAATCTCCAGAAGGAGGTCTATAGACGCTAATAATAATATATTGTTCTAGCTCTGCACATAATAGTTCAATATTTCGCTCACTTGTGAGTGCTACTACGTCTTTTCGGTCTTTTAATTTTAATTTGTCATTAATTAAAATGAGAGACCCACCTCTTATAGCGGAATCTCTAGTACAATCTCTAGTACTCAATAACAATTTATTTTCTAAATACATGTTAATGTCAATCAGATGGAATTTATTTGGATTATGAAATGTCAATGTATTGTTTGATTGTATATATATATATGTATTGTTTGTTTGTATATATATTGTTTGATTTAGCTTATATCTAAGATTGTTTTCGGCCTGTGACAAGCTACGGCTATAAGGAAGTGTGAATAAAATAATGTTTTTAACATGTAATAAGCTCAGTAATTCTAAACAATTTACAATTAAATTTCTGTCTGCATTTCCCCTATCTCCCACCAAAATTAAAAGTGTACAGCTGCTGTTTAAATTACAATTTTTTATTTTTTTTATTATGTTACAGTAAGTTAATCCCTGCATACAATAGTTAGAAACATTTTGTTCTAAATATGAACTAAGTAACTGGCCCATTGATTTCCCTAATTCATCACAAAACATCACTATTTCAGATTTAATCATATTTTGTTTGGTGAAGGAACCACTGGGTTTCTTGTTTGACTCAAGTGAAGGGCTTATGTTTGAAGTCAGCGAGGACTTACAGACCGGCTCAGGACTAATTAAATGGTTGTTTGATGTCAATGTGGAATTTAGACTCATAAGATCCTTCATGGCCAGAATGTATTCCTGATACTCACTTTTAACATTACAATACCTATCAGTCATTATGTCTAGTGATTTTTTTAAATTATTAATTTCTGATTCTAACTTTAAAATATTGTTATTATGATCAGAGATATTCTTTTCAATTAATAATGAATACATGTCAAGTTCATCGCCTAGTTGCCTTCTCTCATTAATATACTTGACTTTTTTGTATTTACTTTTTTGTCTTTTAATAAGTTTTTGTGTTTTTCTTATGTATTTATTAATTTTCACATATTTCTTAATTTTGTTTCTACTGCACTCAACTATGCCCATCTTGTGATTGGAACAATGAGCTGTTAAGGTATCATCCTTTGTTAAATCTATAGTAATTGTGGATTCTAAGCTGGGTTCAGTAGCAACAAGGCTGGGCACACTATCAACTAACTCCTCAAACAAGTTATGGGTATGGGATACTATGGTGTCACGTTTCTCAGCCTCAAGGTTGGAAATGAGGTGGTGGGCTTCGTGCAGTTCCTGTTCCAAGACTGACATGCGCTTGAGACCCTGTTCATACTCGTCACTACACTCTCTGAACCCAGTCACAATATTTTGTAATCTGTCCCGCTCATCTAACACTAACCTATTATCTGTGTGCATCTCAGCCATCTGCTTTTTTATGAAGTCGTATTTATTTAGGCTATCTAATAGTTCCTTTTCATTTTCATCTCTTTCCCTATGCAACTGTTTAATCAACGTTTTGGATACCTCTAATTTCTTCAATGTCAGGTCAAATTTTCTCAAGATATCTTCTTGTTTAGCCTCATCACGGCGAGCAGAATACATGCTACGTGTGACTGGCATTACGATATTATAAATTTATACTGACTTAGATACTAAAAAGCTACCTGATGAAAACACTAAGTACACAAATAAATACGTAAGTAATGTCAAAAAGAATAATTGAATACACTACAACTTCAAAAACTAACAGGTACGATAATAAGTAGTTATTTATAAGTACGATTACCTGTATAAAAATCACTCAAATCACATTAAATCCGAGTTGAATAAGTTTCACTTTTAAAATTTTCAACCAGTCATTGACTTTCACAAAACAAGAAGAGAAGACAAAATCAGCAGTACGCAAATATCACTAATTTCTTATTTATTTTACACTGGTTTTTACCTAGATACACTTTGATAATGGTAAGATTGTGTTTTGTGATTTTTAAAATAAATACAAGACGAAATGCGAACAGATGTTAGCCGTAGTGTTGCCACAACCCAAAAAAAACAATCGAATATTGGTAAAACTATCGAAGTTCATCATGTTTTTGAAAGAGCCCCTTAATAAAAATTGTGCGGTTGGGGAACCCCCGTCAGGAACGAAGTTCGTTACGCAACTGCAACGCAACCTAACCTGGGTTTGGGTTGATTTTCGTATTACTAACGACGCCGACGCTAAATTAAAAAAGAAGCGGACCATATTTTGGCTTCTGCCTCCGGCTGGGAACCACTGATAACCGTAACGTGACGATTTCTACTAAATCGCACTACCCGTAAGCCGCGTTAGAAAACTTCGTTCCAAAAATTTGATCAATAACATTAAGTAAATTTACCAAAAAGTTTCTAAAGACAATAGTTTGTAATGTGACTGGCCGAAAACAACAGATGCCATCGCCCGATTATTCACACCAACATAAAAGTTCCGTCACACAATACCGGCCATCGAACAACGGACTTTTTGTTACACATTGCAAGAAAATTTCTAGAAAATTACGGTTCTCCTTAATCGAAAACCACTTTTTATACAAGTATTTAGGTAATTAATAAGTTGGTATAGCGATGACAACCAATTAGTCGCTTAGATTAGATAAAGCCACGATAAACGCTAGGAGATAGTGTTCTTCAGGATTTAACTAACCTTTGTAACGTTACTCTTACGTTACAGTCTGACGCAGAGTAAAGGTAACACAATGAAAGAACACATGTTATCTTAAAGATAAAGAAATTACAGTTTAATAGAGGGAATTATAATAAATACATTAGGATTATAAAAAGGTGAAACGATGATGATGAATTAGTTGACAAGCACCGCGCCGGCGATGTGCGCCAGGCACAAGTGACAGCAGGGTCCGAGGCTCCCAGTGCCTCGACAGGGCAGCGGTGCGGCAGAATCCGGAGTGAGTGCGAAGCTAATAGGTGTCACTGAGAAATTAAAAGGTGTTAAAGATAAAGATCACCTTATCAGTTTCTTCTTGACTTCAGAGAGATTTCTTCCTCCTGGTCCTAGGAATCCTGATTCCTCTAGGACCCAGGTTGTAATTGTAGAATCAAGGTCCAGCGGCTTCCAGGATGAAGACTTTGATGGTAGTCAACTTAGATATTTCAAAGATTAAAAGTACTCGTAATAGAAGACTGTGAGAGGTTTCTCCGATTGCAGGCGGTGGTAGAAAGTCGTGAGGAAAGAAATGGATTTATAATAACACATCGTAGAATGGATGAGATAAAGAATGGCATTGATGAGATTGGAGTTTAAACATCAACAAACCTAATTGCCTAAAATAGAATAAAAAATAAATCAGTAGTGACATGACATATAATGTCACTCAAAAGTATGTAAAAACACAAGATATAAAAAGAATGAAAAAATTACAATGGTAAGAAATTATGCACATGATACCTTTTATATAAAAAATGAAAAAAACAGTAATGAAAAATACCTACACAATCTTGGTTTAAAAAAGTAAAACTCGTCTTCTATTTTCAAAATCGTATTTTTTTAAATTGTTATTCCATTTTCGAATGACGTTTCGTTTGTTTAAAATTTTGGTTTTTTTTTGAAGTTCATGACTTATTTTTGTTTATGGTTTTAACCTTTAATTATTTTAATCGGTTGCCATTTTCAACCGGATCAACCATATTTTCATGTAGCGACAAAAATAATTAACTGCTTCATTTCGTACTGTTACTTTCGAGAGGAAAGCTATTAGAGCGAATAAGACGTGAACGCATTAATTTGTTTTTCTAAGTACTACAGTAGTTCGGAGAAAAATTAACGAAATCAGCTCCGCTAGTATATACTTACCTTTATATGTGCACGTAATAAGGGTCGAGCCTATTGTCGCTTACCGGAAACTTATGTTGATCGGTAGGTCCCCCATTTGCATGTGACGTGGGCTATAAGATGTGACGTAAGAATGAGTCGGACCTTTGTGTTTTATTTGTAGATATACTTTAGAGGTACTTATGTTACTTTTTCTTAAACATTCAATAAAATTATCACGTACCTATGCTAAATTCATTTCGCCCTCCATTTTCATTAAGAGACATTTTTATATTAACCAACTCTCATACAGAATAAAAACCTTTATAGGCCAGAATTCAAAAACCCATACAAAAAAACTGGATATAAATATTTATCTCCAATCTCCCAGGAAAATACCGAGACAAACATACATCAAGGCTCTGTTTCTTCAAAGAGGTCCTAATCCAAAAAATAAACCACCTGAAATCCCTTAATACGGAAAGGGGCTACATACAGGAGGTGTAATAAAGGTACCTACACGCGGACGCCTCAAGAATTACAAAATAAAAGAAAACTCACGAGGGCGCACAAAGTCCACAATGTCAAAAAAGTCTCCAACGTCAACAAACAAAATAAAAAAAAAACTCCATATTCTTAATTTAACTTGAGTCACTCTTACATCCCTGCTTCAAAATTACCAATTTCAAATGACCCGCCTCACTTCCTTTATATTCAACTTACAGACGTTAAAAAAGCCGTTACATGAAATCGTAAAGTTCAAAGTATACTGGACACGTGACACGAATGGGGAGGCAAAAGTAAGCAAGCTCCCCATTTCTTCAGGCAGTACAGAACTGTTATATGTATGATACTTGGGCGATTTTGTTCGTGGTTCACCTTAACACGTCGTTTGCGGTAACTTATACGGAGAAGGAAAAATTGGGCCATTTATTAACTGTAAGTATTTCTTTTTACTGAATCTAAGGAGTTTTTGGTAAAGTAATTTAAATAAGTCGCGTCTATAGAGAGTATATTATTATATAACTACATATTTATGTCATTGGATACAACCATTAATTAATCTAGGGGCATGGTAGAGTTCACATGACAATGAGACACTGAAGGGCAAGGCGCGGAATATCTACTAACTTGAAGAGTTTCATTATATTTTGTAGAGCCTCAAGACCAAAAACATAATGTAAATAAAATACGTATGTTTCAAATGTCTATAGATAATTCTAATTAATATCCATAAAAGAGAGCACGTTAAGCTGTCGGTCTAAGTTGTCATACAAACATCTATGGCGGTCGTTAGGGGTAGTGGGAGCCCTAAATAGACACCGCCATCAAAAATAGCTACAGCACTTCGATGTCGCGCATAGGTTGTGGAGGTCAGATGGCACTCGCCGGTCAGACGGTCACGGAAAATATCGAAGTTCAGCCGAATCGCAGTTAGATTGGAAAGGCAGCTGGTTTTAACTTCTAGCATAAAGGTATATCGTATCGTACCTTTAATATTATCACGATAAACTACCAAACTCCAAATACAATCTCGATACATATTTTGTTATCCGGGATTGATAATTCCATCAAATCCAGGAAATGATTAAGGAATTTTATGAGTAAAAAAATTGGGATTGATAAATCCCAGATAACAAAAATATGGATTTAGATTACATATTGAATTAGGTTACGTAAGTCACGTTAATTTATCAGTTATCATCTCTTATTTGTTAACTTCTAAAGATATTTTGTCAAATATATGTCAGATATTCTTAATGTTTTTGATGATGAGAGATCATCAAAAACATCAGCCAATTGGCCCCCACTACTGGGCATAGCCTGCTCCTCTGCTTCAACGAACGCCTCAACATCGGGCTTGTACTGCTGTGTCCAGTGGCTTCCCGCGACCTTTACAATTCCATACATGTGACGTTCACTATGTGGTCAGTCCACGTTCTTGCAGAGCCAACGCTGCCACGCTGCGTCTTCTAATTGTACAGAAAGAATAAATTTTAAAAGAACACTAGACGCAGAATTTTAAAGAATAAAACAAAGTCTAATTAAAACTCACATAAAAATTCATCTCCCGTTCCACGATCAATACCCAAAAAACGTCCCTAATCTCTCCCTTATCAACTTGTCACAAACTTAAGCAACCCTCCCTCATATACACACGCACACACACACTACTCATTATTAAGGGTAACTAATCACTGGGCTGAACGAAAAAAATTCGAATTTTTTTATTCATTAACCACCCTCATCTTAGGCTGATGTCCCTGAGGAGTACAGAAATGTACGGAGTCGCATTATAATTAACTGTCATGGAATATTAGAAACATTTTCATGTAATCTTTTTGGTTTATTAAAGACGAGGTAGCTGATTACCGCGGCTTCGCCCACGTGATACAGTTTTCTCATCGCAATACTCACACTACCGTGATAAAAAGTAACATAAATCATTCAGGGATAATATAGCTACGAGTACATAACAGTGAAAGAATTTTCAAAATCGGTTTCGGAGTTTTTAAACCTATTGAATGCAACGTAATGGTAAGAAATTATAATGAAAGCATGATGAGGAAAAACATACTTTCAACTTACCAGTGCTGCAAAGTGGAAGACAGAGGAAACACTGTATTTATGGCACCCACATATTACCCGAAATTTGTTAATGTCATATAACTAATTGGGATCAGTCTATTGCCGCAGTGTTACGTTCGTTGATTGGCAGGTAGATAACTTGCAGGTGAGGTAAGTACTTGTCTTGTATAAATTATTGGATACCTAAGATAAACCAAATAAGCCAATATCATAAATAGAGAGATCCCTTTCATAATAATAAATGTCTCCTGCTTTCCAGTCTAACTGTGATTTGGCTGAACTTCGATATTTTCAGTGAAGCGACTGCCATCTGACCTTCACAACCCATGGGCGATATCGAAGTTCTGTAGTTAGACCGGTCGGATTTTAAGGGCTACAACTACCCCTAACGACTGCCATAGATGTTCGTATGACAACCGGGACCGACGGCTTAACGGAGGGGTCTCAGTGTCTTGAGAAATGGTCACCCATCCTAAGACCGGCCAAACCTTTGCAATGTATTAATATTGTCGGTTACCACTAGACCACGACCCCCTCAATAATAATAAATGTCTGAAACTGTTATTTTTATTAAAAAAGTATCCAACAATTAGTGTCATAAAGTCATAAGTCTAATTACAGTCTACATACATCAAAAAAGTTTAGTGTTTAGGTTATCTCCATAGAAGTCTGTAACCATCTCTGCATACGACGCACACTCGTCAGCCTACTAAAGCATGAATTTGCATATTTGCTCGCTCACTAAGTGCAATAGCTTGTTTCTACGCACTTCATACATTCTTCTATTCACAATTTAGAACAATTGTTTAATTAATACTGTTTTATGTTAACGAATATTCGTAAGATTCACATTCAATGACAGTACAAATACCTGCCGTTCTTTTATGAACACCTCAAGCATTAAGACACAAATTCACTTTTCAGTCAATTAAAGCTAAGGGGCCTACAAGCATCTCTAGGACCGAAGTTGTCTAATGGGCCTCTATATGCGCATGCTATCCCATGCTGCCTGGTTGTAAGTGGCCCAGGATGGGGATAATTAAGTAAGTTGAAGTAAGTTGAATCGTCCATCCTACTTATTTTTGAATTAAATAAATATTTTTGGACATTCGTACACAATGTGTTATGGGATCTAGACGACTGATAAACATACTTATATATTTCTACATAGAAAACACCCATACTCCGAAACAAATATTTGTGGTTCACACAAATAATTTGAATCGACCGGGAATCGAACCTGGGACCTCAGGTCCAGCAGTCGCATACTCATACCACTGCGCCACCGAGGCAGTCTATTATATAATATATATTGCTATTTTCTGGCCCAAAAAATAAGTTTCGCCATCCAACGTGGCAACACAGCCAGCATTCTGGGAACCTTCTCAGTCGGCAATGACGCGAAGGATTTTTTAAACGATATTTTGTAATGTAAATATTTTTAGTAGTATAATTATGTATATTTTGTACATTTTAATTCTTATTGTAAATAAATAAAATACAATAAACATTATTAGATATAACGAATGATGAGATATAATGAATGTAATTACCTGCATCTATATGTAGTTTATTAACCTGCATCTAACAGCATTTATATCTCCTCTTCCAGACTCGTTGGAAGATATCTCTTTAGAGATAAGTGGCATCTTTGTAAACTACCATGGTATAATGTTGGATCAAATTATGTACTTCCTACGTGTACCATGAATAAATAAATAAACAGACACACACACATATCAGGTCTATATCCCCGAAGAGGTAGGCATAGGTGCATTACACACCCACAATTTGCCAGTATTTTTAGTCCCACGTAATAGGGGGTCAGCCTATTGCCACCACCGGACACACATATATTGAGTTATGTCCAAAATGGCCGAATGAATTTTATAAAAAGTAGCAGCTATATTGTAATTTAAAAAAAAATTGAAACCCGTTGAAATGTTGATTAAAGGAAACAATTCTTACGTGCCAAACGCGATGGCACAGCCAATTAAAGTCCTGGGCGTCTCGGACTAATAAATAAAGAGAGAATAAATAAGAAAGTTTGTAATATGTGAAGTGGTTGTTGGGAGTGTATTGAAACGTTTTGTTGTTGGTTGTTTGTTTGAGTTGGTTGTTGGATCACGTTTAAACACTGAAACAGATTTCAATGAATATTGGCATTAAAGACACAAAAGAATATTACACAATTTCATAAAATGACACGTGAGAAATTTTTAACCCGGTAGTTGGACCCGGGGATTGCCAGTGACAAAACTGTTCCACAGTTTTTGGCTTCAAGCAATACCGACACTATTCTCATTTTTCGGATACCTTATAATAAATTTGAATAAAATATGACGCGAGTCATTTAGATGAAAATCAAAGAAAAATACCACGCCGTATAAAGGCAGTTATAGGAGCGGCCGTCAAACAAACGCTTTTCTTAAGCAAAGCGCACCTAATTTCAATATCCGAACGGAACGTGGACTGTTCGGAAACTCTCCTCGGGGAATAAATTACTCCGTCTATTCAATATTTCATCAGGCCGAGAGGCCGACTCTGAATATTCAAAACTAGAGGAGACACGTAAAAGCACGCGCAAGCCATTTTTCGCGCCTATCATCTTGGTAACAAAACGCACTCGTAATTACCCCTCCCCGCCGCGCCCCGCTCGTGGATCCCCCCTTGCCCCATAGTGTGGGGAGAGGGGGCCGCCCAGTGACAATTATTGATCAAAAATTCTCTCTCTTCTTTCGCAAAAGAAAACTTGGACGGGTTATGTGTGAACCGGTATAGCTTGATATTTGTAATTAGATGTTTTAATCATTATTTTTATTTAATTATTTTTTCGTATAGATTCGTCAATAACCATTTTTAGCGTAACCGTTTCAATTCTTATATAACTTAATTTGTAATGTAAATGTATACATGGGGCACACTAAAAGTTTTGCACTTCTAGCTAATCGGAACTATTTGAATTTCGAATGTTATATTTTTTTAAACGTCGGAAATAATTTGTCAATTGTTTTTATCCCACACAAAGTTCTACGTATGAAACGAAAATGGAATTAAGTCGAAAAGATGAGAGGTTTCACTTTTACCAATTCCGAAGAGGCAGTGATAGCGTTCGATCAGCACGTAGAAAACATACCTTCAGATCTGTGGTCCTCCTGATTTAAAAAATGGTTCGATCGCATGAAAAAATGTTTAAAATGTAAAGGAGAGTATTTTAAAAAGCAATAAACATAATATTTTGGTTTTAACATGTTGTTTTATTAAGTTACGCAAAACTTATAGTGTGACCTACGTATAAGTGATAATAAAGGAATAAAATGTGGAATGAAAAGTTTTCTATTAATAACCGGGTTTTTGTTTTTACTCTTATTCCATATTACTTTAACAGTAACGCAATCATCTATATACCATACAATAATTTAAGAATCCTACTCAACTCTCTCACTGTCTCTCTACTCTCTGTACGCAGACCTGACTTATACACTAATACACCTGAAGGTTTTACCGCTACATAAGGTATAATATATATTATTATTATAATGATTAATATATAAGAATATAATGACTTTTAATGATTATAAGAACCACTAACATATTTATGTCGGAACCTACCTATTGATTATTATTATAATGTACGTATTATTTTATTATTCTTTCTGCCCTTGAAACCAAAATTTACCTATACATAAATCATTGCCTCATTTTTTGCCAAACAAGCACCACACACATAGTTTAAGTTCTATCTCAGACAATGACGATGACCTTCATACTCTCTCTTGACATCATCTAAGCATCAGGCTGATAAAGTTTACATAACAACACAAAAAAGTCGATTAACCATCAATTTAAAAATTATGACAAGTATCAAAACTGTGTAGTCGATGCACTCGCGGCCGCCTCGGCATATTAATTGCACGCGGCGCTACCGGGCGGGTGGCAAGACATGGGGAGGCGCGGCCGCGAGGTCAACCGTCGCCTCGCCATTGTTTTGTGCGTGCGACTGTACTTTCCAACCTATCTATACATTTCTTAAACAAAGTGGGGTAAAGAGTTTTGTACATGTATACCCAAATTGCAATTGGAAATTAAAGAATAACAAATCGTAGGGGGTGAAGTATTCTATGTTGTAATCACTAGCTTATGCCCGCGACGTCGCTCGCGTGGAATTATTTGTTTTCAATAACCACGGTAACACATTACTGGTATATAAAGTAGCTGTAAATCTAGGAGGTCAGCTAACTGCGTGCCAAATTTGATCAAAATTAGTACAGCAAACGGCTAAACAAGTATGAAAATACAAACATTCGTCTGTATAATATTAAATTGGTACCTACCTACTTTCAAAAAATTAGTTTTTTTTTAATAATTTATTGTTAAGTTTTTCTCCGTGTGCTGTAGATTACTTTTACTAATTAATACGTACATTTTTATATGAAGTCTCAAATAAAGAAGTTCTTATAACGAAGTATCGTTTACATTGCAAATACGAATATTTGGCAAGCAATACAATTTATATTTATATTTCTATCCAGTATTCCGTGGGAACGGATTGTTTCTCCCCACTCTCCCCTCTATATTATGCAGGACCACTCCAAGTGCAGTCCGTCGCATAAAGCAAATCGGAAAACCGATCGGTTAACTTCGATTCTCGACGCTTCTGCACAATATTGTGTTTGTAAGCCATGTATGGAAATCAATCCGCAAACACAAACATACCCTATCTCTTTCTCAAATATTACAAAAAGAGAATACCGACAAGGACAGCAACCACCGAATTGGTGTTAATTTACAGATGGCAATTATAATTTTCTTATTCATGTCCCTTTCTTGCGTTGAATTTTTTTGTTATCTGTCTCTTTTGCGACGGGGGGTTAAGATAAAGCGGTGAAGACGCGAGATATGTAGAATTTTTTAATAAAAACCGCGCTTCTGTGTGCTCTAAGTGATATGCCTTGTTCTTTTTAATTTCGTTGCGAATGCGGCTGCAGTAGGGATCATCTATCATATTTTTTTTATCTTTGCCTCCATATAGCTCGGTATGAAGATTTCGCATGGGATATGAATATTGATTGTTCCGCTCGCGACTAATGAAAGCTTGATTGGTGTGCGATGTTGATGTGTAATGAACCCGCAGGGAATAAACAAGAGCGTAAAAGGTTTTTATACGAGTTATTTTTCATTTAATTGGACCGGTTTTCCCTTAGAAATGACAGACTAAAGCTTTTGCATTTTTATTCAGGGAAATGAAGATAATATTTTGAATGCATAATATTGTTACAATAAAGACTATTCAAACATTTTGGTATTAGTTGTCTAGTCCTTTTGTACCTAATACCTACGTAACTAGTTCTGCTTAGTTGATGACTCCATGTTATAATCTTGGTTTTTTTTTCGGAAAAGAACAATAAAACTCTATGATCGCTAAAATTTGTGAGGTATATTTTATATTTATATTTTTGGACATTCTCACACAACGTCATCTAGCCCAAATTAAGCTAATATAAGCTTGTGCTATGGGATCTATTGGGACTGATAAACATACTTATATAATTCTAAATACATACTTACTACACAAAGAATACACCCAAACTCCGAAACAAATATTTATGGATCACACAAATATTTGATTCGACCCGGGGATCGAACCCGAGACTCCGGAGCCGAACACTACCAACCACGCCACCGAAGCAGTTATATGAGTTATAATCACCGTTCAATAATGAATTACATATATTTATGTTTAGAATATTTACTAAACAATATCAAAAGTCAAATAAGTAACTCATCCCAGGCTGAACCTGGTGGAAAGGTACCCAGGACGTTAGCGGCATTACCCCACTAGATGGTGGTGGCCAATCTTTGCACCAGGTACGCGAGGGTCACCTGTCTTTTAATGCAACCGACAACTGAACTGAACTAGGTATACCTAACTACATAGATACCTATTCAAATTTCCCCGTAACGATCGTTTAATGTCGTAGAAACGTAGCATATCAACTTTATCATTATGCGCACGCGCCGCTACACATGTGTAGACTATGCTACATAGTGTGTAGAAGACATCAACGCATGCGTGCTACGAAAGTGACATGTTACATTATGATTGTAGGAGGTTTATTGAAATAGAGACAACGTTCACCTGAAGAAATAATAAAAAAATGTAGCGGTAGATTGTTCTTGTAAATATGGCTCAAGTATTCACTCAACGAAAACGTTTTATGTGACTAACTACGAGTATTAACTAAAAAAGAAATGCGTAGGTCACACTATAAGTTTTGCGTAACTTAAAAAAACAACATGTTAAAACCAAAATATTATGGTTATTGCTATTCAAAATACTCTCACATTTTAAACATTTTTTCATGCGATCGAACCATTTTTTTAAACAGGAGGACCACAGATCTGAAGGCATGTTTTCTACGTGCTGATTGAACGCTATCACTGCCTCTTCAGAGTTGGTAAAAGTGAAACCTCTCATCAAAGCTTTGATTTTGGGGAAAATACAGAAATCACAGGGTGCTAGGTCGGGGCTATGCGCAGGATGGGTGACGAGTTGTACTTTTTCGGAAGCTAAAAATGACTTTGTTTTGTTGGCCGTGTGTGAAGACGCGTTGTCATGATGTAGGAGAACGCGGCTTTTGGGTCGTCTTTCGCGAACTTTTTCTAACACCCTGGGTAAACAAATGGTAGAATACCACTCGGCATTAACACTCTTTTGATCTTCAAGTGGAATTGTACAGATGGGACCCGTAGCTTACAAAAAAAAATGCGATCATTTTTTTACCAAACGTTTCCCGCCTGCCTCACTTTTGTTGGCTTGTTCTCATTTTCAAACCCCCATTCACAAGATTGCTGTTTTTTTTTCGGATTCAAAACAATGAATCCACATTTCGTCTCCTGTGACAATGTCATAAACAGCATTAGAATGTCCGTGGTCGTACTTCAGTAGCATCAATGAGCACCATTCCACGCGAGCCCGCTTCTGCTCCGCTGTCAGTTCATGAGGGATCTAACGACAACAAAGTTTCCCAACTTTCAATTCTTCGTGTAAAATTTTCTGGATTTGACTCATACCAATCCCCAAGTATTCCTCGAATTGTTTCATAGGTAATCCGCGGGTTTTCTTCAATTAACCGCTTAACAGTAGCCACATTATTTTCGTTGACGGCAGTTGAAGACCGCACTTCACGAAATTCGTCATGTAAAGAAACTCGACCTCTCTCAAATTCAGCAAACCATCGCCTCACGGTGCTCAAACAAGGTGCAAGGCACAGTCTTGCGGAGAGAGAGAACTTTTAAAATTATAAAAAATCATCGCTCTAAAATCTTTTCGACTTAATTCCATTTTCGTTGCATACGTAGAACTTTGATGTGTGATGAAAACAATTGACAAATTATTTCCCGCCCATAGTTTTTTTATTGAGCGGAGTTTACGAAGCTCTTTCTTAGACGACTCGTGTATTTCGTTTGTGATCGAACTCCTCGTAAACGACTGGACCGATCTTTTTGAAATTTGGCACGGTCATAGTGACCATCACCGTGAGTGCATATATCTGAATTCATAAAGATCGGTCCAGTCGTTTAGGAGTTCGACCCGGATCGACAAACTCAGCTCAATTATTGCAACAGCATACCTAGTTACTAAGTAGGTTGCAACGTTTAAAAAAATATAACATTCGAAATTCAAATAGTTCCGATTAGCTAGTGTGCCCCATGTATACGTTACTTTAAGCCCAGGCATAGGTACCAAGTGAACGAGAAAATTAAACCACCCGGGTGCAGCCGTAGGTGTTAGCTAGTATGTATGTCTCAATAATCAATCTGTTCTGAAAAAAATATGGCCGGTTTCTGAATTGAGAATTTGAAGTTGAGCATCCACTGATGTCAAAATGTCAAAATTCAGGAACAACATTTTGACATTTGATGTGCTCAATTTAGAAACCGTCCGATAATAAACCAAATTGATTCAGAAAAAAACTGATTCTTCTCTGTTTAAAAAATCTACCAATTTTAAAGCTCGACTATGGCCACATTTTCGACAACACTTTGAATTTGAATTTAGAATATGAAATAAACATAAACTTTATAGGTACTGGCAGTTTGGTATAAAGGCAACAATTCGAAATTTAAATTAGTTGTGGAATTTGTATCTTGTAACTCTTGAAAACGATTCCTACCATAGATAATTATGCTGCAAGTAGCCTCTAATTTTGAAACCATTGATGTCCTTTAGGTATAAAATACTTTGTATACATATACCAATAAATAGGTACAACTTTGTTCGTCGTTACCAAGTTCATAATGAAGGCATAATTTAGTTTACACTTGGGTTCAAACCTAAAACGAAGACTTCGAAGCCTTTGTAAAGTAAAAATTAAATTATACCCCATTATTCCCCTTTCAAATTATTATTCTCTTTAAAATTTTGTTTATGGTCAAACTTATTTTGAACTATATATCTTCGTCTTTCAAAGCTCTTCCAGAATTTTACGTATTCTAAAAAAAAACGTATGTGCTAAACCACACGACTAAAGTAAAACTTTTTGAGATAAGAGGGATAAAATGTGTGCTCGCATCTCTCTCTCTCTCTCTGTCTCTCTTGCCCCTACAGTATACAAAACTTAAGTCTCTCACATTTTACGTAACGATCACACTATTCACAATGCATTCACCAGCTTACCCATGGGCGATATCGAAGCTCTGTTATTTGTTTCAGGGCTTTAAGTACCCGTGACGACTGCCATAGATATTCGAACCGAGATTATGAGAATCGGGACCTACGACTTAACGTGCTCTTCGAGGCACGGATGAACAATCTTATATATTTCTAAATAAATACTAAATATAGATAGAATTATACGGCTCAATGTCTAGTGATAACCGACAATGTTAAGACATTGCAAAGGTTAAGCAACATCTAGTCAGGTCGTTCTTAGGATGGGTGAAAATTTCTTAAGACATAAAGTCACATAAAGTCCCGGTTATCATACGAACATCTATGGCAGTTGTTAGAGGTAATAGGAGGGACCGGTCTAACTACAGAACTCGTATATGGGTTGTGGAGGACAGATGGCAGTCGCTTCACGGAAAATATTAAAGTTCAGCCGAAACGCATTTAACTGGGAAGCCGACCCCAACTGAGTTGGGAAAAGGCTCGGTGAATGATGACATAGATAGAATCATAAAAAAAAATCAAGCTTTTATCGTCATAATATTGCATTATGCACTTTTCATGCGCGTAAGTTTATAAATTTCAGCTTAATCAGAAAACGGGCAGTGTGTCAGATATGATTACACACGGACATCGGGACAGGTAAAAGTAAATAAAAGCTTATAAAATAGCCTAAATAGAAAGTAAACAAACATTTGTGGTTCACACAAATATTATAATTCGACCCGGGAATCGAACCCGGGCCCTCAAAATCTCAGTCGCATACACAAAAATACACATACCACTGCACAACCGAGGCAGTTCAAAAATAATACGACCCTGAAATCATTCACATACTTCCAATCACTTTACAAAATGTCGTGTCGAATCCTGTATCCGATCACCTATCGTAGCGGAACGCATCTGTATGATGACTTGCCCGTTCCTGTCACCCCCCAGTAGTTGCGCGTGAAGGAATCAGACCGAGATTGGAAATAGTATAACACAACTTTAAAATTGTACATGAAACTTTCAACCATAGATCTCATGTTATACAGTTTAGAATGCCTTAAGTTTAGCAAACTGCCGTATGATTTACTTTATAGGACTTTTGAATTTATTTTCTTGGTAGTAAAGATGTGATTTGGTTGGTAGTTGATAGGTGTGAAGAATGGTCAGTGTATTTAAAGACAACGTTCTGGTCTGTGTGTTGCGAGACGAATCGTCTTCCGGCGGGCGACGTGATTTCTTGAAGAAAGTTGAATCAATGGAACGCAGTGGACATTGGCCCCTGGATTGTATCAACATTGTGAATGTTAACGAATCGGTAGCGGTATTTAGCTAGTCTTGTCATGATGCATAAGCGGAGATTTATACTAGAGCGGGCCGTGTTCAAGCCGGGTGCAGCAGGAACGGAGTTGTACCTAAAGACGACACGGATCAAGAACTGACGCTCTACAAAATTTATGCCCGCATCTCATTCACACGCTACATTGCAAAAAGTGTAAATTTTTTGTCAGCCCGCCATATTGATTTTTATTAATGTCACGGGATTTAGTGACGCTCCGGGTAGCCAGTGGAAAAACTGAACGCTACAGAAGGTCATTTACATACATACACACAAAATTAAGTAGTAAGTACTGGAGTTACCAAGGCAATCCGTCTTGTATATATTTTTAAGGCAAATGAAAAATAAACAAAAAGTACCTGTGCATATCTATCGGTATGTAACTAATATTATAAATCCGGTGTTTATTTGTTAGTTTGTTTGTTTATTTTTATCCTCTTTACGGCCCATCGACTGGACGGATTTAGATGAAAATTGGCATAGGCTTAGTTAGGAGAAGAAAATAGGATTCATTAAAACTATTCCACGCGTTAGCTGCGGGCAAATGCTGTTACAAAATAAATGCAAAATGGTCATAAATTCTTCATAGTTAGACTATGTACTCGTATATCGTCGATTGACGGTGGCACTTGGTGGAATTTGCTACACATATTGCACAAAAACACATAAGTATACATTTCCACTGTTATAATTTTTTTTTACTGACCGGTTTCACCTCACCGCATCATCAGAGATTTTAATATACTTAGTTTCAATAAATCACCTAATGATATCGTACTACATATTCATAAGGAAATCAAAAATATTTTTTACCAATGGAAAATTATTTGTGTTTTTGTGCAATATCTTCATAGTCACTTGCACATTCGTTCCGGTTTCGTTTTGGTCACATTTTAATCTGTATTTATTACCTTTAAACAAATGATAAGTTTAACCTGCAAATTATGAACTCTATGTAAGTAATATTCCTTATTCTGTGCTATTCCCTATTCTCTGCTATTATCTCTAAGAAAAATTAAAAAAAAAAACATAAAAAAAGAATCAACTTTAAACATTCCTTTTTTGAACTTACAAAAACCCAGTAACCTGCGCTCTTTTAATTTCAATAGTGGGGTCGCGTTCAAGGCCACCGCCCGCGAGGGGACCATTCAAGATCAGCTGTTTTTTAAGTCTGTGCATAGTTATAATGGTTCTGGTATTATGAATTAAGTACACTTATGTAATTGAGGTTACAATCCTCAATTACATAAGTGTACTTAATTGTCAATAATTAACTTAGTCGGACTATTCTATAGGTTTGAATAATATATAATCATGCAACTAAAAACAAAGTTACTGATTCTCTGTTACAAGAATAACAGTTAGTTTAATTTAAAATATAATAGCCTATCTTAGTACTACCTAAATAAAATACTTCTTTAGACCGACACATAGTAGGTAAGAGTACGTTCTACGTCATTTATACATTAAACCTTTCCGATTTAAGACTAAAGTTTTGTAAGTATAATGTCGAAACTGTTGCAACATTTACACATAGCCAACTTAAAAACTACCAGTTGCATCTAGAAGTTTAGGGGCTCGATAAAAGTAGCCATAAACCACGAACCGTGGGCAGAGGGCAGCGTGGCGGCGAGGGGGCGGTAGTGAGGGGTGCGGGAGTGTCGGTCATCTCCCCCTTTTTATCTCCGCAAGTCAAGGGCGCGTGGGGCAGGTTCGGCTGGCCGGCGGCTATTGACATTCTGTTTTCAAATTTACCTACTTTTTTTTCCATTGTCCGCAACTTTTTAATATGGCGGGGTCGACGAACTAAATGGCCAGTGTGGCCTATTACGTAATCGGTTTTATAACCATTGCGTTTTAAAAGAATAATGTTTTGTTTTTAATTGTCAATTTGTCAGTGTTTACAGTTATTGCGAAATCGAGTTCAGTTTATGTTTTTAGATTTGTTAAGCTTTTGATTTTAATTGAGTTACAATGTAGAGATTATTTTTATTGGTGGTATTATGTCAAAATACAGAAGGATTTGATATCAAATGGTTGTGAGGCATGTCCGGTACCTGAGCAACACACTGCAGAAGTATCTTTTATAAATAGTTTTTACAGAAACTTTGATGAGGTTCTTTCGTAGACTCATAATATTATTATTTATTTATTTTATTAGCTGTCCCGGCGAACTTCGTACCGCATAAAATTTTACTTTTAAACCTTCCCTGAATATTCACAAATATTTTAAGACTAAAGTTAGCCAAATCGGTTTAGCCGCTCTAGAGTTTTAGCGAGACAAACGAACAGCTAGAAAAAATGTAATATTCTCAATAGGTTTAGTTTAGACTCAGTCTAAGGGTATGTACCTTATAACTGGACAAACATGATAATATACTGTTCTATTTTTACTGTCCCCGATGTACTCCCCGTGAACTAAGTTACCGAGACAGTAAGAGAACAGGTCCCTTCTCCTTAGAACTCCTGCCCACTCCTGCAGTCGCTATGACGAATCCTTCACTATTCAAGCTGTCAGACTATGGAACTCGCTTCCACATGACATACGTGCGAGCCTTTCGTTGGACATCTTTAAGAGACGAGTTCGGGAACACTACCGAACTAATAGGTAATGTCTCCCTTCGTTTTTATACACATTTATGTATGATTTTTGTATGTAAATAACTGTTTCTCTTTTAGATTTAAGTGTGTACACCTTATGTATTTGTCTTTTATTGTAGGTACCTATAGTAAGTATTTACTTATATTCTCTACCCTTTCTACCCTATGCTTTGATTTGTTTAACTTCTCTTCTCTCCTATGTATGATATTTATCCTGTAAAACTATAAGGTCTACTGGAAGAGATGTCATTTTAATTTAAGTACGCCTGTAAATATATTAATGATGTTTGTTTTCTTCGATGTACAAAAAGTATAAATAAATTAAATAAATAAAGAGAATTAGGTTACCAATGTTTTCATCACCTAAGCTTCTAATATTCAGCCTTTTTAGTCTCAATTATCAAATCATATAACGCTCAAATAGTTCATCGGTGTTAAAACTCAGTACAAAACACGAAGTAACCACGATTGGTCCAGATGAGCGAGATGTACGATATCTGTTTCTTACACAACTTCATATCACCATCACTAGTGTTATCGACGTTAGCATCTGTTGCAGTTAAAGTGCAAACTCAGACATTTCTACATAATACTGTAGAAGGTACAATTTTCCTTTCTTACAATACTTTAAAATTACACTTTATTCTTCATTATCCGTGGCCATTCTTTACGCTGTATACGTTTACTAACTGAGGCATTTGTCTTCGTTCTTTTTATTTTTATTTTTGGCATAAATATCTACCGTCTCTACCACAGTAAAGACCATCTATGTATTATAAGGCCACTAATAATTCATCATCCACCGAGCCTTTTCCGAATGCAGTTGGGGGTCGGTTTTCCAGTCTAACTGCGATTCGTCTGACCTTTCCGTAAAGCGACTGTCATCTGACAGCCCATAGACAATATCGAAGTTCTGTAGTTAGTCCGGTCGGTTTTTGTTTTAGGGCTCCAACTACCACTAATTACTGCCATTGATATTTGTATGACAACAGGGACCGAGCGGCTTAACGTGCTCTCCGAGGGCATTAATAATTATTATATCTACAATTTTTGAAAGTATTTGAAAACTTCGGAATTGCGGCAGATTATTCGACTATTCAATAAAGGCATCATTAGTATCATAACGAACTGAGTGAGACAAAATTAAGTACAAAATAATTCAAGAAAAACTACTTTTATTGTAAGAAGGGTATTTGTAAGATATATAAAATTCATAATTTAGCAGTAACATATCGAAGAGGAGTCTATAAAAACTCCGAAAAGTTTGAGTGACAGGACCGCCGTAGAAAAACAGATGTCGATACTCGATAACAACAAAGCACCCGCCAGCTCATCTCTATTTTTTTTCTCTATTGACAGGGCAAGCTAGAGCGTGTGCTACGTGTGAATGTTATCGATAATCGAGATGTTCATGTCGATAGCTTGACCATTATGCTCATGCGCATAAAATACCTTGGGAACAGGAATCAGATCGATTTAATCGAACGTTTTTATAAACGGTGTATATGAGATGAAGAATACGTGTCTTCTTTGTTTGTTGGTAAGTAATTTTATGGCAACATTGCAAAAAAATGGAATAGGTGACATGAGCAAATTGCTCAAATTTTTTTGTACGTAATTCAATTATCGTCTATAGTGTACATTTTTTATCGACTAGTGAAGCAAAATATAGATTATAATAAATTTTGACCAGCATCTGTTAATTCATCTATCCAGTCATAACTTGTAAATCACTTAATAGAATTTGACAAACGAGGTATCGTTGTGAAGTTCGAAATGTTTAAGTGTTAAGAGTACCTAGACTAATCTAAAGGTCTAGCGCAGGCTTTGCTTATAGAAATCATTTGGTAAATGAAACCAATTATATGTAAGAAACATATTAATTAAAAAGTTAGCTAATTATCAATACTAACTACCAGAAATAAAGTAAACCGATACTGGCTACTAAAAAAAATATACAAAAAAGGTTGTAGTCGACAGGGCGACAGTAAAGCCGTGTTCGTTGACCCCCGCGTGGCGGCGCGTGCGACTAACAGACAGATGTGCCAGTCACTTCATAATCATAATGGCGGACAAAATACAAAGCCAAATCAAATCTATGAGATATCTCGACAGGATTACGTTACAAATTTTAACTACAATTATCTTACTGTTAACTCGATGCAGCCGAGTAATGAACTTGAATCTGATCAAACACTACACAATACATAAACGTGAACTCACATGAAACGATTCCCCTTACTCGATTCCATAACTATGATGATGACTAAATAGAAATCAATTTAGAAATCGAAATACGCAATCGAATCCCGATCCGATTGACGAATTCGTCTCGGACGATGGGCGTGTGTAGTTGATGAAAAAAACATATCACTCCCACTCAGACCGGTTACACAATAGCAATCTTAAAGAAGCTGTGATGATAATAAATTGAACTCTTTTCGAACGATATAAGAGTTATAGAATACGTAATGTTAAGTTTGCAGATTCGCAGTGGCCACACCACGCCTCGACACCCGTCATTGGCAGAAATAAAAACGGCGACCACGCGTAACTCGTCACGTCTCGCCGGACAGTGAAATCGTGCGGCCGGTGACAATGTGTCACTTTGCCAATTCATCAAGATCCGCCCTGCCCCTACAACTGTTTCATTGTCCGAGGCCATCACATCAAATCACAGGGTTGAAAACATCATACGGAGGTCAACAATCGCTGGACACATTATTGTTTGCCGCATTCGTGCCGTTGAGTCGCCGTGCCTTATGAAATGACAGTTGTTGAAGCTTGAATGCGCAAACGTTTACCCGCAAAGGGAAATTTTTCGATTATGCTCACAAATTACTACGTAACTATCGAGATGTAAATCGTTTATGACTGCCGTTATTTTGAAAAATCGATTCTCGATAATCGATTTGTCGCAGTTGCGTACCGTTTACGCAGTGGACTGTCCCACGCTCTATCTGTGTGCGCTATAAAAAGTCACGATTAGCTACTGTAACTGCCCCCTTACCATAGCGCTCGGAAGAGTGACGATAAACAACATAATCGAAGAAAACTTAAAAAAATGTGTCACGTGATCGACATCTTCTGCAATATTATTGGTTATCGACAAATTCTTTCAATGCCATGCTCATGCAGGTCGACCTAACTGACCGTCCCTGGTCGAACTGTTATAGCCCTGCGTAATAATTAACTAGAAAAACGAATTTGAATCTAACAACAAAATTAACCACCCATTGAATTGCAAAAGGTGTCAAACAAAATTCGATAGCATTGTTAAATTCTATGCGATAATCAGATACTGTCCGGTAAACTTAAGATATCTTACTAACTACCGTTAGATACAGTTAAACGATAATTGTAAAGAAGAATCAATATACTTACCTAATATTTCATATCTAAAAGTGTCGGTATGTTATCAAAAAATACTGTGTATGTTGAACAAAAATTCTGGCATACAACTAATGGTAATAGGGCAAAGTCAAACAGCAGTTCATAACCCCTCGTAACTGTCAGCTTTAATGGCTGTGACGTCATAATATTCAAACTTCGAAACGAAAAAGTATTGCCATAATAGAAAAATGTTTCAAAAATACAAACATTAGAAGTCATGCAGGCACACGTGCGAAAGGGGCAATTATACAGGATGGGCAGATCACGGCCTGGTACCGAGCGTACCCAAATTTACGCCTCCATACATAGTTGTTTAAATTAGTGGCATCTGAATATTAATGGGGCTATTACAGGTAACAATTTTCAATAGATGTTACGTTAATTCGTTTACGGTTTATTGATGCTAAGGGACGGTTCCGTTAATTAATGGTTTATGAATCGCACCATTCAACACAACAATAATTATAAATACGAGTATCACCTATTGGGTCCATTCATAAATACCTCAGTTCCAACACAGTACCGGTACAGTTTATTATCAGTGCAAAATATGCTTTTAAAATATAAATTACTATGTACATAATTATGTAGTTGTAGGTACTAATTATATATAGACTCAGTCATCACTGGCACTAATGTCTTGTGGAGATGCGTTCATAGAAATTGTTTGAAAGAACATTTTGCACTGATTCTGAACTTTGTTTCACTGATAAGTGGGATTCAACCTTAAGAACCCTGTTTTTCCCTTAATAAGTAAACCATCGAAGACACGATTTAAAACGTGGTTGTAAACTGAAAAATACTGGTGAACGCTTTGCTGGCTACACGTTTTAAAACCAACAGTGTTCAACAGAACATTCGTACGGTTTACAAGCAAGTTTTAATTCGTGTATTCAGTGTTTTATAAAAATATCACAAATTTAGACCCAATAAGAACACAAAGTTAAATATATTGCAATAACTGCAAAACATATTACAAACGCTTAACCTTCAATTAAAACAAAAGGGGTGTTAATATTTTAAACGCATAATTACCCACACTCTTTAACAAGTTAATATGAAAGCTCATTCATTTGCATTTGTCGTAGAAGAACGTGTGGCGGTTTGCGTGCCACCGATGTATTATGAAAAACGAATATCCAACATACTCCTGTATATAGACTGATGATAATGTGGTATAGACATGAAAATAGGTAGAAAGATAGACAGTAACTAAAAAGAACAATAATTAATCAAATCGGTATAAAATTGATAGAGAATCGGTGAATAAAACTTACAGATGAACCTCCTTCTGGTTCGAAATCGGTTCGGGAGACAAGTATAAATATTAAATATGTTCCGAAAACTATCACACTAATTGACCGAGCAAGCGAAGCGTGTACATTTCGAGACTCGATTTTGCTTTCGTCTTTCTGTATTAATGCGTATCGGTATAGCAGCCACATTTATATCCGATCTACACAAAACTTGGCAAAAGTGTTCTTTGATTTAGAACGTTTTGTTTACTGTGGGTTTTTTACCGTCGATTGTAAAAACTCGAGTTTGGGTTTCCCATGAGCCCTGCGCTCCTCAAAAAAAGAATGATTTCTGGAAAATGTATGTTACGGAGAGCTACAGCCTGTACCATTTTACCGGTTACCCTTGAATTTTGCACAAACGTATATTTTACTAGTGGGACAGCTTAACTGACGAGGAAGCTCTTTGGCACAACTTTTCCAGGTTCGGTTTAAGCAATCAAATCGATCGTTCCTCTGTAGAACGATCGAGGTTTGGAACGCCCTGCCCGCGCACGTATTTCCTCCTACTTACAACCCAGGTTTCTTCAAGCGCAGGGTAAAGAGGCACATCACTAGGTCGCCAAGTTGAGGGCCACTCTTAATAGTACGTATTGCGTGCTATGAGAGTCGCCCACAATCATCACGATTTTTAATTTTCATCAATTAAAGTTAAAAGGCTCATCGAGCATGAACCAACATTACTCACACTACCGTGTATTTGACACACTCATGCATATATACCTACTATCAGGCCTATGTCACTCGCCTAACATTCACAAAAAATACGTGACGTCAGCGACAACTTGAAGTTGTAAGTCAGTAAGGGTTGTCTCTTTTGTGACACGGCATTGACCATAGAGTTGATATTGAGGCGTCATAATTATTGGTAAATTTATGCTGGTATTTACTGATAACCCTAACGTTCGAATTATGTTCTATGTAAACAAAAGAATGTGCATTAATTAACGTCGGAGTGCAAGTTCTGTATGTAAGTACTAATCCCTATTCTGTTCTAACATTGTGTTTATTGTTAAAGTCAGTGGTTATCAATAATATTATTAATCTTTTATGATTTTTATAAGTATAGGTATATGTTTTCCTTCATAGTTTTTTTAGATGTCTAAGTGATAATTATAATTGAATTTCGATGTCTGGCGATCGGCCCCTAGCTATAGTTAATCTATGACATAACCGGGTAGAACTGTATGAGCCAACGATGTATCGTCCTTAATGAATCACAACCCCCAGAACAGTTGGGTAACTGTAACTCATTAATTGGAATTGTGTGATCGATATCAAACTTTACCTTTTACTTAGGGTTGTCACAAAAATGGACTACTACGTTATTTGTATAATTTGCAGCATATTCTAACATTGTATTTTTATTTATGTTGCAACTATATTGTTCGGTCGTTTATTTTTAATATTTTTTAGAAAAAAATGTTAGTAATTTTGAGTCCCGATGGTAAAATTATTTGATTCATTTTAACAATTCCATTGCAACATAATATATTGATAGTTACTACATATGCTGTTATTGAAGACTGCGCTGCAGGATTGTGAGAGTAAGTAGAAGTTACATACACTAGAAGGCACCCACAAGACAGGCTTGCCTAGTGTGGGGCCACTGACAATCGACAATGTACCGTATTTTTTTTGGTGAAATAAATTATTATGTAGAAAGTAAAAGACAATCAAAACGACGCCAACACTATGAAAATTAGATTGAAAATTAGAATGCTCATACAAACTTACTATTTATGCATACTAAAATCACGGGCACTTTTAACGTGGCATTTTTCTATACTCCTGCTTGCAATTTGATCATAATATGTCCACCTTGGTCGAACACTCACTTCACTGATTCTGTGCCTACTACCAAGGCAGTTGATAACCCTATATGAAGTTGATACTTTAGTCATATTACTGTGATATACGGCACATTGTTCCGTAATACGACTATTTAAATCCTTGGTATATAAATGTGATCGCGCATAAAATAAAAAGTCTTATTTGCAGTATCAAGCGGCTATTAGATCGTTTGGTTTATTGATATGAGATTATTTCACTACATGATAAACAAACACTTTTACACTTTTTATTTAATATCCAGGATTTAAGGAGATTATTTCACATTCTGTTTCACTTTACAACAAGGTTATGTTACTTTATTTTTTTTTTTTGTTAAATTATGTACGTTTGATGTTTCTTTTTGATGTAGATGGTAACTGGTATGGATTATGAGACCAGCTAAATTATTTAGTCCGAGACGCCCAGGACTTTATTTGGCTGTGTCATAGCGGCTGGTATGTTAAGATTTAGTTGCCTTTCATCAACATCGCAAGGCAACAGGTTTCAATTTTTTATTCAGACAGACATATATCACGCCTATATCCCCGAAGGGGTAGGCAGAGGCGCATTACACACCCACAATTTGCCAGCATCTTTAGTCCCACGTAATAGGGGGCAAGGCTATTGCCGTCACCGGGCACTCTAGAAAATGGGTTATGTCCAAAATTGCCAAATTAATTTAATAAAATAAGCAGCTATATAATAATTTTGAAACTAAATTTGAAACCTTGCGATGAAATGTTGATGAAAGGCAACAAAATCTTACGTGCCAGCCGCTATGGCACAGCTAAATAAAGTCCTGGGCGTCTCAGACTCAAGTTTTTCGGAAATAAACACGATAAGTATGTAGTTTAAGATAATGTTGAAGGGACATACACTTTTACCACGTTTTGGCTTGCAGGTTGCATGGCCGTGGTCAAGTTTAAAAGATTACATTCTGGAGATCTGTCAGGATATTTTACCTGTTATATTTACACATTAATGAGAATGAATGTCCATCAATACCAGCCATACATGTTTGCTGTTATTCTGTTTCACACGGAAACAATATAAGGGACGAGACGATACTAATAATATAATCTTTTTTCGGGCGGCAATTTTTTTTAAAACATATTTAACACATAAGTCGTAAAACTTTCGACGCATCACTTCAAAACAATTCACTCTATTGCTATGACAAGTCAATTGTTTGTAAAGGTACCGGTAATAAATGTATGGAGACACTTTTTTTTTGTTGTACCTTTTATTGTTTTTATATTACCGGCAAATGACATGTATTTCTTAACAATTACTTTTGAATTTTGAAGGAGAAAAAAAATGTAGCAAGACACGCGGTTGTAAAATAATATGGAAAATGTGAATGTGTGTACTTACGAGTACATACATCAAAGTAAGTGGTAAACTTTATGACTTAAGTGTTTCTGACTCAAACAAATTTGTTTTTATACTTCCTTTATAAGTTACCTGTGATGTGACGTTATAATTTTGTGGCTTATTGTACCAATACTTTTTAAGAGGTAATATTTTTGTTACCCCACGTGTATTCGTGTGTATGTTTTTGGGTGGGTACCTTTACATAAGTACCGCGCAATTATGATGTCTACGATTAGGTATATTCATAGAAACATTTGCTGCGTTCTTCAACATGAAAGCAACAGTTATGCAACAAATGTTTACAATAAAAAAATCGGCCAAGTGCGTGTCGAGCCACGATTAAGATAGGGTTCCGTAGTTACCCATAAAAGCCTCTATAAATCCTGTACTAACAGAGTTTCAACATCCGTTATAGTTTTCTTTCTAAATTTATTACATGAACTACCACCATGAATTTGTTCAGGTTTTTCACACCAGCCATTTAGATTTTAGAGGGGGACATCCTGTTTTCGCAAAAACACGCTCTTTAAAGCTTAATATCTCGCAAACGGATGCTTAAAGCAAAAAATAATCTTGGCAACCTCTCAGTCTTTTTAAAAGACCTATCTAATGATACCCCACACGATAGATTAGACGCGAGAAAAAAATAGCATCCCCGATTTACGTGTACGGGAGGTACCCCAAAAAACAATTTTTCAGAATTTTATTTACCACTTGTTGGCGTAGTAAATATACATATCCATGCAAAGTTTCTTGTTGCTAGCACTAACCGTTTGGGAAAGCCGAGGACTGACGGACGGACGGACATGACGAAACTATAAGGGTTGCAAGACTTTTACTACGGACCCCTAAAAAGGTACATGGTTGTTCGATGTTCTTGTTTGCCGGGCGGCAACTATACAACGTGAGGTGATAAATCCGCACACAACACAAATGGTTCCTGCTACATGATGTTAATTCCCGACCTGATGCTCAATACCTATACTTATCGACATTGGACAGCTCGTGGTAAAAAGATTTTGGTGATTCTGCACTTTAAAAAAGCGACCTATACGGCTATAATCAGAGCTGCAATGAAAAATGTTACAAAACTATACCGCGGGCAACAGCTAGTTTAAATGTGTATATGACATTTTGACATTTAATAAAAAGTAGGTGATTTACCTTGACAGTCGACTACACATAATAATGAACTCAATAGTGTGTTTATTAACATTAATTACTGAGTCCAACCACAATGCCTTGTTAATATAGAGCGATCATGTTTTTTTTGTTCGACTGAACCGCCCACTGTCGTGTTGACTAAAGGAGGTTATTTAGAGTTAATTTTGTAAATAATTGTGTGGCTTTAGATTGACGTTGTTTTAATTTTGTGAATGATGTACCTTTTTGGTGTGTGGCGATAAGAAATGTGATTATGTTCATTGAATTTTTTTTTATTCGTATGAGACTTAGATTTCATAAATGTATTACGAGTATTTTGTATCGACCCGACGTTGTCTACTTTCTGATTCACAGGTTTTGTTTTCAATTACAAAAAAAACATTAAGGTGTTATACTTTGATATTGTTCTTAAGGATCAGGTACCTATGTGTTTTGATGAAAACCATAAGAAAATCTATACTGAAGTTTTTTTAGTTTACAGTGTACTTCACCTGCTGACATATGGACGAGGGTCTGGTAATTTTTTATCTCCTAAGGTTTGTCTCCTACTATGTGATCACTGGCGAAATGTGGACGTTATTAACGCCTCTATCTACTCCTTCTGGGTCCCTATAACTGTGATGTGTGTAATTTCACCTGTCATTTTGGTAGTTCTTAGGTTCTAAGTCACAGATACATAAGAAGAACGTATAGTTCTCTCTTATTGACTCAAGCCAGATGTAAGTGGTTCACCTGCTGATCAAGGGACGAGGCTCTGACGAACATAGAAGTGCCCGGTTAGTGGCAATAGGTTTGCCACAATTACGCGGGACCAGTAATTATTTGGCGAGAACTAGGCAAATAATATACCCATTTGGGAGACAGGTGTGATTGTATGTATGTATTTATATTACAGAGGCTCGTGGTCTAGTGTTAAACCGACAATGTTAACACATTGCAAAGGTTAAGCAACATCTAGTCAGGCGGGTCTTAGGATGGGTGACCATTTCTTAAGACACTGAGACCCCTCCGTGACTCGGAGAGCACGTTGAGCAGTCGGTCCCGGTTGTCACACGAACATCTATGGCAGTCGTTAGGGGTAGTAAGAGCCCTAAATCAAAAAATTCGACCGGTCTAACTACAGAACTTCGATATCGCCAATGAGTTGTGGAGGTCAGATGGCAGTCGCTTCACGGAAAAGATCAAAGTTCAGCCGAATCGCAATCAGATTGGAAAGCCGAACACAACTGAGTTGGGATAACGCTCCGTGGATGATGAAGGAGACTCTGGCAAATATACTGAAACCCCCGGAAACCGCAATAGGGTCGCCACCTATTTATAGCTAAACGAAATGACCGCGTGAAAGCGTGGTTAACTTGAACCGCGCAGTTTGGGGTGGGTTTCACTAGACCAATATTTTTCCTATCAATTAATCATTCTGCCTCCAATTACAAACATTTGTAGGGTTAGCTATAATTAACTGTAGTTTAGACGATAGTTTAATAGCTGTAACTTCTGTTATGTTTATTGTAGTTGAATGGGTGGGCGATTAATTTTGTTGATAGATAGGTGTGAATTTGCTATGAAGAGGATAATGAGCGAAAGTATAATTATCCTTAGTTTACTAGTTAATACCTGCGTGGTAAGGCAACTTGCAACCAGGATAAAACCTAGTCTATTGTATCCTGGGATAATACATCTACATATTAGTGTAAGAACAACAATCAGAGTCTCCTAAAACCTCACAAACTTTGCCCCTTTATAATATTAGTAAGATTAATATATCAGGACAATTTAAGACAACGGCATCACTCTGAAACAAAGCAGAGCTCGTATTACGACAACTAAACATAGGGTTATTGGGTGCATACTTTATAATATATCTTCGAGGCTTATCCCACCGTGTTCTAGACGTGGTGCACCTGCCTCTCAACAGACGAGACTCTGGTAAACACAGTTCCCCACACTAAACAACCGTATACCCTCGCCCAGTATACAGTAATTGGCGATAAGTGGGGATACAATATGTGTGTTACCTATCCCTTTGAGCTAACTGATGTGTAAGTATAGTAAACCTTACAAAAAATATAAGAAAGTTTATGTCTTACTATTATGTCTTCCTCATCGATGTCAACCGAGAGTCACATATTACTTTGTTACATTTAATATTGTAAGTTTGTTACCCATAATCCCCACACCAAGAACCATTATTTTTACACATGATGGATAATAACCCTAAATCCTGGCCGTAAACCTCGCGTGAGCGCTACCAACATTAACACATGACCTCAAAGACATACTACCAACATGCTAAAGAAAAATGCTAATGCTCCCGATTCTAATCGTTACCTTAACGCGTGCGTCGGTCCACGCATACACGACTTAGTGTAACCCTTAAGGTATCTGATAACCCACCTTTGATTACTACCAGTATAAATAGACCCCTGAATTAACCCAAGCAGAATCACTTCACGAACTTTTCAAGACCATTCGGGCGAGTATAAAGGGTCAGGTTAGAACGAATATATTCAACATGCGAAGTTAGAAATATATGTTGTGACGTCACATTTATGTCAGCCAATCCATTAATGTTCTTATCTGGACTTCCGAAATCGTGTGGTATTTGACGAGGAAAATATTTGGTTGTAAGTGTTAGTAGTTCAGGACATGACAAAGCAACTTTATCTGACGAATATCGATAGGTGTATGCTATTTGGAATATGTATGAGGGTGTATGGTTTAGTGATAAATGGTCGGTTTATAATTTTGGCGTTATTGGGTGCATAGGGGTTTGTCCTGCAAAGATTGTAGCTAACATAGATCCTGGCTGTTGGAATAAATGATTGGATTACAGAGCGATTATTAATTTACTTTTGTATATGGTGCCCAGTAAAACTGGCATAATAAGGATTTGTACCTAATTGACCTCTTCCTAGTCCGAGACGCCCAGGACTTTAATTGGCTGTGCCATAGTGGCTGGTACGTAAGATTTTGTTGCCTTTCATCAACATTTCATCGCAAGGCAACGGGTTCCAATTATTTATTATTTTTATTACAATATAGCTGCTACTTTTTACTAAATTCATTCGGCCATTTTGGACATAGGTTTGCCACCTATTACGTGGGACTAAAAATACTGTCAAATTGTGTGTGTGTGTAATCTCTTCCTGGAATAACGTCAGGCAAAACACCTGAGATCTAGTCATCTCCATCTCGTCAAAATTTAATTAAGATAGATCCATACATACTCGTATCTCAATGAAATATATAAATGAAAAACACACACAACATGACATACAAACATATTCCAAATCATTTCAAGTACTCTCCTTTTTTTTTTAATTTATGCTTTACAACTGGAAGAGCATTTGCTTGACATACTAACACTGAAAAAAAAACGTTAAATTTTTTTAATCCTTTACCTACTCAAAACATTTGCACACCTCAAAGGAACTATTGTCTTTCTGGCGTCAGTAGTCAACCTTATTAGTTACTTCAGAGAAAAGTGTGTGCGAAAACACGTATTCGCTTTGTTTAGTTTCAAACAAATATTCTATTGAACCTGTTCCTTTGTTGAAAGTATACAAGACGTGTATGAATCCTTACCTTAAGCTTATGAGTTGAGGGACTTCACTTGAAACTCAGTAATAAATAAGGCCACACAACGACATGTTGTCGTTGACAATTATCTCTATTAAATGATTCTTAGTAAAATATCTTTTCTTCTGAAGTAAATAGTTGTTTTTTTTGTGTTTCGAGTTAAAACAATACTAATAATGTAAAATAAATAAATATGTTAGGACAATTCACACAACGCCATCTAGTCTCAAACTAAGTAGAACTTGTCAATGTGTACTAGATAAACTTATATGTATAAATACTTATATACTTACATGTTTTTTTTGTAAATACATACATATTATACATATGAAACACCCAGACTTCAGCACAAATATTTGTGTCATCACACAAAGTTTGTCCCGACCGGGAATCGAACCCGAGACTCCGGTGTCGAATGCGGATGCACTACCGACCACGTCACCGAAGCAGTCTGAATATTGTTAATGATTCTCACATATTATTAAATTCAACACAAAATCACATCTTCACCCTAGTAGGGATAGGCTACTAGGGTAAAGATGATATTTTGTGTTATACAGGCTAGGCTGGCATTACTTACACAGACATTTTGCCATTCTCTGTTGGTTCTTAATAGGGCTGCCATGTAATATTATGACTCTGGTAAAAATAGTGCACGGAAACGACAATGATGGGCTCGTCTCATACAACATGGGACCTTAGCAGGTAACTGTCGAAATGTAGATGTAACGAAAGCTTCTGTCTATCCCATCGAAGATAAAGACGTTGAATGTGTGTTTACTTAAATCAAAACTCATTACAAACTTTTTACTTTAACTAAGTACTAAATTAAAAAGTTTGTAATGAGTTTTGATTAATCGCAAAAAATTCGTGACGTCAGCGACAACTTGAAGTTGTAAATCAGTAAGGGTTGTCTCTTGTTTGTGACACGGCATTGACCATAGAGTTGATATTGAGGCATTAACGTCATAATTATTGGTCAAATTATGCTGGTATATATTTTACTTTACTGGACAACCCTAACGTTCGAATGATGTTCTCTGTAAACAAAAGAATGTGCTTTAATTATAGTCGGAGTGCAAGTTCTGTATGTAAGTACTATTCCCTATTCTGTGCCTCTAGTATAAAAGTTCCTGTACAAAATTTCCCCATCTTGATAGGTTAACACACAGCTGTAAGCAGGTCCCTATGGGTAATAACTGGTTGGCAGAAAACAAAACGAAGCAGAAACTAAACTAACTAACATAACAGGCGTAATGGTGAAAAATAAGCAAAACCCACACGGAGTGAGCTTAGCCTCTGTTCGTGATACATAGAGCTACTAACTCTTGGATGTTATTTAAATACTTGCTCTTTAAGGTGCTGCCACACTGCTGTTTAAAAATGTTCACAAACATTTTCTAACATCAAAATATTTACTAACAAATGTTAGGAATTGTTACATTCTATTAGGAATTGTTAAATGTTTTAAGTGCTCCTACACTGATGAAAAATGTTTACAAACATTTATAACATTTGAAAAATCGGCTCGCTCGCAGTTTGGAATTACGTTCCGAGGTGTCTAAACGAAAATGGAAGAAGATTTGCTCAATGGGTTAGCTTTTATTTTTTGTCAAAAAATAAAGAAAAAGCGCAATATCTTAATGCGCCAAACACTAAGAGCTAGACAAAAGTATAGTGCCAAAAATCATATCAAGGATCTGGGCATTGATAGTTGCCTAAATGATTTTCTGAGAAACATTATCTAACATGAAAACATTTTCTAACATTGTGATCGTATGTTTCTTAACAAATGTTTACTAACGTTTGTAAACATGTTTAAACAGCATTGTGGCAGGGCTTGATAAACAGGTGCTACTTGCTAGTCAGGTTGGTTTGAGACTCGCATCTTTGCGGATGCCTAAAGGAACCTCCACAACGTTGTGAAAATAAAATAACAAAAGCTGAAACTTTCACAGTCAAATTTCGTAACGATTATAATACATACTTCCCTTAAAAGTAATGCACAAAGGGTGGCATATCGCTAAAAAGTCCCCTAAGGCTTATTGCTCCTGAAAGGCTGTATTGTAAGTCTCATTAGGTTGTACTAAAGGCAGAACATAATAATATAATAGTGCAAGTATAGGTATGCTATATTATGATTACAGGGCAAAACCAAATTTAGGTACGTACATTGCAATTGAAGCTTATCTTTGTGAGAGACTGGGATCTCTACCTAGTAATCTGTTATACAGAGTTTCCACTCTATTCCATGTATGACAGATTACCAGATAACATAATTTGAGTGTGTGAATATGTACCTTATCCATTTAAATTCTTCAATCTGTGTTATTTATAAACACGTGTGCTTGTACAAGTCGGTGCCTACGGAAAGCTAACCCGTTAAAACTGTAGGAAAACATTGAAAATTTCGGCGCTTATCAGACAAAGTTCACAGAAACTTTTATTTTTAGCGCCCCAGGGCGGCCGCCCGCGCCGAGCCGTGTGTGCACGAATTGGCTACAGAGCTATAAAATATAGAGTAGACAGTTTTATAATAAATTATACAGATTTGCAACTATGTACTTTGACAAAGTAATGGTAAGTTAGATGTTAAAAAAAAATTTAATATATATATAATAGCATTATTTTTCGCAGAGTTAAAAGACAACAAAACGTCGACAATTGTTTCGCCTCTAAACGAGGCATTATCAAGACTGTCTCAGAGAGAACGGCTGTTCTCTCTGAGACAGCTGTTTGGATTTTCGCCAGGTAACGCCTGTTTCCATCCAATATTTATGTACTTTGATTTGGAAAAGATACATGATTCTAAATCACATGATACTGTTGAACAGATTTAACACGAAATTCCTCATTCTAGGGAATACTTCGGCCTTCATGCATAAGATACAAAATAAGAACAAGAAGAGAATAAGACCATTGCTGCCAATTCAAGATGATTAACTAATTTTTAAAGGCTATGAATTATTAACCACATGATAACTTGTCTTGTACCTATTTAATCAATCGGTTAATCGGTCCACCCATTTCAGGGTCATCCCTGAAATGGCTTGCCAGAACTAAGAGTCTGTCCCTTTATTCCAGGTCATCCCTAAAGTCGCAGACGAAGAAAAAAAATTAAAATTTTTTTTTTTTCTATATTTGTTCCGTATATCTTTCAAGCATTTAGTGTCAAGCTCTTAATTTGAAATTACAAAAAGATACTTCAATTTTATTTTGTTATGTGTATCGATTAGTTTAATAAAAGTTAACAAATTACAAGTCACGAGATTTAGCTTCAAAATTTTTACACAAAAAATTTTTAATCCAATCAAAAAAATTATTTAATCTAAGGGTGGGTAGAGGTGAACTTCTTGACCGAAGGGGAGCAGGTGTTTTGTAATCATACATTTTACCCCAGAATCAAGAACCTTTCTAATATTCATCTCAACAACGAGGTGTCCCTTTTAAATAAAAGCTTAAAATACTCCATACCTAAATCAATTAACAATAAAAAATCTTTAGAACCTTTGACAGTGGATGCGGAGGTGGCAATCATTAGAAATAAGGGTGACATAATGTTAAAGGCATTGGTAGCACAAAAAATCAATTCTGTTAGTTTGTCTGGTACTTGTAACTCCGAATTGGCTGTACAAAAGTCGATTCGCAAAAAACTTAGTGATGGGGATGATGTTTTAAGCAAAGCTGATAAGGGTAACACCGTGGTTTTGATCCCTAGGGTGGACTAAATAGCAAGGGTCAATGACATCATTTTATCTGGTGATTTTCAACACATAACCTTTAATCCCACAGCTAAGTTCCAGGCTGAACTGAACCTTGCTATAAAATCCACGACTTACTTATTCCCTGAGAATTCTTCTTTGCATAAGACTTTGATAAACATGAATCCTCGTTGTCCGTTTTTTTACGGCCTTCCAAAAATACATAAGGAAGGTTGCCCGATTAGACCTGTTGTCGCATATAGGGGGGCTCCAGCATACAATTTGTCGAAGTTTTTGAACACAATCATTAAAGAAGCAATAGATTTTAACCCAAAATTTTCTATAAAAAATAGTACTGACCTCATAAACAAAATCAAAAATATAAAGTTACCGTCCAATGCTCAACTTGTGTCTTTGGACGTGAAAAGTTTATTCACGAACGTACCTTACAATGAAGTCTTAGATATTTTAAAACACAAATTAACAATCAAAAGGATCAACTTTAATAAAATAGAAGAAATTTATAACCTAACAAGATTGTGCATGTCACAGAATTATTTTCAGTTTAACAACAATTTTTTTCTGCAAAAAAATTGTTTAACGATGGGGTCGCCACTGAGCCCATTAATAGCTGAAATATTTATGGATGCGTTCGAGACTAACCACATAGTTGGGAACGTCCATGTCTTGTACTACTTTGGATACGTGGATGACATTATCATCTGCTGGACGGGAACAAAGCGTCAGCTCAGTATCCTCGTCTCCAAGTTGAATTCAGTACACCCTAGAATTGATTTTTCACTGGAAGTGGAGTCGGATTCCACTCTCAATTTCTTAGACCTTTCAATCACTAGGAGGAATGGTATTCATGAGTTTCGTATCTATAGGAAACCTATATGTACAGACACTGTTGGGATAACAGTGTCTGTACATGTCGGTTTCCTCATCTAATCACCCATGGCAACATAAAATGGCAGCTTTCCACAGCTTACTGAGCAGGTTACTGACGGTACCGTTGAGCCCACAGGCATTTAATGAGGAATTGTCTATCATTTGTTATATAGCACACAGTAATGGCTACAACGTAGGTATGGTCCACTCATTACTAAATAAAAAACGCAGAAATGCTAGTTTTCATTTATTGCATCCAACTCAAGATCCACCTAGGAAGTACACTGCCTGTTTGCCGTTCGTGGGTCCCGTTTCGTTGAGTATAGCTAAGATCATGAGGGAAAATAGGATATTCGTGGCTTTTAGAACACAGAACACCTTGAGGGAGCTGTGTAATGGCAAGGACTCGGTGTCGGTTTCACGCAGATCGGGTGTTTATTTGCTGAGTTGTGATGGATGTGATATGAAGTATGTGGGGCAGACGGGCAGGTCCTTTGAGATCAGATACAGGGAGCATATGGCGGCGTTCCGCAACGGTTGTCCCGAGAAGTCCCTATTCGCGAAGCACCTCCTTGACACTGGTCACCCCTTGAACAATAGTAACACCTTTAAAGTTTTACGTTTATGTGAGAAAGGGCTCAAGCTGAGTGTTTGGGAAAGGCTAGAAATAGTTAGAAGAGATGAAACCTTACTCAATGAACAAATAGATTTTCACACGTCTCCCTTACTTAATCTGGTTGTAAACAGACAGACACATTAGTTGGTTGTTGGTTTGTATGTGTCATTTGGCATTTCTACACAATTTATTAAAAATTAAGAAGATAAAGTCTTGTATTGGTGAATACCTATTTTTGGGTACTTAGTTAGCATGATCTGAGGTTTCTACCCACGTTAGTTATTGTGAAAAAATCCTACATCGCGATAATGAAATTTGCACACGTTTACTTATAAGCAAATATGTTCTAACCACAAATTTTGCTGTTCTCTCTGAGACAGTCTTGATAATGTTTCGTTTAGAGGCGAAACAATTGTCGACGTTTTGTTGTCTTTTTAATCCTGCAGAAAATAGTGCTATTAAAAAATTTAAAATAATTTTAAAACATTTTTTTTTTAATATTTTACTTACCATTGCTTTAAACTACAAGTATCATACGTGTAACATACCACCAGTGACACACTTGTCACCTGTGTCAAAATTCGCGTCTGTAAACTATACAAATACAATTCTTTCTTTCTTTCCTTTCCAATACACTGTTCTTTAATGCCAAATCTATCCCCGTCATAGCTCTACACAAAGCGCACGCGAGTCAGTATTTACGGTTGTTATTTCGGCCGTATGTTCTCACACGTCTAGATACAGATCTGATTCATTACTGCGCCGATCCCTTGTCTATACACAAGAGGTAAACCCCTCACATGATCACGTTAACCAACTGATTAACCTGAGGTTATTGGCTGAGGTATAAACCTAGCTAAATAAAAACTCTACACTCGTAAAGATTCGATTATGTTCTTGTATTACGTACAAAAATTCATACATACGCTGGGTTGCGAAAATTAAAAACAATATTTGGGGTTTTTGACCCCATTTCCCGCGCAAAAATTGACTAACACTTATGCCACGTGGTGATATGAAAATAAAATGTGGCAGCTAACCCAGAACACACATTCGAAATCAAAATTGTCCAGTATGGTCTCGAAATATAGATGCTTCACCCGCTGGGTCAAAAATAACTTGCTCCGTGGTGAAGTCAAATCAAATTATACAAAAACGGAACCAGAACAAGTTCTTTATCTTCGTACAATTATCTAATGTTATCTATTGCGAACTTAATGACGTCACGAACATGAGAAAGTACCTACGGAAACGATCGTTTAAAATCACATACCAAACCGACTGTAGATAAGATAGAGAGATGAAACAAAGACAACAGGATGCGTGACCCTTCAAGCTTTATTTTTTGTTACACTATTACATAGTAGTAAGTGCAGGCGCAGCCGTTCTAGCACAGCCAGCGTCGATGGACCTACTCAGCGAATGATATCGCAGAATCAGCAGCTCCAGATAAGTTGATAGAGTCCCTTGGTATCAAACTTGGTGTATTTTAAAGCTTATCCATTTGCCAATTTTCATTCAACGGATATTTGAGGTAATTTTCAGTTATTTTATTAAACAAACAAAAAAGTCTTTAGTCTGTCGTATGCTACAAATAAAGTATTACAATATGTACCAGGTAACCACATAAGTAGTTCTTATTTATGTATGACTCAGCTTTCTTTTTTAATTCCATGTCCCAAGGCTGCCACCGCTCCTACGTCCGTCTCTGGTGGGCGTCTCTGGCATGCACCAGAAGGTGTATGAGTCACCTGCATTATTTTTATGGTGGATGGTGGGTGAGAAAGGATTTTTCATTGGTTTTATTGTTTTAATATTTTATCTCGGACTGGAGATAGATTATAATTATGCATGTAACATTAATCCTGGCTTTTAGAATTTAGGTTCGGATTACAGAATAGAACGTTATTGGTTTTCTGTCGTATATTAGTCTGGTAACGGCAATAACTTGCTTATCACGTGGGAACCATCAAACTGGTGTAGTAGAACAAAATTGGACTACATCGTCAATGGGTTGTGGATGTCAGATGGCAGTCCCTTTACGGAAAATATCGAAGATCGATAGTAGCTGGGTTGGGAAAAATCTAAGTGTGTGATGAACTAGATGCATGGGGAGCTTATAGCTTTTCCTTTAGACGCCGACTGTAACTCGCCAGTTACAACAAAAACAAAGTCAAAAGATCTTAGATTGGATTTGAATCACTTTTCTTTCAAGGAGAATAAGACCACATACGAAACTGCTATCCATCTTTTCCTTACTTCAACACGCATGCTCAGAATATAGTTCCTACGAGTACCTACATATCATTTTAGTTGCTTTGTGTTCTCTTTACGTCTTTGCTGCAATTTATATTGTAAAAAACGTAAAAATCCAAAGCCGATTTCTTTTCTTCAAACAGAATCAACATTTACCCGCGCTGTCACATGTCAAACATGGCGCCCGTCACCTCACGTTCTCAATAAAAAAAGTTAAAGTTTATCCACCCCTCGCTGAGGTGCAGTGTAAGTTGGAAACTAATTTAAGTGGCAGTACAAGTTGGCGGACAGCCGTGGGTCGAGACGGTTTTTCGCAGCCTTCAGCGAACTACTCTACCGAGTGATATGAGCATCGCATGCATGGAAAACTTACAGAGTAAGCGTGGACACAGAGAGTTCTGGGATTTAACATCTTTGGAATATTAAATTTTAAATACTAACTAGCAGCAAGTACCACCCGGCTCCCCTACGTCCATTGCCGAGCGCCTCTGGTTAGCACTAGGAAGAATTTCCAGTGTCATGTACGCTTATCGTTATCGCATATCGTTTTCAAATCATTTAATTCTTAAGTTTAATTGTTACTTACATCGTCCACCGATGATATTTGTAAAGAGTTTATTATAAAAATTAAGTTCAGTTTAGTTACTGATTTTTTTTTATCTAAGTATGTAACGTAGATAGGTAGGTTTAGGTACTTTAAAACGTCATTTCATGACACTTCATGTCTAATATTCTGATTCTGTACCGTGTCTATTAGAAAGGTCACCAAAACTAAGCAAACCAAAGATTCAAAAAAAAAAACACTTATGAATGTCAAAGTAAAAATTAAAAAAAAAATCTAGATGTACATTTACTGCCAATCTTTTAAAGAATAGGAATACCATCAACCGCAAAAACAAGTTTCTAGCAATGCCGTTAAATCATCCAACTAAGCTAAAAGTGCTTGTCTTAGGAGTTGGTTCACATTTTTACCAGGTATACCTATGCAAAACCGTGGCCCGTATCTATACCGCTTGACTTCTCTGTATCCCAAATTGCTCTATACGAACCGAAAACCTTTGTACGAAGATGTTCTTGGTGCCAAAATATTCATTTCTTCCGACTCGGTTGTGAGCGCATCGTTCTGAACCGAGATCACTTTCCACTCGTTGATTTATATACCTCAGTGCTCCTATTTTTGTAGTACCTACCTACTTCTTTTAGTCGGAGAGCTAATGTCAAAATTAGACAAGATGTTACACTAAAACAATAAAAAAATGAATATACCTATTATAATCACGCCTCTTTCCTCAAAGGGAAATATTTTTCAGTACCAGTAACTTTACTACGGTGCCCTAACCCAATTATGTGGAACCAACAAACTACTAATAAAATGAAGTGATGGAATCTATCTCTACCATACCATCTTTTTTTTTTTTAATTCCGCGATATCGCGGCTGCTCCCATGTCCATTGCTGCGGGCGTCTCTGGTGACCCCAGAAGGTATTTCCAGTGGTACCATACCACCTCGGGAATATATGTCAGACAGAGAGACATACATACATTACGCCTATATTCCAAAGGGGTAGGTAGAAGCGAATCACACATACTTTGCCCATACTTTGCCAGTAATTTCGTAGGTCCCACGTATTAAGTGGCACGCCTATTGCCGTTACCGAGGACTATAAAAAAACCCATAACCACTTGTAACCTAAACTAAAATTCAAACAGCCAGGACAGGCGTTACGTACTAATAATGTATCGCATCAAATCGGACTTGTCATTCCATAAACAGAACTCAAACCTTTGTACACAAAAAAGGTTAATCTATCACTCACCATGAAGTCAACCACTAAAACGTTAATAGCTTAAAAAGTCACGCAAAACCACCCACATGTGTTTCGTAACCGACGTACACAACCTTGCATAGTACTTGTAAATTGGAAGTATTTTCTAAAAGACACGGTCGCTGTAAGCATAAAGTTTGCTGCTTATTTTTTGCGACTAGGAGATGACAGACGGCTTGTTGCGGTATCTTTCTTATTCGAGTATTTGAGGCTCCATTCATTCATATCAATCTACAATGACAACTTAACTCCTGTTTTTAACTAAGTTGCTGTGAATATTCAACGCGAATAATAAGCTACTTACCTAATTATGTGAAACGTATTTCACTTGATAAAGGTACCCAAGTACCTTATTGACATTGACTGTACCTACGATAAAAAATAAATAAGTAGGTAATATTAGTAGAAATAGAAAGTTAGTTTGTTTAAACCACGGTTTGAACATCGGTAAACAATGCAATGGTTTAGACGAAATTATCTTATCATGAAGAGCACTTGTTCTCTAGTATTTACGTCACGAGCTCATGTAGGAACAATTTCTCTTCAAGTAGGTAAGAGAAATTGTAGAGATGTTGGGACCTTGGGGTTCGAGCGCTCGCGGACTCTTTAAACCATCTCGAAACTCATTATCGACTCTTCTCAAGACCAGCAGGCTGGTTACTTTTTAGCTCAAAGAATAAGCATTGCCATACAACGTAGCAATAGTCCTAGCCTTCTGGAAATATTGCCAGTCGGCGACGAGGCGGAGGAGTTCTTTGACGCCTGTATATAGTGTAGATTTTAATGTATATTATAGTTTTTAGTAAGTATAAATAGTATTTTGATCTACTGTTAATTTAATATGTAATATTATTACATAATAAATATAATTACTTTAGTAGATAAGCGTACAGTTTGCCACAAATATTTTGCGTGATAAGACAGGTGCTTTACACGACGTGGCATTTTCCACCCTCCTTAGATATTATCGCACTCACATATTAAAATAGAACGTAGGTCACTGATTTCATAGATATGGAAATACGCATTAGAAAAAAAATGTTAGGTTTTAATATTTTTTAAATTGTGTCTAAGAAGCTGTTAATCGTCTTAAACCATAAGATTAGTTTCCCAAACCAATAGCGTAGTCCCATTGACAAATTCGTTTTGTCGAACGTTCGAGAAAGTAATAATTTTCACGCTATAGGTAATTTAAGTGAATAGTGTATATTTGTTCGCTGTTTCACTGTATCCCACTTAATATCCCGCGGTGGCACTTAGATATATCCCACGGTAGCCATTGTTCTTTATCGTCATCTCGTATGGTTTGTGGACAACCTCGCAGAGTTGCAGTATGTAGGTACTTCTAATAGCACATAGGTATTTCGTGTTTACAATTTATGTTATCTAAAGATGGTCTTTAAGAAATCGGTTTGATAAGACAATGATATGTTGAAATATATTTTTAACCGCCTTCCAAAAAAGGAAGTGGTTCTCAATTCGACTGTATGTATTTATTAAAAACTAGCTGATCGCCGCAGCTCCGCCCGCGTGATTTAGTTTACTCGTTCCCGGTTTCCGTGGGAACACATTACCGGGATAAAAAGTAGCCTATGTTACTCAGGGTGAATGTAGCTTTCCAATGGTGAAAGAATTTTTGAAATCGGCACAGTAGTTTTTGAGTTTATTCATTACAAACATACAAAACTTTCCTCTTTATAATAGTAGTATACTGTTTAAAATTCTGTAATTTTACATGCAAAGAAAATACATAAACCTGTAAAATTCCCTTAAAATCTGGGAGACTTACAGAAAAATATGAAATTTTACGTAATTTTCGTGAATTTTACATTTTTTACTTAAAATCGCCAATTTTCATGAAGTTTTACATAAAATTTATGTAACAGTCATGTAAATAGTTATGTAAAAATACAGAAAGGTTAGGGCAACGAAAGTTGCCCAAGAATTATGTAAAAAATTTTAACAGTAGATAAAATGTATGTTTGTTACCTCATATCTTTGGACTGGTGTACTGATTTTAGATTAGATTGAAATGAAAGCTATTAGATGTTTCCGAAGTGGTCCCATTCCGACAATTATTTGGTCCCATTCCGACAGCTATTTCCCATTTCGGTCATTTGAAGTCGGTTGTTGTGTCAATTTTTGATGTGTATTTTTTAGTTAACTCTTTTTTGTTATCTATATATTTAATACGACAATTTGTCTGTCTGTCTGTCCGTTCGTCGTGTTTTTCAATTTACATACATTTGCATGAAATATTAAAATATTCTTTTTATTTGAGGCGATACAAAGTTCGCTGGGATAACTAGCTTTCGCGTCCGTTGCCGGGCGTCTCTGGTACGCACGCAGAAGGTTTTTCCAGTGGCAACTCTTTTATGTAGGGAAGAGTGGACAGAGGCGTTTATTTCACACAAATTTCGCCAGTCAATATGGATATATTTGCTAGAACGTCGTTCGTTTACCAGCATGTGCGCCGCGTGCAGTAGCCAATGGGAGCCGTAGCCATAGCCTCAATGTCATGGGCCCTTAGTTCCTTAGTAAAAAAAAGTGTCCACTTAATTTTCTCTCCCTGGTTTTTTCACTATCAAGTACTTGTACCAACCTAATAAGGGGATCGCGTGGCATGGCGTCCGAATGAAATTAACATTTAGTACAACATAAGTGGCTTGTTATGTTACGATTTGTTTCCAAGATAACATCTCTGATAGCGCGATTTGGAATGTTATATTACGTAGGGGTGTTGGTTATACGAGTACAAGTACGGTAGCAAACATCTTAAAGATTATAAATTTAAGTCAAGCCCTTGCAACAGGGTCGAAACATCGGTAAGTGTAAAGTAGTAACAACTCTACAAATCTCCAAAAAGATGGATATCCAACGACAGCTGAAGCCGATGATTATCGAAGTACATTTCAATGATAAATTTCAATATTATATTATAAAATAGATTTTAATTTTTTCACCGATTTCCTTTTTATTGGGGAGGTTAGGGGGAAACCTACCATATGAACGACCATAAGTAATTAAATGTGTACAAAACACGAAAGTTTTAAAAAGTATCTTAAAGATTGGTTTGTTAGTATAGTATAAGTAAGTACATACTTACCTACCAACTAGACGTTTCATGGTCACTCACACAAATGCAAAGTTCCGCTTATCCCTCGCGAACTGTAACTACCTACTTATTATTCGACCCACGTGGTGTTTTATGAAAGTATAGCATCGGTACTGAATGTAGGTTCGCATCACATAATGGTTACTTAAAATACTATCTATTACCTATCTATGCACCAATACCCAGGGCCCGGTAACGGCCATAAGCTTGCCCCTTATTAGGTAGAACCAACATTCTTTTGAAATAAATAAAAAAGTATCGTTTTAAAACATGTGCCTCTGTGAACCAAAGTCGCCTTGTGCAGGTAAACAGTAAAATGCATTACAAACCTTAGTACCTTAACTACCTACAGATAAAAGTCATAATGTAGACTCACCCGTCTACATGTCGCGCAAAATGAATATATTCCGTTTTTGCAACATTCTTCTTTGCTGCTAGTTTTTCATTCTCAATTCCTACGGGAACACCTTACAGGCAGGCTGTATGCGAAATGCCGATACAGTCTTACGTAGGTACGTCTAGTAGGTACATCTAAGCGGGACTTCCCCCTGATAGGAACTGACCGCTGCATGGTTCAAATCGGTTTTTGCGAATTAAATTGTAAAATGATTAATTATTCTAAAAGTTCAGCATACTCATTGCTTTATAAACTCTATGAATAAGTATTATATTCATGTAACATGTCGACGATAAACTACCTACTACCGGCTGACGGGTAGTGTGTCCATTTCTACGTTTGCGTATCTCGGACTTGTCCTATTTTCCTTTCGACCTCGTCTCGAGGGCGAGCGTCAACAACGTCACTCATCGGATTCAAAAAAAGTTGCTAAGTCCTTCATTTAAATAATAAAACATTACAGATAATCGTCTTCACTTTCCATGGAACCGACATCCAAATAATTTGCATACTTTTGAACTTTTACATCAATTTTGGAGACAATCTTTAAATACACTAGATATAATGTAGATAGGTACAAAAGTGTAGGTATTCCAAAAGTATATAATGTATCGTAAAGGAGGCGTCACATGTGGAGTAATGTGACACATGTGTGTTGTGAGCAGGGAGGGGGAGTGCGGCCGAGGTGTGGAGGCGCGGGCTGGCTGAAGCTGATGGCTCACGTGAGCGTGTGTGTGTGTATGTGTGTGGCGGGGCGGGGCCGGGCCGGCCCACACCGCGCGCCCAGCCCCGCCGAGCGCCACACTCTCCCGTACAGACGGCATTCGTGCGACATCCGTCGTCCCGCGCGATCGTCTTGTGGCTCATTCCGAGCTTGCAAGCCCAGCGCGAGACACGTTCGTGCCGTACTCGCTCCCGTCGTCACCCTCGATGCGAGCATCGGACGTGACGTGGACCGTGCAGTGTTACTAAACTTTTGTGACTTTGTGCACTACGACTATAAGTGTTAAAAAAATTGTGTTTACTTGGACGGAATCGTACAATGCGAAGAGTGCTGTCCGGCGGGAAGGTGATTCTTTGAGCGACGAAAGGGTTGGGCAGATCGGGTGACAAGCGGGCAGAGGGCGGCGCGAAGCCGCGCACGCGCCTGTCGCTGGAGCCACCGCGGCTCCAACACACGCGTTGACACCGACGCGCGACATGGACAAGCCCTCGAGCGGCGAGGAGCACTACAGCCTGCGCTGGAACAACCACCAGGCGCATCTGCTCCGTTCCTTTGAGGCGCTGCTGCACGCTGAGACCCTCGTGGACGTGACACTGGTCTGCGCCGAGCGCCGCGTGCGCGCTCACAAAGTGCTCCTGGGAGCCTGCAGCCCCCTTTTTCGCCGGATATTTAGCGAAAACCCGTGCAAACACCCGGTTATTGTGTTGAAGGACTTTCAAGGATGGGAGGTTCAAGCCGTTGTTGACTTTATGTATCGTGGAGAGGTTTCCGTGGCACAGGAGCAGCTTAGTACCGTGATACGTGCGGGAGAGTCGCTGCAAGTGCGCGGTCTAGCAGATCAAGTACGCGAGGAGCACGTCAGGTCTTCTCCACCGACACCACTGGTCCGGAGTCCCGTGCAGACCACTCCACCGGCACCGTCTCCCCCGGTGAGCCCGGCCAGCCCCATGCCAAGGCGAAAACAGGCTCGCCCCCGGCGCCGTTCAGGAGAGTCAGATACACCAGAAAACCTATCATTGCGGCGATCACCGACCGGATTGAAATCAATACGATTATCAAGACCACGCTCACCCCCGAAACAGGAACCCGAAGAACCAGAAGTAGACATCCCACCACCACCCCGGATGTATCCTCAGCACCAGGATATGTTCCCACCCGTACCGCCCGGAGTCTCCGCACTGTCACTAACTCCACCACACAGTAAGTGCAACTACCCATTAATACCTTACTCGTTTTTTTCTGATGTTTTCATTGTAGCTTTCGACGTGGCATTAATTTGTTATGTGGTACCCAGTATTTGTGATTTTGATAAGACATTCCTGATTTCTGGTACATGATCAAATTCGAAATGTGTTATCTACACAGTTAGGTAGTAAAAAACGAAAAAAAAAGTTAAACTTAAGGCCGCACCTACCATTGCCATCACGGTTGATTAATTAAATAAACAAAGATAAAAACCGACCTTACCGTATTGTATTCTCCAAACCAAATATCGAATATGTACCTACATACTTTTTGTTTTGATAGGTAACAATAAGCCTAATATCTTCATTCATATTTACAAGAAGCATAGAAAATACCTGTATTATTTAAATAGTATCTACCTATGTACCTATATTTTTTTGTTAAACCAGCAAAGCAGCAAAATTTTAAATTTTTAAATTGCGGAAGGGCAGGCAGCTCCCAAAAAAAATTTCATGAGATAAAATATATTTTTCTTATATGAATCTAATAAGACTTAGTTGCAATAACACCGAACTATATAGATGAATATAATAGTCTAATTAAAACCGAATCATCAAAGGTTCCGTGTTATCGATGGATCGTTATCGGTTCCATAAATCGCATACAGGTTACCGGTGACTCGATTAGTGCTGTGATCAGTGATATCGAGTGTTAACCGGGACGCTTCATAGATAAATTAAGATCACCTATTCATACGTCGAGTGCATTATCAGAGAGATCGCGTGAAAGGTTTTAAAAGTTAACAAAATCGATTAAGCGGGTATGTCGCAAACATTCGTCGTAAACTATCTCTGTAAATGGACTGTCGTGTTTTGTACTACATAAAGGAGTGTCAGTGTGAATTTCATACGGCAATAATTATAAACCTGTAAGTGCCCTGTACCTGCACAGAAGGAAGCAATCCTAACGGTCATCTTGCTTTACGAGCCCTTTACAATTTCTAAACCTGTTTATGGTAGAAATTTTCTTATTGTCATGATGTAATTTAACTATCGTATTTTAATCTAGAACTGTTTAAATATTTATTGTATGTTATAGATTTTATTGAATATTGCATACAGTAAAAGTTTGCAAGTCTCGACAATTTATAATTAAAAAGATTTATTTAAAGAAAATAAGAGAATTCTGATCAAGTTGGTATTTTTATTACTACAAATGTTACTTAAAGCAAAGGGACCTGGTAGATCACATCAGTTTCGAGCCAGTTTTAGAGTAATGTAAAATACTTGCAATTGCGCGTATAATTTCAAGTCTAATATAATTTACACAACAGACCTTTTAGTAGTTCGCCTTCGAATTAGTCGAAGGAGTGGTTTTATACGTCAATTTTGTTTTATTGTTTCCTCAGTTTTGCGTATGTGCGGAGTGCTTGATTGCACCATAATAGACGTAGGTAGTAATGAAGGGTTGCACTCACAAGCCTCTCACTGAGTTTCGCCCGCACCGCGTGTATGGGGATACTAAACACGAGGGGAGCACGAACGTTTCCGCACTTGTCATTCTATTTCGAAAATCAAATTTTAAATATTGCCCTCGCGTCAAATGTTTAGCTGTGTTTACATTTTCAAGTAACTGGCAGTTTATACCACAGAATAGGATTTAATACTTCCGCGGCCCAAGGTACGTCCGTCGCCAGGCGTCTCTGGTTCACACGCAGAAGGTATTTCCAGAGGAATTAATACTAGCGTACTTATACTGCCTGATCATTCATAAACAAAACTTCTTTTTATTATTATTTTATGTTTAACTTCATTTTAACACCAAACAAAATACATGTGTGATGATAGTATTAATCTTTGTCGGACAGTCTTGATACTGTGGTTGATTTATTTTAACTTATTTAAGTGTTCATTTTATTGTCTTTATCTCGGTATGTGATGAAGGTTGATTATAGTTAATGGTTGTACGTAAATGTAATGAAGGGTTGCATGAACCCGCAATCATTATACGTGTCGGTGAGCTCTCCTGATTGGATTCGAGCAAAACCAAATTTTCTCGCTTATTCCTTCATAACTATTTATTTGTATTATTAAATCGTAAATGGTTGTTTAAATGCTAATTGAAACTGTTAAATCAGTATCTAGTACCTACCTACAATACCTATAGATATCTATTTATTATGGTTTTATATAAATAAAATACACAGATAAAAAATGGTCTTTTACGATCATTACAAATATAAATACGAGTAAATAAATTAATAAATATTTTTGAACATTTTTCACATAACGTCATCTAGTCCAAACTAAGCTATAAGCTTGTGCTATGGGATCTAAATAACCGATAAACATACTTATATATTTCTAAATACATACATAATATACATAGAAAACACCCAAACTCCGAAACAAACATTAGTGGATCTCACAAATATTTGATTCGACCCGGGAATCGAACCCGCGACTTCGGAGTCGAAAGCCGATGCACTACCGACCACGCCACCGAAGCAGTTATTGTCAGTCATTGTCAGTATAATTCTTATTAGGTTAGTTGTAATAGTAGAATTTTACAAAAAAATAAACCCTTAGGCAAACTTGATCCTTTACTGATGCATTTTAAAGATGTTATAATCAGTTTCTAAAACTAAGATTAGACCGTTTTTATGACCAATTCGGGCGGTTCACTGTAGGTACACGTAAAATTCAACATTGCTACCTCACCATGAAACAAACAAAATCTGTTGAAAGATATAATTTATGTAAAGTATATTTTTGTATTTCAAAGCAATGAGTTTGCCTAAACTATTCTTAAAATATTAAGAAAGAAATCCAACGCTAACCTTAATAGCGCGATGTAGAAATTATGAATATGATATGAAGCAAAAATTATATGTTGTCGGTAGTGGTCATCGTAGCTCAGTTGGCAGAGCACTCCCCCTGTTAGGGAAAGGCCGTGGGTTCGAATCCCGCCGATGACATCAGTTTTTGTGATCTATTTATAATTTCTTTCTTAATATTAAAGTAAAGTAAACTAATTTTACAGACTGATACGACATTGGTAAAAGGAAAATAAGAAAAATTATAATAACCACTGTAAAATAAATATTCACAGTTTAAATGCAGTAATTTTGCAGTTTACATTCGTCACCTGACACGCGAGATTTTACATTAAGTACAAGACCTTCAAGGGTGACAAAAAATGAAGAAAAAAAAAAGCGATGACATTGGCACGGAGTGCTAGATACTGTGCGCGCACGCAAGGGCGGCTTAGGTACACTATGCGTCATGGACATAATATGGGACAAGTCATTTTCTGTGTAAAGAAATAGTAAGTTATAGTTATGTTGTAAACCGTGATGTAATGATTTTTCAGCAATTTTTTTCTAAAAGTTTAATGTTTTCACTCATAAAGTCATACTGACACTACACTGATAACTAAATAGAACTTAGTCGGGATACTTTATTGCTCCTTGTCGCTTCAGTTGGATAGTATGTTAGCATTATCAGAATTAAGTCTATCCCTTATGAATACATGCAGTCGACCACAGTACCATTGAATTTAAACTACTCTTACAGTAGAATGTAAACTGTTCTTTTATAAGACTTGGGTTCAGTAAGAAGAAGAACTTTTTTGTAAACCCTATATCCCTTTTTTAACCGGTTAAAAATCTCAATATATATATGTATATATATATTAAGTTATATCTATTCCACTGGTGGATGACCAACGGTAAATCCGTTAGTCATCTTTGGCAAAGTATAGTTTTTTCAGACAGAGTGCAGAAAAACAATACAATTCCGTTCGTATTCAATTTATTAAGTTCGTATTTAAATTGTCAGTACCTTTCGGAATATCTGCACGACGTTGTTTGTATGTGATGATAATAAATAAGGATAAATGCATGTAAATATTTTCCCCGCTCGACCTAACACAATATTGTCACATAACATTTGACGCACTCGAAAATGCGATTTCCATCAATCTGACTTGTGACGAACATTCAATCATATACGTCACATTCATACACACAACTATTATATTAACTAACAACATTATTACTCAGTCAGTAGTAAATACCTAATAATCATTTACATTCAGTCCAATTAGTCATCCACTATTCCGGATAATTGCTACTAAAATTCTAATTAATTAATTGTTTACATAACTAGTTCATTCAAGATTTGAATGAAAAACTGAATACTGAATTCTTTAATATTATAACTAGTAGAAATCTATAATTTAGCCAAAATTTTACAATTTGTCCGATAACAATAGAATTGATGCGGAACCTACAAAGGATGAGATCGTACTGTCTGTTTGTAATTCGTAGATGCGCTGACTGCGCTTGCACATGTACATTCAACTGACGCCGCATACCCGGTGACCTACTTTTTTCTTACACGTTTCAGTTAAACCTCGTTTTGTATTATAATGTCGCATTTTTTTATTAATTTCAATGAACCTTTTTTTTTTTAATTCCGTGACCCATGGGTCGCTCTTACGTCTGTTGCCGGACGTCTCTGGTACACACGCAGAAGGTCATTCCTGTGTGCGCCCGGTGGTTTTTTCAATGTACTGAGTAAGGTCTTACTTAGACCTAATTCAGGACCGCTGGGCGCCCCGGTTCAGGTTAAATGTATTATATCAACCTAACAGTACAGTACACACGGGGAGTACCTACATACACTAATTTGTTTATTATTAATGTCTAATGCACTATATTTGTATATTAGTGCATTAGACAAATATAATTTAGCTTGTAGGTAAGTACGTGAAATGAAAACACAAATTAAATTGATTAGCTAAGTCAGATTATGATTTTGAATTAGGTTAATATGTCAAAACGATAGTATAAAATACCTACGTAATTAAAATGTCCGCTGAAAAGATGACAACATTATAACACGGTGTCTGTAAAAAAAACATTGTGCTAAAATCGGTTCAACTGGTATGAGAACTGACCTATAACAACAAAAGCTTCAAAACCAGTTATACAAAGCAAATAGGTTACATTTACATTATAATACAGTTAATGATCTAAGTACTTTTATTAACATTGTAGGTAGGTCCGTATCGGTAGCCTTCCACGTTTAAACGGTCGATGTAGTGACTGGACTCTAGACACAACATTTTTTTTTCTATTCGTACCAATAGTTCCAAATTGTTATAGGTTATGTACAGATTCCGAGTATTTCTAATATTTATTACGGCACTTTAAACAAAAGCTTACCGCGCGGCTGCGCATGCGCAGTGGCGCCTACTGCACACAGTAGGTTGCTCACGTCCGTGATAGTACCTACACGTGCGACGTGTCTAATTGAAGCCTTGTATGTTGACATAATTGTCAGCTCCAAAGCCATTGTTTGCAAAACGTCATTTTCCCAGATGAAGTCGTTTCGCATGAGCATCTCATTTTTTATTGTTATTCGATTTTTAATTACTGTGTGTGCATCAATCGTTGTAAAATGCAGTGAATACAATGTGTACCTTAAGTTGCACAGCAATCAATAGACCTATCAAATCAATTCTAAAATATCTGATTGCACAAAGCTGTCCTCAAAAAGGACATCTTTAGGCGCAGCAGGTATATTACTCAATGAAACGGGTTCTCCCTGAAGTAGAAAAAACTACAAGTATTTTAAAACAATGGGGTAAGATGTTGAATTTTTTATATAGTTGCACTAATTTCGCTAAATAGAAGACATTATAAACGTTGACATATGTTTCACCTACTCACGAGGCATTCTCAAGACTGTCTCAGAGAGAACAGAGAGTACCCCATTGTTTTATCATGGATTTTCGCCAGGTAACGCCTGATTCCATTCAATATACAAGTATTTTGACAAGACATGAAAAAACCTTCCTTGAAAACCGTGTCAAAATCCGTTGCGTATAGTCTTAAAGATCTACGCATACATACAGAACGAACGATTTTATTTTATACTCGTACCAGCTAATCGCCTCAGCTCCGCCCGCGTGATTTAGTTTACTCGTTTCCGGGAACTCGTTCCCGTGGGAACACATTAACGGGATAAAAAGTAGCCTATGTTACTCAGAGTGAATGTAGCTTTCTAATGGTGAAAGAAATTTTGAAATCGGCACAGTAGTTTTTGAGTTTATTCATTACAAACATACAAAAATACAAATCTTTCCTCTTTATAATAGTAGTATTGAAGTATAGACTATGTAGTGATATCTATCTTAGACATTTAAGACATAAATGAGTGACTAGTTCTGAATATTTAACGGAAATGATTTGTAGTTTTTTTTTTAATTTATTGCCAGACAATGTGATCGTCCTCTTGGCTTGACAGAGGCGTTTAGAGTTTTCACTCACTTTCTTTTCCCCAAGGAATTTTCACATACACCTTCTCATATATTGAGTAACGTATTATTAAACGAGTGGTTCAGTGTGATGCAACTGTCGAGCTTTACGTATCCTCACGTAATAATTTTTTGAAACCTTAATATTAATAATATAGTAACAGATTTAATTTTGTAACTTTATTCTAGCCCTAATAGAACCTTATTTCTTTTTATTGTGTATACCTTTATTTATTCGGTATCTTAGATGTAAAATGCAAAAACTAAGAAATGGTTACCAGACACTGTAAAACGCACTAATTTAGAAGTATGTAAACTACTACTACGACTTTTAACCTACCTACTAGTTGTCCGGGCAATGTTGGAAATGCGACCTTAGTTTAATAAAACTAGTTGACTTTGGTCATCCATTCGCGTATTTTTCTTTAAAATAGATACTACGATTTCACTTTTCATAATGAATGATTATGCTAGTTTTGGTACCTACATTGAAACCTACCAACAAAAATACGAAAATACATTGTGTGCCTGGACATCGAATGTAGCGGTACAAAACCAATCACAGTCATACTAAAATACGGCCTCTCAAATAGTTTATGTGTACATATCTATCACGGACAATTTATTCAGCAGGTGACTGTGCCGACGTCGTGAAAGGTGAGAGTTGTCGCAATACGGACTTAGACCACTTTGAATATAACATCGGCACGTTTACATGTAACACACTGTTTTACTTGAACTCGTTTAAGAATATTGAGTTGGTGAAGCTGTTTATGCAGACATTTTATAGGTACCCTGTATTCAGCTGAACACGGTTGTATCTGGATTTGTTTTATGTTAAATGGACGAGTGGAGAGTGGACATTTTAGTGAAAGCCAAACATAACACGTGACACTTTTTTTACGTTTCTTTACACAAATACAAAAAAAATCAGTAGATACCTACGTACTTAGCCTAATATTTACAGGATGATGTTTTGTCGTTCAAAAGTTCCTACCTACAGAAAATATCACTGGGAGTAAAAGTATCGTACTTACATATATGTATTGTGTTGTTTAGATGAATGAGTCAGAATAGAACAGAATAGAATACACTAATACAAATAAATATGAGAAACATCGTATGAAAATGTACAAATGGCGGCGTTATAACTAAAAGCGATCTCTTACAGGCAACCTTTGGATGGATATTAAATAAATAATTAAATAAAAAAATATATTAAATGGTAGGAAATAAGATGTGAAAGTACCCACTTTCAGTCATTGGTGTTTCAGTAGAGTAAGTAAGGAAACATAAAAACAATCTTATGGAGACAATATACTAATATCATAAGAAAAATGAGTTATGTATGAATGACCCATAAAGTTGAACTATAACCCATTCAACAGTTTTGTGAAAGAGTAACAAAATCCACACATCTATCCAAACAAACTCTAGTGATTATAATTATCTGAGAGATTCATAAAATGTGCCTGTATTAGTTTATTTATGTACGCAATAAATGAATAGTACCTACCTACCATCTGGAAGTACTAGAACCTAGAACTACTAATTAATGTAACACTTTTATGGTTTGTATCCGTTGAACGGGAAGGCTCAATGACTAATAACAACAAATACTTAGATAGGAAGAAAGCATTAAACGTCCAACTCCTACTAATGATTGTACTTGTAAATACAAAAATATAAAACGTAAACGGATTTACTTAACCTACACCAAATAAAAGTGTTCATAATCATAACATAGTCTCCCGTTCCGTATGTATGCTTAAATCTTTAAAATAAATTAAAAAAATAAAAAGAAGTAAATAAACTATATCTATAGTTACGAACTCTCTGATGATCTCATCAGAGAGTTCGTGTGTTGGCTTGTAGACCATGCTTACATGCACGTCTATCTCCTCGAAGGGGTAGGCAGAGACATATTATTCGCCCCACATTCGCCAATACCTTTATTAGTCTTATGTAGCACGAGCTTGACGTTAACCGGGAACTTTTATGTCTTTCTGAACTGTTGATGTCTAATAAAAAAATACTATGATCGTGTTTGTTTGTGACTAGAATGTTAGGAGAACTCACAAAGAGTCTTAATTGCCTAGTTATGGATCTGTACTAAATATATTAATGGTCACGGCAAACTTTTAAACCTTACCCGAACTTTTACTAATACATAATTTCAAGACAAAAATAGATTCATGTCCAGCCATTTGCGAGTTTTAGCGAGAGAAGCGAACAGCAATTCATTTTTATTTAGATAGAAAGATACGTTCACGACTTCGTTCGCATTCGAGTTTTTGCAACTTTTTCATAGTCGTAACCTGATATTATTATACTAAATTCTGATATGTAGTTTATACTTTCGATTGTTGGCACTTGGTGTAACCTATAGTAATACATGATGAACAAACACACTTGATTGATTTATTTGATTTGATGAAAGTTGTGGAATAGTGTAGGTGCAAGTATTTGTTCGTCATGTATTACTTTTTTGATAAATGGTCTAAGTAGCTACCTACCACAAAAATATTTTTTAATTCCAATCAGGATTCAGGATTTCAGATTCCAATTGTGGAGAATCTACCCTAGACGAGAATACAACCGAACTCTGATTCAGAAGTGACACTCATTGACTAAACCGTTATACCTGACTAACATGGTCAAATTGACGACGGACTAAACAAATTCAAATGAACAAATTGGATTTTGACAAAACTGTCGCAAAAAGAATTACAGCAGAATAATTACTGAAGCATGAAGGTGTAATAAACATTGGAGCATGAAGTACTTATAATTGGATACAGCAAAAACTATAAGCATTATTAAAATACATCATTTGAAATCATGTACCTACCTTTGTTGAGGTGAATAAAATGTATTCAGAAATTACTCATAAACAAAGTCCCATAAGGTCTCAAAAGTAAACAAGATTTGTGTGTATTTCGCGCCAAAAAGTTTAATCTAGCAATTAAACTTTTTTATTTAGCAATTAAATAATTAGGTATACCTACCGACTATGTTATGTGGGTACATCAAAACCAAATAAAATATAACAGCACGCCTGGTTATAAATTTACTCTGAAAAGTGGGAGAATAAACTTAGGGATTTATTTAGATATACAATTCCTTGTAGGTAAATATCTGTTACATACATACAGATACATCGAATAATACATTAACAGAAAAAAAACATCCAGAACACTAGTTCAAAGTTGGTAAAAGATTTTTTTTAATGTCATACCTACAGTTAGAATCGAATCGACACTATTTCTTCTAAGTTGACTCACCATATTCACTACACTGTGACTCCTAAGGTGTAATTTCAACTACAGGCAAATTACCTTTGTCATTATGCCAGTTCAAACTAGTGCTAATGGGTGCCAATCGGTACTAAACTTTGAGAATACCCGCTGATTAGTGCAACCGCGAAGCTCGCGGACGTTTGTACTCAAACAGTAGATCGTTACTCACGCATGTTGACAAATACTCACTGTTAATTGGATGAAAATGTGCATGCGCAAGGTTCCAGCTCCAACGTAGCGTACACAGCGCTGTCAGCGTTGTAAATAACGCGCTTTACGACCAACCAATGTTATCAATAACCGTTGTATTGAAAGCTGTCCAGCTTTATGTTAGGTTTGCTATTGATAGGTTCAGTTAACGTATATTCGTATGATAAGTGAGGGCCGTAGATGCTTATCTACGGCCCTCACTTATCATACGAATATACGTTAGCAAGGAAGTGCTTGCTTAAGCACTTCCTTGCTGAATTCTGAAGAAACTTTTTTTGTAACATAAGATAAAAGTGGCTGTATGCGCCGCGGTCATTGTGCTGCTCAGTGAGAGGTTCGACGAGACTCGTTCAGGGTTTCCGAACGCACTGCGCGCAATCGTGATCTTATTTAGGTTCTCATTCAGCGAACGCCCATTCAAATTACGAATTTTAGTCTCATAAAAAGCAATAGAAAACTTATTTTATTTTCAGATGGAATAAATCGATTCGTCTGGGCATTATTATTTTCAGTGTCTTTTAAGTTTTAAGTTCATAACTGGTCTGAAAAAGTGTCTTCACTTAGGAAGTTATAAAATCAATTGAGGAAAGTTCCCTTTAGTGCTAGCTTAGAAGCTTGTCTGCGTTACAATGCCAGTTTAGTCAGACCACAACCATACGATTTGTCGTTGTCACCCTTCTTTTGAAATATCACAATCATCCTGTATGTGTTGTCTAACTAGACTGACGTAGTAAGTGGTCAATTTCCCTGTGACCGGTTTATGACCCTTCAGTGACTAACACCACAACAGGGATATTTAGACAAAGAGTGTATAAGTTCCTGCGTCATGTGGCGCCCAACATCAGTGACGTCAATAGTATGTTGTGCAACTACTATTAACACGTATTTGCTAAACAAACAAACACATAAAACAATCAAGTCTTTACATAATCATTCATTAAAACATCCATTAAGTTAATAACATATCTGAGCACGTTTAATAAAAATTAAAGAAACATAGATACTTATCTACTAAATACGGGAGAAAAAAATTGTATGCTAATTATTGCTATTTCCAAGATACAGATTTGTTTGTTAGAATGTTAGAAAATCTCCAAGGGAACAGTTATTCGGAGTTCCCATCACAAAACCGGAACTGAAATCACACATTAGATTAAATTTTATACGAATTTAATAACAAGTGAGATGCGAGCCGGACCCATTGTGTTCCGTGACCATGAGAAAAAAGTACTGCTCGATTTTTTTGTTACCGATAAAGAGGTGCCGACTTACAATTGGGAGCAAGATTGATGCGTGTGCATGATCGTGTCTACCCGCTGTGAGCGGCCGCCGCAATAATTAATATTCCATAATCCATTCATCCCTACGAGCTGGCTACTTTCACCCGGTACCAGTAAGTATCTACCTACAACTGCCACACCGACAGACACAGAGACACTCACCATCACCAGTAGCAATATGTAATCTTCACACAACGTAATTGATTCCGTCCGTAAAATTCGTAATTTGAATGGGCGTTCGCTGAATGAGAACCTAAATAAGATCACGATTGCGCGCAGTGCGTTCGGAAACCCTGAACGAGTCTCGTCGAACCTCTCACTGAGCAGCACAATGACCGCGGCGCATACAGCCAGATCTCTCTCTTGATAAACACATAAAAAACGTAACGAAAAAACTACATGTCATGCATCTACGTGTGCGAGTCAATTTCACAGCGACGGTCATGGGAATCGAGCGTCGAATGGACTTTAAAAAGTAATTAAAATCAGTGCCCACTAAAATGATAAAATGAACATTGCCAAAAAGTGCGATTGACACGTTAAATCTGTGAACACGTCCGGCTTTGTGCACAATTTCTTAGAGATCTCGGTGTTCGTTAAACGATTGGGATGCACGGCCCTCCCTGTCAGACGACAATGCTTCTTCGCAGCGACGATTTTGACAAAAAGTATACAACGTACACCGGTAACGAGACATAGACAGGAAAAAGCAAATCAAAGAACGATCTCGTCAGTTTACAGTTCACAAATTGGTAGTTACTGTGGTGAATAACAGTTTAATCTATAAATGATTTTTACCCATCAAGTTTATTTTACCAATTCAAGTCAAATACCCTTGATAATAACTTCAGAAACTCTCAGTTCCTTTAAAGACAAAACAAGGGGAGCTACTTAGTGGCCGAAAGTAGACTTTACTTTTTTATCACCACAAAATGGTCGGTATGAAATCGAAATTAGATTACAAATCCTGCGATTATAAAGTTTCGGGCATTCACAAAGGGTCTGTAAACCACAATTTGGTTGTAGCAACCACACAGCCATGCATTATACAGATACGTTACAGAACGTACGTGTTATTTTGAACGTGACTTCCGAACTTGGAAACCACAAACAAAAATTCTATTTGGAAACAGTGTGTTGTATTTATGGTTAGAAGATTTCAATATAATAGTGTATTCCTTAGTTTGGTAATTAAGTAATTTATTTTAAATCATATTTAATGGATGGAATAGTTATGAATTTGGAATCATTATTTTATTTGCGCAATTAGGTATCCGGTATCATTAAATGCACTCACTAGTAAACCTGTTGGCGCCTGCTAATCGGAGAACCCAGACCAGGCACGTATTAATTCGTAATTATAAGAAACGTACCACAGGTTGTTTCCTATGAATCACAACTGAGAATTTATTTACAATCCCATTAGTGAAAACATATGTTTCATTCATAAACATATTAATTTTACGTCACAATAATGTTACATTACATTAGACTAAAATATTTACTGGGAAACAATGTCATTGGAATATTCTCGGGAATTTAATTACAAATTTATGGAGAGGTTGTTTATCTGCGCATGAGTGAGTCACGCATGTGAGTAATGGTGGTAGACATTGTGTTGTTTACCGGTGTTGCTACATAAAACATTTTACTTCATTTTAAGGAAATTCCGGACATATTTCATCGAAATAAAAGCTACTAAAACGGTTGTTTAAACTGGCAATACTAATCTCATATATCTTTAAGTTTATGCTAAATGCGCTTTCTTCTTTTGTCGAATGTCTATATTGGATATCCTATCCTACCGTCTGCTTTCTGAAATGTTCTATAACAGAAAATGTGACATTTCAAAGTTACTTTCTTATTTATTATACTCTAAGTACGTATTTACACCATCTCGCGTACATTTATATTATCAAACTACAAAGTATTTGCGTTTCTATCAATATAACAGAGTAAACCTATTACCTTCCATTCAAACGTCAATTCAATCACATTGAACTATTTTTATGTAATAATCATAAACTAAATAGGGTATCTTAGTAGCTTCATCTGGTAACCCCAAGTAGGAACAAATCATTTGCGCGGTCAACCGCACTTGTAAATAACAATTTTGAAATCAATCTAATCTTTTTCTAGCCTACCAATAAACAATAAACTTTCGTTGTTACGAGTATACAGGATGTAGATAATTCATTCAACTTGGGATATTTATATGAGTACCAAGAACAGAAGTGAGCAATGTTTCCAAAGGTGTTCATTCGTTGGGTAAGGCATTGCCTGTCTACCTGCTTCTGTATTATAAAACAAAGTCGCCCCCTTTGTACGTTTAGATCTTTTAAACGGCTCAACGGATTTTAATGCAGTTTCCAGCACTAGATGAGAGTGATTTAAGAATGAGTTATTGCACCCGGGCAAAGGCATTACCGTTAATTAAGAACCATTCGTTAGCCGATGCGGTAGGTGCATTGTAAATAAAGTTGGGATTCTAAAATCTTGATAATAAAAATCAAAATCGTAAAATTGATTCCTTTCAATGTACAGACACAGCAAGCTAGTATCTTCGAAACTAAATATTTTGTGATAGTGATGATTGCTTTGCGTCATATTAACAATGTTTACATTTCAAATCAAAGGACACGTCACAATTCGTACAAAATATAAACCACAAACATAACAGACCACAAATTACGTGAAATATAACTAAATAAATAAATAAAACAATTGTCCTTTTCACTTACGACGTAGACGGAGGACGTTCCTCTAACTCTACGCAAACCGAATTCAATGTAGGACTTGGGTTTTTGCGGAGCGCGTGGCTTTTAGGTTACCTCTGGCGCTGGGCAAAAATCCAGGCCCAAGCGCTCAATTACAATACCGAACAACGTTTCCTTGTCCCGCACCGCGAACTAGTTCAGAGTAACTAGTTCTTCTGTGCGGGAATAATCAAGCATTACCTTGACATTGGCGAAATCATCGAAGAATATCGAAGGAGCCACGTTTTTAAAAAGAAAAGAAGAAGAAGAATTCAATGTGAAAAGTTAATTTCAACCGACTTCCAAAAAAGGAGGAGGTTCTCAATTTGACTGTATGTTTTTTTATGTTTGTTATCTCATATCTTTTGATTGGATAAACAGATTTTTTTTTTAATTGAAAGCTTCCCAAGTTGCTATATTTCAATTTGATCCCATTCCGACAATGGCACACACACACATATCACGCCTATATCCCCGAAGGAGTAGGCAGAGGTGCACCTCTGCCTACAAGTTGTGGTTGTGTAATGCATTACACACCCACAACTTGCCAGTATTTTTAGTCCCACGTAATAGGCAAGCCTATCGCCGTCACCGGGCACATTTATAATGGGTTATGTCCAAAATGGCCGAATGAATTTAATAAATTGTAATTTTGGAAAAAAAATTGAAATCCGTTGCCTTGCGATGAAATGCTGATGAAAGGCAACAAAATCTCGATCCTTCCTCGTAGTCAAACTTTTTGGTCAAACTGGTTTGACTATGAGGAATTACGTTTCCTCGTGGTCAAACTTGTTTAACGACCCTCCCTGTATTGCTGTTTAGTTAAGAATGTGTACAGTCAATCATTAAAGTGCTTGTTCATAAGCTTAAAAAAAGTTTGCCCGCTCCGAGAGTGTTTAACATTGTATTGTGTACCGGGGGGTGTTAATCTTTTGTAAAACTGTGTTCGTGTCGCGAGGTGTAAAGGATACAGTAATACCCTCGACACTTTTGTTTTCTCAACTGGCTGCAAGCCCAAAAAACGTTCCCATTCTATAGGTGCGCCATTTATAATATCCTGGCCCTCGAACGGCAATACTGTCCCACCTTTTCGTTTTAAACATTTGAAATCCATTTTTGAGCAGAGCGAAGGGGAGCTCAATCTTAGGCGACAAGTGTAAATCGTTTGTGTGTCTACTCCTCCGAAACGGCTCGACCGATTTTGACCAAATTTGGCATCATTGACCCGGGAGTGCATATTTCTGAAATTATGAAAATAGAGCTGACCACGGAATAATCAGCGAAAATGTCCTGGACATCACCGAAAAACCAGACGATTAAATGGTTGCCATGGAAACACGTGCGTCAACAATGAAACATTTGCTCCGCTCAACATTTGCAATTAGCAGCATGCATTGCATACCTAGTTATATTATACGAGTATGTAGGAAAGAGAATCGCCGCACTTGACGTTTGACATTATCTTAGTTATCTATGACTGTACATACATAAACTGCATGCATACAGGGCGATAAAAAGTTGCAATGTCAATGAAGTTTGACCACGAGGAAACATAATTCCTCATAGTCAAACCAGTTTGACCAAAAAGTTTGACTACGAGGAAGAAGGGCAAAATCTTACGGGCCAGCCGCTATGGCACAGCCAATTAAAGTCCTGGGCGTCTCGGGCTAGTTCAATGACAAGTTCTAATAAGTGGTTTGGTAGATGTCTTTTGACTTTTACACCGTGACACTATGTTTCACGTGGGGACGTGGGTTTCCACTGATGACACATGACAATCAACGCTGCGGTCATGACATGTGTTTTACTTTACTGTTCTGAGACTTTATTGTTCTAATATTTAGGTATCGTTTAGTAGTGTGCAAGTGTTTATTCGGGGAGTTCGATTTTAGCTAAGCGCGTGGCAGGTGGCTTTTTAGGTTACCTCTGGCGCTCCGCAAAAATCGGGTTTCCAGACTCTCTCATACCGAACAACGTTTCTTGTCCTGCACCTGGAGCTAGTTAGGAATAACCAGTTCTTCTGTGCGGGACTATCAACTAATCAAGCATTACCTTACCATTGGCGAATCATTGATAAATATCGATGGAGCCACGTTTTTAAAGAAAGAAGATGTGTTTCTTCTTATTTATAATTTTTATTCGTAATGATTAAACGGGGCTTAATCGAGAATCAAAGTTGATACGTTTGGTTCCCCGATGTTTCGGTTGTATTGAAAAAGTCAATTTTAATTTACAAATTGTAATACACTTTCCATTCTGCTAACATGAATTATGTAACGTGGACATTCTATACACGGTAAATAATTAATTGAATGGGTATTTAACCTAACATTATAATTAAAAGGGAAATTTGATAATATAAATTCAATATGTATCCTCCTTAGGAGGTACGTACTTAGTATTATCGGAAATACTAAAGATAAATTGGGAATGTTTCAAAATGTATGAGAAAATTAATTTTAATGCAGTTTATTTTATGTATGTGTAAAGAAACAATTAAAATGAAACACGTATGTTCCTATTTTTTGTTACACAACAAACTAATTTCATATTATAAATTACAAAACATTTTTTATTAAGTTCACAGAGAAAGGCCAACTTTCGATTACTAGAGTAGGTATATTACATTTATAATTTAATGCCTTGAGTGTTTGATTCATAGAATAAGCGGAATCCTAGGTCTATGGTCTGATTTGATACAATAACGTTTGATATCAATCCCACTTAGTGTGATACCTACTTTGACTACCTTGATCTATCATCATCATCTAACGTATATGATGAATGATGAGACACTATGCCAAAATAAGACATTTCAAAACTATCAATGATGACCTGGTGTCAATAATCAGCGTAACTGCCAGCAAGAAGCTTAGATGATTAAATTTAAATTACTATTTATTATTATGAAACTTCCATGAACAAACATACGCCGTAAGCTAGTCATAAATTCATAAACTTGTTTTTCTTTTCGGGATTTTATGACTTGGTTTCATTCGAAAAGAGAATGCTGTATGTGAATAGGTAAGGTACTTTTACCTCATTTTATTGAACACTAAATAAGTTTTATGATCCTATATTCATTTGTATTCATGCAATTGAAAATAACCACATAACCTGTCAGGTCGGAGATGAGGCAATCTAAATATCTAGAATAATCCACTGAGTAATAATGTCTAGTACTTATAATATAAATACGGAAATTGAAAGGACTGAAAGTTTAGTGCAGTAAACGTAACGTACGGTGAAAGTATTTTAAGATTTAGCTGTTAACCGCCTTATTTATTCATGACTGGCAGTAAACTTAAATTGCACTTAAAACACGTGTTATTTAAAACGGTACTATAAATCCACTATATGACTTTTTTTATAATGACAACATTTTCTTTACCACCAATAGATAACCTATGAAATCATGCCAGAAATTTTATACCTAATTCTATATTTATAATTAAAGTTTTCAGATTGGTGACCTGATAATAAACAATAAAACCTTTAAAATCAAATAATTAATGATCAACTCAAATGAATATTACCATTGTTGAAGCGGCAGTCACATCTCTATTCCACTAATTATGTGCAATTATGCATGTCTAACAGACACTGAATTACACATTTTATGTGAGAAATAATTGAATAGATTCCATTTGAAAATGAAAGTCGCGGCTTCGCTTGTATTTAAAGTTTAAATGACTATTTAATTGGAAAATTAAAAGTAAGATTAGGTATTAGTGGTACGAGATCATGGAAGATAAGTCATCCACGCCTTTGTACATATTGTTCTTAAATTAACAATGTGTGATGTTTTTTTTTATTAATGTACAATAAAGAATAAATTAAATTAAATGCGATCAATAATTATTATAGGTATATGTAGGTGCCTATATGTAATTATGTGACCGGAGTCAATTCACAAAACAACAATGGACAATTTCGCGTTAAACTGTGCATACGATGCCACTACAAATCGGGCATAGAAAAATGAGATGTCTGGTATTAAAGTCTCATCTGTGGTAGGTAGTTGGCGCGCATAGACAATGAGCGACTCATTTTGGAAGCTCGTTCGGAAACAATAGAAAGTGGCGGCCTCCTACAACTTCAAACGGAACGCTCCACTGTGGAAAGTTAACGAAAATACATTTCAATAGCTAAAAGCAAAATTGGATGAGTGAGCTTACGAAATTATCGCGTTAGTGGCCGTAATTCATTTGTATTTTGTATGAACTCTCTCAGGCACTGGGTCTCTCTGGTCGTGAGCGTGTGTGACTACACTAATATGGACTTGTTATAACACCGAAACTGTTATGTTCCATCATTGTGAAACTGAGTTAATTACCATTCACACATGAACAAATGCTCAAAGATAGTTTACAAATTGTGCACCAGTTTCATGTTATTACATTTAATACACGAGATTACATAAAACAACTTGCAGTATGTACTTAAGTAGCCATTGTCTGATCGGTGATAATCAAACGTGGCTCAAGGTCTACCAGTCTTATAAATATTGAGTTGCCTTTATGAGCAATCGCCGGTATTTACACCCCATAATATTTATGTATTGGGGATTCGTACTGTACACGCAATGTTCGCAAACAATGCAAGGATAGATTGGTGCCCATCATTATCGATATCGACCTAGACTTCTTTCCACTTTAATAATTATTTCTCACATCGATTATATACCTAGTATCTTCACTGAAACAATAGATTAACCCATTTACGGCATATTGTATAGTGTTTATGGCGTATCTCGTATCGCGATATTATTGCTTTCGTATCCTTGGCGTGAGCGGCTATCTATCATGTGATCTATTGTACCTACACTCGACATCGGTATTAGATTAAAACGATAATTAATGCTGATTCCATACGACCTAGATTCGGGCCCGCTCGATAAAGGTAATTTACAGTTATAGTTGTAAATCTCGTTGCAAAATAAACGGCGAACGAACATAGTGCGCCGCCCGCCTGCCTGACCGTAGACAACACGCGGAGCTGAGTCTCCCACACACCTCGTCACGTCACGGAGCGCCCTCGCCCCTCTCGCACACGTGTGTGGCCTCCGGAACAGCGTGAATGGAACCCTTCCCGACCGTAAACGTCACGTGGCTTCATACATCTCTATAACCCGGCTCTGGAGAGTCACACTCCCTTTTTGTGCCGGATAACGTGCACCGAGAACTCTCTCAACCCGCCGGGTAACAAGAATACACACGCATGTGGAGAGAAACAACACATGTGCGTAAAGCTGCGCGAGCGAGAGGGTGCGTCAACTTTTGTCTGAATGAACGGGGTGAAGTTTGACAAGTTGTGTACACATGGCCGCGAAAGGGTTGAGCCGAGTTGCAAACTAAGTTCGTGAGCACTTTCGATTTCGACGCGTGTTGCATATGGGGCAAACGTCCATCGATCGTAAACTTTGCTGCCGTACAACTTCGGAAACGGTTTCGATTTAAATCTGATTATCAACATCATGAAAATTTAAGTTTATCAGTCACGGTGTGTCGTAAAACGTTTGTAAAAAAATTGCGTTGTGAAATGTGAAAATTAGCTGGAAAAAAATAACGGATCGAATCGTGGTATTAACGTATTGCGGGTGTCTGGTTAGCGGGTGTGTTTCGTAAATCATTGTTTATGGTCGAATAGCTCTCTGAAGGGGTCCGAGAGACCGGAATTAGAAAGCGTCAAGTGGCTCGACTTCGCTACGACTAATTGACCGCAAGGTTTACGCTGTTCTGCTAGAAATTGTGACGTAATAGAATCGTGCCGAAAATAAGCATAGTTACTTTATAGATAAACACTAGGTAACATTTAGTTTCTATACAAACTAATAAAGTTTCGATTTCATTGGGTTTTGAAACATATTCACTTGGGGAGGGTGGGGAGATATACAAAATCAATAACTGATTAAATTTAAGTTCGATCACGTTTTTAAAAGAAATTTTTACAGAGACAATTACAAAATGCCTTAAAAATAACGGACAAAGGTGGTCTTATTGCTAAAGACCACTCTCTTATTAGTTTATTAATTTAATTACGAATATCATATGTACCATGTAGGTAATTAATTATTCTTTTATCGAGTATCCGATGTTAATATCCGTTAGATTAAAAGCTAACTTTTATTAATCTTTCTCGCGTTATAAACTTTATAATACGCAGCATATGCAGTCTATAAACCGTAGGTCTAGAACTCACTTTCTAAGCGACAAACCTACATCAAGGAAATTCTATTTATTTTTAAATACCATCCCTACGATATAGGCTTATTGATTGTCGGTAATTATGTAAAATAACGAGTCGTGGACTGGATACCAATGCCAGTACTCCAACTAGTGACGTGCATTAACAGCTCGTTAGTACCGTCAACAGCATAAGTATCTGACGTTACACAGCGTCAGGACAACTTAATTATTTATCAGGTTACTTGTTAAGGGTTTATTTTTGAAGAGTTGTAGCAACTGCATATAATAATACCGTTCACCCTTTCAGTTAATATAAAAGTGCTTAAATTTGTTCACGTTAGTTCTCTCTGACTTTCGGTAGTGCAGTCGGGTCGAATCCAATATTTGATTGATCCACAAATGTTTTTTTCGGAGTTTGAGTATATATGGTGAATGTTATGGTGTGTATTTAGAAATATATTATAGTATGTTTATCAGTTGTCTAGATCCCATAGCACAAGCTAATAGCTTAGTTTGGGCTAGACGACGTTGTGTGAGAATGTCCAACAATATTTAAATGCTACTATAAAAAAACTAAGGTGCTAAAGAGCCCACCACCATCTCCAGGGCCCAAGTCATCCCCATCTGTACGTAGGGCACCTGCTGACAAATATCTACTCTGACAAATATAGCCAGAAACGGCGATAGGCTCGTCACATTCCGCCAGACCTTTCTTCACCCTACGAGAGGTTGGGTTGAAATGTGTGTGTAATAAGCGTCTCTGTTGACCCCTTCGGGTATGTACCTATAAAAATACACATATTTTATTGTAGGTAATCACAAAGAAAAATAATAGACTCATAATAACCTACATTGAATAGGTTATACTTTATAGTATAGTGGTAAATGCCGATGAAAAATAATCAGTGTTTTTTTGTTAACTGTACCTACTATAAGAATATTGTATTCTGACGGTACAAGGCTATTATACTGCCAATAAAACGGTGATCATCAACTAACTGAGTCACATAATCGTTTAATACTGAGTACATATATCTGCAGTTTACCTAATTAAAGCATTGACGGTTATATGAAGACAAAATGGCGATAATTCTTGTTTTTAGAAAGATTTTAGATCCAGTACCAACGTATACGTAGGCTTATAATCTGTTCAGTGACTAAGAAATTTATAAAACGGCTGGTCCGATTTTAATTTATGAAAAATCCGGTCTAGCCTTTTAGGAGGAGTTCCAATTACGATCGATTTGGCTATTTTTGGTCTTAAAATTGTTTTCATCATTGGATCTGTGGTTCTCGAGGAAGGTTATCTACTTATCTATAATACTATTTCAAACGGTCAAAACCGCGTCGGCCGCTAGTTACTTATAAATTTAAACCTCGAACACATTTACTTTTGCAACATCACTGGTTGAACAGAAAAAAAAACAAAAACTTAAATAATTAAAAAGTTTTCGCTTGACATTCTCAATTTGAAACTTATGGAACAAAGACTCCGTCTGCACTGCATTCGCAATAAAGCTACGAGTATCGATTTGTCGTATTCGATTAGCGGACGTCGCTCGACACTTACGAGATATAAATTACATTCTTCTGCACTCTGTCTGGAGTTTACTTGTAGCTGAAACCTTAAATATTTAATACTATTTACTAATCTATACTTCTATATTAATTGATTGAGGAAAGGTTTGATTGTTTGTTAGTTTGACCACTCCGTAAATAATAATTCGATTTTGAAAATTCTTTCACTGATCTGTAGCTAAATTATCCCTGAGTAACATTGGCTACTTTTTATCCCAGTGATGTGTTCCCACGGGAACTGGGAACGAGAAAACTTTATCAAGCGGGCGAAGCCGTGGCGATCAACGAGTAAATTATATGAGCAATGTAGATCAATTAAAGTTTATGCAACTAAACATAGTATGCAAGAGAATTGATTATTTTAATCGAGTTTGTTATGGCAAGACAAAGTAGATACTGCGACAGGCATAAAATAAAGTGATTTCAATCATAAATGTCCGTGAGTAGAGATTGGTAGAGATATCATTTTCACTTTCTAATCTAAATTTAGATTTTATTATGCTTGTAAGTTGTTGTAGGTACCCTAGTTTTTATTATACGTTAAGTGTAAAGCATTTAATACACAGTTTAAAACGGCTGTGTGTTCTATTTTATTACGGTTTTAAATCGTGTAGCCAGCAAAGTGTTCGGTTTAATACCACGTTTACAACAGCGTTTGCAATCGTGTATTTACCCTTTAAGTTACAAAAATAAATGTTTTGATCACTCAAGTCTACCATTTAGAATACAGTGTTGACGAAAACACTTTATATTAACCATTGAATTTTTATTGATAACATCAATAAAGTTAAATAGTTAAATATGTAATTCGACAAAATAAAATGTGGGCATAGTGAAGTAAAGGAAACTAAAGTAAAATAACACCGAATACGAGATTCACAACTTGCGACGTAGAATGATACATTTATACCACTAACGCCATCTAGCGTTGAGTAGACACACTAAATATTGTTTGAAGCTATGCAGCGTGCGGTTCTTTCGCGCTATCCAATACATAAATTATTCATAACTTTACACATTCAATATTTATGCTATTCAATCAATACCGTATTGCAATGATAGAATAGAATTTACATTTTAACGTACCTACGTTAGCAGACAGTAATAATTCAGGGTGGGGGAGCTAGGTGCGGCAGTACTCCGGCTTAAACGCCGGAAAATCACTGCCCCCGGACCCGACGGCATTCCTGGCCGTGCATGGGTCCTGGCCCTCGAAGAACTCGGGCCTCGACTGATGGGGCTCTTTAGCGCATGCCTCGAAAGGGGCCAGTTTCCCAAGGTGTGGAGGACGGGGAAACTGGTCCTGATTCGTAAGGCGGGGCGGCCGGTGGACTCACCGTCCGGATACCGGCCGATCGTGTTGCTCGACGAGGTGTGTAAGCTCTTTGAGCGAATTATCGCGGAACGCCTCGTCGAGCATCTCTCGACGGTGGGGCCAGACCTGGCGGACAACCAGTACGGTTTCCGTCGGGGACGCTCCACCGTGAGCGCGATCATGCGCGTCAAGAGCCTGACGGAGGAAGCAGTCTCACAGGGCAAGGTGGTGGTGGCGGTGTCTCTAGACATCGCCAACGCGTTCAACACCTTGCCATGGAGCTGCGTTAGGGAGGCGCTCGTGTATCACGAAACGCCTCTCTACCTCCGTCGTATTGTCGGGGCCTATCTCTCGGAGAGGGCCATAGCTTTCCCCAGCTGGCTCGGGCCAGCTCGGCGAGATGTGTCGTGCGGTGTTCCGCAGGGGTCGGTCCTGGGGCCGCTTCTGTGGAACATCGGCTACGACTGGGTGCTGCGGGGTGCGTTGCCTGAGGGCGTCGGCGTAACGTGCTACGCCGACGATACCCTCGTCACGGCGCGGGGTGCAACGTACCAGGAGGCAGCACTCAAGGTCACGACGGGTGTTGCTCAAGTCGTGGGTCGGATACGGCGGCTGGGACTGGAGGTGGCCTTGCACAAGTCCGAGGTTCTGTGTTTTCACAGACCTCGGAACGGTCCACCTGAAGGTTCCAGCATAAATGTGGGAGGCGTTAGCATCGGCATCAAGCCCTCGATGAAGTATCTAGGGATCGTACTTGATAGCCGATGGAACTTCGGACCACATTTCCGAAGTTTGGTCCCCAAGGTGACACAGGCATCGGTCGCGCTTTCGCGACTGATGCCCAACCTAAAGGGACCCAACGCTTCCTGCAGGAGACTGTACCTGGGGATCGTGCGGAGTATGGCCCTATACGGGGCTCCCGTATGGGCGGCGCGGTTGACGGCCAACAACTCAACGCTCCTTAACAGACCGTTGAGGACCTTGGCCGTCAAAACAATAAGGGGCTACCGCACGATCTCCGGAGAGGCTGCATGTCTCCTAGCCGGGACCCCTCCATGGGACCTGGAAGCGAGAGCCCTTGCGTCATTGTTCCAATGGCGCAAGGAGGCGCTGGAGCGGGACCACAGGCCTGCGTCTCGAGAAATCGATGACCGGCGGTCCCAACTCCGCCAGGATCTCATGGAGTCATGGAGGGTGCGACTTGAGCAACCCAAGTGGGGTGCCACCATCATCGCGGCGGTGAGACCGATCATGGACGATTGGCTGCAGAGGCAGCATGGTGACCTCACGTATCGTGCGACGCAGATCGTTACCGGGCATGGATGCTTCGGTAGCTATCTGTTTCGCATCCATCGTGAGGTCACACCCCGGTGTCAACACTGCGAGGTTTCCGACGACGACACCGCACTCCACACGTTGGTGGAGTGCTCAGCGTGGGCGAGTCAGCGCCGGGACCTCGTAGTGGGTCTGGGTGTGGATACCCTCTCGCTGGAGACCATGCTTCAAGCCATGGTCTCCAGCGGGAGTAGGTGGAACGCGGCCGTGTCCTTCTGCGAGCAAGTCGTGCTCGCGAAGGAGGCGGCCGAGAGGGAGAGGGAGCGTGCCCTCCCCGCCGAGTTCCGTAGTCAGCGGCGAGGCCGCCGCAGACTCATCTACGCCCAAGACCATCGACCTCCATGATCGGGGCCTGAGGACGGCGGGATCGCCACCCGTCGTCCTTACAGAAGCAGGCTAGAAGGGTTGCGTGCTGCGGGGCCTTTGCCCCATAGCACGCAACCAGATTCACTCATTGACGCGGGATAAAACCCTACCCCAACGACGCGGGATTCTCATCCCGACCCAACCCCCCGCAGAGACCACAGAGGTGGTCAAAGTCCGCCGGGCGCCACTGGAAATACGTTCTGCTTGTAACCAGAGACGCCCGGCAACGGACGTTAAAGCGGCCGCGGCCTTGGTCGCAGAACTAAAAAAAAAAAAAAAAAAAAAAAAAAAAAAAAAAAAAAAAAAAGCAGACAGTAATAGTACCTAAGTAATTAGATGGTAGTACCTGACCTATGACGGAAAATTGATGTGCGAACTTAAAGTAGAGTTATGAGAGATGTAGCTATATATAGGTTCTACGCTTCTAGAAGTTAAAGATAATTATACTTATTACATACATAAATTTCTAGATAATAAATCACTCAACAGGCATAAATAAATACTCTAATCTAGCAGATGATTACATATTTGCACCGTTTGGGGTTTATATCTTAACTCCACTCAAAACATAAGTGTATAAAAGTATGTAGGTACCTAACTATTTAGTTTTAACACAATTTACCGTTTACTTAATTATTTATTAGTAGTAGCATTTTTTGCCAGAATGTCTATCTAAACCTCACTATTTTTTTTTTGGGACGTAGATTTGAGCCTCGAAATTTTTTTTCTTTAGTTATGTTCACAGTGACTGTCATTAATGTGTTGCCTTTTTCAACAGTGTTCGGAATGGACTCGCCGCTAGGACTCTTCCCCCCCGGGATGGACCACAAGATGTACCCCCTCATGGATGTTGATCACCGCGCGCCGCCAATAGATCCACAGTTTCTCTCCGGCGTCAAAAAGAAATGTAAGTTTGGTTATGTTACATTTAAAATCGCAAATACTAGTTTCTAGCATTCCCGTTAACCCGTCGCAAATATACTGAAGTTATCCTTACGAGAGCGTACCCGGGACCGTCTGCAATTAGACGTTAATACGGGCCGTTATAAAAAAATAACAAAAACCTTTCGCTACTAAGATATATTATAAATGCTTGTGTTAGTTAGTTAGAACTTATGTCGTGGACCACGATTACACACAAAGTTTCTATAGAATAATAATCTAAGGTCGGAAAATGGTTTTCTGCGGTTCACACTCTTATCTCCGATGGGTAGTTTTTGTACAACATAAAGTTTTGTTCTATTTTCAATTTACATTCATATAAAACTTTTTAGAACATCCTAAGCATTTTCCTTTTACCTAAATCTTAACAAAATATGTACCGTTAGTGAGTCAAATGTGATTGTAAATTGAAATGTGAAGACCCACTATTCTAATCCAGCAGGACAATAATAATTTGCAAAAATAATTAACTAAATCGCATGTGCCGTTTGCGAGATATGAGTGTTCAGACGGACAGACAGCAGGAAAGTTCAGGAATCGTAGTCTTTCCCTTCGGAGACAATTAGTAGGCACGTAATCTTTTAACATTGTAGGTAGGTAACCCTAACCTATTGACAATTAAGACATTACATAACCTCAAAATTACGAAAAATAATTAATCAGTAATAATCCACTAATCACGCATTCCTACCAGTTTACTAGGTAAGTAATCCTATCTGTTAAGATACGTTAAACACCTATCGACCTATAGAGAAAAGTCGTCTATTGAATGCCTCACATATTCAAGTTATCTGAAACAATGGAGCAAATACTATTTCCATCTTATCGGAGTTAGTAGTAGCAGGGCGCTCGCCGCCACCACCGCCCCGATAGTAACAATGCATTCGGTATAATGCACAGTCACAACTGCATAAGCATACTCGCATCCCATCACATATCGGGTCCTCTCGCAATCGTACTACTCTAATGTTAAACGCCCATTGTTTCCACGCAAATGTTTATTAAGACGATCTGATATCGTATCTCATAAGGGAACAGACGCTGACTCTAACGTATCCTTTGAATGCGCTGCCGGCTGTAGCCAGCGCTGGCGTTTCGTTGCCGACTCGATTCCCGACCACACAATAGTCCCGATCGATTAGAGCCCATCCCTCGAGACAGAAACGTTACGGAACTTCACCATAGACACAGATCCCTGCTCTTTAACTAGTTACAAAAAGGGAAATAAACCTTTTTTTAATTTTCAACTGCATTTGCGTGATCTATGACGACTATTAAAAAAAAACTAATTTCCATAATGAAATATCATTTCTTCAACGTTCCGAAATGTTCCTCGCATTATCTGATCGAAATCGAGTTAACGTGCTCAGTTGAAATTATAAAACTATAAAGTTAGGGCGACGTCGCCGGTGTGGGTATGCATGTCCGCGTTTCTTTTTGACATACCACCGGTAGCGTGCTCGTATCGAATTAATGACAAATCGCCGCCAACAAAATGTCGCCGCAACCCGCTCATTTCGCCGGCACAGAATACTACTCGGTACAGTTATTGCTTAGCCGAAACATGCTTATTAGATAATGGTGCATTCGCGTAATGCCGTCGCGGTGCGGTGGCACAGTGGTGGTAGCGCGAGGGACACGGCACATGTCGTGACGGTGTACCTGTACTTTGAACATAAATCATAGAACTCCTTGCTTATTGCGGTATTAGCATAATTAGTTATCCGCTATAGGTATATACCTACATGTAACATCGTCATGAAATTTTAAGCAGCTTTAATAATATCATTCATTTTTCGCAGGGAGACCGAAAGGACAACATAGCGCCCCGCGTGGCGGACCACCTCGATCATGGACAAACGCAGAACTCACAGAAGCACTACAACACGTATGGAACAAGAAAATGACAACAAGCCAAGCATCCCGAATCTTCGGGATCCCTTACAATTCACTACTGATGTATGTACGCGGTAAATACGGAAAAAGTCTAAAATTAGAGCAACTGCGGAAAGACTGTATCGGCGGTCCTCTCGACGCACTAAACCTGAATACTGGCAATAATAACAACAACCAACCCTCAAACAAATACCACGATAAAGATGATCACCATAACGCAAGTCAAAGACCAGCAAGTTCCGAGCCAGACATCGCTTCGAATCCCATGTTCAACCCGTTCCAGCAAGGGTTCTACCCCGAGTTTCCTCCGGGATTCCCGATGCCTCTAAACATGCTACATTTGTTACCACCTAACGATAAAGCGCGGGAATTGTATCAATCGATGCCTATGGCTCTGGATTCGCTGTCAGGAATGACGAAAGATGAAGATTGTAAGAGCGATAGGTCTAAAGAGAACTCGGCAGACGAAGAGGGAGACTCTTACCGAGCGCCGTCACACCCGCCCCATCCGCCAGACTCTCGTACACTTCTACATCACAATGGACAAGACTAGACCTTCTTATCTCTTCCATCGTCTTTGTCACACACTGTAACTTCAACTATTAAGTAAAGTGTATTTTGTGAACAAGGTTAGAAACACTTTACGGTCATATCGATTATGATTAAAACTGGAATTTAGTTAGTGTATTAAATTCTCAAAAAATCGTTATAAATACGTAATTCACAAATTAGTTTAATATATCGTGGACGGTCGTGAGCCCAACTTGTATCTTCTCCTAACAGATGTGTCGATACGCCACTAATGTAGGTAAGATGAATTGTTAATGCTAATATAATTATATTAGTGTGTATCGCAGAAATATGAAAATATATTGCACCTGTGTTAATTTTTCATATTTGTGTGTTATACTAATTTTGTTATTTTGTATATATTTTGTAGAATCAGTCGCGAGGCAAATTGGCGGGAAGCCATATCGTGTAAAATTTCAATTGGAACCTAAACCTCGCTTAAATATCTCGGACGGTTGCTTATTAAGGACCGAGCCTGTTTACAATATTGTTTTGAATGTGCAATACCTGATTGGAACTTAATATGGACACACTAGTAAAGTTTCAGTTTTACGGTATAACTTTGTACTTGGATGTATGCGTGTTTTCTTTGAAGATGACCTTTGACCAGTGACGTCTAAATTAAAATAACTTAGTGAAATTTTAATTAAAAAAAGATGTGTTAATAAATGTATTTTAATGTCTCACATTGAAGTGATAGTGATAATTTATTTCCAAGGAGTGCAATAAGTATGAAAGGTGTTGTGATTGTTATTGTTTAAGTCAGTCCGAATTTCAGTACTGTTACATTCCCTATTATAGTGATAATGTATTATAATGACTTCATACAATTTTATTATTATAGATATTCATTGATTTGTCCATGCGAAGTGAACTTATGTAGATAAAACACGTTGTACGTACGAATTCACTATTGCACCCAACCAAAGTTTGTAATATATCTCATAATAATAGTTTACATGTAATTCGATATCTAGTATGTAAACGTTTTTATTTTAATGTAAATAATTATATTAATATAAAATAATTGGATAAAAATTTTGAAATAACTTCTAAGTAAGAGATCATTGTGTATCTCAAATGGTATATTGTATGTAGTGTATATGTAATTTGTTGTAGTGTTAGTGATTGAATCAGAAGGCCCAAGAGGGAACGCAGCACGTCACAGAAGGTCCGCGACGCACTAGTCACTGTCACACACATACACACTTCACAAAATACAGAATATATCCAATCAGCAGCCACTCCTACTAAATAATTGTCTATCGACTAATTAATATTAAATATTAGAAAGATAACAATCATCGCAACCGCGTTAAAAGGAACACGTACAGATCGTCGTCACGATGAATTCAATTAAAATGTGCAAAATGATCTAATCATTTAGAAATCAAATTGATTTAGATATTTTTAATAAATATCCATCCTCAAGACACAAAATCCCTGGATGTAACATCATAATTTGAACAAATCATAAAAGTTTAAACCACGGCTATTGTAAACCAAAAATAATTAACCAATGTGCACTGAAGCATTTTTTATACAAGCCCAAACATAAATTAAATTATATGAAGTTTACTTACTGAAATAAGGGAATGAAAACATCGATCTAACTACAAATTAATTGTCGTCGTCGATTAACAGGAACAGTCGAAAAACATCGTGGTGGTTTAGTGGTAAGTCCAATCCGGATTTCCGTAGGGCCTTTCCTGCGGAACACGTGCTCTGTGAGCTAGGAGTCCCACACAAAGCTAAAGTGCGTAAAGATTGCATTCCACTTGTCTGCCCTATCTGATTTAATAGTATTGCTTTTGTCAGTGAAGTAACCGCCACTGTTCTCTTCTCTCTGTCAAACCTCACCTTATGATACGACCCAAGTTGTATTTTTCTTTCTTTCTTTTACTTGATCTACGAAAGTTTTCCTCGGCATACCTCTTCCTTGCTTTCATTCAACTTTCCTTCGATAATGTTTTTATAATCATGTCGTATCAGGTGGTACTTACTTGAATCTGTTCCAGCCTATCTCTGTCCCTTTGTATTTAGCCCATTCCACCACATATCAAAAACTACAATGTTAACATATTACATTACACGTTTGATTCCGGTTAATTACAACCGTAAGTAAACAACAGCCGTGGAACTTATTGAAATGGACAGTGCGCGCCATGTATAGACAAATAATGTATCTGCACTCAATGTTCAAATAAAAAGGAGCTTTCAAGATTATAGTAAATAGTGAAGGTTAGTTTAAAGTGATTCGTATTATCTGGCTTTAGATAAATGTATACAGACCTTAGAGATACCTTGACGTTATTAGATACCTACATGATTTTACCTATTGTAAATAATATTAGTAGCTATAAATATAAACGTAATGTACTATATTTGTTGAATATATATAAATATCGGTTTCTTTAGACTCTACACTATAACACTACATTTACGTATGACCATTTTATTTATTTCCTTGAAAAATAAAGTTATCTAAACGTCATCCAGCTTATAGTTGTCAAAACATGAAAAATCTCTCAACACAAGACTGAACACTATTTACGATTCTATTTTATAAAAAAAATATTGTACATTATTCATACAGTACAGTCACAGTTGAAACCTCTTATCTACATACCGTAGTAAAACACATAGTGTCACTTCATAATAACAATATTATAATTACAGGGATTTTATATATTAAACGATTAAAATATGGTAATAGTTTTAACAGATTTTACATTGCTTTTTCTCATTTAATTTCAGCTATCATTTTAATCTCTAAATAAAGTTCTGGCGCATACTACAGAAATAATGCAAAAACAAATTGTAAAGAAAACAGCACACTATTTGTAATATAGGTACTTGAAACACGTGTAGATAATAAATTTAATAAGGTCATGTATTGGATAAAATATACAATTATTTGTATGAAACGTAAATACGTGTGCCAAAAATTATGAATTAATAATTTCAAGTTGCGTTTGAATAATTTATGCTTTGGTACTTTGTGTTGTGACTTGTGACTATATAGATTATGTTCAACAGTTATTTACCTTACCGTAATTCGTACAAATTTAAGCAGTATTAGCGTGATTTTGTTAAAGTTTTTAATGGTGATGTTTCTTTTGTAATTTAGTTCGTTATTTGTTAAATAAATGTCTTATAATTGTACGAACGGTTACGTCTGAAGCGTGTTACAATGTTCAAATTTATTTTGTATATTTGAATTCTGTGGTTTACTAAGTTGAACTAGCTACTTCGTTATATAGTAAATTCTTTATAGTCGCTTATCTCGTCGCCGCTAGGCTCGTTGTTCTTCGTTCAGCTTTTCAGCACAGTTCTCATTAAGCATAGGTCTGGTCTGGTGACGTCCGGAGCCTAATGCAATAAGAATTCATAGAATCTATTAATGTACTTATACATGAATACGTATTTTTAATTAATAAATCTAATGTGATTCCAATAATTTAGGAAACATCAGAATATTGAGTTCCTTTTAATTTTGTTATGACTTGTTAATAATAATTGCAATGTGTTTTTAATCTTTAGAAAAATGTTTTCTTCATTAAATGTAATTAATTGTAAGGTTTACTTTTTGTAATTTAATTTGTTGTAACTTTAATTAATATAATGACAAATTAAATTATATGATACCGTTTAATTAGGATTTAAAAAAGATTATCTATTTGATCTTAAATAAAATACGAAAAATATTTATGTTCTACTTAGTATCATTCTAATATGTAATTGAGATGATGGAGCGATGTAGTAAAATTCGTTTACGGTCACTGACGTAAAGTGTAAAAAAATAAACATGAAATACCAAAAGTTGTGTTTAATTTTATTATATCTAATTATCCATTAGATCTCTTTTCGTACCCAAATTTACACATGCCCTCCGTTCAGGACAATTTTGGAAAAATGTAGAAATTTTGGGCAGACTGACAACTTAATACAAATTCCTTTGTGTAAAATTTTAAATGTAAATATTAATGACCGGGCCTAGGTCCAAGGGTCTCTTCCAGTTCCCTTGGGCGGGCTAGGTATTCGTAGAATCACAGATGTCAGTCTGCCAGCATTTCTGTCGTCGGTCCATAGCACCGAAGAATTAGTCAGGAAAATTTTGTCAAATACACTGATTGATTCCGAGGTGCGATGCAAGACTGACGCCATAAATGCTTGGAGGATGTCTTGCCCCGACACTGACCTGCCCTCACGCCTCGGCTCAATTGTGGGATTCGCCGCTCTGTAAATTGAGAATTAATACACTAATTGACACTTCTGTCAATATTTCAGAGCGTGCACGCCTACTAGCTGTTGGAGAATGGGAGCCAGGGTTATGGATCCAGGCGCTCCCTTCGCCCAACATCGGTACAATGTTGGACGACACAACCTTCCGCATTGCCACTTGCTTTCGGCTGGGTACACCTTGTGTATCCCCGCATCATTGCACCTGTGGAGTAGCCGTCGATAATCTGGGACACCATGGCCTTTCTTGTAGCAGAAGCGCAGGTCGTACATGGAGCACACTAAAAGTTTCGCACTTCTAGCTAATCGGAACTATTTGAATTTCGAATGTTATATTTTTAAAACGTTGCAATCTTCTTTGTAATAAAAAAAACAATTGGCGGGAAATCATTTGTCAATTGTGTTTATCACACATCAAAGTTCTACCTATGCAACGAAAATGGAATTAAGTCGAAAAGATTTTAGAGCGATGATTTTTTATCATTTTAAATGTTCTCTCTCTCTCTCCACAAGACTGTGCCGCTCGTCTTCAAAATGCTTTTGGGAGAGAAGCACTTTGTTTGAGCACCGTGAGGCGATGGTTTGCTGAATTTGAGAGAGGTCGAGTTTCTATACATGACGAATTTCGTGAAGGGCGGCCTTCAACTGCCCTCAACGAAAATAATGTGGCTACTGTTAAGCGGTTAATTGAAGAAAACCCGCGGATTATATATGAGACAATTCGAGGACTATTGGGGATTGGTATGAGTCAAATCCAGAAAATTTTACACGATGAATTGAAAGTTCGGAAACTTTGTTGTCGTTGGATCCCTCATGAACTGACAGCGTTCAATCAGAACACATGCCTACAGATCTGTGGTCCTCCTGTTTTAAAAAATGGTTCGATCGCATGAAAAAATGTTTAAAATGTAAAGGAGAGTATTTTGAAAAGCAATAAACATAATATTTTGGTTTTAACATGTTGTTTTTTTATAGTGTGACCTACGTATACCTCGGCACGCTATTCTAAACGACATAATTCGTAGGGCTCTTTCCACCGCCGCCGCGCCGGTCTTCCGGCCGTACGTGAACCAAATGGTTTAGTACGAAGCGATGGAAAGAGACCGGACGGTATGTCGTTGCTACCGTGGAAGATGGGAAGGCCTTTGGTGTGGGACGCTACATGCGTTGACACCTTAGCACCTTCACACCTTCCAAGCACATCCGGATGTGCCGGCGCTGCTGCTGCATCGGCTGAAGGCCTTAAACGTCATAAATATGCTAACCTAGCAGGTGATTACATATTTGAGCCATTTGGGGTTGAGACACTGGGGTCATGGGGTCCGAGTGCTCGATCTTCTCAAGACCAGAAGGCTGGCTATTTTCTGGCCCAAAGAATAAATCTCGCCATCCAACGTGGCAACACAGCCAGCATTCTGGGAACCTTCCCAGTCGGCAATGACGAGGAGGATTTTTTAAACGATATTTTGTAATGTAAATATTTTTAGTACATAATTATGTATATTTTGTATATTGTAATTCTTACTTTAATTCTTATACATATTTTATTTTTTATTTTTTTTTTGTTAAGAAATTTTATTTATTTACAATAAAAATTACAATATACAAAATAAACATAATTATAGACTAAAAATATTTAGGTTTAGCTTGGTTAGCGCAAGAAAAAAAAACGAATTCTGGTTACGGGTAGGGGATTTTAGCACTTTGTCAAAGTAAATACTGTTTAGGAGGTAAGTCGTTTTCGACATGAGTAGATAAACATAATAATTACACCTTATAGGGTAGCCCAATGTATGTACACACGATGTGTCTAAAAACGGGTAATCTTGTTTAGGGAATTTCGAGTATACTACATAATAGTTGCTAAGGAAATAGCCGTAATTTGAGCCTGTGTGACCACTGCTCCATTTCTTTATATGGGATGGGGTATCTGGTGGCCTACCACACCATGTCTTAACGCAGTATTATTATAGATAATGTTACTTTGACTTTTAGTATGGACGTCATGGTACAAAAATCAAAGTAACATTATAATGGTACTGCTTTACTGCTTAGACATGTGGTGCCTCCTATACTAGTATAGTATTATTTTATTTAGTTTCTAGGTAAGTAGGTAAGTTCGAGACGCCCAGAACTTTAATTGGCTGTGCTATAGCGGCTGGCATGTAAGATTTTATTACCTTTAATCAACATTTCATCCCAAGGCAACGGGGTTTCAATTTCTTTTTCAAAATTACTATATAGCTGCTACTTTTTATTAAATTCTTTTTTATTATATGTGTGTCCGGTGACAATAGGCTTGCCCCCTATTAAGTGGTACTAAAAATACTGGCAAATTATGGGTGTGTAATGCACCTCTGCCTACCCCTGCGGGGATATAGGTTTGATATGTGTGTGTTCTAGGTAAGTAAATAAAATAAAATATTTATATATCACATTAAATCATACCCTTTTATTTTCTTTTTCATTAGTTACTATTTAAATATAAATACAAAATTAAATACTAAACATACGGTGGATTACAATTATCGCAAGTCCACATTGAGCAAGCATACTTAGAAAAATACAGTACAGTAATAGGCCATTTAGAATTGACTGTTTGTCTCACTCGCACTAATTTGTGAGTAGATGTGGGTAAAAGAGACAAATGGCTCAAGTGAGGGAGTTTACGTGCTCGTTGGCCGCGGACATAATTAAATCATTAGTTACGGATATTGATAACAGATGGCATTGTTCTTAACAACGAGTCTTTTCAACGAGTTAAGGCCGCGTTCCCACAATGTCGTGACGACAGATAGTCGTGTAGTATATGCCGTCGCTTTATTTAAATGGAAGTGTTTACATATTGCATGACACGATTAAAGCTCGAAACACACTGCTCCTTCAAATACGATGTATGCCATGCGACGTGGGAAACAGAGACTCACTGACCCTACGTTTTACGGCGTCTGACGTTTACGTTACCTCCGCGCTATGACAATTTAAACGTGTGTGACAGCGTCGTACGCGTGGGATAGCATGGGAACACGCAAATCTCGCGGTGACGCGTAAGACAACGTGGTGAATGACCAGTGTGTTTGTTGCTATACAAATTGTATAGGCCAGATCCTGTTCAGATGTCATAATGCGTGGTGTACGTCGCATGTGAAGGATCAGTTTGCCCGTCCCTTAACTGTGTCGTCTACATTTTTACAGTGACGACAGATTTTGACAAACAGTCGTTAAGGTGGGTACAGCTAGAGGCGACGTCACGAAATAATAGAACGCGCTCTTGGTGAACGCACTAACAAACCTTCCCAGTAAATATGCTGATCTTAATAAGAACGATTGCGCACTAATCAGATCATAGTGCGACAAAATAAGCATCTAAGAGAAATTGGATGAGAAATATTGGACGCAGTGGTAAGCACTTACAATAATACCTACGGCTAACGTGGACCGAACTTTCTAGATCATGGATCTAATTCGGATCGAACGAAGTGCAGAAACGTCCTAATAGTGATGTGTAATGAACAGATAGATTAGTTTTTTATGGCTTCAAAGTTTCACACAGTATATGTATAAAATTATTTGAATTCTCTTCGAGTTTCAGTGTGGTATTGGTCACACAATTTTTTTGTTGACATTAAATCTTGTATCTATTGTAATTAAATATAATATTATAATAAACATTGGCTTTTCATCACTACATATTATAAAACAAAGTCGCTTCCGTCTGTATGTATGATTAGATCTTTAAAACTACGCAACGTATTTTAGTATATCATTTGTCAAGTGGGTGAAGCCGCGGGCGGCCGCAAGTAATGTATAAATATTTATTCGAGATATTATCACTTATTCTTTACTAGTGTCTAGCGCGGTGCTTCGCGCCGCACCACGCCATATGTTTTGGCCTATAACTTTTGTCCCCTTAGGGCTAGGTCAAATTTTTGATTTTTTGGCTTGCCTCCAGATCGAGGGCTATCCATAGAGGGGTCAACCATCATTGGAGCATAAGCAGTTCTCGAGAGCTAAGGGGGACATTCCCCATTTCTATATATAGACTAGTGGCCCCGGCGAACTTCGTACCGCCTGAAATTTTGCTTATGAACCTTCCCTGAACCTCCACGAATATTTTAAGACCCAAATTAGCCAAATTGGTCCAGCCGTTCACGCGTGATGTCGTGACCAAGGGAAATAAGGATTCATTTGTATATATAGAGATAATTAACTGATGGGTAGTGTAGAACTGAAAGTTTAAGTCGGCTTGAGTCACAGCTCATGTACTCTTTAACCGAGTATAAAGCTCCAACCATATTATATGTCGCATTCGTCCGTTACGAGAATTGGTAGCCAACGCTCATGCGTGGTTCCCAATTTACTTATTCACAGGTTAAAAAGTAGTCTAAGTTAGTAGTTCTTATAACATTAGCTAACTGACAGTAAAAGTCCCTTTAACGTCGGTCCAGCCGTTTCAGAGATTATCCGGAACAAACCACTGACAAAACATGACATTTAAAAAATAAAATTATAATGTAAGTAAGGTTCAAGTACTTTTTACTTTCATTTGCATTTAGAGAAAAGCTACTAATTTGGAATAAGAAAAAGATACCTTAACGTTATTTATTAATTTGTTTAGATATTATTCCGGAGTTTGTCGTCAGTTAATGAGATTCTCGTAACTTACGAACGCGATTTACAATATGAATACTCCTTAAATCATTAGTTCCGGGTATTGATTTATAGATGGCGTTGTCCCTAACAAATTCTTTCGGTTTCTCTTAACTCGACAGATAACCTGTTTGGTATAGTTATTGTATCTAATACAGTATTTCAATGAGTACTATCAAATGCCCATGATACTTTTAATTTTAATATTTTTGGATTTTATTCAAGATCAGTGGGCATAATAAGACATTGACTTTCATTTATATAATTCAGATTTCATATAAAGGTGGATCAACATAACAGTGATGCCTCCGACACAGTTCAGTATCAGTGATTTAATTAATGCTAAATATTCTTTCATACATTTTCTTTGAACACATCCCCACATGTCAGTGTCAAATACGACCCAGACATCACTGACTGGGTCGTATGGGTCGTGACTGAAAATATTCCATCATACATTTTCAATGAACATGTCAGTAGTGATGTTCATTGAAAATGTATGAAAGAATATTTTGCACTGATACTAAACTGTGCCGGTCCGAGCTGAGACTTCACCGATATGTGTGAATCGACCTTCAATGCCTAACCATATCATATTATAATTTGACTTCAGAAAAAAAACAATTAGGTGCCTATTACTCTACAGACGCATTCTCAATGACGACTTTGATAATATTTAATTCAAAACTAATCAAAATTTTATATACCTTAAAGTTAGTACAATCTTATTCTACTTAAGCAACATTAGTTCATCTTATTTGGTACATTTTAACGCAACTGAATGCATAATTCCTTTGACCGTTTGGGGAACAAAGTTTTACAACCAGTTGTAAAAGTAGAACGAAAACCATTTTTATTCGGGCAGGTTATAAAGCCTAAAAATGCTAAGGCGTTACAGTCATCGGACAAAACTCTCATTGGCCGATTCCTAAATCTACCAATGACATTTTTTCGACTGAGCAAACCTTCATTGGCTGATTTGAGAATCCTCATGTTCATGAACTTTTTCTTTTTAAAAAACTGGTTGCAAACTTTCGTTGCCAAAGCTGTCATAGGAAATATTTTCCCCCTAAAAAGCCAAATTGTATTATTAATTTATTAAATTTTATCCCTGATAAATATATCTACACAAAAGGGATCCACACACGAACCAATACAATTAAGTACAATATAATGGTTACAAATGTGTCTGTATTAGAAACAATTCAATGGAGTCGTGATTTTAAAATGAACTAACTATATAAGTTTGTAATATAAAACCTTCTACATATCACAGACCACGGCGCGGCGTCATTTTGTTTGCGTTAGTTTAAAATCTAATCTATAGGTCTGGATGTAATTTTGATGGACGTCCAATCACGTCGTAAAAACCACATCCGCATGGATGTATAACCACATCAGTCAAAGTAGAAAAATTGACATTCATTAACAAGGCAGAATAGCCTCGACACATGGTAAAAAAAAGTTACGTATTAAAATAACAACGGCCAACAACATTACATCTAAACATAACATCGGTAATCTCCACAATTTGGCTCATTAGGAATATTTAACGGTTAATTCGGTTAAACTTCCACCATTACCCGGTAATAACTTGTGATATTCGGTATAAAACTATCGCTAACGGTTAGGCAGTGTTCGGCTTTTCGTCCTAAATTAAGGTAGATTCATACATATCAGTGAAACTTTAGTTCCGAACGGCACAGTTCAGTATCAGTCCAAAATATTTTTTTATATATTTTCTATGAACATGTCAGTGTGAGTGATGATAGAGTCGTATTTGACACTGACTAGTGGGGACTCGTTAATAGAAAATTTATAAATTAATATTTTGCACTGATACTGAACTGTGTCGGAGGTTTCACTTATATGTGTGAATCGACCTTTAAGGACCACAACAGTAATCATTAGTGAAGATATGATTGGAATGTGCCATTCCTTTTGATCTACACATTCACATAGGTACACAAATTAACACATTCAACATTATAAATTAATTAGCCAATACGATTATATATGTTTTAAACTGGAATGAGTGTGCGGGAATCCTAAATTCATACATTTCATACTGACTACTAAGTTTTAAACCCTCATGTTTCATTATCTATATTTCACTGTATACAGAAATTAACGTAGGTCGACCATTACTGAACCAGTTAGCCTGCAACCTGGTCAAAACGTCGGGCAATATAAAAGTTTGGTATTAGCCATATTCCCGTATACAGTAAAATTACTGTTACACTTAACTTGGACGATTCCATCGTTTGAAACGATAAATTTAAGATTGCCACACGCCTATTTAATAAGAAATTTTAATAAATAGTGCTTCGATGTTACATTCCAGAATATTTCCCGTATACATTTGGACATAGTAGATAATATACCCGACTTTACGTACATTTACAAAGTCTCGACAGACTATTTGTTTTATTTTTCGTTACCACTACCTTTTCAACCAATTACGCAACTTCTCATGCATGACCAATAGCGTCATATCTTGCTCCCCATACTTGCTTAATTCCTCGAATAATGCAAAGCTCAAACATATCATGTATAACTTTATATTATAGAATTTTATACCGGTCTGCATACACAATACCTTTGCGCTCTGCACCTTATTTTTAATTCTAATGCTCATTTAATCTGACGACACTTTTAAAGTACTATTATCAATAATCATACTCAGCGATATTTAATTACTTATAAGGTATATCTGTCTCTGATGACAGGTTTAATACATTTTCACTAACTTACCGTTACACTCACATCCCGGATCCGTATTCATAGTCAACACAACACAGAACTTTGTACATTAAACATTCAAACGTAACAATTTCACAACCACCTGTTTTGTCAAGTGTACACTTTGTGTAGGCAAGTGTACATTAAGTCCTCCTGCATGTACATCTTCTGTTCCTAAGTGTACATTAAGTCCTCCTGCAATGACACCTTCTGTTCCGAACTGTACATTATATCCTGAATGTACACCTTGTGTTGCCAAGTGTACATGTAGATACTCTCATTTCTTATATTGCAGGTACCTATGTACAATCGCGTGCAACTCCTGAGGTAACTTGGTCCGGTCGTACTTCGTGGAGTACATTCGTACAGTATATGTGAGTTGTCCGTGCAAGTCCAGAAGAGCGTCGAGTCCTATCGTACGCAGTGCTTTTGCATTTTTAAATACAATGTTATCTAGTTCAGTCTTGTTGATCAGTACTTTTTCGGTTTCTGTAATTAAAAAAATAAACAGATAGAGACTTTTTTTTTAAATAAACTAGTGTCTCTTAAAAAAAGGATTCCATTTGAGTTTTGTGATATGATAACTAAACGATATTCCGATCCTACTTGATTAATCGATGTAACTAATTAAAAATTTAAACCACTGATCGTTCCTTCCGGCTTGCAGTTCAATTTAAACTTGAATCGTATTAAAACAAAAAAAACCAGCCAAGTGCGAGTCGGATTCGCGCACGAAGGGTTCCGTACCAAAACGGCAAAAATATCACGTTTGTTGTTTGGGAGCCCCCTTAAATATCACGTTTGTTGTTTGGGAGCCCCCTTAAATATCACGTTTGTTGTTTGGGACCCCCTTAAATATCACGTTTGTTGTTTGGGAGCCCGTTAAATATCACGTTTGTTGTTTGAGAGCCCGCTTAAATATCACGTTTGTTGTTTGGGAGACTCCTTAAATATTTATTATATTCTGTTTTTTTAGTATTTGTAGTTATAGCGGCAACAGTATACATCATCTGAGAAAATTTCAACTGTCTTACGGTCATGAGGATGTGGTTTTGGAGTATTTTTCCCCTTTGGGGACGGAAAGAGAAAAATACGTTTAAACATAGGCAACATAGATGTGCAGTGAGATGTTATAAAGTCACAAACCTCCACTTGAAGTGTCAGCCCCTGAATTCCGTTTCTTTGGTGATGCCTTGGTAGGCGTCCTCTCCGTCGACTTCGCTGGGCTATAAACAGCATGAGAAATAAATTATACTAGTTATCCCAGCGAACTTTGTATCGCCTCAAATATAAACAAAAAAAAAATATTTCATGCAAATGTATGTATTAAAGTAATGGTAAGTAAGATGTTAAAACTTTTCAAATTTTTAATAGCATTATCTTCGCAAAATTAAAGGACAATAAAACGTCGACAATTGTTTCGCCTCTAAACGAGGCATTATCAAGACTGTCTCAGAGAGAACAGCAAATATGTAGCCAGAAAATATTTGCTTTTAAGTATGAATGTGTAAATATCGCTAGCGCGATGTAGGATTTGTCACAATAACTAACGTGGGTAGAAACTACAAATTATGATAACGAAATTCAAAAAATAGGTATTCAACAATATAATACATTACTCTTTATTACATAGAAAATGCAAAATGTATGAAAATCTGTTTGTTCGTTGAGTAAGGTGTCCGCATTCCTCCTAACTATTTCCAACCTCTCCCAGACACATAACTTGAACCCTTTCTCACATAAACGTAAAACTTTAAAGGTGTTATCGTTGTTCAAGGAATGGTCCGTATCAAGAAGATGTCTCGCGAAGTGGGATCTCTCAGGACAACCGTTGAGAAAAGCCGATAAATGCTCTCTGTATCTGACTTCAACGGACCTGCCAGTCTGCCCTACATACTGCATTTCACAACCATCGCAACTCAACAAATAAACTCCTGACCTGTGTGAAACCGGAACTAAATCCTTGCCATTACACAACTCACTCCAGATGTTCTGGGTTCTAAAAGCTGTAAATATATTGTTTTCCCTGCTGCTTCCCTTGTTTTCACTGCGTGTTTGCCGTTTGTGGGTTCCATTTCGTTCAGTGTAGCTAAGATCATGAGAGAAAACAATATATATCAACACAATATATATAACAAATATCGATTTACACATTCATAATTAAAAGCAAATATGTTCTGGCTTCATATTTCGCTGTTCTCTCTGAGACAGTCTTGATAATGCCTCGTTTAAAGGCGAAACAATTGTCGACGTTTTATTGTCCTTTAATTTTGCGAAGATAATGCTATTATAATTTGAAAAGTTTTAACATCTTACTTACCATTACTTTGTCATGGATTTTCGCCAGGTAACGCCTGTTTCCATCCAATAAATGTATGTATTAATAATTATAATTGTAAACGCGACGGACGGACAGACAGACAAATTGTCTGAAACTTGGCACTTTTTTACTTCGGGTAGGAAATGGGGGAAAAAAGCCTTATTAATGTTTTTAATGTTTGCGAGATCTAAAGGAGGTTTAAGGTTCGACCCTTATACCCTAAACCCTTATACCCTTAACCCTTAGACCCTATAGGCAAACACTGGTTTACAGAGCGAGTCTAACCTCTCCAGCACATGGTTGATGCCGGACCTAGCAGTGATGTTAAACACGGAGCTGTCCGAAGTGTCCTGCGGCCGCTTGAGTGGCGCGTCGTCGTCGGAACCCGAGGATGACGTCACGTCACCGTTCGGCAACGGCGTCGACGTTATAGGCTTGTTCTCTTTGGACTCCTCGTCTGTTATACCCAGGCCGGATTCTTTGAAACTCTGGAATACACACGACACGTTATTACAACTAGAAGTTGGGTCGCTGCCGTGGTACTGCGCTGCAGCATGCAATTGAGCGAAGCGACTATTGTCATATTTTTGGTCAATAACTTTTTTTGAGGATCCTAAATCAAAATTCGGTCTCGAACAAAACCTGCTCCTGAGAATGCTTGATTTTTGAGTGAAAAAATCATGAAAATCGGTTGGGTAGTTGTCGAGAAACAATTTCACATCGAGTTGCATTTGAGTCACCTGATAAAGAGCACCGGTCGCTTTGCTCAATTTAAAACTAGGTCGCCGCGGTCGCGAAACGTACCGTTACGCTGCAGCATATATTTGAGCGAAGCGAGTTTTGATTCGAAGCGATATAACTCTGTCAAAGTATTTTTTGTCATTACGCTATGGGAATTTTTACCATCAATTAAATTATTTTTATTTGATCGAAATTCAAAATTCTGGCTTCGTAAGAACCTGGGTAATTCTGTAAGCTTTTGATGAGTGCAAGAAAATCCGAAATCGGCCGAGTATTCGCCGAGAAACAATTTAACATAAATCGTAATTTGAGTCACCCGTTGAAAGCTCCGCTCGCCTTCGGCTCGCTTCGCTCAAAAAAAAAACATCCATGCAAAGTTTCATTTTTCTAGCAAAATGTTTGGGAGGAAAGTCGAAGACGGACGGACATGATGAAACTATAAGGGTTCCGAGACTCGAACTACGGAACCCTATTAAAATTCGAGGAGGAAATTGAACTCCGGCTTTTAGGTACAATCAAGGTTCAAAAGTGCATTCCCATATTACCACTGTAATAATTGCAATGTACTTTTGAACCTTGATTGTATGCAAAAACTTGTCAGTATGCTGATGCTTAGACTACCAGTGTGTCTTAGTACCAGTTCCGTACGCTAATTTGCTCGAAATACGCTTTCGTATTCCCCATACATTACACACCAGCGCCCCTAGCGGTAACGTCCGGGAACTGTGTGAAATGTAAGGAGGAATACGAAAAGTATTATGTGCTATGTTCGCCCGCAATTACAATTTACAAAGGCAATTAAACAATTTAAAGTGAAAGTTTTTTTTATATGATACTCCTGAAAAAATAACTTACCCTTGATGTCTTTGCTCGCTTCGCAACTAAACCTTTAGACCACGCGTTCATCTTTCTGCGTTTACGTTTGGCCGACTGGGCGTCGCTTTTGTCACCGTTATGAGGCGTTCGAGGCGATTTTTCACTTGTTATCGTGTCGATCATAGAGTGATCTAAAAAAAAACTTAATATGAAAACTTGAAAAGTAAGTACAAATCTTTTTAAATGTATGAATTCAGTTTTACTAGTTGATAAAATCGATGACATGGTTCATAATGTCGTATAGTTTCAGACTTTTCCATACTCATCTAAAAAGTTACACCCTGTTTGTAGTGAACGGATAAAAACATGGGAGCATTTGTAGCGCTCTATAATGAATGACCCAACGCATTATTTCGTAATAGGCTTGTATCCCAAATTTCAAAAATTGATTAAATCTGTGGTTTTGAATCTATATAGTCACAAAAATGTATTATTTTGATTTAATACAATCATTTACATAGTTTATTTTGCGATTTAAAAAGTGTATTTAAATTGGTAACGAAAACGCTCCAATCTGTCATGGCGCCTTGGGCGATGTCACACGTTGCGAAACAAATCAAAATGTGTTTGACGAAGCTATCCTGAACAAAAAACGAACGAAGTTCGCTGCAGCGATTAAGCCATAAATTAGTCGTCTAATCGTAATTAAAATATTCAAGCGCAAGATCACTTTTTAGTTATAGTTTTTTCACGACCAAAAGGTCAAAAGCGCCGTGAATTCATGGCGCTTACGCGTTTCCTTCAACGTATTCCAAGAACATGTCACTTGTAAGGATTATACACTATAGACTGTACACGCATAGCTCTTTACCTAAAACGGAATGGAGATGGTACGAGTATATGCGTTTGGGGTGAGAGGATGTTTTGTGCAAATACATGTTGCCATTCTCCAAAAGTACTGGTCGGATTTTGATGCAGTTTTCAGTCATGGGTTTAGGTTTGATCGGTGCATGTTCTTAGATAAATGTACGATGACAACTCACCAGGGGGCGCTGCAGCGAACATTATTTGTGAAAAGCAATGTTGCCAATTTTCTCAAAACTACTAGTCCGATTTTGATGCAGTTTTCAGTTATGGGTTTGAGTTAGATTGGTACAGGCTTCTAGATAGATGTTACGGTGAAAACTCATCAGGGGGCGCTGCAGCTAACATTCTTTGTGATGAAAATCAATTTTGATGCGGCTTCTTTTAGGAATGGATTTGTAGTTGATTAGTGAGGGTTCTTAAATAGGTGTAACGACAGCAACTTACTAGAAGGCGCTACATATATTTGCCCCTTAAGAAGTTTAAAATAAAAACCGAGAGTTTTATTGCCAGGTTCTTTCTCTCGGTTCTACTTATTGCTTTGCGAATCTGGCAGTACATGTAAATATAGAAGCAATGACAATTTTTATTTTAAGTAATTACTGACGTTTGTAAGAGCCATTTAGTGACCTATACAAATAAATAAATCATTTTATTTCATTTCATTTCATTTCAAAATGAAATTGAAAAATTTTGAAAAAACACACGACGATTAAAAAGCATTTGAAAAAAAGAATTTAAAAACCTCCAAAAAGTTAAAAATAAATTGTGTTAGTTAGCCCTTTAACTTTGATATAGTTGCCGAGCAATATTTTGGTTCAAGCGTTGTCTCGAAATGCACATCGAAATAAAGTGCCAAAACTGCGTTTTGTTCAATCTACTTTTGTTAGATTTATAATAATTTAACTTTAAAATTAACAAAAATTCGTAAATTAATAAAAACGTACGAACAATTAAATTACATAAAATCACAGACACAACTTGACACAAGAAGGCAGCTCTTCATACATACTTACTCTGGGGTGTGAGAGTGCAACCTGTGACGTCATATTTTCTGATTGGTGTTTGATGCACGTGACTGAATGCCTAATTTTTCCAAACTTATTTTCTAAAAATAATAGTAATCTTTATTCTGTCTACTAATTTATATTACTTTTTGTTGTCTATTCATTGGAAATAGTCATAAGAAACATACATAAATCCGATTTATTCTTAGTGGACACAAGCCTATTGTAATTCATAAAAAATCAAGAGACCCATGTTTGATGAAGTTGTCTGTATGTATAAAATTTCACACACACATATCCCGCCTATATCCCTGAAGGGGTAGGCAGAGGCGCATTACACACCCACAATTAGTCAGTATATTTGTTCCCACGCAATAGGCGGCAAGCCTATTGCCGTCACCGGGCACTCTAGAAAGTGGGTTATATCCAAAATAGCTAAATTAATTTAATAAAATAAGCAGCTATATTATAATTTTGTTGTTGTATGTTATTAAATGTTGATGAAAGGCACCAAAATCTTACGTGCCAGCCGCTATGGCACACCCAATTAAAGTCCTGGGCATCTCGGACTATAAAATTATAGTCTAGAAAATATAGTCGTATAAAATCTCCTCTGTAATTGAAATAACGGTACATTTCGACCTATAAGCAAGTAAATGGAAGGGAGGAAATGGGGGGGGTCTCTGTAAATGAGACCTATAACTTAGAGAATGAGAAATATAACTTTTCTACTGAATGTTAGTCTGATGTACACCGGCAGGTTCAACAGCATCCTAGCCAGTCCTTTGTCAGACACAGCTAAAGCTATGTATACATTGTAACATAAAAAAATGGCCATGATGAAGAGACATAGTCATAATTGTGGCTAAGCTCCTTAAATAAAGGTTTTTAAAAAAGCTTTTTTAAACCTGTCTAATTTGCAATTGGAAAACTAGACAAATGAAAAAATATCGGTAACTTACGTAAATTAGAAGCCGTATATATAAAGTCGGGGAGGTCGTTGTCCGCGTTGCCCTCCTCCTGCCTCCGCTTGGCGAGCTCCTGACACTCGAACTCAAAGTCGCTATCCATCTCGACGTCGATGAGCGCGTGCGCGTGGTCACGCAGCGAACACGCCTCGTGACGTATTTGCTTGTCCGATGACGTTCTACATTTGAAATTGTGACGTTCTACATTTAAAATAATGAGGTTCTACATTTGAATTAACAATATTTGGAATTATTTTGCTTCAGTCAGCTTCAATCTAATTGTCAATTTAAAGAAAATGGCTGTGATGACTACAGACTACACTGCGAGTTATGGTGACTGGTAATAGGTAGTGACTTAAAATAACTCTAAAAATGTAATATTACATGCTAAGTATGTATGTATAAATCATTCTAATTTCTACTACATGCAAATCGTCCGGAATATGTCCGAACAAAAGGTTAGAGGATGTACAATTTATAATACCTACTAAATAATTATTCAATGTTTCAATTACAATATGTACATATTCTAATGATTTCTAGTTTTAGATTAGAATCGTAGAGATTAGAAATCGTAAGTATTACTCATACCTACACATCCCTCTAGCCCTTTGATTGGTGTCAGAAAGAGAAAAAGAAAACATATTTTAAATTAGGAATGACGTAAAGAAACACACGGGAAAAAAATGCTAAAAGTGATTCGGGTTATGACAAAAATAATTACTATCCTTACACACACGAGTGGGTCAGTCATGACCTCATGACTCATGTGAGTCCCTTGCAAATTCTCTCTCTGCTCTCGGTAGTCGATCTTATTTAATTTGATACTAAAGCGCGATCGAGGAGCAGAAAGAATTTCGGTCATTGATCCGTTACTATGTCCTTTCACACTGTCTGTCACTCGAGCACAAGTATTTCTTTTTGGAACGTAGTTTTCTAACGCGAGTAGTGCGATTTAGTAGAAATCATCATGTTACGCTTATCAGGGGTTCCCAACCGGTAGTCCGCAGAAGCTAAAATATGGTCAGCTATTTTTTTTTTATTTAGCGTCGGCGTTGTTAGTAAAACGAAAAGTAACCCAAACCCAGGTTGGGTTGCGTTGCAGTTTTGCTTAAAGAACTTCGTTCCTGACGGCGGTCCCCCGAACGCATTTTTTTTTTAATTTGGCAAGGCTTAGGATTCATTACCATCCCACATTTTGTCAGGTTTTAAATATAGGAAACTTACCTATCAGGATTGTATTCTAGTGCGTTAGCGCATATCAGATCTATATCGTCGAGGAACTCTTTGGCGCAGTTGTACTTGTGCATGTCCACTTTAGTCATCATCGTTTCCAAGTCCATGGGAAGTTTCACAATGTGCAGATAGTCGGTCACCTGGAATTATGAGGTATTTTTTACACTTACACTTACTTTTCAACCGACTACCATGAAAGCTACTGCTCCTCGAGTTGTCCCATTTCAATTTAGTCCCATATCGGTAATTTGAAGATGGTTTTTGTGTCATTTTATTTCAGGTTCTTAAAATAGACTGCATACATTTATATGTAAAAATTCCAGCTTAAAAGCATACCTCCTCAAGATCCACAGGTTTGGTGAACTTGTAGAACCGTCTGTTGGACGCCAGTTTCCGACAGATGTCTCTCAGGAATATTCGCAACTCGCGCAGTTTGTAGTCCTCCTTGCGTTTGCGGCGGGTCACCTCTTCTGCTGACTCTCGGGGAGCGGGTGGTGGGGGAGCTACGATATATATATACAAAACTCATTATTATTGATAGCTATTGTCAATGCCAAGATGACATGAATTATGAATACTATTTATTATGATTTTTTTGTTACTTGACATACTTAATATTTTTTTATAATTAATTTTCTGACATTTTATTTATCTTAATACAATTTATATGTACTTCATTCATAGCATTTAAGATAAAATAGAATATTTGTACATTACTCAATGTGATAGGATATTGTGAACCAAATAATAAATTTTAAGACCTAAACGAACCTATATTCCACAAATAAATAAATGATTATGATTATGATACAATGAGATTGGCGGCCATGTTGGTGACGTATTAGTGACGTAGATTAAACTAATACTGTTTTGATATCCGTACTTTTTCGGTTGATGACGTCACGTATCGGTTATTGTGACAAGGTTCTATCCCACTCACATCGAGCGCAGTCTATATGCCATAGTAACATAGTTATGCTCGTGGCTGTACAGTCAGGTTCAAAAGTTCATTCCCCTTATTACAAAGCAATGAGCTTAACTCTCCCATTGAACCTTGACTGTACAGAGAGCGACCTTATTGCCTACAGCGATCTGTTTCAGGCATCCTGAATATTGAAATGAGATTGTTATATAGGCATGGCTGAAGTCTGTTTTTCAATATTGAAATATTATGCTTCTATGGATAATAAGGATTCGGTGGTTGTGTAGTGGTATTATGTACCTCTAGGTAACGGCGGTGGCGGTTCTTGACTCTCTGAGGGCGGGGGGTCTAACATGGCCTCGGCTATCACCGGCTTCAGGAAGTGGATCACTTCGGACAGGTTCGGCTCTCGCACTCGGTACACGCACTCTTTGTATATCGGGAACAACTCTTGTAACTGGAACAATACTCACTGATTATTATGTTTGTCATATTTATATGTATGTTTGCGTGTGGCGTACGCAAGCAGCAAGCCGGTTTGAGCCGTGGTGTGTTTGTGTGCTTGCGGAGTGCTTGCCATTTGCAATTTGTACTACTCAATAATAAACTCTGTGTGTGTGTGTGTCTGTGTGTGTGTCTGTGTGTGTGTATGAATGTGTGTGTGTGTGTGTGTGTGTGTGTGTGTGTGTATGTTTGTGTGTGTGAGTGTGTGAGTGTGTGTGTGTGTGTGTGTGTGTGGCTGAGTGTGTGTGTGTGTGTTCGTGTGTGAGTATGTACGAGTGTGTGTGTGTGTGTGTGTGTTTGTGTGTGTGTGTCTGAGTGTGTGTGTGTGTCTAAGTGTGTGTGTGTGTGTGAGAGAGTGCGTGCACATGTGTGTGGGTTTACATACCAACAGTGCGCTTGCAGTCTCAGATCGTTCAGACGGGTCGATAAGGTTGAAGTTGTCTACGAACGTTGAGGTTGAAAATCGAAAAATGAAAGTTGAAAATGGTCGTTAGTTGTCCCGTCACCGTTTCATTAAAGGAAGGTGCTGAATTTATTTTTATGTGGTTTAGAAATTGGACGAAACCGGTTGCAAGCTTTTAGAGACCAAAATTACCTGGCGACTACTGGACAAGGCTAAGGAAAACCCTGAACTATCCAGTTTTCTCTTATTTCACTATGCGTGGGATTATTATAGTTTTTTTCTATTGTAAACAGTCCTCGCTAACGGCAATACGCTTCTCTACTACGTGGGACCAGCCAAATTGCTGGCAAAATGTGGTTATATAATTCACTTGTTGCTATCCCCAGAGGGGTACATGATGATGTAATTACCTCTGTCGGCAGCTCCTCGTGAGCACAGTCGGCGGTGGCCAGCAGCAGCGTGTGGGCCCCGTGCGCCCGCGCGCGGCACAGCTGCCGGAACAGCGCCGCGCCCGCGCCGCCCAGCGCGCCGCACACGCCGCGCACGTCGCGCACGAACAGCACGCAGCCGCGGTCCGCGCGACGACACTCCGAGAACACCTGCATACGTATACACCCACTTACTCAAATTGGATACAAAAATAACCATTCAAATTTAGTTTTACTGTTCAATCCGGGAAAATGATAAATAAATAGTCGACTTGACACTATATTAGGGTGTTTATACGAGTACGCGGGACCAACAAAATTACTGGGGAAATGTGGGTGTATCTGCACCTCTGCCTATCCCTTCGAAGATATAAGCATGATTATATGTATACTAACTGTAACTTGATTTTTTAAATATTACTGACCGATATTAATTGAGGCCTAATCCACCGCACTAAACCCTGGCGGTCCCTATAATCTCGTTTTACTTTTTTCAATAAAAAACGTAGTACACGAACTAATGTGGCCAAGGGCGTAGCCAGCATTCCATCAATGGGGGGCAGACCTAATCCTAAAATAAATCGGGGGAGGGGTGACCCCCCCCCCCTAAAGGGGTAAAACCTGGAGTGCCCCCCTTTAAAAAGGGGGGATATTAAAAATATTAAACATGATGTCAAGACCTTTTTCTTTTTTAAATCCGTGGCCCTAGTATGCGGCCGCACTACGTCCATTGCCGAGCGCCTCTGGTACGCACTAAGAGAATTTCCAGTGGCGCCCGGCGGACCATGGCCACCTGTGTGGCCCCTGCGTGGTGGTCGGGTTTTACCCCGCATCCTTGGGGTCGGGTTTTATCCCGCATCGGTGAGTGCACAACGCACTACACATCTTGACGAGCTGGCCCGAGCCAGCTAGGGGAAGTTATGGCCCTCTCGGATAAATATGCTCCGACAATACGACCGAGGTAGAGAGGCACTCCGTGGTAGATCAGTTCCTCTCTAACGCAGCTTCCGGGTAAGGTGTTAAAGGCGTTGGCGATGTCAAGAGACACCACCAACACCACCCCACCCCTGCTTCCTCCGTCAGGGTCTTTGAGCAACACGATCGGCCGGTAGCCGGACGGTGAGTCCGCTGGCCGCCCCGGTTTTCGAATCAGGACCAGTTTCCCCGTCCTCCACACCTTGGGAAACTGGACCCTTTCAAGGCAGGCGCTGAAGAGCCCGCCGAGTAGTCGAGGCCTGAATTCATTGAGGGCCACGACCCATGCACAGCCCGGAATGCCGTCGGGTCCAGGGGTGGTGATTTTTCGGCGACTGAGCCGAAGTACCACTGCTCCTAACTCTCTGACTTCGGGTACGTCGTTTTCGCCGCTGCTATCCGCGTTGGGCGTCTAAGACCGAGCCATGCCCAGAAGGAAGTGCTCCTCCGCGCTCGTCGGAAACAGAGAGCCCAAGACCCACTCCAGCTAATCCGGCTGGAGAATCTGGGTCAGTGGGAGCGCCCTCGGTCGGAGTTTACCTCTGACCTCAAGGAACGGGCGCCCCCATGGGTTCAGAGCGCTCCAAGGTCTCCAGGAGCTCCTCGCGGGCTGATAATGGCAAGACTAAATTGAAAGCATACATTTGAAAAACTTCCATATATCTATCCAATTTTTAATTAATACTGCTCTTCAGAAATTGCACAATGATGCAGGTACGCAATGGGCGACACTGGCACCACAGAAGAGAATGAGAAAGAATTTGATCATTTCTTCAACTAAATGTGCTTGCACTTTTGCACTACCCTTCCCGGCCTCGCCTGTCGTGTTCGACACAAGTGCTATACTAGGTGGTGACCCCTACAGAAAGCGCAGTATAGTCCCTACAGAAGCGGGATGGGATATCGAAAATTCCAGGAAGTGAATACATTTTGAGATGCGATACTGCCGCGTTGCTTCTATTATTGATGTTGCTTTTGTCGTTTCTTATCCTTTCTTATTAGATTTATATCAAAATATTAACAAACGGGTTTATGAGTATTCTAGCTAACTCTATGCTATACTATAACATAGAGTAGAGACTCGTAGGGGGGACAGCTGCCCCCCCCCCCCTGCCTGTACCTGGCTACGCCCATGAATGTGGCTATCATAATATGTAGGAATTGGAATTTACATCTGTCACTGACGAAAATGTCCTTAATTAGCATTAGCAATGTTTATGACGCGATCTAACTCAACGTTACAGCGCCATCTATTGTCGTAACATAGAATGTGCTCCGTATGCTATAACTCGCCGGTGTACTTACAGAGATGAGAGCTTGCTCGTGCGAGTAAGCTAGCGCGGAGTGTAACGTGGCGATGCTAAGTTCTCGTAACGCGGCGTGTTCCAGGCGAGCGGCCAGCGCCGGGCCTACCAGACTTTCTGCACACGCGCCCGTCACTAGCAGCGCGCCTGCCGACACGTGTCGCGATACACTTCTGTACGGACAATACTATATTAGAAACTTTCTGTTTACTCACCTTATCTATTAATGAAAAACGCAATAATGTACAGTCAAGGTTCAAAAATTCATTCCCATTATTAGCAAATAACTTTACTGTATGCTGCTGATTAAAAAAGATTCTATTTAGTGAGACCGATGTTATATACCACTAAATAGAATATCTGCTGTTAACTGTACATTAAGGCATGGAATTTACACTATAAAACACAACACAAACTCATTATTCGCTGAGCTTTTGCTAGCTTGGTTCAAACCTTCAGGTTTGCTTAATAATATTTGTATCGAGCGTCATTAGTCAGTTAAAACACATACACCCAGCGAGACCTACCGAATATAGAAATAAAAAGGCGTGAATCGCGCTAGCGAAGTTCTCAGCTTAGACAACAAATCGATATTTGGACCGCGGGCTTCTAGATGCTGGGTTATGATCCTTAGTATGGTCACATCTCACCACATCCCTCCACAACCTACTTTTTTTTCTGATAGTTAAAATGCTAGAGCTAAATTACCTCATATCAGTATCAGATGGGAACACAGTCTCTAACACGCTGGCCGCACTTTCCACCTGCGCCTGCAGTAGCGGGACGCAGTGGTTCGGCAGACGACTGGCGGCCATCGGACTAGTCCTAGCGCCCGCCGCTACTAACGACTGCATTGCGTCCACTAGATCTTTCTCATTCACTTCCACCTGTAACACAATGGTTTTTGTTATACTTATGACTAGCTTCCACACAACACTTATTCTGTCGGATGTAGTGTGCAATCGATCCTAAGGGCACTTTTCTGTCGTGTGTTTTTTCACCAGCATGCTGATCTCGCTCGCAATGCATATCAACGTCAAATCAGTTCGTGACCAGCACCGTTACCACAGCAACCGACACCTGCGACCGGCGAAGTTGGTAAAAGTGAAACCTCTCATCAAATCTTTGATTTTGGGGAAAATACAGAAATCACAGGGTGCTAGGTCGGGGCTATGCGCAGGATGGGTGACGAGTTGTACTTTTTCGGAAGCTAAAAATGACTTTGTTTTGTTGGCCGTGTGTGAAGAAGCGTTGTCATGATGTAAGGGAACGCGGCTTTTGGGTCGTCTTCCGCGAACTTTTTCTAACACACTGGGTAAACAAATGGTAGAATACCACTCGGCATTAACACTCCTTTGATCTTCAAGTGGAATTGTACAGATAGGACCCGTAACTGAGAAAAAAACGCGATCATTTTTTTACCAACGTTTCTCGCCTGCCTGGCTTTTGTTGGCTTGTTCTCATTTTCAAACACCCATTCACAAGATTGCTGTTTTTTTTCGGGTTCAAAACAATAAATCCACGTTTCGTCTCCTGTGACAATGTCATAAACAGCATTAGAATGTCCGTGGTCGTACTTCAGTGGCATCTGTGAGCACCATTCCACGCGAGCCCGCTTCTGCTCCGCTGTCAGTTCATGAGGGATCTAACGACAACAAAGTTTCCGAACTTTCCATTCTTCGTGTAAAATTTTCTGGATTTGACTCATACCAATCCCCAATAGTAATCGAATTATCTCATAGGTAATCCGCGGGTTTTCTTCAATTAACCGCTTAACAGTAGCCACATTATTTTCGTTGACGGCAGTTGAAGGCCGCCCTTCACGAAATTCGTCATGTAAAGAAACTCGACCTCTCTCAAATTCAGCAAACCATCGCCTCACGGTGCTCAAACAAGGTGCTTCTCTCCCAAAAGCATTTTGAAGACGAGCGGCACAGTCTTGCGGAGAGAGAGAACTTTTAAAATCATAAAAATTCATCGCTCTAAAATCTTTTCGACTTAATTCCATTTTCGTTGCATACATAGAACTTTGATGTGTGATAAAAAAACAATTGACAAATGATTTCCCGCCAATTGTTTTTTTTTTATTACTAAGAAGGTTGCAACGTTTAAAAAAATATAACATTCGAAATTCAAATAGTTCCGATTAGCTAGAAGTGCAAAACTTTTAGTGTGTGTAATAAACGCATTAACGTGTTGCGTACGTTGCGGGCGCTTAACACGGTATCTGAATCGATTGATTTATTCTCGTGTGTGCACACAGGCCATGTGTTATTTATTGCGTTGTGTTAATGTATAGTTAGTTTATTTTTAATACTAGTATAATAGATATAAGTTCGAGGTATTGTTTTACATCCATTGCTTTGGGGGTTGCCCTGTCAGGATGAATGTATTGTTGAAATAATAAATAAATAAAATTAAACGCAATTCATTATTGTATGAGAAGACTTTGACATCGACATCTATTGCGGGCGAGACCTACACGCTGGTATTAAAACGCATGACAGAAAAAGTGCCTCTAACGGTGTTGATCGACATTATTGAACCAATAAAATCCCGGAAAATACCGGTTTCATGACAAAAAAATAACGCGTTCTGATTTTTTTGTACAATATCATTGGTTGAATAAATAGATCGAATTTTGACGCAAAAGATCACAAAGGATTTAGGGCCCCAAGTCAACCTCACCTGCAAATTATGTACAGTCAAGGATCAAAAGTGCATTCCCATAGTTGTAGATAGTTGGAGAGGATCTATTTAGTGGTACATATTTGTAAAATCTGTACTGGTACAGATCCCGGCACAGATAAATACAACCTTTACAGTTTAAGCCTCAGCGTACAGTCAAGGTTTTGCATTGTAATAATGGGATTGCACTTTTGAACCTTGACTGTACTATTCGATTAACAGCAGAGGCTCATGCAAACGTTTGAAGTTCCGAGTCTTATCAAGACCAAAGGCCACAGCAGTAGGTAATAAAAAGTGACAAAATATGTATGTAAATAGTCCATACTCACATTGTTTGTATCAATAACCAGAGCATGCTCACTCTCATATACTTGAGGGTACACTCGCCTGAGAGCTTTGAGTACAGCTTCCGAGCAAAGAGCTTTGAGATCAGATCCTGAAAATAACAGTTAATATACAAATCAATATTATGCGTTCTCAACTGCGCGAGGTCTTTGGAAATCTTTGTTAATTGGAAACGACGCTTAAGGTGGCCTCATTACTTTTAAACAAACAATATAATGAGCTATCAAACACCAGCTGTCCCGATGAACTTCTTGTCACCTCAGAATAAAGAGTGTTTAAACCTTCCCTAAACCTCTCAAATATTTTAATTTCAACAAGTTAAACATGGCAAAAATTTGCCATATATTTTAGAGTTTTTGAAAGTTTTTTCATAAAATCTAGAAAAATATCACATGACATGAAGTTCAACATCATTTTAGAGGTCTTTGACCATGCTGAGTTGATTGCAGCTGGTCTTAGGTATCTAACTATTACCGTTCTCGATTTGACCTCGTTTTGACCTTGACATTGAGATAACAGGTCAAAGGTCAAGTTCATTTTAGAGGTCTTTGACCATGCTGAGTTGATTGCATCTGGTCTTGAGTCTCTAACTATTACCGTTCTTGATTTGACCTCGTTTTGACCTTGACCTTGAGATCAGAGGTCAAAGGTCAAGTTCATTTTGGGGGTTTTTCGACTATGCTAAGTCGATTGACGTTTACACCGAGTCTCTAGCTCTTACCGTTCTCGAGTTGAAAGTTGTTCATGGACGGACATTACTGTTGTATAAGAGATTTTCGTTTCGAAAACTCTAAAAGCCAAATTGGTGCAGCCGTTGTGAAGTTCCTGTTCATTTTTAGTTATATAGATAGATATTATTTGATCCTTACCTCCATAACCAGACGTGAGATCAGCCACATAGTCAAGCGTGTGTGGTGCAGGAGCCGGCAGCCAGTCCTTGGTGTAGATGTGCAGGATGTCGCGGCGCGCGGCGGCGGGCGGCGGCGCGAAGTGCAGCTCGCGGTCGAAGCGGCCCGCGCGGCGCAGCGCCGGGTCTACCGCGTCGAGCCGGTTTGTTGCACCGATTATTACTACCTCGCCTCTGTTTAACAATTCAGCATCAATAGGCTTGTGTCCACTAAGAATAAATCGGATTGGTGTATGTTTCTTATGACTATTTCCAATGAATAGACAACAAAAAGTAATATAAATTAGTAGACAGAATAAAGATTACTATTATTTTTAGAAAATAAGTTTGTAAAAATTAGGCATTCAGTCACGTCACATCAAACACCAATCAGAAAATATGACGTCACAGGTTGCGCTCTCACGCCATAGAGTAAGTATGTATGAAGAGCGGACTTCTTGTTCAAGTTGTGTCTGTGTAATTTAATTGTTCGTACGTTTTTATTAATTTACGATTTTTTATTAATTTTAAAGTTTAATTATTATAAATCTAACAAAAGTAGATTGAACAAAAAGCAGTTTTGGCGCATTATTTCGATGTGCATTTCGAGACAACGCTTGAATCTTTTGAATTGCTAGGCACCTATATTAAAGTTAAAGGGCTAACCAACACAATTTATTTATAACTTTTTGGAGGTTTTTAAATTATTTTATCCTTTTTTCAATTACTTTTTAATCGTCGTAGGTTTTTTCAAATTTTTTTATTTTGATTTTTATTTTAAACTTCTTCAAGAGCGCCTTCTAGTAGGTTGCTGTCGTTACACCTGTATAAGAACCTTCACTAATCAACCACAAATCGCTGCCCGGCAATTAAAGTGTCATAATACATAAAAGTTACGATTTGACATCTTTGTATCATTAGATAGCAAATATTTCATTTTACCGCCTGTAAAATCGTCATTATTGTGTTGTACATAGTTATCGAGAGATGGCGCTAAGTTATCTTTTTCACTAAGCCGTTAAACAGAGTTGCCCGTCATAAATAGTGTCACATTTACAGTTAGTACAGAGCGGTTGTGTATTGTGTTGCAAAAAAAGTGTATTAATGTGTGTTGTGACTTTCTGCGGGTAAGTTTTACAAGTTTATTATTAGAATAAATACAACGAAAGTGCGTCAAATTGTGTTGTGACGGTTTTTTCCGAGAAAAATGTTGTAGAATGCTTAACTATTTAAAGAAAACAGTCATAACCTGTGTAGACACTTTTTTTAGATGGATTGAGGTGTACTTTTTAGTTGAGAATCATGTAATAAAGGCATAACGAATGTAATGACATTTTTATTGTGAACATTAAAATGAATCTTGAGTTTTATGTTGTATTTAGTCTTTGTTTCAGGATAAATATAAACTAGTTTTTAGATGTATGTGACATATTTATTGTGTTATCTGTCTGTTTTCATGCAAAAATCTGCGTGAGGAGAAGAATAATTATTTACTTTTTCAATTTTATTTATCTGACCTAACTATAATAATTTTGATTTTTTCTTCAAGGAAAACATGAATACCAGTCGCGGGGCTTCATTGGTGAAACTGGCGTGTGGGAAACAACATGATAATATTTCTGATCAGAGTACTATTCAACCATTACCAATAGTAAACAATGATTCACAGATATCTTTAATAAGTGATGATCCAGGTTAGTATTTAACAGGCGATATTGGTAATTTCACTCTTAGGTTTATTTTTTACGGTTTCTAACACTAATAAGCACGTTTGTACCTACTGTACTTTATAGAAATCGTAGAAATACGAAATAGTACATTTCGTATTTCTACGATTTCTATAAAGTACAGTAGGTACAAAATTACAAAAATTAATAAACCATAATTGTTACAATAATTAATATTTTATAATTTTGTCAAAATTTAACTTTAAATGTCGTTTACGTCTTTAGTATTTTTTCACTGTGGTTTTCATTTTCTAGGTACAAACAATAAGAAGTCTGGAAATCATGAATATGTTAGACAAAATGCTACCTACTATCAATACCCAATGTGAAGGTCAAAGCATCATAGATGTTAAACTACTTTCCTGCAATGGTAGGTATATTGGTACCTACTAAGCTAATGATTATTTTTCGTTTAGATTCAAGACTTACTTTTAATTAATTTTGTTCTTCTAGACGGAGGTCAGGAATCAAATAAAGATTTTTTTTATTTTGAAGACAGTGATGATAGTGTAAAAGACCCGAATTTCGAGATTGAGTGTATGAATAAAAGTTCTAGCTCAGATAGTAGCTCTGGTCGCCCAACAGCAAGAAAGCGTGTCAAACGAGTTCTCGATATCTCGACCATGGAACAAAATCAACAAACACCACCTTTTGCAAGTACCGACACTCCTTGTCAATTCGGTTGCATGACAGAAAACTATGATCCGACTCCTTCAACGTCTAAAGGCATACTGCAGCGTAGCATGTCTACAACATCATCCGATTCATCATCGTCGTCGACTCCCAAATCTAGTAGTACCAGCAGTAGCAGCAATAGCAGTAGCACAGCTAGTTCCCAATCAAGGTTATCCAATCGTTGCAATTGTAATGAGGTATTTGCTTCTGCTCCATGTCAACAAGAAAGAATAGACAAAAATGAAGCTCCTGAGGTTCTTAAGAGTCCAATACGTAAATCTACTAAAAAACGCAAATCCTGCGTTGGTGAATGGTTGATAAATAAGGCAAAAACACTGAGAAATACCGGAAAGTCTTAAACTTCTCGTTCTAAGTCAAGAAAAATTATTCCTGCAAGGTATTTGAAACCTCCGTGTGGTGATAAATGTAAATTAGAGATTATATTTTTGATAAGAAGTTTATTATTTTGTTAATGTAAGACATAGTTTGATTTTTTTAAATACAGATTATTTCTTAATATTATAAATTAGAACGCAATGGTAAGTAAAATGTTTTAAGAAAAAAACTTTTTAAAATTCGCAGAATTAAAAAGACAACAAAACGTCGACAATTGTTTCGCCTCTAAACGAGGCATTATCAAGACTGTCTCAAAGAGAACAGCATGGCTGTTCTCTTTGCGAAAAATTAATGCTATTATAAATTTTAAAAAGTTTTTTTCTTAAAACATTTTACTTACCATTGCTTTGTCATGGATTTTCGCCAGGTAACGCCTGTTTCTATCCAATATTTTATAAATTAGAGTATTATTTCCCAAAATAAGTCAACTTTCTCCAAAAAAACAGTCATAACATATCCCTCATTAAATATTTCTTGATGGTTACTTTAAAAAAAATCTATTATTTCTGAAAATGATAAGCTATGTGAAGTATATACAGATATACAATTTGTAAAAAAAAAATTAGCAATGTAACTCCTATAATTTTTAAAATATCAATGTGGAAAGTAGTAAAAAAACATAAAAGTCTCGTTATCTCAAAATATAAATTTTTGTGTAATGACGCTTTTTTTGCCGGACTGCGAAATCTATTCCTAAAAAAAGCCGCATCTAAATTGATTTTCATCACAAATAATGTTAGCTGTAGCGCCCCCTGATGAGTTGTCACCGTAACATCTATCTAGAAACCTGTACCAATCTAACTCAAACCCATAACTGAAAACTGCATCAAAATCGGACTAGTAGTTTTTGAGAAAATTGGCAACATTGCTTTTCACAAATAATGTTCGCTGCAGCGCCCCCTGGTGAGTTGTCATCGTAACATTTATCTAAGAACATGCACCAATAAAACCTGAACCCATAACTAAAAACTGCATCAAAATCCGACCAGTAGTTTTGGAGAAAAATGGCAACATGTATTGGCACAAACATCCTCTCACCCCAAACCCATATACCATCTCCGTTCCGTCGTAGGTAAAAAGCTATGCGTGTCCAGTCTATAGTGTATAATCCTTACAAGTGACATGTTCTTGGAATTCGTTGAAGGAAACGCGTAAGCGCCATGATATTCACGGCGCTTTTGACCTTTTGGTCGTGAAAAAACTATAACTAATAAGCGATCTTGCGCTTGAATATTTATATTACGATTAGACGACTAATTTATGGCTTAATCGCTGCAGCGAACTTCGTTCGTTTTTGGTCAGGATAGCTTCTACTTAAACACATTTTGATTTGTTTCGCAATGTGTGACATCACCCAAGGCGCTATGACAGATTGGAGCGTTTTCGTTACCAATTTAAATACATTCTTTAGATCGCAAAATAAACCATGTAAATGTTTGTTTTAAATCAAAATAATACATTTTTGTGACTATATAGATTCAAAACTACAGATTTAATCAATTTTTGAAATTTGGGACACAAGCCTATTGAGCATTTTTTTTCAACACAATTTGGATCGGCTTGCCAGTCTTAAGCAGCCCAGACATGGACAGAGGTCAGATAGTTCAACCATTCGAAGCCTACCATTCGAAGCAAAATTCAACCTCATCGACCTGACGACCTGACGATCTGGGACTGAAGGCGGACTGTCCATGTGCTTAAGACTGTGGGTTCCTTTAAACCCAGATTTCACGGCAAAAGGGTAATGAGCGGGAAATGGCTGACCAGACTCTAGTGAAATAACTAGGTTCATATTCCCGAAGGAATAAAGAGCGAGCGAGTCCGTTTCAGCGAGATTTTACCGCTGCGGAATCATTTTGACCCGTTCGTTCCGCCCCGCTCAACACTTTTTGTACGGAAACGTTACTATGCAATTGTCATTGCAAGGTGAACGAATTCCGTAGTGACTCCGCTTCGCTCCCTAGGAATGAGCGAGTTCATTTCAAGTATTTTTACTCGTTGAGTCCTTTCCGCCCGACTATTCGTTGCCGTTGGTGGTAATATAAGTATATAGTTTACTCTTGCGAGAAGGACCCATTAAAAACTCCGTTCCGTATGCAGTGGAAACCGAGCTTAAATATTATAAAGTATAATTGTTCGAAGACGTGCGGGAGTAATAAAAAAGTAAGATAGTTGGTAGGTGAAATGATGTTAATTTATTGTTACTAAAAATTGTTCTAAATTACTATAGGTAAAGGTAAAAAATGTTATCGATGTTAATTAATAATTATGTTTGGGAAGAATAATGTTAAAGTAATAAAATGTTAAGAGTGTACGATATTTCGTTATACACTAGATTAAAAATACTTAATAAATTATAAAATTATCTCGGCGTAATTAATTAAATGCGGCGTTGCAAATGCAAATGCCCTGATTTGGGTTGCACATGTTCTGTGTCAGCATTACACCGAACAATAATTATTTTAAGAGACACAAAATATACTATCCTGTCTAGTGTTCCGGAGGCTTTTAGGCTTTTTTTGAAGGCTAGCCTATGAATTAAGGGGCTACAGCGGGATAAAAGGCTAAAAAGGCTTTTAGGCCTTTAGGCTAGGCCTTTTTCATAGCCTTTTTTTGTATGCCCGAGGACTATAGGCCTATAGCCTTTTTGTAGGCCAGGCGCATATTTAAAAGGCTTGAAAGGCTAAAAGCCTATAAAGATTTTGAGTCCTTAAGGCTAGGTCTATTTTATTTATTGTTTGAGTATAATAGTAGTCAACTAAATTATAAGATTTTAAATATTGTTTTAAATTGCATGACTATTTAACTAACTTTTGGGTGTGCTGGAAGACGCCTCTGGCTATAATCGTCTACTGTACTCATAGTACAGAGAATACCCTTGTTTGAGAATATTTTTACAGCACATCTGACCTAACACTTCGGTCTTTATACCGCCCTTATGTCTGGGGCATAAGCATAAGCGTTAACTTTATAAGTGTCTGAGTGTTAACCGTACATCGGATGAGTCAAGCAAGCGCGTTTATCATATCCGATCGAGACAGAGGATACAGATGTTATATCATAGTGGAAAACTCAAGGAAAAAAATTACCACATTTACAATCTATGGCGTTTGATATTTTATCAATACCTGCCACAAGTGTCCCCAGCAAACAAACATTCTCTAAGGCAGGAAATTTAATTAATAAAAATAATAGTTTAAAAAACTAAAAAACACGCTTTTATAGAGAATCCAACTAAAAAATAGAAAATAAATTTTAATAAGTTTGAATTAAGCTTAGTGTAAATAAGAAATAAATGTATATTATTGTAAAAAACGCGTGAGGTGCATTTTAAGATATTATCAAAATGATAATTCTTCTACTCATATTTGTCGATAAAATATTTATACACTATGCAAAATGCTAAAGCGTGTTTTTTTAAACTATTATTTATTATTCATTTTTTAGTTTTTATTTTCATTTTTTTTTTAATTTTCAATCGAATTATTGCATTGTTATCGGTCTTTGACAGGTGTGCAAAGTTTGAATTAAATCTGATCGTTCAAAGTAGGACAAAATCCAACCCAAAAGAGTCGGTTACAAACATACATACAAGTGAAGCTAATAAAAGCGTTTTAAAAATAGTCTGGGTGATAAACATATAAGATCTTCAATATTCATCACAAAAATTCATCACAAAACACAATCTTACCATTATCAAAGTGTATCTAGGTAAAACCCAGTGTAAAATAAATAAGAAATTAGTGATATTTGCGTATTTTGTTTTACCGGCTAAAAGTCAATGACTGTTTGAAAATTTTAAAAGTGAAACTTTATCAACTCGGATTTAATGTGATTTGAGTGATTTTTATACAGGTAATCGTACTAATAAATAACTACTTATTATCGTACCTGTTAGTTTTTGAAGTTGTAGTATATTCAATCAGATTCTTTTTGACATTACTTACGTATTTATTTGTGTATTTAGTGTATTATCAGGTAGCTTTTTACTATCTAAGTCAGTATAAATTTATAATATCGTAATGCCAGTCACACGTAGCATGTATTCTGCTCGCCGTGATGAGGCTAAACAAGAAGATATCTTGAGAAAAATTGACCTGACATTGAAGGAATTAGAGGTATCCAAAACGTTGATTAAACAGTTGCATAGGGAAAGAGATGAAAATGAAAAGGAACTATTAGATAGCCTAAATAAATACGACTTCATAAAAAAGCAGATGGCTGAGATGCACACAGAGAATAGGTTAGTGTTAGATGAGCGGGACAGATTACAAAATATTGTGACTGGGTTCAGAGAGTGTAGTGACGAGTATGAACAGGGTCTCAAGCGCATGTCAGTCTTGGAACAGGAACTACACGAAGCCCACCACCTCATTTTCCACCTTGAGGCTGAGAAACGTGACACCATAGTATCCCATACCCATAACTTGTTTGAGGAGTTAGTTGGTAGTGTGCCCAGCCTTGTTGCTACTGAACCCAGCTTAGAACCCACTATTACTATAGATTTAACAAAGGATGATACCTTAACAGCTCATTGTTCCAATCACAAGATGGGCATAGTACAGTACAGGGCAGAAATGCAGACAGAAATGCAATTGTAAACTGTTTAGAATTACTGAGCTTATTAGATGTTAAAAACATTATTTTATTCACACTTCCTTATAGCCGTGGCTTGTCACAGGCCGAAAACAATCTTAGATATAAGCTAAATCAAACAATACATACATTGACATTTCATAATCCAAATAAATTCCATCTGATTGACATTAACATGTATTTAGAAAATAAATTGTTATTGACGGAAGATAAATTCTATTTGAATAGATATTTTAGGAGACAGATAGCATCTTCGCTATCATATTTTATTAGTTATTCAGCCAAAAACTTGGCTAAACAATCTGCTTTTATTGAGCAGAAAAGTGACAATGTTTGTCTTGTGACCTTGGAATCTGTTCCTGAAAAGGGTGACAATAATTTAAACTTAGTTGTAGGACAATAGAGGAAATCCCTAGCAAATTAAATTTAAGGACAAAGGAAAAGTCTATGTTCATGAATATAATTCATCAAAATATTGAAGGCTTTTCTGGCAAAGAGTTAGAACTAGAATTATTTTTAAATGAAAAACGTATCCATGTACTTTGTTTAACTGAACACTGGTTAAAAAAACATGAACTCTTAGTTAATATTGATAATTATAAAATCATTAGTGCGTTTACTAGAGATTCCGCTATAAGAGGTGGGTCTCTCATTTTAATTAATGACAAATTAAAATCAAAAGACCGAAAAGACGTAGTAGCACTCACAAGTGAGCGAAATATTGAACTATCATGTGCAGAGCTAGAACAATATATTATTATTAGCGTCTATAGACCTCCTTCTGGAGATTACTACCTGTTTGAGTCCATTATGGAGGAAGCCTTAAAAAAGGTATGTAAATGTAAGAAGACTATAGTTGTATGTGGCGATTTTAATATTAATATTTTAGAAAACTCTCAGAATGCGCTAAGGTTCCTCAACCTTTTTAAATCTTTTAACTTACAAAATCTTTTTTGTGAACCAACACGCACCACAGCCACATCAGCTACCTGCTTAGATAATATTTTTTCTAACAGCGATGTAGATGAGAAATCTATAATACATTTTGTAAATTCAGATCATGCAGGTCAGTTAGCTAGATTTAAGTTCCAACATGTTCCATTATCAAAAAATATTGTTTGTAGACCAATCACAACTTATAGATTAGAAAAATTAAAAAAAAACATTAAGAATAAAGTACCTCTTTTGGAGTTGAATAATGATAAACACCCGAATGATCATTACGGAGATTTGTTCGGAGTAATCAAATACGAATGTGATAACATTTTCACTAAAAAAACAATAAATGTAAATCAATTTAAAATAAAATTTAGTGATTGGGCTACGCCTGGAATCTATAAAAGTAGAAGGAAATTATATGAATTATACGAGACAAAGGCATCTACTAATGAGCCACAAGTAATTGAACAGATTAAAAAGTACTCCAAACTATTCAAAAAAGTATGTTCAACAGCTAAATCTAATTATATACGGGCTAAAATTGAAAAATCTGATAATAAAACGAAGGCAATATGGAATGTTATTAACAAAGAAACTTGTAAAGCAAAGTCACGTGATCGATCCTTCGAGTTAAAAATAGATGATAAACATATTAAAACTGATTCTGAAGTGGCCAATGCATTTGAATCTTTCTTCACAAATGTTCCAATCACCACTACAAATAAGTTAAATTCGTCAAAAAACGTAGCCAATTCTCTTCTTAAATCTAGTGTTGATAAATGTAGAATTAACTTTGATTTTCAGTATATTGACTCTGTCACTATACTTAAAACTTTTAAACAACTAAATATAAAAAATACCGAGGATCTTTGGGGCATTTCAACTAATATAATAAAATCAATAGTGCCCGCTATAGCACCTCACCTTGCATTCATATTCAATAAATGTACAGATGAAAATCAGTTTCCTCATCTTATGAAGTACAGTAAAATCAATCCTTTATTTAAAGCAGGAGACAAAAGTGATCCTTCAAATTTTCGACCTATTTCCATACTCCCATCCCTCAGTAAAATTTTTGAAAAAATAATATTTAATCAATTGCTTTCACATTTTACAGACAATAAGTTACTTCATAACAAACAGTTTGGTTTCACTAAAGGCAGGAACACAACGGATGCAGGAGTTGCACTTGTGAAACATATATTTGATGCTTGGGAGGAAAAGCAGGATGCTATTGGTATATTTTGTGATCTATCAAAAGCTTTTGATTGTGTTGATCATGGGACTTTGCTACTAAAATTAGGTTATTATGGTGTTTCGAACAGCTCACTTGGCTTACTCGAGTCTTACCTCACTGGTAGAGTACAAAAAGTAAACATTAATGGCACCGACTCTTCTGGCGCCTCATTAGTCATGGGAGTACCCCAGGGCTCTATATTAGGACCCCTTTTATTCTTAATATACGTAAACGATCTTCCTTATTTCACTAAAAATCTTTGTGAGATAGTATTATTTGCTGATGACACATCATTAATTTTTAAAAGTGATAGACAAAAAGTAGCACTTGACGATGTAAATAATACCCTTTCGGAAATATTGCATTGGTTCACAAGTAACAACTTGCTGCTCAATGCGAAGAAAACAAAATGTGTAAAATTTACTATGCCCAATGTTAGACAGGTGGATACTCATATTACTATGAATAATGAATTAGTTCAAATAGTCAATACCACAGTTTTTCTTGGGATAACTCTAGATAGTAAACTACAATGGGGTCTTCATATCACAGCCTTGGCAGGAAGACTTAGCTCAGCTGCCTATGCGGTTAGAAAGATAAGGTCTCTGACTGACGAAAAAACGGCACGATTAGTTTATTTTAGCTACTTTCATAGCGTTATGTCATATGGTCTGCTGCTGTGGGGCTCAGCTGCCGATATTGAGACAATATTCATATTACAGAAACGAGCTATACGAGCAATCTATAGACTCGGACCCCGTGACTCGCTGAAAGAATTATTTAAAGAAATTAATATTTTAACAGTTGCTTCTCAATATGTTTACGACAACATCTTATATGTACGGAAGAACATAGATCTATTCAAAAAAAATTCCGATAACCATAATTTTAATACAAGAAATAAAAATAAATTGGCAATGACAAAAATTAGACTTCATAAAGTTGGTAATTCGTTTGTTGGCAAATGTATAAAAATTTATAATAAAATTCCTCAGGATTTGGTTGACATGCCTCTTAATAAGTTTAAAATAGTAGTTAAAAAATGTTTGATGATGAAAGGCTACTATAATGTAGACGAATATCTTAATGATAAAAATGCATGGTCACCCTAATCTTCTGTTGTTGGCCACTCGTATAATACAATAGAAACTAATTGTAACAATGTAAACAAAACAATATTAAAAAAGAAAATGGATAATCTACCTGAGTTTCTTGCTGGTCTCTTCTCAGGAGAACCAAATTACCGAACCAGCGAAAGAATCATTTTCTAATGGTTATTTATGTACTTACTTAATTTAGTATTTTTATAATATTACTTGACAAAATTGTAAAATTTTGACATTCATATGTGCTCTTTATGTGCCTAAACTGAATAAATGAAATTGATTCTTGATTCTTGATTCTTGATTCTTGATTGATTCTTGTCATCATGGCTAAATTTTTTTGGAAATAATATATAACAAGTATTTCCAATTTCAAATAATACTCGTTTTCATTAAATTTAAAAATAAATAAAAATAAACACAATACAAAAATAAATCTTGTTTAATTCATACTATGTCATGATCTGAATAATAGCTATAGATAGCCTCATAATAAGCCTACTACTTGAAAAAGATTTTAGTCGCTTTAGGCTATAGGCTTTTTTTAAACCTATAGGCTTTTTTAAACCTATAGGCTTTTTTAAACCTATAGGCTTTTTTTAAACCTATAAGCTATTTAAAGTGAGTAGCCTTTTAATAGCCTACTATTCTTTTATGGCCATCAAAAAGAACTAATATTATTATTATCATATGATACACTAGCAGCTAGAGCTGATGCGTGTATATCACTGCACTTGTGTTTTTAGTTTGACAGATGTATGTCCAATCTATTTTTTTAAATGTTTGTATTAGGTGCACGTATCACACTTTCGGGCAAGGAGTTCCACATGTGCACGACACGGTTTGGCAAAAAGTGATACATAGGGTTGCTGTTACACTGAGGCTTGCATAATTTCATGGAGTGGCCTCTGAGTTGTTTGTTTGAGTTCAGTTTGAGTTCAGTTTGAGTTCGGTTGAGTTCAGTTTGAGTTCAGTTTGAGTTCAGTTTGAGTTCAGTTTGAGTACAGTTTGAGTTCAGTTTGAGTTCAGTTTGAGTTCAGTTTGAGTTCAGTTTGAGTTCAGGTAAACATGTTGTCGATATTTGGTATGTTGTAGTACTTGTTAAGTATTTTATGTTTCTATGAGGTCTCCTCTCGCCCTTCTCTGTTCTAGTCGGCTAGGTTCTAGGCTTCATTTTAAGCCTAAAAGCCTATAGGCTGGGCCCGGGAACACTAATCCTGTCCCATGATTTGTAGAAAGTAATACAAATATGAATGTTACAAAATGTCACAAACCTGTCGCATAATCCATCCATCTCAGCCAGCAACGTGCCCACAACACTAGTGTGCACTTGTTCCTGCCTCACGCTGCGGACGGGAGCTAGCGCGTCTATCTCGTCGAAGAATATTATGGATGGCTTCATTTTGTTTGCCTACAAAACAAACTTAGTAAGAACGCATCTCTCCCAATTCCTTCAGGTAGTTAATTAAAAACCGGTCAAGTGTGAGTAGGACTCGCGAACTACGGGTTCCTTACTATTATCTATAAAAACTTAGAGGGGAGGACCCTCGTAAGATTTTATAGATAACTAGCTGACCTGGCAAACGTTGTTTTGCTTTAGGGGTGGACTACCCTTTACATTTAGGGGGTTAAAAAATAAATGTTGTCCGATTCTCAGACCTACCCGATATGCACACAAAATTTCATGAGAATCGGTCAAACCGTTTCGGAGGAGTTTAACTACAAACACCGCGACACGAGAATTTTATATATTAGATAGTGTTATAGTGCCAACAGAAATACATATGTGAAAATTTTAACTATCTAACTCTCATGGTTCATGAGATACAGCCTGGTGACAGACGGACAGCTAACTTTAGTTATAGGGTTCCGTTATAGCCTTTGAGTACAGCACCCTAATAAAGAGGTTGACGTGCTTTTAACAGTCACTGGTACACTGTAATTGTACCTTTAAAAGTGATATTACTTGAAGGCTCGGCGGCAATTTCATTGATATTTCTCATAGTCGAGTTTCCAGGTGTCATTCTTGACAGTGTCCAAAGAACGTCAACTGTCATTTTCATTGTGAAAAGTATTTACGAATTATGCTGTAAACATTATTTATGTAAACAACATGTACAAAATCTGCAACTCACCTGTTGAAACAGCAACTTCAAATGCCTTTCACTCTCCCCGACCCACTTCTTCAAACAATCCGCCCCCTTCCTCATGAAGAACGCGACTTTCCTTCCACCAACTAAAGAACATTCGTTCGCTAAAGCTCTTGCCAACAATGTCTTCCCCGTGCCGGGTGGTCCGTGGAATAGAACGCCTTTGGCCGGTCGCGTTTTGAACTTTTTAAACAAGTCTGGGTACATAAGTGGGAAGAGTACCATCTCACGAAGACATTTTATGTGCTCTTCTAGACCACCAACCTGATGGAAAAATAAAAAAAAATAACACTAAGTCCTCCACAGATTCTGACTGTCTGTTCGCGATAAACTCAAAACTACTGCACCGGTTTTCATGCTGCTTTCATTAATGCATAGAGTGGTGGTCGAAGAAGGTTTTAGTATCACAGGTGTGCGATGTTTTGGTTGTCTCCTATCGAGTGTAAGTGACAGATATACATCATCGAGTAATAGCAAGAAGTTTGATTTAACTTTCGACCTTCTATTTACAAAAAAAAAACGGATTCGTGCGTCTACATTATTCTGAATAATTGATTGAGTTTAATAATTTCAACTTCACTTCTTGAGCCAGGATAGGAATGAAAGCAAAAAGTCCAGAAATAATAATTTTAATGTTCATCCCTGTATGGGTGAATAGTTATTATAATACTTACAGAAGTAAATCTAACACTGCCATCCACTTCCACCGGCTGAATGTCTCTCAATGCCCTGTCGGTTTTCTTGTCGTCTGTACTCTTTGACTTTTGTCTGAAATAAACACATATTTTTCATTTATTTAACTCAAATAAGTTAAACTATAATAATCACTCATATTACTAATAGTAATTGATTTCGAGTTTTCGGGATATTTACCATTGTATTGATCAATACATTTATAAAATTGTGTACACCCTAGGGCAGGGATTATGAGACACTATGTAACTACTCCACATAGATCACAAATTGTTACAACATATAGGAATGTTATTTTTGTATTTATTTATACACTTACTAGACTTTTTGTATGGACGTCATAGAACAAACAGTCAAAATAACATTAAAATAATACTGCTAATAGGACATGGTGGGAGGAAACCTGGACCTGGATTTAGCTAATGTTGATGTTGAGAACCCTGGACTCCTTGCACAGTAGGTACCCATTAGTTACACATTATTTTTAATATATATATAGACCCCCAGGACTGTAATTGGCTGTGCCACAGCGGCTGGCACGTCAGATTTTGTTGCCTTTCATCAACATTTCATCGCAAGGCAATGGGTTAACTTTTTTTTCAAAATTACACTACATATAGCTGCTACTTTTTATTAAACTCATTCGGCCATTTTGGACAAAACCCATTATAAATGTACCCGGTGGTAAGGCTTGCCCCCTATTACGTGGGACTAAAAATACTGGCAAATTGTGGGTGTGTAATGCACCTCTGCCTACCCCTTCGGGATATAGGCGTACTCTGTGTGTGTGCGTGTATGTGTGTGTATGTGTGTGTGTGTGTGTGTGTGTGTGTGCGTATGTGCGTGCGTGTGCGCGTGTGCATGCGTGCGTGTATGTGTGTGTGTGTGTGCGTGCGTGCGTGTATGTGTGTGTTTGTGTATGTGTGTGTTTGTGTGTGTGTGTGTGTGTTCGTGTGCGTGCTTGCGTGCGTGTATGTGTGTGTTTGTGTGTGCGTGTGCGCGTGTGCGTGCGTGCGTGTGTGTGTGTGTGTGTGTGTGTGCGCGCGCGTGTGCGTGCGTGCGTGTATGTGTGTGTTTGTGTGTGTGTGTTTACATCAGCAGTTACTCTCACCTGCCCTTAGTTTTATTTTTCATGGAAACATTTAGATCCTCTTCTGTGTCGGAACTTGATGTGCTAGATGTGCTAGTGCTGCTACATGGAGATTGAGCTGTAAACAAAAATGGACATTATCTTTGACTAAAAATTAAACTGTCACATATACAAGAAGTAAATTCATAATTCGCTCCTTGATTCATACGATCGAGGTTATCCTATGTTGTGCTAAATGTTAACTGTGAAGAAATAGTAGATATATGATAATGGAGTACAATTAAATATTGTTTCCGAAGGCACTATTTTAAATCCGTCGCCCGAGAGAAAAATAAATTTACTCTCGATAAATGTCATCGGCATGACTCGAACCCGCGGTCTTTCCCTAACAAGGGGAATGCTCTGACCACTGAGCTACGATGACAGATGCCGACATCATACAATCTTTGCTTCATATATAATTTCTGGACCGCACTATTAAGGTTAGCGTTAGTTTTTTTTATAATGTTTATCTGATAAACAATATAGGAAAATAAATCAATTTTATTATGATCGTAAAATTAAACTAAAAAAAAACAATTAGAACCCACTTTTTTATAAATCACAAGTTAATAAATGAAAATAAAAATAAACTCACATCTAATAGTTTTTCTCCGCAGCATTTTTGGTTTTCTTTCTCTTAAACTATAAGGCTTCTTTCTTATTGTGAATGTTTTGGCTAAAACAAATTTGTAATTCAAGAAGTTAAAATCCCATGACTGTAGCAATTGGAAATCTCTGGAATCCGCCTACTCAACTGGGTTAGAGACGTGATAATAATATGTATGTGACTTAAACCTTCAGCTTTCATTTATTTTAACCCGTTTGAGTTGTTTGCAAAATTTTTAAGAAATTAGAATTATTATAATATAAAAAATTATATTTAGCTTCTTATTTCAAATATATCGAGTGTCCAACCAAGTGACTGGCGAAATATCTGTTTAACCCTTCAGGGATAATGATGTAAACCTTTCCTGAACTTCCACAAACATTTTAATATCAAAATTAGTAAATTCGGTACAGCCATTTTCGATTTATACAGACAATGTTCTGAAAACAGGGAAACCCCTACCTCTGCCTCTCGAACGGGTCTCGCCTGGCGCGATCTGTACAAAGGCTGGTTTAGGCTTGCGAGTTCGCTTTGAGCGACGCGGTGCGCCTCGGGCTCGGAGTGATAAATCGCTACCAGACTCAGATGATGATGACTCTACAAACACATAGTACGGTCTACAGAATATGGAACATAGGTTGAAATATGGCCTCCTACGTCATGCCCGAGTTTTTAGCCTACAACCCAACTATTTCTGACATAAAGGGGACCACACTATCTGTGCACCTCGCACATGTCTTTTGCACACCGTACCCAAATAAGGCGTATGGAGTGCAAATAGTAGATTTTATGACAAGAGAGTACAATTATACATATATACTTTCTAATTTAACTGCTTCGGTGGCGTGCCTGGTAATGCATCGCCTTTCGACTCCGGAGTCTCGGGTTCGATTCCCGGGTCGAATAAAATATTTGTGTGATCCACTAATGTTTGTTTCAGGGTTTGGGTGTTTTATAAGTATATTATAATGTTTGTTTCAGAGTATTTAGAAATATATAAGTATGTTTATCAGTTGTCTAGATCCCATACCACAAGCTTATAGCTTAGTTTGGGCTAGATGACGTTGTGTGAGAATGTCCAAAATGTTTATTTATTATTTATTGTTGCCTAAGGCGCTGGATAAGTACATCGTGTGAGAGGAAAATAATTTTACTCTCGAGGCTTTTTACATTACTTTTCATCGCCTTTAATAAAAAATAAAAAAAAAGTTTTTTATTTTCGGCTGGTACCGTCTCGCTGCCTTCCCCTACCCCTTTGAGAGCGGGTGGAGCGCGCGCATGGGGTTCATTTTACTAGCCAACTTCTCACGGGTCACGGTTGATTCGCCAAGTACCTGTGCGAAGTGGTGGGATAGAGGTGGGGACCGGATAAGGTTGAGCACACGCTGTCCCTCACGGGCATAATCGGTTCGCTGTCGTCTGTTGTGCAAGCCATGGCCGACAACGAAGAGTGTTGGGCTGCCGTCATCTCCTTCGCGAGGGAGGGCTGGTGGCAAAGAGAGGCCCTGAGGAGGCCGACGTACTTTATGTAGTTTCGGGGGCGCGGGGAGTCGTATTGCTTCTACGATTACGAATTCCAGCGAGGTGCACAGATAAGTTTGACCAGGTTGTAGTATTCCGGGAACGGGAACTAAACCAAGTCAATGGTAAGTAAAATGTTTTAAGAAAAAACTTTTTAAAAATTATATAATAGCATTAATTTTTCGCAGAATTAAAAGGACAACAAAACGTCGACAATTGTTTAATAAACCAAGTGTTTGAGGACTAAACTTTACCACAAAAAATATAAGTTAATAAAACATGAAGTTCAAAATTATGGCATACAAAATTATTAAAGAGTTTACCTGTTTCATGTTGACTGTCCTTCTTCGTCTGTCTACGTCTCCTAGTCTGCCTAGTTCTAGCTGGAGCTTGGTTGCTGCAATAGATATACTATATTTCACAAACTTACAAAACACTACTCAATAGACAGTTCTCTGTAATAACTAACTTATACAATGCAATAATAATTTACTCTGTTTCTTTTGGTTGTTAACTCAAGGTAAATAATAGGCGGTTGACGTAGTTTTGACTGTCAAGTGTAACTCAACATTTAAAAATACCCGTTTAAAATTGACACAACAACCGACTTCAAATTACCGAAATGGGACCAAATAATTGTCGGAATGGGACCAAATTGAAATGGGACCACCAGAGATGTAGCAGCTTTCATTAAAAAAAATCAAAATCGGTTCATCCAGTTATGAGGTAACAAACATAATAAAAAAACAGTCGAATTGAGAACATCCTCCTTTTTTGGAAGTCGGTTGAAAAGCAGAACTGCTCGATAGTTCGGCATCTATGGCAGTCGGTACGGGTATTTGGAGCCCTAAAACAAAATCCTACAGGGATAACTACAGAACTTCGATATCGCCAATGGGTTGTGGAGGTCAGATGGCAGTCGCTTCACGGAAAAAATCGAAGATTATCCGCATCGTAGTTAGATTGGAAAACCGACCCCAACTGAAAAGGCTCGGTGGATGATGACTGCTCGATAGCTCGGAGGGACCTTTGACAGACATGTGACTTTGTCGGGTTTTCAGGTGTCATTCGTGACAGTGTCAAAAGCCATTCAAACGCCATTTTTATTGTTTAGCTTTAGTTAAACAACGTTTCGTTGGAAACCCAAGGGGACTGGGTGGCCGTCCCCGTTGGAAATAATAAACATTTCCTTGTCCCACACCGTGAACAACTTCAGAGTAATTAGTTCTTCTGTGAGGGACTATCAAACATTACCTTGACATTGTCAAAATCATCGATCAACGATGGAGCCACGTATCTAAAAAAAGAAAGTGTCATTCGTGACAGTGTCATAAGCCCGTCAACCGCCATTTTTATTGTGTAACAACGTTTCTTGTGCTGCACCTGGAGCTAGTTAGGAATAACTAGTTCTGTGCGGGACTATCAACTAATCAAGTATTACCTAGACATTGGCGACATCATTGATGTACATCGATGGAGCCACGTTTTTAAAACAAGCAAGGCGACCTTCACTATCGCAGTGAAGGCATAAGACGACTTCATACTATTATGTGATATCACATGTTAAAAATAAAATAATAAATATAATCATAAATTTTAAATTTTTTTTTTTTTGCTATGGTGTTTATTTTGTACCAAAATTCTATGTGCCAAATCATAACTTTCTAGCACTTGTAGTTCTCGAGTTGAAAAGTGCGGACAGACGGACAGGATCGGACTATAAGACTTCTCTTACATAGTATACTTGTCAGTATAGTAAGAAGTCTAAAACGAAGAAGAAATAAGAGTATAATTAAATGACTTTAGTATACTGACCTCTCGCTATCCTGAGGTTGCACAGGCTCTTTTCTTTCACCCACCGGTTCCTTTCCATCTTCCTTTGTGTTCTCCTCTGTTTCCATCTTCACATCTTCCTTCTTATTCTCTATTTGTTTTTTCTCTATTACAGTTTGGTTAGTTTCTTCTTCTGTGTCAGATTCTGTGTGATCCTACGTATGATTATAACTTTAATTAGTATTTTTTTCAAAGTTGACTTCAAAACACTCATCCCTAAATATTAATATTGCCAAACCCAATCAGCGAACTTGAAATACAGTTCCTTATTTTCATTAAAAACAGGCTGTAGAGATTCTAGGTAAGTATGTAAGATTGGTCCTGGCCTTTCGAACTCAAGTTCACATTACATAATGGTTACTGATTTTATATTCTATTCAGTGTCCGGTACCGGCAATCTTTACCGGGCAAATCTTGGCCTCAATTACGTAGGACCCACGAAACTGCTAGCAATATGAGGGTGTGTATTGCATCTCTCCCCTACGCATATAAGACTCAAATAATATCACGTGACTAAATGTAAAGTCGTCTTTACGTATACAGAGCCATAGCCCTGGAACTCTATAGGCGTTTCACCAACTGCACCAGCGGTTTATGTAACTTTACCTATCAGAGATAAAAGACTCACAATAACTTTCGACTTGTTGAATCTAGCCGATGTTCTTCGTAGCCGCGAGTGTTGAGTGTCTTCATCCGTAATGACAGGAGCGTGTGGACGGGTCTAAGAATTAACAAAAAGGAACATTTCTGTACAATAAAATGCAATGTCATCAGTTTTGCTGGAAAGTGCGGCCTTAGCCATGATCATAATCTAATACAATGAACATTTAATGGGATTGTGACTTGTATTTTTTACATACTTTAGAACCATGTTACTCCCGCTGCATGCTCATTTCTTTTAGAGCATTGTTCATGTCAAGAGTTTTTCCACCAGCGTATATTTCTCGCCCGCAATGCTTGATGTCAATATCAAATTTCACACAATAATGAAATGCGTTTTATGTCGCGCGGGCCACTGGCACGTCGGTTGCTATGGTAACGGAGCTAGTCGCGAACTGATTTGATGTTGACATTGACACGCATTGCGGGCGAGATGCGCGCGCTTGTGAAAAAAAGCTTGACATGAAAAGTGCCACTTAACAGATTTTAATGCAATTTTTAACAAATAGTGGTTAATAGAATGTTTTATATATATGTATAGGGAGATATATCGTGCGCAGCCGGAGCTAATCGCTGGTACTGTATTTTAATAATATATTTTGGACATTCTCACACGACGTCATCTAGCCCAAATTAAGCTTATATAAGCTTGTGCTATGGGGTGTAGAGGGGGTGCACTACATAAATACGAATAACTTTATTCCGTCAGTCACAAATACGAATTTCAAAATACCAATTTTCATAATTCTGACTGGTTCAAAATTCCGAATATAACAACTCAGATTGATCATTATTCCTATTTTCATAATTCCTAAATTTCAATATTCCTAACGTTTATAACTACTACTCTCAAAATACCGAGCTTCAATAGATCGAATATAATTGTTTACTTTTGATTAAAAATATTTTGTTAACAGCAAGCTCATTTTTCGTAAGTAGCTTTATTTTACCGAGTCTCCCACATATATCTCATAAAGAAATCTCAAATCAGGTAGCTAACAGAGTTATAAAGTTATAATATTCGGAACAAAATTGTAAGGTTGCATTAATTTGTATAGAGCTGTAAAGTGGTGCAGGTATTAATTACATCTTTATAAATCAAATATCAAAAGTTCCCATCGATCCAACTTGTGCTAAAAAAGTTATTCAAGGTTGAAAAGCTAAAATGTTGAAAATTTTCGGTAAACAGTGAATTATATCAAAAATTGGTTTTGTACAAAATTGTAGATAATAAAATAACCTACAAATAAGTCTTCACAACTTTTTTCCTAGGAATTACCATTTCTGAGAGATTACGGTTATTAACGTGCAACAAGCTATAGTCTACACGCAATGCTGGTCCGCTCCTATTAACTCTGTCGTGATGTTATATAGCCTATGTTACTCGCTAAAAATGTAGATTTAAATTATCGAAAGAAATTTTAAAATCGGTGGAGTAGTTTCTGAGGTGTCACGTTGTCCCGTACAAACTATGTCCCCCCTTTTTCACCCCGTTAGGAGTAGAATTTTGGAAAATCCTTTCTTATCGGATCTAACCTAACCTAACCCATTTCTACCGATTCCAGATACCCAGCCAAGACTGCGTGAAGTTGGTTCTGCAGCGATTTCTTTCTGTCACTAAATTCTGTAGAACAAACATGTTGACTTTTAGTTTATTCGAAGTATTGAAAATCGGAATGTTGTGTTTCGGACCGAGAACCCTTCGAGCATTTATCTCTTCGAACGTATGAAAATCGGAAAACTAACAAATCGCATTAATGACTTTCAGTAAAATAAGTTTCGTGATTTTTAATAATAGACATTACAATTCTTCGGTATTATGAAATTCGGACTTTTGAAAATCGGAACAACGAAATTCGGAATAAAGTTTTTCGGAGTATTAGGGTGTTCCTGATGTAGAGGACTAATAAACATACTTATATATTTCTAAATACATACTTACAATACATATTATACATAGAAAATATCCAAACTCCAAAACAAACATTTTTGTATCGTATAAATAATTTGATTCGACCAGAAATCGAACTTGGGACCTCAGGGACGGCAGTCGCATACTCATACCACTGCGCCACCGAGGCAGTCAAAAAAATATCTTATTTTATATATATATCTTCAAAAATACTTACCAATTTCTTATTGTTCCTAACTCTGGCTTCGTCAGCTGAAGAGAATTCATCTGAAGAACTAAAGCCAGGAAATCCGTAGAGATCCGGATACCCCTTCACCTTCAGTTCATTGGTAATCCAGGACTCGTTGAAGTTGTGATGGAGAAGCTTACGTTTGCGGCAACTGCGGCGCACATCTATAACAACGTTAAAAAGCTTACATGAGTGATACCGTAGACTTATTAAGACGCACTTGTCGGATTCACGCATGTCAAAATGTGCGTTTGAGGCTTAGATCAAAAATACCTAGATTACTGATCAGTGCTTTAAAAACGGCACCACTTCACCTCGGTCATTGCACACCTGCGCGCTTCAACCGCGCGCCGTACTAAGTTCCTATTCCGCTTGCTGACTCTCGAGGGATGCGACAACGGCGCTGTACATTGATGCTTTTGAATTAATCATTAAGAATTATTTATATGTCAACTATCAATGTACCACCTTGTTTATTTTATAGATGGTATTTGTAATAATTACCTATATAGTATTCGAGTGCCAAGATTCCGCGTTGTATTTGTACTGAATTCAATATCTATAGTATTTTTGATCTAAGGCTTGAGGGACTGATCAATATATCGAAATGTTTTGCTCGTATTTTATTTTACCGAAAACTATTTACCAATGTTGTTAGAATGAACTCTTTTGGTCATATACCACGTTGTAGATCAAAACTGAAACTAGTGGGCGACTTTGTTCTCGTGGAAACATCACACGCAACCGACTCTATCGAAAGGAATAAAATGGGTTTACCCAGTATTTGCACTGCTCGTATTGGATAAAGTGCCAGTAGTTCCTAACATTATTAAAACAAACTGTTGCTTCATTAAAAAATCATATAAAAGACACTTACTTTCTTGTATGGGTTTATCCTCACTCTCTTCGTAATTCTTTCTCGGTGTTCTGTTGCGACGTATCCGCATACTCCTGTTTGTTGAATCATTGTCGTCGGCGAAAAACACGCGCACCTGTCGTGATCTAGATAAAAATACATAAATCTTGGTGGGTAGATTTTAAATTCCCCAATACGTCCATCAATAGCCCAAGACATCCTGACTGACAAACAAACGCGGTTCTAACAAACTATACAAAGTGCACGGAAACGGTAATTGGCTCGCCCAGCAATGACTGGAATAACTTTAGATAGTAAACTGCAATGGGGTTCTCATATCACAGCCTTGGCAGGAAGACTTAGTTCGGCTGCCTATGCGGTTAGAAAGATAAGGTCACTGACTGATGAAAAAACGGCACGATTAATTTATTTTAGCTACTTTCATAGCGTTATGTCATATGGTCTGCTGCTATGGGGCTCAGCTGCCGATATTGAGACAATATTCATATTACAGAAACGAGCTATACGAGCAATCTATAGACACGGACCCCGTGACTCGCTGAAAGAACTATTTAAAGAAATTTATATTTTAACCGTTGCTTCTCAATATGTTTACGACAACATCGTATATGTACGGAAGAACATAGAACTCTTCAAAAAAAGATTCGACAACCATAATTATAATACAAGAAATAAAAATAAACTGGCAATGACAAAAATTTGACTTCATAAAGTTGGTAATTCGTTTGTAGGCAAATGTATTAAAATATTTAATAAAATTCCGCAGGATTTGGTTGACATGCCTCTTAATAAGTTTAAAATAGTAGTGAAAAAACGTATGATGAAGAAAGGCTACTATAAAGTAGACGAATATCTTAATGATACAAAATGCATGGTCACCCTAATCTGCTGTTGTTAGCCACTCGTACAATACAAATTGTAACACAATGTCAACAAAACATTATTAAAAAAGAAAATGGACAATCTACCTGAGTTTCTTGCTGGTAACTTCTCAGGAGAACCAACTTATCGAACCAGCGAAAGAATCATTTTCAAATGGTTATTTATGTAATTAATTTAGTATTTTTATAATTTTGCTTGACATACAATTATAAAATATTGACATTCATATGTGCTCTTTATGTGCCTAAACTGAATAAATGAAATTCATTCTTTGATTCTAATGTAACCGACGAAATGTAGATGTACGTATCCATAGACGTACGTCTATCCCAAAAACAGGCGTGATTGTATTTAGCAAAAATGAATATTATTAATCACATTTAACAAACAATGGTTTTCTATCAAACGCACTGAGTCCAAGTAGACAACGTATACAATGCTACGTGGGAGAGAGGTATGCACACTTGTCCCACATCATCATCCACCGAGCCTTTTCTCAAACCAGTTGGGATCAGCTTCAGTCTAACTGCGATGCAGCGTGCCATCTGACATCACACCTCCAGAACCTTTGGGCGATATTGAAGTTAGACCAATCGGATTTTAGGGCTTCAAATACCTGTAACGACTGCTGTTCTGTGATGTTCGTATGACAACGTGCTCTCCGAGACACAGAGGGGTCCCAGTGTCTTTAAAAATGGTCACCCAGCCTATTACCGGCCTTGCTATATGTCACCTTTGTAATTTGTTAACCTACTTGGTTACCATTAAGCCACGAGCCTCTTTTGTCCCACTTATACGACGTCTATTGACATCAAATACTGCTGTCATTTTTCAGGAAGAAATCTGAGGCTTTAAGAGTCCTCCTATTAAATTTTACCGTTTTCGCTGATTTTACAGACGTGTTTTTACACTGAAAATACTGTATTTTTATAAGTTTTAATGCACAACATGAAATATCATTTCAATAATGATCTAATAAGTGAGCTACTTTCTTATTTTTGTTAAATTTTGATTAATCGACCAAAAACAATCGGTAGTTTTTCGTATCTTTTGCTGGAAGAGGTCTAGAATATCACAAATTCACTAATCGTTTTGACGTCTAAAAAGTATTACAAAAATACAGTGTATTCTTGTAAAAGTCATCTATCAAATGTATGGATTACTTTTTATCACTTTCATAAAAAAAAATTGAGTAAACAAATATTTAAGTTAGTCAAATTTTAGAGAAAATGGGCAATGAATTGGTTCTTATTTCGGCTACATAAAACTCTCGTTCATAAAATTAAAACAACATAAATAAACCTTGGTTCAAAATCAATCCATTTCCAAAAAAAAGAAAGCTAAATAATAAAAAATAGGCTGTAAATAATCTTTTAAAAACACCTAAATTTCGCTTTATAATACTCGACGCATGCCTCAAGTAAACAGTCCGCGCCAAGCGCTTACAGGGAGAGGACGTGTCGCTCTGCGCGCCAAAATTCGACGCCGTCTACAGACGAATATAGCGTGGCGTGAGATTTTGATACTTTGGTAATATTAGTTATTATTTTGTGATGATTAGCTTTAGCTTCTTTTTAAATACAACAAGTGATTATGTAGAATGTATTTATCATTGTTTTTGTTAAAAAAAGCTGTTATATTTTATAAAGCTGGATTACTCACTCACTCACTGACACAATTTTATTGTTCTCCTTGATGGTGGAGGGGAAGGTACCTATGTTTTTTTTGCAGAAATGTAAAGGGGGTTCGGGGACCTAGGGAAGTTTTTAGTCCGAGTTTTTGAGATTTGCCCTCCAGTCCCCCAAGGGGGGCTCCCGAGTAGAGTCAAAATGAGTAATAATTTTATAGAGGTAGTTTTTTATTTTATTTTTTTGTATTGGGTTCGCCAATTTGACGCCACCCGCCTGGTAGTAAGTCGTGACGACGTCAAGCGATTGTGGGTCACTCACAGCACACTATACTATAGAGAGTGGCCCTCAACTTGACGACCTACTGAACCCAGGATTATATGTGGGAGGAAACACGTGCACAGGCAGGGCGTTCCAGGCCAGTATCGTTCGGCACAGAAACGAACGTTTAAAACGTTCGGTTCTCGCGAACATGTACCTACTGTGTGGGAGTGGCATCTCTGCCCGGCACGCGTTGTTCGGGATCGGAAGGAAGATGGGATCAGATTGAAGAGCTCTTCAGAATGCTCGCCGTGGTAAATACGGTAGAATGCGGCCAAGGAAGCTATTGTTCGGCGCTGAACTAGCGGCTCAAAGCTTCCCGTTACCTCCGGACAATCTATAATACGGATAGCTCGACGCTGCATAGCGTCGAGAGCGTCCAGCAAATACTTCGCGGAGCCGTCCCGGAAGTGAGAGCAGTATTCGACGCAGGGTCCAATCTGCGTCTTGTACAGCAGACACCTCTGATGCAGTGTAAAGAATCGCTTTACCTTATTCAGTATTCCTAGTTTCCACGAAGCTAGCCCTATACATCTTTCGATGTAGTTTTTATTATTGAGCTCTTGACGAACGTCTATGTCAAGGATCTTAAGGTTGCCCTTCATTGGTAACAATGCATTCTGAAGAGAGGGTAGGGGAAGGAAAGGGGATTTCTTCGCTGTAAATGCACACGCCTGCAATGTGCTGTCATCTGCATAACAATGAATGTTCCCGAGGGATAGCATATCATTGATTTGCAGAAGGAAGAGTTGGTGACAGCACGGACCCCTGTGGCGCCCCGGTATTGTTCCTCGATACATATATACATAACCAGGGCAACACAGGTAAGGCGTGTTGTCAGGGCGGCGTATTTGTGTCTCCGTGAGAAACGTCACAGCGGGCCGAGCCGTCTCAAGGTATGGTGGACGGCATCGAGGTTCGCATGGAGTCCACGGATGTTGGTGAACTCCACCTCGAAAAGTGAAGCTGTGGGGTTTCCTGGGGCCGCTGTGGAACGTTTACTTATTTCTGTTGCACTGCCATTATAAATTTGAAGAAGAAGCGTGAAGACAGGGCGACATTTGGTGCAGCAGTAATAAGTGACAAAGCGCAGGGGCTAACTTCGTCTGGAACCGTGTGGTTAGGTTGGAGCCGACCCGCCGGACGGAAGGGCTACCAAACCCCCCTGGTGCAAGGCCGCCGCTACCCCACACCGGTTACCACCCGGAGCGGCGATCCCACATCAGGATTATGCGCGAGAACATGTGGGGCAGCCTCCTGGTGTGGTTGGTCCCAGGCGGGCCCCATGACTGTGTTGCGGGCGGCCGCGGACCAACACCCGGTACCCACGTAGGGACCGAAGCCACTTCATAGGTACCGTAAATTAACGAACCTCGTCCGTTGATCAGCAGGTGCGCCACTAGCAGATGAGTTCGCTGGGGCCCTAAATATGTTGGTAGAGCCCCTTTGTATAGAGGAGGTCAAATGATTTTGATTAGGAAAAAAAATTAGCCCTCGCCCCCCCTTTGAGAGTGCAACGACAGAGGAAAGGTAGAGGAGTTTTGATTACGGGATCATACGAGTATAGAGGGTCTTTTCTTGAATTTAAGGAGAGAAAAAAAACACCCCCCCCTCCTAACCCTCTTTTCACCTCCCCCACACAAGACACTATTATTATAAAATGAAAAAAAAAAGATCAAAACCATGTAATCGCCGTACCTACTGGCTGACCACCATCGGTAACTCCGGACTCACGCACAAAATGTGTCAAATACCTAATTCCGCCCGTTTCGATTCTGCATACGGACTCTTAACATATAACACTGATACCTCTATCCACTCGTCTTACGCGTGGGAATACGCGAATCTGGCTATGGGACTCGTACGACATAGTTGTTAATGAGTTAATAACTACTGTGGATTAAGATTATACACATGCTTAGTGTGCTTTTACAAGCTTTTATTTACTTTGACCTGTCCCGATGTCTGTGTGTAATCAAATCTTGCAAGTTAAATTTGACACACTTCCCGGTTTCCGATTGAACTGAAACCTTGCCCACGTATTTAAGTCGCATGACAATTCAATATTTTGTTACCATTACTAAACATAACATATTATTACCGTCTAGAATATTTTTCAGGCTCTGTGTCACTTTCATTAAACATTATACGAGGCATCTTAATGGCTCGAACACGGCGGTTATCTGAAACAAAAACTACATAAATAAAAAATAATATTTTATAAAGGATTTATATTTTTTGTTTTTGAAGTATTTATTTATTTCACATCATTACACAGGGGTACTCCTAATGCAAGAGAGTAGGCTATCTTACAAAACAGTTTCTATTGATCTAAACACAAAACAAACAAAGTGTGAACTGTGAATTCACTCAAGGTACAACTATATAAATCTATTCTATGAGCGACATCGTTCAGTGTTCGGAGTGCGCGGGTCAGTGGCGCCTCCTGCAGTAAGTATCTCTATTAGAAGTTTCTTTCACGTTCTGCTGCATTTCACCATGAGACAGACTTGTAAGTAAAGCATGAGCAAAATACTCACATTTAGTAGGCCAGCGTGGTATTTTTCTTGTCACTTTATATTGGCTACTCCTCAACTCCCGTGGTGACAAGTTGGTTGCCTAAAAAACAAGAATACCACAACGATATGTAATTAAGTTTATTGTTCATAATATACTGGGAAGATAACTGAAGCCTAAGTAGAAAACAAATGATGGGGTAGTCGTCGTCTTCATTATATTATTACTAACTAGGAGACGCCCACGTCATCGCCCGCTTGATACAAAAACTAAAACGTTCCTCGAGAACCACTCTATCCATTGGTGAAAACCGCAATGAAACCCGTTCTGTAGTTTTAAAGATCTTAGCATACATAGAGACAGACAGACAGCGCGAGGTGACTGCTTTATACTTATATTACATATTTAAAAAGGGCAGATATGTTACTAGAGCATGCCACATGAAGACTTGAAAAAGGGCAAATTAGTACTAAATTGTGTCATACATAACGCAGTACAAATTGGCTTGTTTCACAATAACAGAATTTTGAGCATCAGTTATTATAAATAAATAAATATTTTTGGACATTCTCACACAACATCATCTAGCCGAAACTAAGCTATAAGCTTGTGCTATGGGATTTAGACAACTGAGAAACATACTTATATTTCTAAATACACACATAACATACATAGAAAACACCCAAACTCCGAAACAAACATTTGTAGATTACACAAATTTTTCCATTGACCCGGAATCGAACCCGAGACTCCGGAGTCGAAAGCCGATGCACTACCGACCACACCACTGAATCAGTACGTAGGATAGAACATATATATACTTATAAAAATCTCTAGCATCATAGGGTTTAGGCTTAGCCTAGGACCTAGGCCCTATGTATAATAATAATAATAATATGTTTACTTTGTCTGTACGAGTCTCTCTAAATTTAATAGTAATCAGTTAAGTATTGGATAGAAACAGGCGTTACTTGGCGAAAATCCATGACAAAACAATGGTAAGTAAAGTAAGACTGTCTCAGAGAGAACAGCTGTTCTCTCTGAGACAGTCTTGATAATGCCTCGTTTAGAGGCGAAACAATTGTCGACGTTTTGTTGTCCTTTTGATTCTGCGAAAAATTAATGCTATTAATTAATGCTAAAAAGTTTTTTCTTAAAAAAATTTTTACTTACCATTGTTTTAATCAGTTAAGATTAGACTAAAGCAGATATTACTATCAAAAATTGCCTCAACAAACACATAATCATGCTAAATCAACACAACAAGTATAAACTATTTTTGAGGTGTTCTTAATATACACCATATGATGTATACCATAACTATTCAAGTCTAGGTGCTGGTTAAAATTTACCACTATTTACTGTTGATGGATCGCACTCAGTGAAACTTGGTAAGGTATTAAACAGGAACATTTTAACCTTTCAAAAAAAAAAAAAAAAAGTATATGTGAACAGATTTTGAAATATTTTTTCCAATTGAAAGTTACTGATTCCTGTGTGGTCCCATTTCAATTTGGTCCCATTCTGGTAATTTGAAGTTAGTTTTGTGTAAATTTTTAACATATTTTACACTATTTTTATTGAATGAAAGTAACAGCAGTGGAAAATTATGTTTTCTTTTTTAATTTTTTAGTACTAATTTTCCTCAGAAATTCATTGAGTGTCAATAATACAGGTTACTGTGTAGCAGTATACTAGTCTAGGAACTATCAAAAGATAAAGCCTTGAGAGAGATAAACAACACCTGCTAGCGATGGAAGTAACAGAACAGGAGAAGTATGTATAGGTACATGACTATATTATGTGAAAGTTGATTACTATACTTCAAAATAATATCCTCTTCATAATGGTTGTCTAGTTAGATAATTTAAACCACATCCAACACATACCATTACCATAGTGTCATAATATCTTATTATTATAATGTGGAAACTGCAGTACTTATTTGTAGTAGTTTAGTTGTAAATATTTCTTGAAGGGTAAATAAGATTGAAGGCGAAGGGTAAATGATTTAAGCATAAGTTTACTGTGTCTTCAATATTGACACACATACATTGATGGTTTGAACACTCAATGTATTTGTATAACTTAAATTATATACTTAACATTCATCAAGAATACAATTCTGAACAAAAACTAGACATACCTATTCTCCTCTAGTTTATAAACCCTGCCTTTTACTTAATATGGTCAGTAAAGTTTAACATGGTGTAATATTATGTAATGTTCTTTTATTCTTGCTAATGACAGTATGTAGATATAGTGGTAACATACATAGTTCAGACTTTCAGTATTTACTTACTCTATAAACACTGGCGTGGATAACAGATGATATTTATTCCAAATTCATTACTCAATGATTAGTCAGTGTTCTGGTGACACTAAGAGCTAGCCTCTAAAGTCTCAACCCACACAAGTCTGTTATAAAACTGTGAAATCAAGCTTTTTTTCAAAGTATAAGCACTAAAAGCCCATGCATTGACGTGCATTCGCGATACTAGAATACCTAGGAAGGAAATAAGGACAGGAAGTTGGGTGTACTAAGTTGTTTTACATCAAGGCTTGGTACCGAACCCTTGCATTCCAAACAATATGCTCATAGAATGTCACCTTATCCGTTTTCTCGTCTGAGACACTGCCCACGTCGTTCACAGCGTAATTCCCGTCCTCAACATCCCCATTTTCTCCATTACTGCGACGGGTTTTTACCATTGCAGTAACTTTACATAGAAGCCGAAAAGTCAACTACTAACAAATTTATTATGGTACAAACACACTCAAGTCATAAAATAATAGCTAACAAAAGGTTTTACACGCAAAATCGAACCAAACACGACAAAGGAAGAGCGTTATCGCCCGCACATGTCGTTACACAGCGCCATGTTACAGGGACAATGTAGTTCAGCTGCTAGCGACGTTTCATATATGTAACTCACCGATCGCAAGTAATATTTTCTGTAAAACACTTTTTTTCAATAATAATAGTTTATTTAATTAACAAAATCCTTGAAAAATCAATAAATATAACTGATAAACCGAAAATTCACAACTCACGATGTTTTTATTGACAACTGTCAAAAATTCCCGCAAATTTGACATTTGAAAAAAAGTTGTAAAGGTCGTTTCATATCTGACTGATTGATTAGGATGTTTGGAGTTCGATTTTTGCTGAGCGCATGGCTGGTGGCTTTTTAGGTTACCTCTGGCGCTTCGCAGAAATCGGACTCCCAGATACTCACATACCGAACAACGTTTCTTGTCCTGCACCTGGAGCTAGTTAGGAATAACTAGTTCTTCTGTGATATCGGGACTATCAACTAATCAAGCATTACTTTGACATTGGCGAATCATCGATCATTATCGATGGAGCCACGTTTTTAAAAGAAGAAGAAGAAGAAGATTAGGATGTTTATTTACGTTTTTATGAAGCTATAAGGCACCCGGCAATGGATGTAAATGGAAAGATAAAAGAGTGCAAGTATCACCCGTGATCCAATTTCTTCGTGCCGATCGCAGCTCAGTTATAGGTTGAAATGGTTGAAATAGTGGCCCTGAGATTGAAGGTAAGAAAAGAGAACATGGTTGATTAAACAATGTCATACAATGTTTACAAGTCTGTTTAGATCAGAGACTTGGGATGCCACTCGTTTCGTTGTTTAGATAGACCCTGAAGAATCGATTGGTTGTTCTATTCCGTGGTTCTTATTAACGATCTTTAAATATTCACAAACTCCCTGAAAAGAAAATTTCAAGACCGTTGTTTTTTTGATGATTTATCATTTTAGTAGGTAAACATAACTGGTTTGTAATATATTTTAGTAACAAAACCATAAAAATAAAACAATATCATATCAATATCAATAATATAGGGTTTTTTGAGTGGGGCTTGACCCAAAAGCCCCGTACCTACCGATATAATTTCTAGCAATTTGACATTGGTGACATGACAATTGACATCTGTCTGATGTATTGTCTTGAAAATATATCTTGAACTTTTTATTTTCCATAATTTCCATTTCTCTGATTTTTTCCATTCCAATTTCCATCATTATTCATTCATTCTATTCAATAGTCAATACTATTAATTAAAAGATAAGAATAGATTTTTATTTTATTCACTTTGTTAATAACGATACTTATAATAAGTATATAAAGTAAGTACTCTTACGTAAAAGTTGGACTATCAAATTCAAAATGTACTAATAAACCATATTGAAACGATATTGAAGCAACCCCGTCTCAATGGCTCACTTGATGGAAAACTCTCAAGAACAAAAAGATTTCCTAAATGATAGTGTTGTGAAACAAAGTGATAATGATGTAGATGAAGAACTATCAGCCAGGATGACAGCTTCTTATAGTGAAATATCATTCCATTCTGATCAAGGACATGCAGATGCATCTGACATGCCTGGCCCATCGAGACCTTATGATTTACCATCTCAGCACCGTAAGCAAGAAAAACTTCCTTTAGATATGGACGGCCATGTTAGATATGAGGGAGATATGACCCATTATGTTGCAGATGATCTTGAGTTTAAAATAAAATTATCTAGTCCTATTGCTAAACGAGGTGAAACACCTGTCTTTGGTAGTGCAAGTGCCTCGAGGTCTAGTACACCATCAGGGAAACTTTACAGGCAATTACTTGCACCTCAGATAGGTCAAATAGATATAACAGTGTTAAATGATTTGGAATATGAAGCTCAAAGGATTGCTCAATCTGTTGATAATTTAATAGAAAATTTATCAGGTATATTACATTCCAATTCTTCACTAACAGCTGAAAACATGGATGTTTATAAAGATGCTGTTGGCAAAACTTGCGATGCAATGGATAATAATATTAAAAGTATGTACACAATCTTGGCTAAGGGTGAAGAAGTATCCCAAGCTATGATCCCGGTGCAGGCACAGGCTGCAAGAATAGCAGAAATAAAAAGACTCCTGCAAATATTTGAAAACAATTTTTAATCTTTTTTCATTTCTAATATAAATATAAGAATAACTAATCAGTAAGGTTGATTTTATTCCTTGGTTTGTGCTAAATATTATTATCCTTCACCTGTCCAAAATGGAACTATAAATATGTGGTATGTGTGTAACATGTTAACTACGTGAAAAGGGTTAACAGAAAGTGGTGGGTATTATAATATGTATTCAAAGTATGTAGGTATGTAATAACACTAATAACTAATATTGTTGAGGTAAATAAATATATTTTATCGATCTTGTCATGTGGTAGAATCACACCGCGGCCTTCATCAGCGTTCCCCGCTCCCACATGATTAGGGCCGCTGGCCCATTAGTTAGGAACAAAATAATTTGGCGTCTTGCCCACTCACTAGACTATGTAAATCTAGTTACGTACGCGGCTGATATGACAATACACTAAACTGTTCAGTTTTTTTGCTGTAAAAGCGATCTGCTACATCAAGTTTACAAGAAGATGTTTTTAACTTTAATTTCTATCTAATATTTAATCAAATTATATTATTAATTTATTTGCAATACATAATCACATCACAGTACAGTATTATATTTGGATGTTTCTATCAACATGGTGTCTATAGCCCGCGGATCGGTCAAATGACTGGCCATGGCCACGGGGCGTAATGTTCTAATAAAAAATCTCGGATATAACAATTTTATATATTATCTGTGTCAGAAAACGATGTATGACATTTCTTTCCCCCGTGCTCCCCTCACTCCTCCCCTTTATGGCCCTTTTGACGTTACGGTCCTTCGTACGGCCGCCATTGCTGTTTATGCTGTTGATAGTCGTGGAACTTACGTTGATTAATTTTCCGTACACTTCAAGTCCACATAAGTAGTGATATTTGAGGAGGTAGGTACCGAAATGTATTACCACAAGTGTTGTGTGCCGGGTTGCAATAGTTTACGACAGGACGTTATGTTGCATAAATTCCCAAATTGTAAGAAAATACTCCAAAAGTGGTTAGAAACTATTAATTGTAGCTCTCTTAAAGCTATGAGCTTAGTGGATCTAAGCAAATCAGTTGTTTGTAATAATTTAGCTCTTTTAGAGCTAAATTAATAGCTCTGTTTTCAATTAATCAGCTCCATAAAAACGATGTTAGCTCTTTAGCTCTTTAATTTTAAAATTTCAGCTCCATTCCAATGCATGAAAAACAAACTTCTGTTCTTCAAAATGTTAGGTGTGTATCCGAATTTCATGCAGACCAACGAGTAAAATAATACATCGAGCCATATTTAGTTTGTGATTTGAACTACGGGCAGGGAATTACCGTATAGTTTTATTTCGTTCGTTTCATTGTACGTTTCAATGTACTTACTACGTTTCGTTCGATAATTCATTCTTTGATTTTGGTAATTGGTGTACGATCGTGGTGGAGTACTGTGTTGATTATTTGTGTAGTTGTAGTGCGAATTACAATAAATTCGTATAGGAAAGTGCAACAAGCAAAATGTCATCGAGTAGGCCATACACACAAAAGTTCCGTAGTATTGTATTCGTATCTTACGTAGTATTGTATTCTCTTTGGTTCCGTAAAGAATGGCTCTCCGAGACTGCTTTTGAAGAAGCTTTTGGTTGAAAGAAGTTAGTAATGACAAAACCAAAGCGTATTGCTGCTATTGTCGATGTGAATTAAATGCGAAAAAAAAATGATTTATTGAACCACGTTACACGCAAAAAACATATCAAAGCTGCAGAGCCATTTACATCACGACAACAGAAATTGGTCTTCTAACCCAAACCTAAATTTGACGATGCAAAAAGTTCAGCTGAGGCTTGTTTATCATTATTCATAGCTGCTCATACTTCTATATTGTCGGTAGATCATCTTGGAGTTCTTTGCAAAAAGAATTCAAAAGCGAAATTAAAATCCACCGAACTAAGTGCACCGCAGTAATAAAGAATGTACTTGCACCACATTTTATTTCTGTCCTAAGAAATGATATTGGAGATGGACCATATAGCTTATTGCTTGACGAGAGCACCGATATAAGTGTAACCAAGTTACTAGGAATAGTAGTGCAATATTTTAGCAAAACATCATTCGAAATTGTCACTTCCTTTCTTACGTTAGCAGAGTTAAACAAAGGGGACTCTGAATCTATTACAGAAGCTGTAAAAAGTACTTTGCTGTCATATGGACTTGAGATCAAAAAACTTTGTGGTATTGGAGTTGACAATGCAAATGTTATGACAGGAATACACAATGGAGTATACCAAAGACTGAAATTGGATGTACCTCATCTTATTATGATCAAGTGCTCTTGTCATTCTATACAACTCGCTGTTTCTCATGCTTCTGCCGAAAACTTACCCAGACATTTAGAATATCTAGTTCAGGAGACTTATAATTGGTTTTCAAAGTCCTCAAACAGACAAAACGAGTACAAAAATCTTTATTTGACAATAAATGACGAAGAACCTTTAAAAATAACTCAAGCCTGTGCCACGAGATGGCTTTCAATAGAACCAGCAGTAAAAAAGATATTGGACCAGTGGACAGAATTAAAATTACATTTTAACCTCACGAGACGTAGTGAAAATTGTTACGCCGCAGAAACTCTATACAACCTATACCAAAATCCTACAAATGAAGCGTATTTGCTTTATATTCATTCTGTTTTGGAACATTTGCAAAGTCTCGTGAAAATATTCCAACTGAACAATATTGACCCTAGTAAATTATTAAATGATTTCTTAATTACCATTGAATCTCTTGGTAAAAAGGTCCTTAACCCCAACAGACAAATTGATATATTCGAAGTTCAAAATTTAGAAGATTTTTTGATTCCACATCCTTATTTAGGATACAGAGTAGAGAGCAAACTTCAAGAGATCAGAAACACTAATCGATTTTCAGCAGAAGATGAAAAACAATTCCGAGAGAAGTGCGTAAATTTTACGATAGCGTTAATTAAACAGCTCAAACAAAGGTTGCCAGACAACTACCGTATTTTAAAAAAAGTGAACCAATTATCAGTTTCAAACACTTTAAAACAAGTCAAAGAGAATCTGGATTACGATGGACAAAAAAATGCTGCCACGACTATGAAGTGCAGCATAAGAAGAAGTCATAAATAAAATTGGTACCATGGCAACATATGATGTGGAAAACTCAGGACCAAGCACAAGTGGATTACAATTAGTAACCCACAATTTCGATAGTTCTGACGACGAATAAAAAAAAACTCTCATTAATCTAACAAAAAATAATATCATGTTATGTTTTTCTATATTAATAATTAAAATGTATCTTATTAAAACTTTCTTTTCAATCAATCAATCAATTAGCCTACTGCAGTCCACTTCTGGACATAGGCCTCTCCCAATGTGCGCCACTTTCTTTTTTTTTCTTTTCTTTTATTTTAGCTCTTTTTTTTTCCAAAAATTTAGCTCTATTTTAGCTCATTTCCAAGGGACTCTTGCTCTGTTTAAAAAACTGAGTTGGCAACACTGATCGCCAGTCAGTCGCGCCTACGCACCGCTCGTGAGAGCGCGCGTGCCTCCGTACCTACTATTTTGTAACCGACATTTTGGACAATTACAATCCTTTCATCCTGAAGTTTCTTGTGTTTACTTTCATGTGAGGACCCGCACCTCATAAGTTATAGTTATAGCCTAAAATTGTAAACATGCACCACAATTTAATCTATACTTTAATTAGTGGTCAATTTTCAATTTCAATTTCACAATATTCAATTTCTTTTAACACGAGTGTCAGTACTAACAAACTAATACATTATTTTCAGAAAACATAAATCCTAACATGGATCATACTTATAGCAAGAAAAGACTTTATGACCACACATATGTACGCACTATACTGTCTGATCAAACCAGAGGACATGTGTTAGCAGGTATAATTATTGTTTAAATTTCTATTTATTTTTTGATTATTTCTATTGCTATTCTATTTATATGAATTAGTTGGCCATTTAGTTTCTGCAGAATCATTGAGGTACTCATAGCCCTTAGAGTTAAACATACTAAGCAATTAGTTTGTATTCAGACAAATTTGAAAATTGTTTTATAAACATTGATTCTTGCATGGGACAAATGTAAAATTATATGTCAATACACAAGATAATTCTAGTGTGTAACAACTTAACCTTTCAACAATTAGCTAATGAGACACAATAAGATATCTATTGTGTCTGGCCTATGTTGTGCCTGCGACCATTGAATTTAAAAAAAAATTAAGTACTTATGCTCTAGTATAGAGCTTAGCTGGGTTAGTTTTCGATAGGAATGATGAAAGGGTGCCAAAATGTAAATGTTTATGTAAAACATTGTTTCAGATCCAATTCCTTCGACATCTAAAGCAATATATCCTGTGATTGACCCTGTTGTTGATCAAATGCCATCAATGTTAGCGTCAGTAGCACCTTCGGATGTGTGTGATGTGCAGAACTCGGCAGTAGCAAATAAAACTAGTGCAAAAGCACTAAAAACAAGAAAACGGATAATAGTGAAAACTAAAACACTGAGCCCTAATTGTAAGAGACTCTACAGAGAATATAGAAAATCAAGAAAGATGACAAGAATGACAAGAGAGATGTTGAGTTTTCATTGCAGAGCTAAAAATGCTTTAAAATTTTCTGAAGAGAACTCATTTGAAAAATTAACTGCTAAAATGAATCCGTTGGCAAAACGAATTATGTGGATGCAAGTGAAGTTGCAACGTAGTATCTCTATTAGATCTGTGCGACTGGCCAAAGAGCGACTGACAGTGTTGCCACACTGGATTCTTGTAAGTCTCTAGATTGCCCTCAGAAAGTCGCTAGTTAAAGTCAATTTACTGACACAAAAAGTCGCTACTTATCGCTAAAAAAAAAAAAAAAATTTGCAATAGTCGGGCGCTTGGGCACACCACATGCGTCGGACTCATCTTTTGATTTGCTACGGAGTCTGATACCACCTATACTACTAAAGAAAAAAAAAGTCAGGCAAAAGAATTATAATTATTTACAAAAAAAAGTGAGTGTGTACTTATGTACGCACGTAAGAAATCTAGAAATAATACATACCTACTTTGTTATAATGTTCAATCGTGCTGTGTCGGTTTTGTGTGTCAGTGTGCGCACGCATTGTAAAAATCAAGAAGTATAACTTAAAAAAAATCAAACTCCAAATCTACGCCAAATAACGACACTTCTGCTTCTTCATCTTCACTTTCTTCATTGCTAGGGACAGTATTAGTTGACGAAGTAGAAGCAGAAGGCTGATTATTTCCCATCTTTTCGTATTTGTGCTATTAGTTTTTTTTGAAATGTTACATGAGCTTTGCATTTTTTAGGGGACGCAATTTTTTTTTTGGGACATGTGTCCCCACACAATAGAAGTTTAACCTCAAGTTTGTGGGGTCGCCACCCTTGTCCCACGGCCGCCATCTTGGAAAAACACTTTTTTTCGCGATATCTCTGAACTTCGTCTTACAAAAAAATTGCGAAGTCATAATTTGTGGCAAATTATGCCTACAAATATGTGTGTAAAACTTTTTGCCCTAAATTAAAAATTAAAGAAGTAATAAGCAAAAAGGTGAGAAATTTTTTAACCACTCACACCTAGCATTACATTCATGCTGTATTATTTATGCTTTCGATTGTCGGCACTTGGTGGACATAATAATACATTCTGAATAAACTCACTAATACATTCCACAATTTTCATTATTATTTTGCCAGATTGCTATGCCTAAAGTTGTCAGATGGTCAAAAGTTTAAATAAAGTATAGACTGTGCAAAAGTCTCTAAAAGTAGCTAAAATATTTTTGGTCGCTAAATAATAAATTTATCTCGCTATATCACCGAAAAACTCGCTAGATATAGCGACAAAGTCGCCAAAGTAGCAACACTCGCCATAGTGTTATACTGTTACTGTTATCACTCCCCACTTTCAGTATAGTGTAAATGTACTCTGTGTCACTCCCTTACCGTAGCGCTCGGAAGAGTTTGTCGTTATCCAATAATATCGCAGGAAATTTCAAAAATATGTTAATTTTTTAAATTTTTAAATTGACATTTGACAACACAAGTCATAAGTCATAGACTTACTAAAAATATTCACATTAAAAAGCATCGTTATATAAAACAAGTCACTTCTTGCCGTATGTACCTATGCATATGCATAGATCTTTAAAACTACGCAACGGATTTTGATGCGGTTTTCACCAATGGATAGAGTGGTTCTCATGAAAGGTTATTAGTACCTACCTACATAGCTAGTTAAAGATATTTTTTTTCTGATCTGAGAATAACGTAAATACCCATAATGTTATTTCATTAAGTTTAATACCTATTAATAATAGTGTCTTTTTTATCTAGTGCGACTTTGCCGGCGTGAACATTTTGTTAATACACATTAGTAATACGGACCTAGGCCTCATAAACTAAGCCCGCTATTTTTATATTTCTAACATACAGTTAGGTCTCTTTTCCATTGGACTATTATTCTATTGGACTTTTTTTTTTCTTTTATTTGTTTATTAATTCCGCGGCCCAAGGTCGCAGCCGCTCTAACGTCCGTTGCCGGGCGTCTCTGGTTACTAGCAGAGGGTATGTCCAGTGGCGATTCTATTGGACTTGGAATTATTCTATTGGACACCCGCCATATGTACTGACCTGTTGTTTCATCAACCTCCTTTCATCCATCTTTTATTCGTGCCCGAACCATCTACGCATCCCTTTATCTAGATCACTACGCACCGCATAGTTCCGGTATCACGCGGCTGTTCCTCACTTTAGCCATACTTATCAAACTTCTCAGTTTCACTCCACACTGCATTTATTTTACCTACCTTAAACTTTAAACTTGGACACTAAGTGCAGGAACTTTTCACTTGGTCCACTTTTTCTCCTTCAATCACAGCATAGATAACCTCCTAAAGGTGGGTACTGACCAACGTTACGAGGTGTAATGTAACATTCGCATCGAGCGTGTTACGCATCGAGCATGTGCTGTGTTTCCTAAAAATCGGCGTAACATGCTCGTCAAAGCTCTGTGCTCCGCTTTCGCCGCCAGTGTTCACAAGATGGTTGACAGCGAGGACGTGTTGATATCTTTCATTATACTTAATTATTCTTTCATCCAAATTAAGAAGAAGAAGAAGAAACGTTACTCGCCATCAAACTTATTTAAAAGCAGAGATGTGGTGGTTTGTCATTAATTGCAATATTAAAAAACCAAATGATTACTGGACAGTATAAAAACTTTGTACGCATGTCTCCGAGCGATTTTGAAGAACTGTTGAATTTAATTGGACCAAAAGTACTTAAAAAAGACACAAATTATAGAAAAGCAATTAGTGTCACGGAACGATTAGCACTAACGCTTCGTTTTTATGCTACAGGAGATTCCTATACTAGTATGCAATATCTTTTCAAGATATCAAAGCAACGAATAGGATTTATAGTAAAAGAGATCAGCGAAGCCCTTATCTAGCATTAAAAGAATATGTAAAGGTATGTACTGTTTTAATTAATTCAGAAAAAGTAGTCATTACATATCAAATTAATTAATTAATTAAATCACCGAATTCTGATAGAAATTGTTCACTCATAGGCTTCACATTCGTCAAGTTTGTGCGAAGTTGACTCCGTTTGCTAGGTTTTCTTTTTTAAAATATTGAAAGTGGATGCCATTATTTCTTCCGGGCTTGGGGCTACTACTTTCTTCCTTTTTGGAGGCCGAGGGTAATCATGGTCGCTATTTTTGATAGGCGGATGGCCATCATTGTTGCTTTTTTTGGCAGGCGGAGGGCAATCATTGTCATTGCAATCATCAGGCGGTTGTTCTGAAGCAGCTTCACGTAGCTGAAAATAAATATAAATCATTATTTCAGATGCCAGAAACACCGGAGCAATGGCTGGTTGTAGCAAATGGCTATGATACTTTGTGGAATTTTCCACATTGCTTAGGCGCAATCGACGGTAAACATATTTTACTGCAGGCACCGATCAACAGTGGAAGTGAATTTTATAATTACAAGGGTTTCTTCAGCATCGTATTACTGGCAGTTGTTGACGCGAAATATAACTTTTTGTATGTAAACATTGGATGTCAAGGAAGAATATCTGATGGAGGGGTTTTCAACAACTGTGAATTTAACGAAAAACTAAAAAATAATGCACTAAACATCCCTCAACCCACTGCGTTGCCAGCAAGAACAGAAGAAATTCCATTTTACTTTATTGGCGACGAAGCTTTTGCTCTTACCGAAAATATGATGAAAGTATACGCAGGATATCATAAACGTGGTTCTAAAGAAAGAATATATAACTACCGACTTTGCAGAGCTCGTAGAGTGGTGGAAAATGTGTTCGGCATATTGTCTGCAGTGTTTAGAGTTTTGCGGAAACCAATGTTATTAGAACCGAACACCGCGACTTCTGTCGTAACAGCAATAACATTCCTTCACAATTTTTTAAGAAAAGGTAATAATGCTCATGTATATACCCCTGCAGGTAGCTTTGACGAAGAATCGAACGGCCAGGTCAGATTAGGAAACTGGAGAGAAGGTAACAATGATATGACTAGTATGTTACCCTTGCAAATAAGACCGCGAAGAGCTACAAGATCTGCTCACAATATTCGTAATAAAGTTGCTGAATACTGCATTCAGCAAGGGTCTGTAAGCTGGCAAGAAAATTATGCTTAAAATGGACTTACTACTATATTATCTGTTGTGGCAAGAGGTTTATTTCTATCCAGTAGAAATATCATAGCTTTGTATGCAAACCAAGTACTATGGTACACTTCTTCTGCGTCTGAAATTTAAGTTGAAATTAACAAACATCGAGCCCTATGTTTCGTGAATATCGTATTCTTAGCAATATAATTGTAAACTTATATTTAAATAGAAAACCAATTGTATATGTCACTTGTACCACCCGCACTCACCCGGCAAAACGGCCACTCCACCACAAAACCACCTCACGCTGGGTCTGGAGGCCGAGACAGTATTCGGTGAACCCGTGTTAGTGCGGGTGGTGCAAGTGGGCCAAGTACTTAAAAACTTAATAAATAAATACGTACCTTTTCCTGTACCAGTTGATTGTTTAGTTTTTTGTTTTTCCCTCCTCAGTGATGCCAGTAAACTTGTCATTTTCTTTTTACAAGTTTCTCTTTCGCTGTCGAGTAACGAAGCCAATCTATTCCAAGCGTCTTCTTTCTTTAATTTGTTATAATGCTCTGGATGAACTGGGTTCCACAACACTGGTTCTTCTCTGTATTTTTCTATAAAATGCAGAGTTTTTTCTTTGTCCCACTCCATGTTTCAAGAAAAAACTGAAATATTTACTAGAGGAACGACGTGTGATCACTCTGACGCGTACTGACTGAACCGCGTAACAGTCAAAGGATTCACCGAAAAACCGACAGCCGGGTGGAGCACTCAAAGCCAGCAACGAGCGGCTCGTTGCTCGCTGGTTTCCCCGTAACACGACGTACTGACTGCACGAATGCTCGCTGTGTAACAAGTTACATTACTCCTCGTAACGTTGGTCAGTACCCACCTTAATAGATTCCGCATGCAGGGCAACAAACGCGCGCCACTCATACTTGATTTCGCAAGCATATAAAGCTATGCCTAAAATCACGACGTCGGTGACAACCAACTTCGCGACCTATGACCACGTGCGATTATATAATTTAAAAAAAATGTTTTTGTGAGCATTTTACATTTTAAATGGCTTCCTGTTTCGTAAAATGGTGTGGCAAGTCGGCGAAGACATCAAATTACCAAAAAGATGGCATTACATTTCACCGGTAAGTAAATTAGACATAAATGTAAATATAAATTGACTAGGCACCGGGGTTCAATTTATTCTGGTTGGTAATAGAACATAAACACAAACAATTTCGAACCCGTTGGTGTCTTTTTGAAATTACTCTTTCACTCATTAGCCAAATTATAATAGCTATCCTTTTCTAACAATACATTACAATAGCACTTGAATCGATAGTGATGGGATATCGGTATGATATTGTACGTCATCGATATTATGCAGTATTATTGCCTTAGGTGCTTTAAAAAGTAGTACCTATAAATAAGCAACATGTTGTCGCCTGCGACTGCGCCCGCTTGAATTTCGATAAGCTGCGATTTTTTATTTGAGACCGATTTGTGCGTTGGCATTATTTAATTTTTTTTTCGCAGCTAATGTAATTTAGTATTAGCAATGTAACTGAGATATATATTATTTTATAGGTTTCCTGGATGCCCCGAGGAAAAAGAAATGGGTAGATGCAACATCTATGGGGAGAATTGGTTTCCCACCAATAACAACGTAAAATATTAAGAAAGAAATTATAGTCCCGCCGATGACATCAGTTTTTGTGATCTATTTATAATTTCTTTCTTAATATAAATTATATTATTTTACATCTACCGAATAAAAATATAAAATTATAATGTATCATCATCAGAGATGGGGGGCTCGTGGCTTAGTGGTAACCGTGTATATTAACACATTGCTAAGGTTAAGAAACATCTAACCAGGTCGGTCTTAGGGTCGGTGACCATTTTTTTAGAAATTGAGACCTCCGTGCCTCTGGGAGCACGTTAAGCAGTCGGTCCCGGTTATTATACGAAAATCTATGGCAGTCGTTACGGGTATTTGGGGCCCTAAATCAAAATCCAACTGGTCTAACTACAGAGCTTTGATATCGCCCATAGTTTGTGGAGGTCAGAATGATGGCAGTCGCTCCACGCAAAATATTAAATTTCAGCTGCATCGCAGTTACACTGGAAAGCTGATCCTGAGTTGGGAAAAGGCTCGGTAGATGTGCGATCATCAGAGATCGGAATAGGTAGAATTTTTTTTAAAAAGTTTGAGGAAATAGGAACTGAGAGTTGATAATATCTGTCCCTCTTGATTAAGTCTCGATACCTATTCCTATAAAAAATATAATAATAAATATTTTTTTTTTTTATTTATTATTATAATTTTTTATAAATGTATAAAATAAGAATATAAGGGAATAAACGATACAATAAAATTATAAAAATATAATTATAATATACGAGTACCTATCAAAATTTTATCGACACATTTTCATCCCTATCCCATCTCTAGTATTCGGTGCATTCGAAGATTGACCTTGAAACAGCCAATCATAGCGCACTTACATGTTTCCGCGCGCCCCTCGCATTCCGCCAAAACAGGTGAACTCGGTAAGGAACAAAATTACAGTAATGCGGAATCTATTAGGAGGTTATTTATGAATCACAGTCACACATTTTTTATATTATATCGTACAAAATGTTCAAACTGGTCAATACCCATACCAAAATCTAATCTTAATCATTGTTTTAGCTAGAGATATCCAGGGAAGTGTCCATCTGAATAGCGAATGCGATATTCTGACTTATAATATTTGCACAAACCAAAATGATCCTTCAAAAGATTTGGAGACAACCAAGGTTATTAATTTTACTGGTGGTTGCAGAAAGTTCTGCAGTAGGCGTAAGGAACCCACAGATGTTAATATTTTTCGTCTTACTCTTGAACGTTACTTTCCAGGGTGGTCATTGCTGCCAGCATTCTGGGAAGTATTCAGTCAGGACGACGTCAATGAATTGTTGCACGAACTTTGTAAAGATTGTAATTTTACTAAATAATACTTATATGTTTATAAATAGTAAAAAAGTCGTGTTTTCATAAACGACATCCACCTTTGTAACATTTTTGAAACCTGATTTTCCTAAGTAGTCGATTTACCAAATTTATCGATGACGTGTATCGACACTGTTACATCCACGGTTACATCAAAAGTGGGCGGTAACTTTTTGTTTTGTCATTATAGTGTTATGATACAAAATGTATAGGACTCACACATGACAATAATAATAACACATTAACGTTTTCACAAACGCATGTTTGTGAAAACGTTAATGTGTTATTATTATTGTCATGTTTGAGTTTCGTAGTGACACCAGATTGGGTTTGAGCGTCTGAGAATGTGTGCGTGTCGATGACCCCCCCGCACCATAAATTACAGACTTTTATGTATCGGGAAAATGCATACGGCCTCTCCCGTCGTGGTACCTATACGACGACCGTGTTGCTCTATGGGTAGAATAAACCGATATGGGTTTCAGGTAGGTAGGTACCTATCCAGATAAAAAAATGAATGATAATTTTTGGCATGGCTTCAAAGGCCTTTGTGCCAATAAAAAAATGAAATTTTAAGTCAGTGTTTCTGACTTAGTGGATTTTACACTAAAAATGGTAGCTTTTTAGATCCTATAACATCGTAGTTTTAGGTTAGGGTAGTTCGGCAGAACGATGGACTAAACTACTATTACTTTTTTTACGCAGTGTGAGTTAACCTTCACAAATCTCGGGGTGGGTAGCCCGGCCCCATCTACCTCTCATTTTCGTATACCTATGCAACGTTCTGCCCAACAACGTGTATGCTGTTATCTGATTGGGCGTTTTCACATTGCACGATATAGTAAGTAGCAGCGGTAACATAACTTAATAAAGATTTAATATACTGTCACTTTAATGCAAACCTAATATGTAGTACATTTGAATATTAATAAAGTACTATTATTTGTATGTGCTACCTGCAATCGGTGCCAAGCTAAATGTTTGCGTACACTCGCTGCACGTGACTTTAAGCGTGATACTCAGTGATACTTATATATTTTTTTAGTAAATACATACATATTTACATTATTATATATTGGGTCGCATTTTAGCGCAAAAATTGAATTGAAACAATTAATTTGCATTTTTTTCTTAGTAGACCTTTAATGTGTGTTGCAACTGTAAATGGTCAAAAAATCGGTAGCCTGCTAAACTCACAAGCAACGCGCCAGGATGGTGCCAGAAAGGCACCAAACCGCATGACTGCAGAGTACAATTATCATTAGGTTAAGTTGAATTTAGTTACTCCCGACATTACCAACTTCCCAGCTCCTATATCCCGGAAACCGAGCTTCCCACCTAAATTCTGGGCAAATTTATGTTCTCCCTTCACTCCTTCCTATCACAAGTTCCATTCGCCTACAAAAAAAATCCCGGGAATTCTCATCCCGCAAAAATACCCAAGATTCCCAGTACCCCTTATCTCGAAAACTAAGCCCCAATCCCCCAGGTCAACTTCGCCCTCATTTTTCCGGCCCCATAGTACCCTAAGTAAGTATTTGAACCCCATCTTCCCACAAAATTTTTATTCCCAATTCTCATTCCACTTTCCACAAAACTTGAAGCCCCTATATCTCGGTTACGGAGCTTCGCAGCTCAATTCTGAGCAAATTTTTGTTCCACTGCACCCCGACCGAGATTTATTCTATTAGCCTGCAAAAAAAAACAAAAATACCCAAGATTCCCAGTACCTGATATCTCGGAAAGTAAGCATCTCAGGTCAATTTTTACTTCTTTTTCGGACCCCCCCTTGAACTCCCCGCAAGTAATAAAACCCCATCTCTTCCCATAAAAGAAAATCCCAATTCCTATCCCGCTTCCCAAAAACTTTGATATTACCGGTGACAGTTGGACGTGTTTCTATGTTCCCCTACATATCTAGGTTCTATGAGTAGGTCTGGGGGCTATATCCTTGTAATACAACATCAATCATCACCCCCCCCCACAGGTTTCTATGTTGCAGTTTAAATATATATTTTAATAATGTAAATATTAGTAGACTATACTAAATTGAGCGATATAATAGTGCGAACCGTGACGAATCATATGATCATATGGGTGAAATATAGGTAAAATCACGTGACTCCTTGTATAGTCACGATATCGTGGCAATGTGAAAACGCCCATTCACTGGAATTATAAGTAAATTATTTAATAATGTATAGATCTAGGTTTTTCCGGCATAATATAATCATCTGTTGGACTCCAGCAACAAATTAGAAGGAAGAAGCTGTTTGATCTAATTATTGGAACGTGTATGGCAGGCGTTAGAGGGGAGATCGGATACAAGACCTGGTAACATTGTGCTATCATAGTTGTCAATATTGTCACATTTCTCACATTGTCTGTCACTTTTGATCTAATCGAAATAATCGAATCGACCGTGGTAGTCCTCCTTGCTGAATTTTAATTAAGTATTTTGGTTTGCAGACAGTGATTAGATTAGTGTTTTATGCAAAACAATGTAAATTTAATCACTATCATGAATGGTATTATCATTAAAAGATTAAGTTCGTGGTTACTGGCCTCATGACCATTTAGTATTCAGCTTCCATTCAGTTAAAACGTATAAATGGGGGACGTTATAAGCTTATTTTCTGTGATAATAATGAAATTTAAATCTAAGTTCAATGAAAGTAAGATTTACTTCCACTATGATCTTCCGTGGGATAAGCTGAAGACCACAAAATGGATGAATGAGAAGGCGTCGTCCAACAGGGCTTATGTACCGACAACGGTGAGTACCTATAAGCTTAAATACATATACTTAAATAGAATATGTACGTTTCGTATATTTCTCCTTAATTAAATTAATAATTACGCTTACATTATATTAATTTAAAATACAATTAAACAATTCTACTTAAACTAAACTTCATCGGTTAACTTTCATATATTTTCAAAACAGATTTGCAGTCAGACATAAATAAACCACGACTTTATCTCCAAAGGGATATATTACACGCATGCAGAGGTATATTACACACCCACTCTTACAGTATTTTAAAAATAAAAAAATCTTTATTTTTGTTGATCCCACATAATAGGGGGCAAGCCTATTGCTGTTACTGGGCACTGTAGAAAATCCATAACCATTCTGTAATTCAAACCAAAATTCCAGATGGTTCTGGCTGAACTAGGTTCATAACAGTACAGTAGCCAAGTACAGTGAACAAGGACAGTGGTGTAAATCAATCGGACAGTAGCGAGTCAACTTGGCTTGCAACCTGGCTTGCAAGTGGATCCAAATAGAATGGCTTTCTATTTTGTGGACAGCGATCCCCCCGTCCGACACTTGACTCGCCACTGGAGTAGTGTAAACAGTAAAATTTAGTACAGTACATAAGTGAGCGGCTTCAAGACGTATTGTTTAATTCATAGCTTGTTCCTTTTTCTAAACAAATGGTGGGAAAATGGTCCGAGGTCACCACAATGCACACAGTACCCTAAATAAATTGTGCATTTAAAATAGATTAATATGGCCGTTTACAGCGTGTAATATTAAATGAATGTAATTTAAATGAATATAAATAATATGTTGCGGCGATCATTCGTATTTCATCAGACGTATTTTTTGACGAGACTCGTCCATTTTGCCAGAGGAAAGACACTTGACTGGCGTAGTGTAAACAGTCACTGTCCAGACTCGAAATACTCGCCACTGTACCTGCACTCGCCACTGTACTAAAAGCTTGACCAATGTAAACCAGCCTTAATAGCAGTTACAATGAAAGTGATCCCACTTTCATATACTTAAACGCGTAATTTACCTTATGTTTGGCGTGACGTTTCGACCGAGTTACATCAGGCCGTGGTCACAGACTGACACAGGCCAAACATAAGGTAAATTATAATATATGATTTATTTATTTATTTATCAATACATACATGTACTGTATGTTACAGGATAATACCTAATTCGATACTGTAGCCTCTATTTAAAGAAAACACACACACTATACTAATTCAATTATACCTACATTCATAACATATAAGTGGTAGCCTTTATGACTAACCCTACCCCGGTGACAACTCACGTCTGTAGCATATGACCAGTAATGCCATCCTTGTGAACTCACTCTCGGCACAACAGAAGAGATCCACCTCCACAGCAATCACGTTCAGCGTGCGTATGGCGCGTGTGAGGGGCGCCTGGCGTAACAGATTAGTTCTGCCTCGCGGCATCACAAGAGGTGGTGGCTTCCGTCGTCACCTCACATACCCATCCGGCACACAAAAGCCTAGCAGTCCCAATATATGAATTAAATGAAATGATTAATTTATTTGTATAGGTCACTAAATGGCTCTTACAAACGTCAGTAAGTACTTAAAATAAAAAATGTCATTGCTTCTATATTTACATGTACTGCCAGATTCGCAAAGCAATAAGTAGAACCGAGAGAAAGACCCTGGCAATAAAACTCGGTCACTCTTTTCAAATAATTGACTCATTTACACATTTTCTTAAGACTAAATGTGGACGAATGTACATTGGGCTCGTGTCAAAATCAAAAAGAGTGTATAATACAACAAAAAAATTAAATTATAGTCGCATAAGTACAAAATATGCTACAATTACGGCATTTTAGGAGGCGCCTGCACTATGCTCAAGCCAGACACTTTTATCATTAAGGTAATCAACTGTCTTATAATATGCTTTTTGAAATAAAGTGGTCTTTATAAAGCTTTTAAATTTATTGTCGGGCATACAAAGGTCCGATTCAGGCAATTTATTATAAAAGCGTATACCTTCCCCCTTGAAAGAATGACTAACCTTGCTAAGCCGATAACACGGAGGGAATAGTTTATTTTTATTATGTAGATTTCTGTCTGTAACGTCACTTACTTTAGTATAGCTAGATATATTTTTCCTGACATACAGTATGTTATCAAATAAATATTGGGAAGCTATAGTTAAAACATTAATATTGTTACGAGCCGGGGTTCTACGGAATGGAAAATGCCGATCAAACTACCACAAAACACTTTATTTATTACACCACTAACTTACACTTTACTATAAGCTTCACTGAACACTTTTAATCGCACTTGAACTCGCAGGTATAACTCGTATTATCGCTCCGGAAATACTGATGATCCGCCACCGAAGTGCTCCGCCTTTATAGTGCGGTCATTACTCTAGATTACTCTGGAATTTTCACGGAGGAAATATCGCGAACATTCCACACCTTCGAGATGCTTCTAGATAACACGTTACATAGAAGTACCTTGACAGAACATTCCCGAAAGACGTTACGTAGTAGTACTGCGATTTGCTACTAGATGGCGCCGAGTTTGGTAGTCTTATTACTCGCTACGAGATGGCGTTACACTGCCCCCTCCTAAGACATGCTCGTCCCGAGCATTGTCAGGCCCATAATATCGCGCCAATCGATCCACATGAACTATCTTTGGCGCACTTCTTGGACTCTTCCGTATTCGGTAAGTGACATCGTTAATCTTGGTCACAACTCGGTATGGTCCATCCCATTTAGCTTGCAGCTTAGGAGACTTCCCTTTACTGCGGACTGGGTTATGTAACCACACTAACGAACCTTCATCGAAGCTCTTATTGTTTGTCTTTCGGTCGTAACGGGTCTTCATCTTTTCAGACATTTGTTGACCTGATTGTCTGACATGCTCATAAATGTCATTCATCCTGCTGCGCAAGTCATTCGCATAATCAGTGATATTGCGTGGAGCGTCAGGTGGTATACCGGTTAGTAAGTCGGCAGGCAACCGTAATTCTCTTCCAAAGTTCGCATAAGCTGGTGTCACTGACGTGCTTTCGTGAACCGCACTTCGGTAAGACAAAAGAAACGGTTGGATGTGCTTGTCCCAATCTTTTTGCCTGCTTTCCACAACTTTTGCTAGATATCTCTCCAATGTCTGATTAAATCGCTCCACCATTCCATCTGACTGCGGGTGGTAAGAGGTCGTTCTGGTTTTGTGAGTACCCATGACCCGACACATTTCCTGGAACACCTGAGATTCAAAATTTCTTCCTTGATCGCTATGGATTTCTAGAGGCACCCCAAAACGACAGAAGACTTCGTGAACTAATTTATCTGCCACCGTAGTAGCTTCTTGATTAGGTATAGCGAAGACTTCTGGCCACTTCGTGAAATAATCCATCACAACCATGAAGTACTTGTTTCCGCTTTCACTTTCAGGAAACGGTCCCGCAACATCTAGGGCTATCCTTTCCCATGGTGCCCCAACGTTATACAGTTTCAGTGCACCTCTGCTCCGTGTATGAGGTCCTTTCACAGCAGCACAACTCGTACATTTGCGACACCAGTCCTCAACGTCGTCGCGACAGTGGATCCAGTAAAACCGCTCACGTATCTTCAACAGAGTCCTTTTTGCTCCCATATGGCCCCCTGAACATCCATTATGGTAGAGCTGTAGCACATCTGGGACCTTAACTTTAGGGACGACCATTTGCAAATGACAGCTGTCTCCTCGAGCATTTTCCCATTTGCGGCACAAGACTCCATCCTGAATAACTAAACTGTCCCATTGCGCCCAATAACTTTTTGTGATTGAACTCATTGAAGCGACGTCACTCCACATGGGTTTAGGAGCACTTGCTTTAATCCACTCAAATATTGACTTGATGTCTGCGTCGTCCTGTTGAGCATGTTGTAGGCTTTCTTTCCATTCGTCGCTCAGATCCGTTTTAAGCATCTTCACAGGTATGGCTTCCTTTATCTCCTGTTTGGCACAGTGCTTACAGTCTTCAGGGCAAGGTCTTCTTGACAATGCGTCTGCGTTGCCATGGGATCTCCCACTGCGATGTTCGATTACAAAGTCATATTCCTGTAATAGCTCAATCCATCTGGCGACTTGTCCTTCTGGATTCTTAAATTGTAATAGCCACTTCAATGCAGCATGGTCGGTACGTATAAGGAATTTTCGCCCTAGTAAATATTTGCTGAAATGCTGCAATGTCTTCACCACGGCGAGTAATTCTCTCCTCGTGACGCAATAATTCCTTTCAGGTTTCGATAAGGATTTGCTGAAGTAGGCTATAACGACCTCTCGATCTCCTTTCCTTTGAGATAACACACCTCCGAGTCCGATATCACTTGCGTCTGTGTCAACTATAAATTCATTTTCCGCATCAGGATAACCCAAAATAGGTGTATTGCACAGACGATTCTTTAGCTCCTGGAATGCGATGCCGCAGCTTCCGTCCCAGCAGAATTGTCGCTTCTCCTCCGTGAGCTTGTGTAAGGGCTTGGCAATATCCGCAAAGTTGTGGACGAATCGCCGGTAGTATGAGCACAAACCCAAAAATGCTCTGACCTGCGTCTTATCCTTTGGAACCGGCCAATCCTTGACGGCGATGATTTTCTCTGGATCCGTGCGGATACCATCTTCAGACACTACGTAGCCTAGGAAGCTTACTTGCCGTTTGAGGAATGAGCACTTCTTCGGGCTGAGCTTCAGGTTCGCGCTTCGGATCTTTACAAGCACGCGTTCCAGGTTTTGAAGATGCTCTTCTAACGTACGGCCCACGATGATAATGTCATCTAGATAGACAAGACAGGCGTCCCCAGTCAATCCGGCGAGTACAATTTCCATTAATCTTTCAAAAGTAGCCGGGGCGTTGCATAAACCAAATGGCATAACTTTAAACTGCCACAAACCCTTTCCTGTGGAAAATGCAGTCTTCTCTTTATCCTTCGGATCGATTTCAACTTGCCAGTAGCCACTTTTCAGGTCTAGCGTGCTAAACCACTTCACCCCTGTCAGCATGTCCAACGTGTCATCGATCCTTGGTAAAGGGTAGCTATCCTTTTTCGTAACGTCGTTCAGACGACGATAGTCGACACAAAACCGCATACTGCCATCTTTCTTCCTCACCAGCACTACAGGTGAGCACCATGGACTTGACGATGGTTCTATCACACCATCTTTTACCATTCCTTCAATCATGGTCTCAACTTCCTTTTCTCGTGCTACTGGCAGTCTCCTTGGTCGCTGACGGATGGGTGCCTCATTTCCTGTATTGATTCTATGCTGAACCAATCCAGTCTTCCCAAAGTCAGCATCACTCGAAGAGAAAATATCGGCGTACTTGAGTAACATCTTCTTAGCCTTGTCCATTTCATTCTTCGTTAAGATGTTACGACAGTCTTCTAAAAGTGTCAACACGTTGTTTCTAGCGTCCTTGTTGACGATGTTCCCAGTACTCAACTCTTGGCATTGGCGCATCCAATCTACTTCTTCGCAAGTGCCAATCAATGTGCTCTTTTCTATCACGTGTTCCTTATCACTAAGGTTCAGCACACGTACCACTGAGGCTTCATTGGCTCTTACCAGAGTTCGGGCCATTTTCCATGGAAGTTCATTGTATATCCCTTCTATGAGTACACATCGATGTGTTCGCCCAGAATTCTGAGGGAGACTAACTGGTACAGTCGTTTCTGATCTGGCAGGAAGCACGACCTTCTTCAAGCTGTACACTTTTCCTGATAACGCTCCTTCCATGAAAAGTTCCTCTTGACCACATTTCATCGCTCCTTGCTTGACGTCGATCTCACAAGAGTTCTTCCTCATAAAGTCTAAGCCCAGTATACAGTCGTCCATTATGTCAGCCACGATGACATTATGCAGGTAAATTCCATTGCCCAACTTTAACTGCATCTCTTTCTCTCCTCGGACGGGTATGCGCTGACCCGTGGCCGTTACCAAGTTGATGCGGTCACGGTTTGCAGAGTCCCCAAGGAACCGATTTGCAAGTCGGGAACTGACAACCGTGCGAGATGCTCCAGTATCTATTGTCAGCTTGCATGGTGTTCCATTTACCTCGCCCTTGATGATCAGGCTGTTCCCATCCTGGGTTTGTGAGATCGAAACCCTTGGGCTCTTCTAAAATCAGCCAGCACCCGCCCCGCAGTCCTGGCATTTATTCGTTTCCCTCCTGTTGCTGGGCGGTGACATTAGCCACCCTATCCTCTTGGGAACGACTTTCTTCTCTTTCAGCAGTCCGCTTTGGGCAACTGGATCGAAGGTGGCCCCTCTCACCACATGTGTAGCACCTAGGGCTATACCTCGTGAAACGGTCGCGAGCCGGTGATGCTACAACTTCCCTGACACGGTGAGATCGATGATCCTTCCGTACGGCTTCGACCTCCAAAGCATGAGCCAAGGCGTCTTTGAGAGTCTCATGGTGCCCGAGTCTGACAGCGGCCCTGACTTCCAGGTCGTGGATGCCGTCGATGAATACTTGCACCAGATTCCCATCGATGAGCGCAGGTACCGACTGGTATGCCTTCCGTACCAGCTTCTCAACTTCCAGGGCCCACTGTTGCAAGTTTTCACCAGAGCGCTGGACACGATCCTTCAGCTGCGCACGATACACGTGTTCCAGGTGAGCGTCACCGTATCTGGTTTCCAAGGCTTCTAGTAGCTGCTCGTAGGAAACATCGTCTCCGAGAGCTTCTAGGATGGTTAACGCCTTGTCTCGCAAACCCAATGTAAGCGCAGTCATGGCCTGGGCTTTGCTCCACCCGTTTGCCTTCTTAACGGCTTCAAACTGCTTTTTATAGGCTGACCATGAAGATGTCCCATCGAATGGCGGTACTTTAAATCCACGCGCTGAAGGTACGGCAGGTAAGGAAGTCGCAATCCCATCTCCAGCTTTCAGATTTCCCAGCTCTTTCCTCACATCTGTAATCTGGTTTTTTACATCTTCAATCCGAGTTTCGGCTTCCGTGATGCGGTTCTCAACATGATGAACTTGATCCTTCATCACATTCATCTCCTTGCCAAAAGTCGCTCGAAGATCTTTCATGAGGAGCGTCTGTTCCTCCTGGCGGCGTGCCTGCTCCTCCTTGTCACGCAGCAGCTGTTCTTCCAACCGGCGGGCCTGCTCCTCCTGGCGGCGTGCCTGCTCCTCCTGGCGGCGTGCCTGCTCCTCCTTGTCACGCAGTAGCTGTTCTTCCAACCGGCGGGCCTGCTCCTCCTGGCGGCGTGCCTGCTCCTCCTGGCGGCGTGCCTGCTCCTCCTTGTCCCGCAGCAGCTGTTCTTCCAACCGGCGGGCTTGCTCCTCCTGGTGGCGGGCCTGCTCCTCCTGGCGACGGGCTTGCTCCTGTAGCATCGCCATCAGCGCAGCAAAGTCTGGAGGTGCTGGCGCTGGAGATACCGTGGGCGGGCCTGCTTCCACCGTTGGCTGCTCCTGACCACCCAACCTCTCCGGCGTATTACCTCCGAAGCGCCTGCTGTCCAACTCCTGCTGGCGCTGACCCCTGGTACGGACGCCCTCTGTGTCTTCTTTCGGTAACACCGGCATTGTCCAAATCCCACTTCTGACACCAATTGTTACGAGCCGGGGTTCTACGGAATGGAAAATGCCGATCAAACTACCACAAAACACTTTATTTATTACACCACTAACTTACACTTTACTATAAGCTTCACTGAACACTTTTAATCGCACTTGAACTCGCAGGTATAACTCGTATTATCGCTCCGGAAATACTGATGATCCGCCACCGAAGTGCTCCGCCTTTATAGTGCGGTCATTACTCTAGATTACTCTGGAATTTTCACGGAAGAAATATCGCGAACATTCCACACCTTCGAGATGCTTCTAGATAACACGTTACATAGAAGTACCTTGACAGAACATTCCCGAAAGACGTTACGTAGTAGTACTGCGATTTGCTACTAGATGGCGCCGAGTTTGGTAGTCTTATTACTCGCTACGAGATGGCGTTACAATATCTTTAAATCGCTCCCTAAGAGAATGTCTTTTACCTAAACAATAAATGGCACGGACTGCCCTCTTTTGTAATATAAAAATTGTTTCTATATCTGCTGCATTTCCCCAAAGTAGTATTCCATAGGACATCAAGCTATGGAAGTATCCAAAGTAAACAAGCCTAGCAGTAGCTACATCTGTCAACTGCCTAATCCGTCTCACAGCATATGCAGCAGAGCTAAGCTTGTTAGCTAAAATGGTGATATGGTCACCCCATTGTAATTTAGAATCTATTTTTATTCCTAAAAAGGTGTTATTTACAAATTCTAACCTTTGGCTACCCAGCACGACATGGACGTTTGCTTGTCTGACATTGGGCATTGTAAATTTAACGCATTTGGTCTTTTCTGCATTCAACAATAGGTTGTTTGTAGATAACCAATTTATATTATCATTTAAAATATTATTAACATTATTCGCATCTGTACTATGCCTATTTACTTTGAATATAAGTGATGTATCATCCGCGAACATTACTATGCCAGCTTGTGCCTCGATCATGCAAGACAAGTCATTAACATAAACCAAGAAGAGAAAAGGCCCTAGAATTGATCCCTGAGGTACGCCTATTTTTTATTTTTTTATATATTTTTTTATATTTAGGTCGACAAATTGACGCCTCCCGCCTGATGGTGGGCTGACGTCTGGCGATTGTGGGCAACTCTCACAGTACACACGAATACTATAGAGAGTGACCCTCAATTTGACGACCCAGTAATGTGCCTCTTCACGCTTCGCTTAAAGAACCCAGGGTTATATGTTGGAGGAAACACGTGCGCGGGCAGGGCGTTCCAAGCCACCATCGTTCGGCAGAGAAACGAACGTTTAAAACGCTCAGTTCTCGCGAAGACGGTTTCCACGGTATGAGAGTGACATTTCTGCCCGGCACGCGTTGTTCTGGATCGGAAGGGAGAGGGTGGGATCAGATTGAAGAGCTCTTCCGAACACTCACCGTGGTAAATACGGTAGAACGCGGCCAAGGAAGCAATTGTTCGGCGCTGGGCTAGCGGCTCAAGGCTTCCCGTTACCTCCGGACAATCTATAATGCGTACAGCGCGTCGCTGCATAGCGTCGAGTGCGTCCAGCAAATACTTCGCGGAGCCGTCCCAGAGGTGAGAGCAGTATTCGATGCAGGGTCTAATCTGTGTTTTGTACAGCAGACACCTCTGGTGCGGTGTAAAGAATCGCTTTACCTTGTTCAGTATTCCTAGTTTCCGTACACATCTCTCAATGTATTTAGTGTTATTGAGCTCTCGACGTACGTCTATGCCAAGGATGTCTAGATTATCCTTCATTGGTAATGTTGCATTCTGAAGAGTGGGTAGGGGAAGGAAAGGGGATTTTTTCGCTGTAAAACGCCTGTGTTTTACGGGCATTGAACTCGACCAAGTTCTCGGCACCCCATTGGGAGATACTGTCGAGGTTACGGTCGAGATCAGCCACGAGTCGTCGTCTCTCCTCCTCGATCTCAGATCGCCCCGCCGTCGGACGAACCGAGTAACTCCCGTGTAGTGTGCTGTCATCTGCATAGCAATGAATGTTCCCGTGGGATAGCATATCATTGATATGCAGAAGAAAGAGAGTTGGTGATAGTACGGACCCCTGCGGTACCCCGGCATTCACTTGCAAGAAGCGAGAAGCCTGGCCATCGCAGAGGACCCGCACTCGGTGCTCGTTTAAAAAGCTGGCAATCCAGCTGCACAGTTGAGGAGGTAGACCATATGCCGGAAGCTTGGAAAGGAGCGAAGCATGCCAGACCCTATCGAAAGCTTTGGCGATGTCCAGGCTAATAGCCAAGGACTCGCGGTACTTTTCCATAGCCCCACCCCATACATGCGTGACGAATGCCAGGAGGTCACCCGTTGATCGTTTTGGCCTGAAGCCATATTGCCGATCATTGATTAGCGAGTGATCCTCCAGGTATCGCATGAGCTGCTTATTGATCACATTGCCTGATAACAATATCAGGCATAGTGTGGCAACAGTTGGCGATGGCGGGGGGCTGCAGGCCACGGTCATCGACGCGGGAATTAGTCGCAAAGAGGTCTGCGAGCATGTCGGCCTTCTCTTGGGCTTTGTGAGCCAGTGATCCATCAGGAAAACGCAGTGGTGGCAGCGAGGGTTGGCAAAATTAGACTGTACGGCTTTGGCCAGTTGCCAGTATCCACGGCTGCCCGTGGGGTGGGATGTGAGCCGCGCGACGTGCTGGGCATCCTCTCTCTTGAAGGCCCTCTTGCTGGACCTAGTGGCCCTATTGTACGCTGCTTTAAGGCGGTTCACATTCGGGTCACGTGCCGCCCGAGCCCTGACCCAGGCGCGATACGCCGACTGTTTTTTCTGGACAGCCTCGGCACATTCACGTCCGAACCAGGGGCGAGCTTTGCGGTTGCTGGCGACATCAGTGAAAGGGATATAATATTCTATCCCTAGACTGATCTCGCCAGCAACGGCAGCAGCGCTATCCGAAGGCGCCTTCCCTACAAAGCAGCGTTGGCTCCACGGGACGGACGCAAAGTAATCGCGGAGACCGTCCCAGCCGACGAGTAGTGCCATAGTCGTCGAGCCATTTGCTCAGCACAAGCAGGCGGTGGCACTTGGAAGCTGGCGTGCACCACACAGTGGTCGGAAGTGCCCAGTGGGGCGCGTACCGACACACTGTACTCGGCTGGGCGACTCGTCAGCAGTAGATCCAGCAAGGCGGGCATGTGGTCTGACCTGTCAGGTATCCGGGTGATCCCTGTACCATCTGGGTCAGCCCATGGGAGAGAGCGAATGCATGGGCGGATCGTCCCGCATGATCGGTCCTAAGGGACCCCAGCCACTCAACGTGATGACCGTTAAAGTCCCCCAGGAAAACCAGGTCAGCGTTCGGGAACGGCACCTGCGCATCGTCAGCCATTTCGCTGAGATATTCGAAAAGCCTTGTTGTCCCAGTGTCCCCTGTGTGGGAGCGGTAGACGCACACGTAGATCTGGCTCATAGAGCCATGATCCACGTGCAGCCAAAGGACGGAGTTGGAGGGGTTCTCTAGACAGCGCAACCGGCGGCAGCAGACATCCTCCCTAACGAACACGCACACTCCGGCTTTGTCGCGGAATTGTTCCTCAATGACATAACCCGGGTAACTGAGGTAAGACGTGTCGTCAGGGCGGCGTATCTGTGTCTCCGAAAGGAACATCACAGAAGGCCGTGCCGTCTCTAGGTGATGGTGAACGGTATCGAGGTTCGCATGGAGTCCGTGGATATTCGCGAACTCCACCTCAAAAGGAATCGACTTTGTGGGGTTTCTAGAGGCCGCTGTGTACCGTTTATAACTTTGTTGCACTGTCATGATGAGATATAGGGAAGCGTGAAGACAGGGCGTCATTTGGTGCGGCAGTAAGTGACAAAGTGCAGAGGCTAGCTTCGTCTAGAACCGTGTGGCTAGGTCGGAGCCGACCCGCCGGACGGAAGGGCTCCCAAACCCCCCTGATGCAAGGCCGCCGCTACCCCACACCGTACCACCCGGAGCGGCGACCTCACATCAGGATTATGCGCAACATGTGGGGCAGCCTCCTGGGGTGGTTGGTCCCAGGCGGGCCCCATGACTATGTTACGGGCGGCCGCGGCAACGCCGTTGCTAAGGGTGTCCCTGGCCGGCGAATCGACCCACACCACCCACACTAGACTCCGCTTCGCCCCTACTGGACCCCTGCCTGCCGCACCATACATCGCCCTGGGCCCGGCAGTGCAGCTGCTGAACCCCTAACGCAACCCAGCCTGGGCTGGGTTACCCCCCGGACCAACACTGTTGTACCACCTGGTATCCACGTAGGGGCCGAAGCCACCACATGAGTACCGTAATATACGAACCTCGTCCGTTAATCAACAGGTGCGCCACTAGCAGGTGAGGTCGCTGGGGCCCGATAGATGTAAGAAGGGCCCCTTTGCACCCGAAATTTTGCCGTCCGCCTATTTTGACATTAGTTCCGTTTGACTTAACGTTGTTCACATGAACAGTCTGCAGCCTATCTGTCAGGTAAGATCCTAATAGTTCTAAGGATTTTTTGTCAAAACCATACCGACGTAACTTTAGCAAAAGTGTCTGATGGTCAACACAATCAAATGCTTTAGACAGATCGCAGAATACCCCAATGGCATCCAGCGATCCCTCCCATGCGGCGTAAATTAAGCTAACAAGGGTTACTCCCGCATCGGTGGTAGATTTTCCGCGAGTAAAGCCAAATTGCTGGCTGTGGAAAAGATTGTTGGTCGTGAAGTGGACTTGCATTTGATTTAGCATCACTCTCTCAAACACCTTACTCAGAGCTGGCAAAATAGAAATGGGGCGGTAGTTACCAAGTTCTGACTTAGATCCCTTCTTAAATAATGGTATAATACCATTAACAACTTTCCCCCAAAGTACGTCGAACAAATACGAGGGTGGATTGAAAAGTAATAGGATGAAGAACGGAAGGAATGAAACAGGACTTTTCTTCTGATCATTCCTGGACGTTTTTCTTTTATTTCCTCTCGTAAACGACGTAGTAAGGTGCAGTAATAATCAGAGTTTATAGTCTGACCCCTTTCAAGATAATCAACCATAATCACACCCTTCGAGTCCCAGAATACTGAAGCCATCACCTTACTTGCCGACAAAATCGACTTAGCCTTTTTGGGGGGTGGTGAACCAGGTCTTTTCCACTATATTGATTGTTGTTTTGTTTCCGGTGTACAGTAATGAACCCATGTTTCGTCCATAATAACAACACGATTCAAAAAATCACATTCATCAGCTTCAAATAACTCCAAACAGTCGCGTGCAATAGTCAATCGCATCCTTTTTTGCTTAACTGAAAGCAGTCGCGGAACCCACCTCGCAGACACCTTGTGGAAACCCAACACGTTGACTATTATGTTTTGAGTACGTTCATAAGAGATGCCTATAATCTCGGCTATCTCTCTATTTTTCAATCTGCGGTCTCCCATAATGAAGTCGAGTATTTTTTTAACATTTTCGTCAGTAGTGGACGTCGAAGTCCTTCCAGAGCGGGGTTCGTTTTTCACACTCTCACTCTACCACTGACCATATCATCATGGATGGCTTTTGATGACAGCCCCTTCTTATGGAGGTACTTAATGACGGCACGCTGCTCGATTTGCTCCATTTGCGGAAATGATGTCAGATTGCTTTGTTAATAAATGTATAAAATTAAAACTAATTATCGCACACGTTTCAAACTTCACACAATTAACAGGTCTGAACTGAACTAAATAATGTGGGTAGATTTGATTTTTAGAACTAAATGGATCAGTGTTAGGCCGACTACTTTTCAATCCACCCTCGTATGTAGTTATAGTTAAACTTCTATGTGTTTAAGTCCCGAAATAGTAAATAGTATAATGAATTCAGAACGCGAAAGTTAAAAAAAAAATTATATAGCCAGTTGTTTAAACATACAGGATATTATTAAGTCATGTAAGTATAAATCCTATGTATATTATATGGATCATACATATCATATCAAATCAAATGCAGTGGCATCGCTTTAGATGAAGAGGGCCCTGCCTTTGAATATCAGATCTTTTTCAAACTCAGTCAGTTGATTGGATAGGTGACTCCGATGCTTAATTTTGCCACTTAGTGTTAATTTGTTTGATGAAAAATGTTTATTCATTTGGATCACATAGGAACTCAAAATATGAACATAATTATGACTGACTAGCTGATTACTGTGACTCCACCCAGCTGTCTCGTTCCTACAGGAACACATTACTGGGATAAAAGTAGCCTATAGAACTCTGGAATAAGGTAGCTACATGTTAGTGAAGGAATTTTCAAAATCAGTTCAGTAGTTACGGAGTCTATTCAATGCAAACAAATAATCAAATCTTTCCTCTTTATAAAATTTGTTTATAGCTTGATGAATTGATAGCTGTTAAATCTAGATTTAACAGCCAGATTTTAGTCCTTTTTTTTTAAATCTGCTCCCACGTCTGTTGCCGTGGCCCTCTAGTGAACACTCTATTAATTTCCAGTGGCCCCGACGGACTTTGGCCACCTGTGTTGTGTGGCCTCTACGCTGGGGTTTGGTCGGGTTTTATCCCGCATCGAGTGAATCTGGTTGCGTGCTGGGGGGCTGAGGCCCCGCATGAATGTGTGGAGTGCAAAATTTTAGTCCTGAGCCAGGTGACGGATCACCTAGTCCTACAATGGGTCAGAATACCTCGAGACTACAGTTCTCTCTCAGGCCCTTACAAAAACTTGGACATTGGCTAAAATCGCAGTCTTCCGATTTATTTATTTTTTATTTATTTATTTTTTATTTATTTATTTTTTATTTATTTATTTTTTATTTATTTATTTATGTACACCTTAGAGCATTAAACCAACCGGAGCACGCACAACACGCATACCCCGCTGCCAAAGGTATGGGGCATGCCTGTTATATAAAACTAGTTGCCGCGCTTTCCGCACCATTCCGTCACACGGCTCACTGAGTTCACTCCTCCTATTAAAATGCCGAGTTGCTGTGTATTTTGATGTAAAAAGCTATCAGCGACATCAAATAAACAAAAGGATAACATTACCTTTCACCTGTAAGTATTATTTCTTTCGAATATTATCAATTAATTCATTAAAATACCAAAAATCCAAAAAAATAATGCTAATCGACAGTGTTACCATTTTATGAACTACAATCTAATCTGGGGTAATTTTTAAGCTAAGTTTTCTTATCAATTTAATTAATTTTGTACTAAGCTTATATCTAAGATGTATAAAAACAGTATATTTTTAGTTACGTGTTGAAAGGTATTTTTACGATAGTGAATAAGAACGAAGGGATTGTTGTTTAAAACAATACCTAAGTCATATCTTCAATTAATATAAAAAAATATTTATTTTTAATTACTGCAACATAATCTAGTTTTTCAAAACCCTGTAAATATTACTAACATTCAGTTTATTGGCTGCCCTGTTTGCTGAGATAATTATGTACACATAAGACGTTAATAATATGTCAAAATCACATTTGTTGTTATTATGTTGAAGCACTAATATAGCCTTTCAACCGATAGTAGCAATGCACACAGACAATTCAAAAAAGGAGTATTATCTTACATTCGATAAAAAAATATTTCGAAAAAATAAGCGATTTATTTTGTTGGAAGTTGCCACACTTTGATAGAATTAGAACTGGGACAGCATAATCACCAATATTAATATTTCAGTACCATATTAACAATTTTATAAATGTTAATTTTTAGATTGCCAAAAGATCTAGTACTTCGTACCGCTTGGGTTCAATTTTGTGGGAACCATGTTTCGTGGGTTAGACGAGTACAATTTGCTCACAGCATTTTAAAAGTTCCTGTTTTATAATATAATCAAACAATAAGATAAAATTGATTCAGGGCGCTGTACCAACGTTGATATACGGCCGAAGCGTATTTTACTAGTTCCTGATTTTCAGCTTAGTAGTTAACCCTACTAATATTAGGTATACATATGAAATTGACGTTTTATATGGAGAAAGAAAAACATTTTTTTACAGTTTTTTTATTTAATCAATCAAAGTTTGTACCGTTGTTATCATACACTTTTGCCATTTTATAGGCAGTTCATTAATTCCTTTGCTGAAAAAGTTGCGGGAGTGAGAATCAACAAATCTGTGAAGTCGTTTTGTTTTGGACTGCCTCATCTGAATTGATTTTTTTTCCAATTAAGAAATCATCCAAATTCCGAAAAAAGAAATCAGTTGGAGCAAGGTCCGGGGAGTATGGTAGGTGATGGGGACATTGTTCCAACATTCCTCCTCTACTTTCGCGACCGTCTGTTGGTCTGGTGTGGTCTAGCGTTGTCCTGAAGCCGCAGTGGGCTAGAGCAGTTCACCAATCTCTGCTGATTAACGGCTAGCTATGCTGGTTTTTTGAGATCAAACTGGCCAGTTCTATAAAACGGCAATTTCATATCTTAAGACCTAATATTATAAAGGCGAAAGTCTGTATGGATGTTTGTTACTCTTTCACACAAAAACCATTTGTAGGTAAATATTGACAATTTACAATAAAAGTATTAAATAAAATAAAAAACCTTTTTTTATCGCTTATTTAAAATAATAAAAATAATTAACCTATTTATTGTTAGTTTGGTACCCGTATTTCATACGAGTCGGGTCCAACGACTGATTAAAATAACTCTAATAGAATTCATTTTGGACAACTTTTGGTCATTTAAAGTGCTCAATTTACAGAGACTAGTGTTCAACATTTTTGTTGTGTGAGTGCATAGCCACGTGATTACAAAATGCATTAGTAGTTTAACAGTTAAATTAGTATGCGTCCCCCGAACCCCGCTGAAAGTGGCAGACTTTTGTTCGTACAAAATAGCGCGCGACTCTTCTCCCGTTGATTTAATGCTCTAAGATGTACACACATAACGGTATATGAGCGAGAAGAATACAATACAGAAATATCATTAGTACATACTGTAGCGTACTGTACAAGGGCACCACTTATTTCAAACGAAATATCTTCGAGTGGGCCCAGGGGATGGAAATGCTAGGTAGAATAAAGTTAATGTGTGCGTAGATCGGTTGAAGAAATACATACTACACATATAATAAATACATACTACATACGATACATATATACATACATATTATACTTACATAAAATATACATAATTATAAAATAAATAAATACATACAAATATATAAGTACGAATTATACAGAACATACACATAAATATAAAGATATACATAACCTAATTATTATAAATACATATACATACAGGTAATTCAGGGCAGAGAGGAGAGATATAAATATTTCACTTTTCTCTTCAAGGTGAAGATAGTGTTAAATCCTGTAACACTATCTTCACCTTGTATGTTCGGCGGGAGCGAGTTCCACTGCCTGACCGCATGAACAGTAAAGGAGTAGGAGTAGTAATCGGATTTGTGAGAGGGACAGGTGAGGCGGTATTGGAGATGAGACCTACACGAAACATCAGGTGCGTTCAAGTAGGAGAAACTCTCGTAGGTAGCACGGATAGGAAGGATTGTGTAGGATATTATATACACATAATATCCGAGTATTTCTGCGAAGACGAATTGGGCGCCACTTGAGTTCCTTGCGGAATTGTGAGACGTGGTCATACTTACGCAAGTTGAATATGAAACGAATACATAGATTTTGTAAGCGCTCAAGTTTATTTAGAAGCTCCTCGGTGGCATCCAGGTAGCAGGCATCTGCATAGTCTAAAATGGGCTGAATCAACGTCTGCGCAAGGGACACCTTGATGTCCAAGGGTAAGAAGTCTTGAAGACATTTAAGGGTGTGAAACGTGAAATGAACTTTCTTACTCAGCTGCCCTATATGAGCGTTACACGATAGATGACAGTCGATAAAAACGCCAAGGTTCTTTGAGACCTCAATGTATGCAATCTGACAATCATCCATGATAACTGGTGGGAACGTAGCCATGTCTCACCCACCTCGCATTTGCCTACTGCCAATAATCATGGCTTGTGATTTATTCGGGTTGATATGAAGGCCATACGAACTAGCCCACTGATGAATAGCACTGAGATCTCTATTTATGGCTGCAATGGCAGTTCTACTCTCATTTACCGTAAAGTGCCGATACAACTGAAAGTCGTCTGCATAGAGATGGAAGTTAGAGGAGATAACTCGAACAGCAGAGTTGATGAAAATGGTAAATAGTAAGGGAGAAAGTACGCCGCTTTGAGGGACACCGGCACCAAGGTTACACCATGCTGAGTACGATTAATTGTGGCGAACAGCCTGCGAGCGCCCCCGAAGAGCGCCACAGACTCCGGGAGAAATTGAGAGAGTTAAGTATTCCAAGCAGTACATCGAAATCCACGGAGTTGAAGGCACTACTGAAGTCCAGCAGGACCAGAACCGTAAGTGACCTGTTCTCCATGGCCCAAAAAAATATCATCTGTGACCTTCAGGAGTGCCGTCACCGTGCTGTGGCCTGAACGAAAACCTGATTGAAATGGGCTTAGGGGATTATTCTGCGATAGGTGACTAGATAATTGTCTGTGTACGATATGCTCTAGGACTTTGGAGAGATAAGGAAGTATGGAAATCTATATATTTAATACGACAATTTGTCTGTCTGTCCGTCCGTCGCGTTTTTCAATTATAATTAATAATACATACCTACATTTGCATGAAATATTAATATATATATATATTTTTTATATATTTGAGGCGATACAAAGTTCGCTGGGATATTATTAATATTATATTTGCAAGTAATGCATACATTCTCACACTCTAACTAAAGGATGAACTTAGGCAGCAGAGGTGCGTCGTGATTATAAAAGAAAAAAACTAAAGTATGAAAGGCGGTAAAAAGATCAGGAAACAATGTCTGTAGTAGTAGCCTAGCAGGTAGGTAGGTACTCATTTATTGAAATTGTCGCATATTCTACTTGCAACTTATCGTAATAGGGGAAAGGTTATCATAACATAATAATTTATAGTGGTCTTTTAAATACTATAACACTGACTTCATTCTTTAAATATTTGAAGTGTGGATAATAAATAGATCGAGTGTGATGTGCGAATAAAATAAATAAAAATTAAATAAATACTAGAATTAAGCATTCATTGGTTGGGACGTATTATCGTTTACAGAAGGTTCATGACTCCTTTACAGGATTTGGTGTGCGTTTTTATAACAAAATTCCTCTAAACATTATGAACCTTCCTTTGAATAAATTCAAAGTGGCTCTTAAGACACACCTCCTAAAAAAGGCATATTATACTATTAAGGATTATCTAATCTAAACGATACAGAGAAATGGCAATGAGTTGCTTGCTCATCACTTGAGCTACATAGGGGCTACTTCTGTTTGAAATGTTGTTTTATTGCTGAAACTCACTTATTATTGTTAAATTATTATTATTATGATATTGTTAGGTTAGGTTAGGTTGGTAGGTGGGTACTTTGAGATTATGTGGCACCTTTAACTAGTATTTGACTTTTTTTTTGTGAATAACACAGATTCATAATTTTTAAGTTCACTTGGTCCACACATGGTCACGTACTGCTCTTGCCATCTTTTTATTGTTGTAACATAATCATTGTATTTACTGGCGAATAAAAAGAATGGCCGTGAGTTTTTCTTGCCAGGTTCTTTCCTCCTTCGCAAGGCAATAGGTAGAGACCTATTGCCTTGCGAATCTGGCGGTAAATGTAAATGTAGAAGCATTTTCTTTTTTTGACGTTCATAGGTGTTACTTTGTGACCTACATGAATAAAGATATTTTGATTTTGATTTTTGATAGAGAAAATCGCACATTGGTACAATGATCTCAATACTGGTCCAAACGCAGCTTAAGACTATAGTATTGTAAACTTGTAAATTCTTGTAAATTGATAATTTTATCTTATAGATCAAATTAATCAATTTACCAGATAAGATATTTCTTGTAAAAAGTAAAAACCCAATTAAAATAACTGTGTACAATATATAGAAGTATCTCAGGATTATCTGATAACTCCTATTATATCATCCATGCATCAGCGTCACTAATCTATTAGCTGTTTGTCTTAGCTAATAGGTTAATGATGCTGTTATTACTGAGACATTGTTGCTATCTTAATATTATAAGTACCTATCGATTATCATGAGGTTCTTTCTGTGCATGATCCTATGCATGCTCTATAGTTCTATACACAGAAGGTAGAATAGAACTTCCTCACCGAAGTCTTCTGACCTACCAAAAAGGCAACTGTTCTCAATAGTTTAATCACCCAACCACTCACGATTTTATCATAGTATCATGATAAGTGCCCTATTTTAAAATGTATCGTCATGTTTTTGTTTGTAATGATAATCAAATTACTTAATTTGTTACTACCACTAACTTAATAAGCTGTGATAAATGCCGTTGACAACACAATTATAAAATGTATATAATGACCATACCTTTAGCAATATTATATTATGTTGCTGTTTATTTATCCAAATAAAAAAAAACTAAACTATAAGCTTGTGCTATTTCTAAACATATATTTCTAAATACATTAATAAACTATATAACAAATATTTATCGATCACTCCGATGGACCAAATGGGTTTCCTCCAGCTTAAGGCTGCCCTTATTTTTAGAAGTTCTTTAAATTTACTTGTGTACTTCAACAGACCAATAAACCTATAGGTAGATTATTATTTGCACGTATAGGTTTATTGGAACAGCACTTTATTATAATATATACATATCATCATCCACTGAGCCTTTTTCCCAACGTGGTTGGCTTTCCAGTCTAACTGCGATTCGGCTGAACTTCGATATTTTCCGTGAAGCGACTGCCATCTGACCCCCACAACCTATCAAAGTTCTGTAGTTAGATCGGTCGAAATTTTGATTTAGGGCTCCAGCTACCCCTAACGACTGCCATAGATGTTTGAATGACAACCGGGACCGACGGCTTGACGTTCTCTCCGTGACACGGAGGGGTCTCATTGTCTTAAGAAATGGTCACCCATCCTAAGACCGGCCTGACTCGATGTTGGTTAACCTTTGCAATGTGTTAACATTGTCGGTTACCACTAGACCACGAGCCCTATATGTATAGACTAATAATAACTTTTGACTAACTTTAACTTAATACTAATACTAATAATAGTAGGTATGCCTAATCTATAGCTTACCTTAGATGCAAGCTATGTATATCATGAAATAATGTAGGTAAGCAAATTGCATTTAACTACTTACTTTTTAAATTAAATGGTTACGCCTTTACAACGTGTTACCAAGAATATATAAATACATAAATCCAATATAGTCATCCGACCTTAGGTTCACTTACAGGGCTTCTTGTACTGCGTTTTATACATATTATAAACAAGTGCAAGTTTTTAAGTACTGTAGTGTGAAGTAGTGACTTCGTGGCAAGGCACGGGAAATTCCACACGTTGGTGGAATGCTCAGCGTGGGCAAGTCAGCGCCGGGACCTCGTTGTGGGCCTGGGCGTGGATACTCTCTCACTGGAGACCATGCTACGAGCCATGGTCTCTAGCGAGAGCCAGTGGAACGCGGCCGTTTCCTTCTGCGAGCAGGTTATGCTCGTGAAGGAGACGGCCGGAAGGGCGAGGGAGCGTATCCTCCCCGCTGAGTTCCGAAGTCTGCGGCGAGGGCGCCGCATACGTGACTACGCCCAGGACCATCGACCTCCATGATCGGGGCCTGAGGAGGATGGATTAGCAACCCACCGTCCTTACAGAAGTAGGCTAGAAGGGCTGCGTGATGTGGGGCTTCACCCCATGCACGCCTTCACTCACCGACGCGGGATAAAACCCGACCCTAGAGATGCGGGGTAACACCCGACCACCACGCAGTGGCCACTCAAGTGACCAAGGTCCGCCGGGTGCCACTGGGAATTCTTTCAGTATCTACCGGAGGCACTCGGCAATGGACGTAGGTGCGGCCGCAGCCACAAGCCGCGGATTAAAAAAAAAAAAAAAAAGGCACGGTAAATGTTATTAGCAATTTGATTAAGCTATTTGTATCCTTCTGTTCCTTGAGTTCATATTACCGGTGCACGTATGACGTGCCGTGGCATCACACGGCACGCTGCGGCATAACGTCCAAGAATATTTATCTTGTGCGTAACGCAGGCAGAACTGCAGGTATTAGCTTCAATACTTTAGGTACTTTTACCACAAGAGTAGACAAACGGATCTATGCCTATACAATATTCTTCCATCCAAAAGTAGCTTGAAAGATATTTCTCTAATGCGATAAGGTCGCGTGTTGTACCTACATTATTTTAAGGCATTATGTAACATATTTGTATATTTTTTGTGTACAATAATGGGTTTTTTATCTTGTACGTTAATATTCCAATAAACACCGTCCTTATTGTTCAGAATGTTTAGATACTTCAAATGATGGGCATGGTCTCTGAGACTGAGCTATCTTAAGGTGCTCTTACACGGGCAATACGATTGTGACGCCGACACCAAGCAATTTGCTCCAACTTAAGGCGCCAAGAATCAGTTTAGGTTTGCCATATTACGTAGTAGGAGTAAGGAGCCCTAACATCAACTTTCGGACCCCAGCCAGCCTCACCTGCCCGTGGTACACCCTGCTGAAAGACGAACGAGGCTCTGGCGGCCGCCAACACGCATTAGCCCAGCGCGGCGGATTAAGTCCAAACCCCCAAACTTAGAAAACAATGGTCGCACTAAGGGCTCGTACACAAAACTGCGATGCGACGCGATGCGAACTCGCAACGCAGAAAATTACGACACGAATTGCTGCGATGCGATTTCGTGCGGCAACGCGTCTCCCAGGGTGACCATTCCTACGACGACCGTCAACCGTACTAAATGTATTTTGAATTGAAAACTAGGTCGTGACATGGATCGTAAAAAGTGCACTTTTGTTATTGCTTAGGAGATACAGGAAAAAGAAACAAAGAAGATTTTGGGTTCATCCATTTATTACTAGATGTTATGAATCCCAGTGGGAACTATTTTCATCTAAAATATGAAGCTTTGAAAATCGAGGAAAAAAATTTTTTTGAGTATTTTAGAATGAGCATATCTTCATTCGAAGATCTTTTAAGTTTATTATCACCATATCTTCAGAAACGATCGTACAAGGGGAGAATTCCTGTTATGCCTCTGGAAATGATTGGCCTCACTATCCGGTAAGTAAAGTAAAACAATATTTGTTTACATCAGTTTGTAGTTAAAAAAAAGTTTGAACATAAAAAAATAAATCGTTGTCGTTAGCATAGCATAGCATTTAGCAAGTTTTTGCTTTATAGCAACTTTGAACATCACTAGTCAGTATTGATACGGTTCTTTACAATCGAACGAACGACACATGCCTACACACGCTGTCCCAGAGCGAACTAAAATGACGCCAACAAGTGTGACGAAACATCGCACGAATGCGCGATGCGAATCAATTCGCAAGTTCTTGCGATGCGTAGAGGGAGCCCGCAGATTTTTGCGATGCGACGTCGCATCGCAGTTTTGTGTTCGAGCCCTAAGCCACTGGATGCCGAAAGCTCAAGGGTGAATGTTGTGGCGATTGTCGGGGGAGGCCAATACCCAGCAGTGGCCGTCAATTGGCTAAAATGATTATGATGATATTGAATTGTCCGATAAAATGCTCCATATTGCTCCACTAATTACTCCAGATATTAGCAGCACACATTCTATCGCAAGGCAACGGGTTTAAATTTATTTTTTAAAATTAAAATATACCTAGCTTTATTAAATTCATTCGGCCATTTTGGAAATAATCCATTATATGTGTGACCCGTGACGGCAATAGGTTTGCCCCCTATTACGTGGAACTAAAATGCTACGTGGAAATGCAACATAATTTTACGCTACGTACGACATAAGATTGTATCACAATGCACAAACATTACATATTCAACCAGTCTTCCGAAGTCGGCTAGATAACCAACATGATACGAGTATGTCACAACGGATCTGTTTGCGCGCCATGGAAATCTAGAAAATCTAGTCTATAAATTACTGGTAAAGAGTGTCCGTATAACTCACCTGGATAAGTTAATAATGCTATATAAAAATAATAATTACGAGCTTATCATCGCTAACGTATTTTGGTCACGCGATGACAGTATGGCTCTGAATGATTCTTATTGTAATATTCCTTTAGTTCTAGCTGATGTCCGAGCTTATAGCCGAAGGAATAGTTGTCTCGTATCCGAAACCTTATGGAACCTATTATCAGGATAAAAGTCTACTAATATCTACTATCTGCAAACTATCTGTATCCCAAGTTCTAGTCAAATAAAATCACAGTACATATAGCTGATTACCAATTAAACCTACTTTTGATTCTTAAATCTCGGGCATAAACTAGGTCGCCGCAGTCGCGAAACGTTACGCTGCAGCATATATTTGAGCGAAGCTAGTTTTGATTCAAAGCTATATAACTTTGTCAAACTATTTTTTGTCATTACGCTATGGGAATTTTTACAATCAATTAAATTATTTTTATTTGATCGAAATTCAACATTCTGGCTTCGTAAGAACCTGGGTAATTCTGTTAGCTTTTGATGAGTGCAAGAAAATCCGAAATCGGCCGAGTATTCGCCGAGAAACAATTTAACACAATCTAATATAATACGCCAGTGAAGCTGCTTCTCCTCCTAAACTAAGACTCGCACAGTCAAGTGTGGCACACCGTTGGAAAGGTCGTGGTCTCAAGTGGTGCGATAAGATTAGAAATTTGACAGAAAGTAAAAAAAAAAAAATTACTTGCGCAGTTTGCGCTAAGGGTTGCTAGTTTAACATAAATCGTAATTTGAGTCACCCGTTGAGAGCTCCGCTCGCCTTTGGCTCGCTTCGCTCTATTATATTCTGACTTGTATAGGTATTTAGGAAGACTATAATACTTTAACTTTTTTTTTTAATTAGAGTATAATAAGAATTACAATATACATATGTAATTATATACTAAAAATATTTGCATTAAAAAATATCGTTTAAAAAATCCTCCGCGTCATTGCCAACTGGGAAGGTTCCCAGAATGCTGGCTGTGTTGCCACGTTGGATGGCGATACTTATTCTTTGGGCCAGAAAATAGCATCGATATTATATAGCTTGTAATATACAGCTTGTGAAATTTATACGATGTTACAAAGATCATCACTTTAATCAGAATCCGAACAACTGCATAAATGCAATATAATAATGCCAACCAATAAACTTAGACACAATACTAACTGAAGCAACATTATGTAAAAGGTCGTATCTTACCGTCTAGCTAGGTAAATGTTATATTTAGCTCAGTACGTGGGTGGATACCGGTACCCTTTTCCATGACAACGGCTATAAGGGTGATATCACACATATTGGATACTTACGAGTTATATTAGGTGTTCGTGTTTGAAACTCATTTATTACTCACAAGATAAATTACTACTAGCTAGCTCTGTTACTTTTGAACGATGCAAAATCTGTGAAAGCCAAGTTAGGCTTGTTCCGGCCAAGATTGCACAAAGCCTGTGACAAAGCTGCTAAATGAAGGTGCACTACTTATATGTCGTTGTATTCAGACTTTGGTTTCCAATTTAGAAATGTGTATGCGAATATGCGAGACGTTCTTTCTTAGCTTTATTATAATTCTCCCTTAAGTTTTTGATGTAAATTACAACATCAAAATGTATTAGGGCGACTTGCAACTTTATTTTATGAAAGTTATTTATAAAGACGTCTTGCATCCACGTTTGAATGACATTCTATCCAGTGAGTCTTGCGTCTAACACATTTCTGTGTTCCGTAACACATGAGTTCACATGACTATTTAATCAAGTACTCGTATAATTCTGCATGACTGAGTTTTGCGCTGGTTGGATTGAAAAATAATCGGCCTTACCAAGAAAATAAATACTTACATAATAAATGAAATATATTTTTATTTTTCAACGTAATCACCATCAAGTTCAATGCACTTGCCATCTTCCCTTCCAAGCATTTAGCCCGTTGAAAAAAAATGATTCTTCCTTAGAGTCAAAATATGCGTCTACTGCTGCTTTGACCTCGTCATTTGTCAAAAATCTTTGACCTCCCAAGTGCTTTTTTAGGTTAGGGAACAGAAAAAAGTCTGACGGTGCCAGATCAGGTGAATAAGGTGGTTGCGGTAACAGTTCAAAGCCACAGTTGTGAATTTCTACCAGTGATTGGACAGACGTGTGAACACGAGCGTTATCTTGATGAAACAGGACTTTTCTTCTGATCAGTCCTGGACGTTTTTCTTTTATTTCCTCTCGTAAACGACGTAGTAAGGTGCAGTAATAATCAGAGTTTATAGTCTGACCCTTAAGATAATCAACCATAATCAGACCCTTCGAGTCCCAGAATACTGAAGCCATCACCTTACTTGCTGACAAAATCGACTTAGCCTTTTTGGGGGGTGGTGAACCAGGTCTTTTCCACTGTTTTGATTGTTGTTTTGTTTCCGGTGTACAGTAATGAACCCATGTTTCGTGTGCTTCAAGCTGTAATCCTCATATTTGAAATCTCAATGAAAACGAATTTTGACAACGCTAAAAAATAGTCATGAAATAGTCATAAATAGTCGTACATGTAAAAAAAATAGTCGTATTATAGTTTCGGCGTTACAGCTAGAAGTTAATGAGGATTATGGCTTGACCGTCAAGCTGTAATCCTCATCTCTGGTGCAAGCAAACGGTAAAGCCTATCGAATTGGTTTAGGTTCCAAAAAATAGTCATGAAATAGTCGTAACGACATGCCAAATCTTAGAAATAGTCCTTCAAAGGTGCCAGAGATATAACGGTAACCTGATGAGGATTATGGCTTGAACATTTGAAAACTTCAACTTTCTCCGGAACGCCTGCGATTTTCGGTTTAAAGTTTATGCCAAAAAATTGTCGTGAAATAGTCGTATGAACGACTATAAATTTGAGCTGCTTTAATTTGAAAAAAAAAAGTTTTCGTTTGCCCTACATTTGTATGGAGTACAGTCGTGTACAAAATTTATTACTTCATATGATATTACTGTGAAACATTTATAATTTGTATCCTTATTTATTACAATCGAAAGCTTGCAAATACGTACATAACTTGTATAAATCTTATGTGTTTCCTGTCCGTTGAGGTTACTACCCTTATATTTGTGATTAGCTACGCCAAATATATTTTTTATTATTGATTTAACTTCATCATAAGAAGTAGATTTTTTAATAGCTAATGCAATTGGTATAAAAGTTTGCAACTCTTTTTTCTACATTTTTAAATATCGATTGGTGATGGAACAACTGTGATTATTATGATTAAAACTTTTTTGTAGTAGTATGTTTTTAAGACAATGACAAGATATTCTGATTGTTTACACTTTAATAGGTACTTAATTTAGTTAGTACCATACTTTTATTCTATATAAGTAACTATTTTTTTTATATAAGTAGTAATTTAGTTTTTGATATTGTTGGTGTCGGATTCGTTTATGGAATTTGTGATTTTAGAAAATGCACTCAACCTATCAGCGCCATCTATAGAAACTTTCTAGAAAAAAACTGAATGAACTAATCCCACACCAACACATATTGAACTAACTGTGATATTTGTGATCAAAACTAATTGCTGTGATATAAACATATATGTACTGAGATTTATACAAGTTATGTGCGTATTTGCAAGCTTTCGATTGTAATAAATAAGGATACAAATTATAAATGTTTCACAATAATATCATATGAAGTTATCAATTTTGTACACGACTGTACTCGATACAAATGTAGGGCAAACGAAAACTTTTTCTTATTCAAATTAAAGCAGCTCAAATTTATAGTCGTTCATACGACTATTTCACGACTATTTTTTTGGCATAAACTTTAAACCGAAAATCGCAGGCGTTCCGGAGATAGTTGAAGTTTTCAAATGTTCCAGCCATAATCCTCATCAGGTTACCTTTATATCTCTGGAACCTTTGAAGGACTATTTCTGAGATTTGGCATGTCGTTACGACTATTTCATGACTATTTTTTGGAACCTAAACCAATTCGATAGGCTTTACCGTTTGCTTGCACCAGAGATGAGGATTACAGCTTGACGGTCAAGCCATAATCCTCATTAACTTCTAGCTGTAACGCCGAAACTATAATACGACTATTTTTTTTACATGTATGACTATTTATAACAATTTCATGACTATTTTTTAGCGTTGTCAAAATTCGTTTTCATTGAGATTTCAAATATGAGGATTACAGCTTGAAGCACACCATGTTTCGTCCATAGTAACAAAACGATTCAAAAAATCACATTCATCAGCTTCAAATAACTCCAAACAGTCGCGTGCAATTGGCAATCGCATCCTTTGTTGCTCAACTGAAAGCAGTTGCGGAACCCACCTCGTAGACACCTTGTGGAAACCCAACACGTTGACTATTATGTTTTGAGTACGTTCATAAGAGATGCCTATAATCTCGGCTATCTCTCTAATTTTCAATCTGCGGTCTCCCATAATGAAGTCGAGTATTTTTTTAACATTTTCGTCAGTAGTGGACGTCGAAGGCCTGCCAGAGCGAGGTTCGTCTTTCATACTCTCTCTACCACGCTTGAATTCTGCCATCCATTTTTGACGGATGAATATGAAAGAGCGCAATCCCCTAATTTACTGACCATATCATCATGGATGGCTTTTAAATAATAAAATAAAATAAATATTTTGGACATTCTCACACAACGTCATCTAGCCCAAACTAAGCTATAAGCTTGTGCTATGGGATCTAGACAACTGGTAACATACTTATTTATTTCTAAATACATACATATTATACATAGATAACACCCATACTCCGAAACAAACATTTGTGGATCACACAAATAATTTGATTCGACCCGGAATCGAACCTGGCACCTCTGGGCCGGCAGTCGTATACTCATACCACTGCGCCACCGAGGCAGTGATGACAGCCCCTTCTTATGGAGGTACTTAATGACGGCACGCTGCTCGATCTGCTCCATTTGCGGAAATGATGTCAGATTGCTTTGTTAATAAATTTATAAAATTAAAACTAATTATCGCACACGTTTCAAACTTCACACAATTAACAGGTATGAACTGAACTAAATAATGTGGGTAGATTTGATTTTTAGAACTACATGGATCAGTGTTAGGCCGACTACTTTTCAATCCACCCTCGTATCTTTTAACTTGTAAGATATTCCTAATAAAATACGGTTAGGCATTTCTAGAAATGAATATCGAAACATAAGTAAGTAATAGGTAGGTAGGTACTCTCTTTAGTTACTAGACTATTGAGTACCCTGTTTTTAGCTTATGCTATTTATATTGTTAAGGAAATGAGAGATGAGAATAAGGGATTTTCATCACGCTCTAAACTTCTATTCTAATCATGGAACAGATTTTCCTGAAGTTTGGAAAAAAAGAGACACGGATACGTACTTCATTAGGAACTGAAACGGGTTCCTGTGCGACCATGTATGGGAGAACGAAATTACACGGGCTAGTTATAGATATATTTATCATTTCTCCATGAAAGATTCAACATTTTACTATACAGAAAACTGAATATTCCTCTAATGAAATAATTAAAAAATCAATCAGCGAGGCCTGTGCACTTGTGCCCCCCGTCCGTGCCGTGACTACGACCGACCTACTTTGATTTATTTTAATTGGGATAAATTTAAATGCACATCAAAGAACATTATTTCTAGTAACTACTAGTATTGTTAAACAATTGGTTTATTTGCAGATAAATAATTTATTTACTGTAAACAATATTTATCTGATGCATATAAATTGAGGAGCGATAAGCTTTTCGATGTGCATTTAAAGGACAATGCCATAAAATGTAAAGACCAAAAAGCCTTGAAAAGTTGATTAAAATAATACAATTACAGTGAGATAGGCTAAATATTTCATTTCCTATTAAAAATCATCAATTTTTTTTTATCGTAGGTACATCCTACACGAGTGGGGATGATTTTTTACAACTACATCGTGTGGGGTATCATTAGATAGGTCTTTTAAAAACATTGAGAGGTTAGTAAGATAATTTTTTGAAATTATCAGAACAGGCTAAGTGTGTTCCACACTTAACCGGATTTTTAATACGGGGGGTTTAGGGCCAATCGAATATTTATTTATTGAGCTGAGTTTACGATATAGCAATGTATTTTATCTAATTTTTGATCAGCAGTTAAATACTACCCATTTTAATTCAAGCTTAAGTAGTTCATAAAACAATAACGAAGTATAAGTTTTATTGCAAATGCAAAATAAAAGAATGTTATATCTAAGTATACCTCTCTATTCGTGGGAAAAAATTACCTTTAGGTACATTGAACCTTTGAGATTATGTTTTTTTTTTCTCTTTTACCACACAAAAATTATTTTATTTTGACGTACCTGGTTTGTGTAATAGTGTATTGTTACGAAATTATAAATTAATGTTTAAACTAGCACGTGCTGTCTAAGAATAGAGTTTCTGCGTTAGATGTATTATTTTGCGGTAGCTACTTACATCTTAAAACGAGATTCACATTTCTAGCGCTAGTCGGATTGCCAATTTTTTGAAAAATCTATGTGCGATGCTTATGATTTTGGGAAGTGTGTGATACCAATATTTGCCCGAAGCTCTTTCGTCGGTCACTGGTCGAAGTGGCGAATGTTTCATACATTCCCATAAGCCCGGAATTCCCTAAAACATTACAAAAAAATATAATAATAATATTGTACCATTGACCCTAAAATAATATTGTGTATTGTAATATTGACCCTAAAAAATTTCGAACGATTATTTCAAAATTTCGCGCGCTAAGGGTCAATCTCCTATACCGACTAACCGTTCTCTGTACGTGTGGTATCTCGCTCGCACAAGTTGTAAGTAGACGCAATGCATGCCCGTTATAATCGGGCTTGCATTTTCTATTTCACACCTATGGATGTTTTCGCTAGCATACTACAACATTTAGTAGGTTGTTATAGCAAAATCTGCCTGACAAAAGCCTGGTTTTGCTCTGAAGTTTGTCGCACATCGGTTGCATGGCGACCTATGCTATGTTCGCGTTTGTTTACTTCAGTTTCGCGTAGTAATTTGCTTTTTAGAGTGGGTGATTATTTCAAAATTGTTTTTTATTGTTTAAAAGTTGTGAATTAGTTTATTTTAGTGTTAAATATGGAAGAAATTGTGCCTTGTGATGATTTGAGGTGCTGTAAAGTAAGTAAAACTCACTTGTCACGCCAATTTGCTGAAGAAATTTCAAAACACAATCAGCAAGTTGACCAAAACCGTAGTATTTTTCAAAGACTTGTATTGCCTTTTAGAGGACATGACGAGTCCAAAGAATCATTAAATAGAGGTAACTTTTTAGAATTAGTTTCATTATTATCGAAATATGATAGCGTTTTGGAAAAGCATATGTAACATCAACAAAGCGACAAACCCGGGCCGAGTTATTTATCATCTACAATTCAAAACGATATTATTCACTCTGTAGCCGATATAATAAAAAAACTACGTTAGCCACCGCGAACAATTATGCCTGTAGTGATAATAGCGCATGAAATAAAATAGAAAAAATCAGTTGTAATTTAACTTTGATTTTTAACCGACCTCAAAAATGGAGGTTCTCATCTCGACTGCTTTTAACTTTGATTTTTAACCGACCTCAAAAATGGAGGAGGTTCTCAATTCGACTGCTTTATTTTTTTATGTATTTGTTACCTCATATATCGGGCATGCAGTCCTCAGCTTATGAAGCTTCGCCCCTGAGTGGTCGTTGGAGAAGGCACGCCTTGAGTCCCGGAGGTCTAAGTGGCCCAGTACCACCCACAGCTTTGTAAGGGGGACGGGGACATTAACATAATTTGTTCTGTTCCCTTTATGTACTTCTTAGTAGTATTTTGGTTTCTAGCCTGTTTATATTCGTGTAACGAAGGATAATACTTTGTTCTCAGGTGGAGAATATTGCTAACGTATGTACGCATGCGCTATGCGTTGCTCCTGCGTCTCTCGGAGCCCGAGAGCTGCTCACACGCAGCGTCAACGCACCGCAAGCAATCGCCGCCGTGGTCTACGGACTTGCCCTCTGTCTCTTGTTCGCTGTATCTACTACCTTCCACTCAGTGTGTTGCTGCAAATCTGATACGTAAGTTACAATATTATGTAATACTGGCTTATTACCGCGGCACCCCTCGCGTTATTTATTTTAGTTCCCAATTCCCACAAATTACAGGGATAAAAAGTAGCCTATGTCACTCGGGTATAATGTATCTACATATCGGTGAAAGAATTTTTTAAATCGATTTTTAAATCGATTTAGTTTCAAAAAGTTTTACTTCTAACAAATTCTATTTTTTTTTTCAAGTAAACAGCTGATTTTGAATAAGTAATGCGATATTTCGAGATATGGACATGTAGATCGTTTGTGTATTTGCAAAACACTTAAGTATTCATTATCCTGTATGTAAATAGAGAATACTGCTTTCAATAACAACTGCTGAGCCAACTCTTTAGGATTTATAATTCAATTAAGTTAATACCCTTAGCAGTCCCTAAACTGCTAGCCCATATCAATAACTTAACTCACAAGAGAGGTTTGTATCGATCGCAACTAATGCTAAGAATAGCACGATTCTACAGTCTACTCACAGTGCAGCTCAATGATAAACTTTTATTCATGTCGTTAAAATACGATAATAATCAGTTAAATGGATTACAACATTTTTGTGACTTATCGACTGCGATCGAATATAAAATATGAGTGAAGCTTTTGTGTGCAAGCTTTCGATTTTAATAAATAAGGATACAAATTATAAATGTTTGTTTTTTTTTGTTTAATTATAACAGCTGGCATGGAAAACGTCTAATTGGAAGTAATATTATATATTAAGCGGAATATTTCACAATAATATCATATGAAGTTATCAATTTTGTATACGACTATACTCCATATAAATGTAGGGCAAACGAAAACTCTTTTTTTTTCTAATTAAAGCAGCTCAAATTTATAGTAGTATTATTATAGTATTTCACGACTATTTTTTGGCATAAACTTTAAACCGAAAATCGCAAGCGTTCCGGAGAAAGTTGAAGTTTTCAAATGTTCAAGCCATAATCCTCATCACGTTACCTTTATATCTCTGGAACCTTTTAAGGACTATTTCTGAGATTTGGCATGTCGTTACGACTATTTTTTGGAACCTAAACCAATTCGATAGGCTTTACCGTTTGCTTGCACCAGAGATGAGGATTACAGCGTGACGTTCAAGCCATAATCCTCATTAACTTATAGCTGTAACGCCGAAACTATAATACGACTATTTTTTTTACATGTACGACTATTTATGACTATTTCATGACTATTTTTTTGCGTTGTCAAAATTCGTTTTCATTGAGATGTCAAATATGAGTATTACAGCTTGAAGCACACTTATCGATATCTATTTTGTGTTGTTTCTCGTTTTAAGAAATCGATAAGTATCTCCTTGAGTATCACTAGTCTTACCTTAAATGTGTCCATAGTATGTACCAACTAGTGAGAAACTCTTATTGGAACTTAAGGCTGAAGTCTTCTTAAAATCCTATAAGTACCTATATGTCCTTAGCTAACCGCTTTATTGAGGACGAAACGGAAAATAATAACTAGGTGCTATACATCATAACTTTTTAATAGTGTAATGAAATATCTCACGCTTAGAGCCTGTTCAGATGAAACACCCAACGCGCGTTGAGCGAGTGTTTTGAAAACGCGCGGTTACAACGACATACCTACAGTTTATGCAGGCCGTTCACGTGAAAACGCGCGTTTAGCCGCGTACCCACCTAACGTATAGCATCGCGCGATAGCCTCGGTCTTCTTCTTCTTTTAATGTCAAGGTAATACTTGATTTCACAGAAGAACTAGTTACTCTGAACTAGTTAGCGGTGCGGGACAAGGAAACGTTGTTCGGTATTGCAATTGAGCGTTTGGGCCTGGATTTTTGCCCAGCGCCAGAGGTAACCTAAAAGGCATTTTGGGTGCAAAGGGGCTCTACCAACATCTTTAGGGCCCCAGCGACCTCACCTGCTAGTGGCGCACCTGCTGATAAACGGACGAGGCTCGTTAATTTACGGTACCTATGGAGTGGCTTCGGCCCCTACGTGGGTACCAGGTGGTACAACAGTGTTGGTCCGGGGGGGGTACCACCGTGCAGCTGTGCTAAAGCCCCCCAAGTAACCCAGCCCAGGCTGGGTTGCGTTAGGGGTTCAGCAGCTGCACCGCCGGGCCCGGGGCGATGTATGGTGCAGCAGGCATGGGACCAGTGGGGGCGAAACGGAGTCTAGTGTGGGTGGTGTGGGTCGATTCGCCGGCCAGGGAGACCCTTAGCAACGGCGTTGCCGCGGCCGCCCGCAACACAGTCATGGGGCCCGCCTGGGGCCAACCACCCCAGGAGGCTGCCCCACATGTTGCGCATAATCCTGATGTGGGATCGCCGCTCCGGGTGGTAACCGGTGTGGGGTAGCGGCGGCCTTGCATCAAGGGGGTTTGGGAGCCCTTCCGTCCGGCGAGTCGGCTCCGACCTAACCCCACGGTTCTAGACAAAGCTAGCCCCTGCGCTTTGTCACTTACTGCTGCACCCAATGTCGCCCTGTCTTCACGCTTCTTCTTCAAAATCTACAATGGCAGTGCAACAAAAAAGAAATAAACGTTACACAGCGGTTCTAGGAAACCCCACAACTTCACATTTCGAGGTGGAGTTCACTAACGTCCGTGGACTCCATGCGAACCTCGATACCGTCCACCACCACCTTGAGACGGCACGGCCCGCTGTGATGTTCCTCACGGAGACACAAATACGCCGCCCTGACGACACGTCTTACCTGTGTTACCCCGGCTATGTCATCGAGGAACAATTTCGAGACAAAGCCGGGGTGTGCGTGTTCGTTAGGGCGGATGTTTGCTGCCGCCGGTTGCGCTGCCTAGAGAACCCCTCCAATTCCGTCCTTTGGCTGCACGTAGACCATGGCTCTATGAGCCAGATCTACGTGTGCGTCTACCGATCCCACACAGGGGATTCTGAGACAACAAAGCTCTTCCAGTACCTCAGCGAGACGGCTGATGAAGCGCAGGTGCGGTTCCCGAATGCTGACCTAGTATTTCTGGGGGACTTCAATGGCCATCACATTGAATGGCTGGGGTCCCTCAAGACTGATCGTGCGGGTAGAGCCGCCCATGCGTTCGCTCTCTCCCACGGTCTGACCCAGATGGTATGCGGGATCACCCGGATACCAGACAGGTCAGATCACGCGCCCGCTCTGCTGGATCTACTGCTGACGAGTCGCCCAGCCCAGTACAGTGTTTCGGTAGGAGCCCCACTGGGTAGTTCCGACCACTGTGTTGTTCACGCTGGCATGAAGGTGTCACCTCCTGCACGTCCTGTACAAACGTCACGACGACTATGGCACTACTCGTCAGCGGATTGGGACGGTCTACGTGATTATTATGCGTCCGTCCCCTGGAGCCAGCGCTGCTTTGTAGGAAAGGCTCCTTCGGATAGTGCTTCTGCTATTGCTGGCGAGATCAATTTAGGGATGGATTATTACATCCCTTTCACTGATGTCGCCAGTATCCGCAGAGCCCGTCCCTGGTTCGGGCGAGATTGTGCCAAAGCTGTTCGACAAAAACAGTCGGCATATCGCGCCTGGATCAGGGCACGGGCTGTGCGCGACACAAACGTGGGCCACCTCAAAGCAGCGTACAACCGGGCCACAAAGTCGAGTAAGAGGGCCTTTAAGAGAGCGGATGCCCAGCGCGTCGCGCGGCTTGGTCAGGAGCTCACTTCCCATCCCACGGGCAGCCGTGGATTCTGGCAACTGGCCAAAGCCGTGCAATCTAACTTTTGTCAGCCCTCGCTGCCACCGCTGCGTTACCCAGATGGAACACTGGCTCACAAAGCCCAAGAGAAAGCGGATATGCTCGCAGACCTCTTTGCGGCTAATTCCCGGGTCGACGACCGTGGCCTGCAGCCCCCCGCCATCGCCAACTGTGGCCACACAATGCCTGATATTGTTATCAGGCAATGTGATGTACGGGCAGTGCTGCGGTCACTCGACACGCGGAAAGCCAGTGGCCCTGACGGCATTCCGGCGGTGGTGCTACGAAAATGTGCAGCTGAGTTGTCTCCAGTATTAACGCGTCTGTACCGCCTGTCATACTCTTCAGGGCTCGTGCCGGAGGTCTGGAAGGAGGCGAACGTACAACCGATCCCCAAGAAAGGGGATCGGTCCGATCCAGGCAACTATCGACCCATAGCTGTCACCTCAGTCATTTGCAAGGTGCTTGAGCTCCTTATAAATAAGCAGCTCATGCAATTCCTAGAGGATCACTCGCTAATCAATGATCGACAATACGGCTTCAGGCCAAAGCGATCAACGGGTGATCTTCTGGCATTCGTAACGCATGTCTGGGGTGGGGCTATGGAAAGGCACGGCGAGTCCTTGGCTATTAGCCTGGACATCGCCAAAGCCTTCAATAGGGTCTGGCATGCTTCGCTCCTTTCCAAGCTTCCGGCATATGGTCTACCTCGTCAACTGTACAGCTGGATTGCCAGCTTTTTAAACGAGCGCCGAGTGCCGGTCCTCTGCGATGGCCAGGCTTCTCGCTTCTTGCAAGTGAATGCCGGGGTACCGCAGGGGTCCGTACTATCACCAACTCTCTTTCTTCTGCATATCAATGATATGCTATCCCTCGGGAACATTCATTGCTATGCAGATGACAGCACACTGCACGGGAGTTACTCGGTTCGTCCGACGGCGGGGCGATCTGAGATTGAGGAGAAGAGACGACGACTCGTGGCTGATGTCGACCGTAACCTCGACAGTATCTCTCAATGGGGTACCGAGAACCTGGTCGAGTTCAATGCCCGCAAAACACAGGCGTGTGCATTTACTGCGAAGAAATCCCCTTTCCTTCCCCTACCCTCTCTTCAGAATGCATTATTACCAATGAAGGACAACCTTGATATCCTTGGCATAGACGTTCGTCGAGAGCTCAATAATAAAAACTACATCGAAAGATGTATAGGGCTAGCTTCGCGGAAACTAGGAATACTGAATAAGGTAAAGAGATTCTTTACACCGGACCAGAGGTGTCTGCTGTACAAGACGCAGATTAGACCCTGCATCGAATACTGCTCTCACCTCTGGGACGGCTCCGCGAAGTATCTGCTGGACGCTCTCGACGCTATGCAGCGACGGGCTATCCGTATTATAGATTGTCCGGAGGTAACGGGAAGCCTTGAGCCGCTAGTTCAGCGCCGAACAATAGCTTCCTTGGCCGCATTCTACCGTATTTACCACGGCGAGTGTTCTGAAGAGCTCTTCAATCTGATCCCACCCTCTTCCTTCCGATCCCGAACGACTCGTGCCGGGCAGAGATGCCACCCCCACACAGTAAATAGCATGTTCGCGAGAACCGAACGTTTTAAACGTTCGTTTCTCTGCCGAACGATAGTGGCCTGGAACGCCCTGCCTGTGCACGTGTTTCCTCCCACATATAATCCTGGGTTCTTTAAGCGGAGCGTGAAGAGGCACATCAGTAGGTCGTCAAGTTGAGGGCCACTCTCAATAGTAATGTGTGCTGTGAGAGTGGCCCACAATCGCTAGACGTCGTCACGACTTACCACCAGGCAGGCGGCGTCAATTTGGCGAACCAAATATAAAAAAAAAAAAAAAAAAGGCAATCAGCCATGGCATGGCATGCGTTAGGTGGGTATGCGGCTTTTAATACACGTTAGCATGTGAACGGCCGTACAGTGAGTGTAATTGTCACGCGCGTTTTGTTAACGCGTGTTGAACACTTGTCGTGTGATCAAGGCCTTATCCTGAGTTAATTTCAGGGCGGTCCGTAACAAGGTTCGTTGTCGGTAGTCGATAAATACTGTATAAAAACTTAAAAATATTAATTGTAAAAACCAATTTTAAGTGGCCACCAATATAAAGTATTGTGCTACCCATTTATACATTACCTACGAATAGTACATATATTTTGTTAATGTTGAAAGTGTTGACCTACTCTTAACGATAAAAGATAAATGTATTGACCGTTGAACGAAACAGAAACATGATTGTTTACTTAATGGTTATGCAAACACTATTTAATAGTAATGACTTCAGGAATTACTTAATAGGTAACTCATGGACCTATGCTGTGGTTACGGTTAGATTACGTTTTTATTAGTAGCGCCATATTTAAAAAGCAGACGCGAAAAAAGAAATTGTGGAATATCTGTACAAGTGAGTCATTTCATAATGTATTTTTAAAAGATTATCTAATGATACTCCACGCTATGATATAGACGCGAAAAAAAAAAATGGGAATATCTGTACAAGTGAGTCATTTCATAATGTATTTTTAAAAGACTATCTAATGATACTCCACGCTATGAGATAGACGCGAAAAAAAAAAATTGTGGAATATCTGTACAAGTGAGTCATTTCATAATGTATTTTTAAAAGACTATCTAATGATACTCCACGCTATGAGATAGACGCGAAAAAAAAAATTGTGGAATATCTGTACAAGTGAGTCATTTCATAATGTATTTTTAAAAGACTATCTAATGATACTTCACGCAATGAGATAGACGCGAAAAAAAAATTGTGGAATATCTGTACAAGTGAGTCATTTCATAATGTATTTTTAAAAGACTATCTAATGATACCCCACGCTATGAGATAGACGCGAAAAAAAAAATTGTGGAATATCTGTACAAGTGAGTCATTTCATAATGTATTTTTAAAAGACTATCTAATGATACTCCACGCTATGCGATAGACGCGAAAAAAAAATTTGTGGAATATCTGTACAAGTGAGTCATTTCATAATGTATTTTTAAAAGACTATCTAATGATACTCCACGCTATGAGATAGACGCGAAAAAAAAAATTGTGGAATATCTGTACAAGTGAGTCATTTCATAATGTATTTTTAAAAGACAATCTAATGATACTCCACGCTATGAGATAGATGCGAAAAAAAAAATTGTGGAATATCTATACAAGTGAGTCATTTCATAATGTATTTTTAAAAGACTATCTAATGGTACTCCACGCTATGAGATAGACGCGAAAAAAAAAATTGTGGAGTATCTGTACAAGTGAGTCATTTCATAATGTATTTTTAAAAGACTATCTAATGATACTCCACGTTATGAGATAGACGCGAAAAAAAAAATTGTGGAATATCGTACAAGTGAGTCATTTCATAATGTATTTTTAAAAGACTATCTAATGATACTCCACGCTATGAGATAGACGCGAAAAAAAAAATTGTGGAATATCTGTACAAGTGAGTCATTTCATAATGTATTTTTAAAAGACTCTAATGATACTCCACGCTATGAGATAGACGCGAAAAAAAAAATTGTGGAATATCTGTACAAGTGAGTCATTTCATAATGTATTTTTAAAAGACTATCTAATGATACTCCACGCTATGAGATAGGCGCGAAAAAAAAAATTGTGAAATATCTGTACAAGTGAGTCATATCATAATGTATTTTTAAAATACTATCTAATGATACTCCACGCTATGAGATAGATGCGAAAAAAAATAATTGTGGAATACATGTACAAGTGACTCATTTCATAATGTATTTTTAAAAGACTATCTAATGATACTCCACAAAAAATTGTGGAATATCTGTACAAGTGAGTCATTTCATAATGTATTTTTAAAAGACTTTCTAATGATACTCCACGCTATGAGATAGACGCGAAAAAAAAAATTGTGGAATATCTGTACCAGTGAGTCATTTCATAATGTATTTTTAAAAGACTATCTAATGATACTCCACGCTATGAGATAGACGCGAAAAAAAAAATTGTGGAATATCTGTACAAGTGAGTCATTTCATAATGCATTTTTAAAATACTATCTAATGGTACTCCACGCTATGAGATAGACGCGAAAAAAAAAATTATGGAATATCTGTACAAGTGAGTCATTTCATAATGTATTTTTAAAAGACTATCTAATGATACTCCACGTTATGAGATATACGCGAAAAAAAAAATTGTGGAATATCGTACAAGTGAGTCATTTCATAATGTATTTTTAAAAGACTATCTAATGATACTCCACGCTATGAGATAGACGCGAAAAAAAAATTGTGGAATATCTGTACAAGTGAGTCATTTCATAATGTATTTTTAAAAGACTATCTAATGATACTCCACGCTATGAGATAGACGCGAAAAAAAAAATTGTGAAATATCTGTACTAGTGGTAATTTCATAATGTATTTTTAAAAGACTATCTAATGATACTCCACGCTATGAGATAATTGTGGAATATCTGTACAAGTGAGTCATTTCATAATGTATTTTTAAAAGACTATCTAATGATACTCCACGCTATGAGATAGACGCGAAAAAAAAAATTGTGGAATATCTGTACAAGTGAGTCATTTCATAATGTATTTTTAAAAGACTATCTAATGATACTCCACGCTATGAGATAGACGCGAAAAAAAAAATTGTGGAATATCTGTACAAGTGAGTCATTTCATAATGTATTTTTAAAAGACTATCTAATGATACTCCACGCTATGAGATAGACGCGAAAAAAAAAATTGTGGAATATCTGTACAAGTGAGTCATTTCATAATGTATTTTTAAAAGACTATCTAATGATACTCCACGCTATGAGATAGACGCGAAATAAAAAATTGTGGAGTATCTGTACAAGTGAGTCATTTCATAATGTATTTTTAAAAGACTATCTAATGATACTCCACGCTATGAGATAGACGCGAAATAAAAAATTGTGGAATATCTGTACAAGTGAGTCATTTCATAATGTATTTTTAAAAGACTATCTAATGATACTCCACGCTATGAGATAGACGCGAAAAAAAAAATTGTGGAATATCCGTACAAGTGAGTCATTTCATAATGTATTTTTAAAAGACTATCTAATGATACTCCACGCTATGAGATAGACGCGAAATAAAAAATTGTGGAATATCTGTACAAGTGAGTCATTTCATAATGTATTTTTAAAAGACTATCTAATGATACTCCACGCTATGAGATAGACGCGAAATAAAAAATTGTGGAATATCTGTACATGTGAGTCATTTCATAATGTATTTTTAAAAGACTATCTAATAATACTCCACGCTATGAGATAGTCAGATAGATTATATGTGCAGCTACCCCGAAAAAAAAAATTTCATGATTATATGTTGGCACTTTTTCAGCGTAACAAAATTCCATATCCATGCAATCTTTAATATTTTTAGCATCAACCCTATGGACGGTAAGCCGACGACAGACCGACAGACGGACATGACGAAACTATAAGGGTTTCGAGACTCGAACTACGGAACCCTAAAAAAAGATGGACATTATGCTTAAGATGTATTTAGTTTTAACTGATCTGATCATATATAAATGTTTACAAAGTTGAACTACTTACTTACGAGTATTATTACCATCATAACATAACATAAAAACAAAGACGCTTCCGTTCCTTATGTCTACTTAGATCTTTAGAAATACACAACGGATTATGATGCGGTTTTCACCAATGGATAGAGTGGACATGGCACTTGGGACAGTGTCGAACTATCGGAAACTCAAACCAACCAACGTTACATGGTAAAAATCACGATAATTTCAATAGTTTCTAGATCGCGCTATCCTTAATAGCGCGATCTAGAAACTGAATGAGAAATTATGAATATGATATGAAGCAAAAATTCTTTAAGTATTGGTCATCGTAGCTCAGTGGTCAGAGCATTCCCCTGTTAGGGAAAGGCCGTGGGTTCGAGTCCTGCCGATGACATCAGTTTTTGTGATCTATTTATAATTTCTTTCTTAATATTTTAAGAATAGTTTAAGCAAACTCATTGCTTTGAATGCAAAAATATATTAATTTCAATAGTAATATAAACGACCATGATAGCTAAAATATCTATAATGGATAGAGTAGTTCTCGAGGAATATTTGTGTATATATTTTTTCAAGCGGGCGACGCCGGGGGTGTTTCATAGAACGAAATAAAACAAATTGTAAATCGATTAACTTAGTCACGAAATCCTTCACCTTTGTTTGAAATGTACCAAACCTACAAGTGACCTAATTGCCTACTCCAAATTACAAATTGGTTGATACATTACTACCGGCATTGGCGGCATTTGTACAATGACATTGCCCTGCTATACGACTAAAAATAAATCACTATGTCTGGTCTGAATGTAAAGAGAATAGACGTCACATTTCGCAAAACATTTGTTGGATTCCGGTCACTCCCTACCTAATCCTCACACTTATGACGTTCTGCACACCTGCAACAAAGGACTGAGGCTTTCGGTTTTGGAACAATTAGAAATCTACAAACATAGACGCTTGAACCCTAATATTTTAAATGATCAACTTAATTTCGCCTCTTCCCCTTTGCTGCGGGTAGGTATACGTCATTCAAACAACGGTGGTGGGTAGACATAAAATAATTTGGTATTATGGTTGTGGGTAGAAATAAAAAACCTAGGATATAAATAGGTGCGGTTTACGAGTTGTGGCTCATTCGGTCGCCGTGCGCCGAGCCATCGACATCTCCTGATGATGCCCCTGGTTGGGGGCGAAACACGTGTCGAGGTTTTTATTATTTTTTGCACGATAACACAACTCTCATATTTATTCTATTTTCAAAATTATTTCTCTATTCTTTCGGCCTAAGTGGGTTTGGAGGGCGGATTTGTGCATGAATAAATACGAGAGTTGGGTAATTTGCATGTGGCGGAATATTGCAAAGTAGTTAGATTTATTTAATTTAATAGACGTCACGTTTCTACTTTCTTACAAAGTATATCTAAGAATGTAATGTAATTATAATAGATATAAATTATATTATGCTCATTCCAACCCGTGGGAAATATATGCCCTTGAGCTAAAACGTAGTGTTTATGCCACTTATGTAGTTAGGCTAGCAAAGAACAAAAGATACCTTACTAATTAATCTATACCTACTACTCGTAATCGTACTGAACTCAATGATAATGATAGACGAACTCTTTTGCATCAATTAACAATTAGAAGAAATATTTTGCTTACAACTTCTTCAAATTTAAACAGGATATTGGTTATTGGTTCATAATTAAAAAAGGGCATAAGCAACGTGACATGCGATAGTAGAACAGCTTAATATTTTAAATTATAAGTTCAAAAAAATATTATAAATAAAATTTCATACTAGACGAACTATTTTGCATTGGGGCTCGTACTCCGTAATATAAAGATGAAGCGCTGAGTGTGTTGCTAAGCTCAAATCTCGAGAGCAGCTGAACCGATTTCGTTAATTTTGTTGTGATCGTTACTATCAGGAGAAGGTTCTTGGAGGAAAAAAAGCGGAACATTAGAAAAATTTATGCGGTACGAAGTTCGCCGGGACCGGGACAGCTAGTACTTATTATAAAAAGGAAGGAATTTATTGTTTGTTTGAAGCGAATAGAATCCGTAACTAATGATCCGATTTTGAAAATATATGTAGCTACATTATCCCTGTAGCTTCGCAAATAATTATTTTAGAACGAATTTCATTTCCATAAAATATGTTATAGTGAGTTAACCTTAAAAGATAGATATATACTACTGCGGACGTTTTTTAGATCTTTTAAAGAGGAACAATAAATTCTTTTAGGCAAGCGGCGAACCCCCTGAAAAACTAAAATGACTGACCAATCAGTGAAAATGTGATTTCCCCTATACAAATTTGTACTTTTTGTAAACCTTGGACCAAAAGGCGTCGATTGGTAAGTAAACAAAATTTGTGCTGTTGGGCTATTAATTGTTATAAACAAATTAATTTGTTAACTGATAAAAAGTTGGTTTTTATATTGGAAAATGATTTCTAAGGGTAAAACGGGCAAAATAGAACACTTTTTACTTTGTGATTTTTTCGAATAAATGCGTTTTAAAGAAGTTGGCCGCTCCTAGAACTAGGAAGACTTTCCAGTGGCGCCCGCCACTGGAAAGTCTTCCTAGTTCTAGGAGCGGCCTTGGAACTTAAAAATAAAAAACATCTCCAAGACCCAAGTCATCCTCACCTCATTCCCTTCACCTCAGGCCCCAGAAACGAAGTGACTGGCGAAACGTGACGCTCGCTCTAAAGAGAATTTTACCACCATAAAAACAAATACACTCTTTGCCTGATCACCAGGCTGGTGCTTAACAGATGAAGATAATTCTGTGGATGAGTTGTTTAGAAACTGTTAATCATTCGTGACGTCTTTTGTCAGATGATTAACTATTGATACTATCCACACCTCGGCCTTGATTATAAATACACCGTTCAGAAAACAAAAATATTTTGGACGCGGTTTCGATAACAGAACCGACTGGAAGGATTACTTTGAAAAACAAACACATTTTTTTTACAAAAATACTAAAATTGATGTCCTCCCTGCGACTCCCATTTCTGACGAGATATTATTTCAACCAAACGTTCATTCGATGAGTTATGAAAATGTCAATGTGACCAAAAAAGTTTAGGACAAAAGTTTCTTCGATGAATTATAAAATATTCAATTGTTTTGTCGACGAAGCGTCTTAGGGTGAAACGAATTTCGACGAACCGTAGTAAGTACACCCATTTTTATTAGCGAAGCTGAGCTCAATCTTAGGCGACAAGTGTAAATCGTTTGTGCGTCTACTCCGAAACGGCTCGACCGATTTTGACCAAATTTGTCATGATGGTCGACATCATACCCGGGAATGCATATATCTGAAATCATGAAAATAGAGGAATAATCACCGAAAATGTCCTGGACATAGACGAAAAAGTTCTAACATTTAGCTAGAAATTCCAAAATTGGCGCGTGCAAGACATGCAGCTGGTAGGTTCAGAAAAACGATTTTCGAAATCGAATGCACCATCGAGGAATAATCACCGAAAAACCAGATGATTAAATGGTTGCCATGGAAACACGTGCGTCAACAATGAAAATAGTTTTTTTTTTCATTCGATTAATTAATTTAAGTGTTCGATTCTGATTCTGATATGTAATAAAAACATTTGCTCCGCTCAATGTATGCAATTAGCAGCATGCTGCGCATACCTAGTTAGTAAATTATGTACCTGTGAATAAATACAATGATATCTTTATTCATAAAATGTGACTTTTATCCAAGGATGTTATACATAATATGTAGGTACTACGTCTACGTATATTATAATATCGTTGTAAGAGCTAAATTGCAAGTAGCTGCAAAGTCGTCTTACTTACTTTATACCTACCTTTTGTATTTGTCAACACATACAGGGTTGTCCATAAACACACTGACAAGGCTTTAATAAATATTTTTGGTTCTCACTTCTCACACAAAGTCACTTAACCCAAATTAAGCTTATGCTATGGGATGCACAATTCTACACAACTTATAAACATTCTAACTTATATTAATGCATCATAATATAATACATAGATGGTTCGGACATGTAGAGAGGATGGATGACAGGAGATTGACAAAACAGATACATGAAGCGAGTGTGAATGGTCAAGCTAGTAAGGGTCGACAAAAGCGAACATACTGCGACCAAATCGCAGATGTCCTCAATAAAGGCCAGGTTAAAAGTACCAGTAACCGGCGAGCATGCATGAAGACATTAATGAAAGTTGAGGAAGCGAAAGAAGTATGCCAGGATCGTAGCAGATGAAAATCCGTGGTCTCTGCCTACCCCACTAGGAGAGAGGCGTGATGTAATATAATACATAGAAAACACCCAAACTCCGAAACAAACATTTGTGGATTACACAAATATTTGATTCGTCTCGGGACAATGCACTACCGACCACGCCACCGAAGCAGTCAATGATGTAGTTTCTACAGATAGGTACTGAACACTACGTACACAACGCAATAACTAAGTCACTTGTAACACACCACAAACATCGATACTAATGATAATTTACTAATAAATAACATAAGCTAAATGCAAACTAAATTTCACAGTAAAATGAAACACTTCCTCCATCGATGCGACCGGGCAATGATATACATATTCATTGCGAGCTCATACTTCCCCTGGCTGACGGTTGGGACTCTGTCATGCTGGATGCTTCGAGAGCTCCGATGGGCGATCTGGCTGCTGGCCGTACTTGGCATTACGTACCAGCAGATATTCCACGAGAGATACAAGATGTTGGAGCTACTTCTGTATCTTGTCATGGGGCTAGGTCCGGCGGCCATCATTGTCACTTCTAATGTATGTCCATTGCTTATTATTATTATTATGCTTATTGGACACTACTGCATGTGAATAGCATGTCGTGGCACAGCACTATGTCACATTTAGGACACGGGCAATTAGTGACGCAAAATTGCTCGGCAACACCAATGGATCAATCTTGAGCCATCAAGCTCACGGCACGGCAAGGCTTCTGTTGCCTCAATTTGTAGCAACAATTATATTGCTCCACGCTTATTCATTCGTGTTACCGAGCAATATTTAACTAAAAATTGCCTGTGTAAGCTTTAGAATAAGATGTCATAGAATTATTTCTCGTTCGCAATTATAAAAAGTATTGTCCCGTATTTTTTATCCAAATAAATGTTCAACGGTTTGAGTAACAAACATCTTTCTAGTATCTCATTCTAAATTCTGACACACTGTTATAGTTCTGTTGCTGATTTTTTAGTTGTTTCAGCCTTAAATTAGACGGCTCGCAGATGCTTTAATTGGCCGACGTTAACGTTAATTCAAACTAACTTAAAAACGTAACAATCATTGTTACGTTTTTAATCTTATCATTTTTAAATCTTACAAACCCTGTCACGATTTGTTGGTAACCATGGGATACGGTATAACCGTATAATTATGTTGCTTTACCCAGCTTTGGACGCTTCTTTTGTATTTGTATGTGGTGTGACCCTTTTATAATGGAAATTAATTATATCTTTTTATTCTGAGTGCTGTACACTATGTGTGCAGTGTATGTATCTAGTGTATGAATTGTATGACCCAGACCTTGTGACCCAGACGGTGCACACTTTCCCCCTCAGCCCATCCAATCATGAATGTGTCACCCATGCCATGTGACCAAACATTTTGACAATATGGAGACTATTAATCGTAGTTATTAATTTTTATTCCATACCAATTGCTAAAGGAATAAATTAGCGAGATAGTGGATATGTCAATCTTAAAAACAATTAAAAAACTATGTCTGGAGTTTTTGTGAGTCTCTAATAAAAAATCTAACTCTGCTTGCCTGAACAAAGAAACAAACAGGCGCAAAGAAAAAGGAAAGGTCTCAAACTAAGAATTCTTTTTTTTGTTATCTCTAATATGCGTAGCTACAGGTAGATATTATGTATGTAGGTCTGCATACATAAAACCTAATTAAGCTCTATTTAGAAACAATCAATTAATTAAGTAAATATTTAAATCGTTATAAAACAAAAGAACGTATTTCCTTATTGAAAACAAACCTAATTAAGCGCGTATTTGGAACTGGTGGTAATTTTCCAAAACAATTCATAATATTACTTATGCATCGACCTAATTAAATGATAATTCCTTGTTTAATAATTTGGATACTACGAGTATGTTGGATAATATGTGTAAATATTATTGATGTTACGTATTTTTCACTTTCAGCAACCTTTCCCAGCGATGCACGACTTAAAGCTGGGAGGCATTCTATATCTGGTCGGTGTGTTCTTCTTCAAGTCTGACGGGCGCATTCCCTTCGCCCACGCCATCTGGCACTTATTCGTAGCCCTGGCCGCCACGGTACACTACCTAGCAATACTCCGACATCTCTTCCCCGAACTCAAATCGTATTGAACCTATTGAAGACTGCCCGTTTATTCCATTGAATCTCCATTATTGTAGCTCTCTATTAGCTATTTTTGTACGATGACCACAAATTGGATAATTTCGTCGGCATTCGTTAGCGAATTGTCGGACAATCGACGCTCCGCAGCTACCTTTGTGGTTTTGTACGCCATTATACAGTATGATGTGTTAATTTTTTTGTAGTTGGATATATAAGACAAGTAGGTACCTATGTTCAATTATTCCAACCAGTACTGTACGTAAATGAATCATATATTTATATTATGTAATGTAACTACATTGTAATAGGTACCATCAGTGTTTAATATTTTATCGTAGATATTAATCGAAGTATCGCATGATATACTATTATTTGTAGATACATATTTGTATATTAGAAACTATAATTATCTACGGTTTGTATATTATGTTCAGCGGATGTTTTACAGCAATCATGAATGAAATACATCAAACGGATGTTATTGTATCTAATGTTGAATAATTTAAAATTATATTATTTGGATCAAGCTAAGCTATGAGTTTTCAAGCCTACTATCAGTTCAGTTAAAACACTTTTGTGTTAAGTGTACCTACTGTTACATAACTGTATAAATCAGTTAGGTTGTGTGTATATAATGCCCCTGAGTAGGTACAGTTACGTTACTTCCTGGTTCCTCGCGCGCTATACTGCTTCAATATTATTGTTGTATTGAGATTATGAGTTCACGCATAAACGGTTTAGTGTAGTAGTTTAGCTCTCTTTAGGTTGGTAACAAGACAATTCTTACAACCCATTACCCAATACTTGTAACAAAATAAACAAAATCTTTTTTTTTTGTGAATTTACAGGAATTTATTATTGTAAAGTACATAAACCATTGATCTCTTGAACTATGTAGGTAGGATAAAGAGTCTTTCGCCACAGAGCAACAAATTAGGTCCCTGCGGTACCGGTATCGCTATTACGACATATACTTAGTTGTTTTAAAGGCCAATGACCGTATAGTTTTACACATTAGATATCGCACAGGGAACATTGAAAGCGTGTAGTAAAAGTCCTTTTATGTTATATTTCTTTTAAAGGACGATGAGTAATTTTGTATGGAAGTTGAACTAAGTCCTCAGTAATTCAAACTGTATAAAAAATATCCTAGGAGTCCAAAGAAAGTCCAAGTCTCTTGTTTTGAACCAATAATTTAGCAGTATGGCGCGTGTTTAGTACCTCTATCTACGTCTATGTATGTTAATTTCCTCATACAAGTTACATAATGTAGATAACTTTCAGCCTGGTGTTCAAGTGTATAGCAGCATGGTTCATGCGTTCAGCCAAACTAACTACAAAACTATAGTAATTGTGTGTATATTTTGTAAGATACTGTTGAACTTATTGTAACCATTGTATAGTACCTATACTTAGTGTTAGTATTCGTAGGTGTATCTCAAAATCTCGAGACCAATTCAACCCTTTTAGAATAATATTTAATAAAAAATATCTTAGGGAAGGTTTTTAGAAACATTTATACCTTATATTGACTTATATCCAGTGTTTTCGGCGAAATCTGTTATACACCTTAATGTGAATTTTCTTACTTAAGATAAGGTCGTTCTTATAGAGTAGCTAATTAATTAAATGTAATTTGTGAAATGTATATCTAGAATTTGAAAGTGTCATCAAAGTAAGTCTTATTTATTTAAATTATTTATTTTTATGTCCCAATCTAGATTTTTAAGGATTGCTCAATCAATCGTGTAACTGCGTAATTTTTAGTATTGTACTTCCAAAGTTTGAATACAATTTGTTAACAAGATACTCCATTGATAGGTACTCATAGTTGTATAGTGCATAGTTACAAACTGCTCCGATCAGTGTGGCGTGTCACGGTGACACCTATCCCCGATAGTGGCTGAGTGGCTCGACTTTCTGCTTGTTGGGCTCATGCATTGTTCTTTATGCTCGGGTTACATAAAGCTAAACAATTGACACTGTTTGATATCGGGGACGTTTTGACATCATGTCCGTGTTACACTTACATAAACACACAATACATACGTAGGTCACACTATAAGTTTTGCGTAACTTAAAAAAACAACATGTTAAAACCAAAATATTATGTTTATTGCTTTTCAAAATAAGTACTCTCCTTTACATTTTAAACATTTTTTCATGCGATCGAACCATTTTTTAAAACAGGAGGACCACATATCTGAAGGCATGTTTTCTACGTGCTGATTGAACGCTATCACTGCCACTTTGGAGTTGGTAAAAGTGAAACCTCTCATCAAATCTTTGATTTTGGGGAAAATACAGAAATCACAGGATGCTAGGTTGGGGCTATGCACAGGATGAGTGACGAGTTGTACTTTTTCGGAAACTAAAAATGACTTTGTTTTGTTGGCCGTCTGTGAAGAAGCGTTGTCATGATGTATGAGAACGCGGCTTTTGGGTCGTCTTTCGCGAACTTTTTCGAACACCCTGGGTAAACAAAAGGTAGAATACCACTCGGCATTAACACTCTTTTGATCTTCAAGTGGAATTTTACAGATGGGACCCGTAGCTGAGAAAAAAAAGGCGATCATTTTTTTACCAACGTTTCTCGCCTGCCTCACTTTTGTTGGCTTGTTCTCATTTTCAAACACCCATTCACAAGATTGCAGTTTTTTTTCGGGTTCAAAACAATAAGTTTCGTCTCCTGTGACAATGTCATAAACAGCATTAGAATGTCCGTGGTCGTACTTCAGTAGCATCTTTGAGCACCATTCCACGCGAGTCCGCTTCTGCTCCGCTGTCAGTTCATGAGGGATCCAACGACAACAAAGTTTCCGAACTTTCAATTCTTCGTGTAAAATTTTCTGGATTTGACTCATACCAATCTCCAATAGTCCTCGAATTTTCTCATAGGTAATCCGCGGGTTTTCTTCAATTAACCGCTTAACAGTAACCACATTATTTTCATTGACGGCAGTTGAAGGCCGCCCTTCACGAAATTCGTCATGTAAAGAAACTCGACCTCTCTCAAATTCAGCAAACCATCGCCTCACGGTGCTCAAACAAGGTGCTTCTCTCCCAAAAGCATTTTGAAGACGAGCGGCAGTCTTGCGGAGAGAGAGGACTTTTAAAATCATAAAAAATCCGATTAGCTAGAAGTGCGAAACTTTTAGTGTGCCCATGTATTATATTAGCTATGTATTATTTTATAGACTTTGGATCTTTCACCTATTTACAACATAATTTCACTGGCGTCTAGTTGCCGGTCGAATCAGTGAGTTCATTAGTTTAAAACACAAGCTATTAATAGTAGCAATTGTTTTTAAATATTTAAAAATAATGTATACTACTGTTTTGGAAACATTATATTTGAAGTTTTGGAGACATAATTATTTATTTTCAACGTTGAGCTATAGTATACATGCTTATTGGTGGCATGCAAGGTCGTATTATAATTTTATATTTCAATTAGTGGCCTGTTAAAAACCGACTTGTTACAAAATAACAAAGCATGCCACTAATAACTATGTGTTTAAAATCTGTAGTTCTCAATTCCAATAATGTCTAGTCATTGTATTTGGTACAGGTAAACTAATTTAACACCATTATTATTTATGTAAGTAGGTACCTGTAAACACAAAATGAGGTGAATATCACGCAACTATGCCTACATATTTTTCACTGATCTCTATTTTTACCTGCCAAGGAAGGGTTGTTACTTTTTTTTATTCGTATCTCAGACTAAAGTACTAACAAATTTCTAACACGCTACACAGGTACCGGTAGGTACTGGAATATATTTTTATATATATTTTTAAAACCGTTTAGGTTACCGTACTCTAGTAGTTAGACCGTCAAGGTCAAAATATTCCAAAGTAAGTCTAAACTGTCACAAAGATGTTTGTACCATGTTAAGATTAATATAATTTAAGTACGTAATAAGAAGATACATAACAAATAAATCCCTTCCAATTTTTTGTTATACGAAACACCTATGCAAACCTCACAATAGGGTAGATGCCTACAACTAAAATAAATAATTATATATGTTAAGGCTAATACCCGAAGTGCGGCTGCACCTAGTTTTAGCCAGTTAGAACTAGGTGCTATACTAAACTAACCTAACCGGCTAAAACTAGGTGCAGCCGCACTTCGGGTATTAGCCGTAACATATATATAACATTATATTCACCTCTTTTGTCTATAGATTAAAGATCTGCTTGGAGCAGTGAAAAATTAGAATCGATATATGGGGGTTAGTTGACAAGGTTCAGAATAAGTAACCATGTAATTTGTTTACTGTACATATGTATTGAACAGGGGTACATAGGTATTGAAATTATATATTTTTGTTTTTCACCTTAAAAAGTAACTTATTTATTTACAATAGAAATTACAATATACATAATTGTGTATTGATATTAAACATCGTCTTGTCGTATCCTCTCACCGACCACTCTCGTAGGCGGGCTACTGGCACACCCGCCGGAGGGGCAATGTAGGGCCAATTATCCCGGCTTGCCTACACACATAACAATAAAGTGGTAATTAAGGGTCATCGCCTCTTTTAGACTCTAGATTTGAAGCCTACCGTTGCATGAATTGATTTTAGTTGCTGTCAAGAGAACCGGTTAGTCAAGGTTATCACAGGGTAATAAAAATTGTTAAACTGCACAAAATTTAAAAAAATATAAACTCATGTAAAGTTTTTTTTGATATTTCAATCTTGTTGCTGATTTATGATTATGATTGATGATTATCGCGTAATATATTTTTTAAAGGTAATTACGGACAGGTGTTTTTATCGATTAGTGAAAATAATGCACCTAAACAGAATTTTACGATAGAAATAAATTCTTGTACGTAGGTGTTTAAATACCGATAGAGAGAGTACCTACACGTAAATTACGTGTACAGTGCAGGTTTCTCTACGGCACAGGTGGGGAGCATCACCGTCGGTGGACCGGTGTGGCTCATTTTGAAAAATATTGATTATTATTGGTTTTATCAAAATATAAGCTATAGACTAGTAACGCCATCTGACGGGCAATCTTGGAATATGTCAATCATCATTTGTTTTTCTGTTTTAACGAACGTCAGTCTATTATTGTAAAAAGCAAAAAAGCAGTTTCATTGAATAGGTTATGGGCCCAGCATGCTTCCACTGCACTACTGCCAAAACCTTGCCACACACTCCCGTACGTATATGTCTGTGCACATAGATAGACCTCTCCGGTAAACCGTAGCGTCACACAATATCTTATAATTACATATAGAATATACTTACTATAATATATTATAGATTGTATACGTCGAGATCATGTTATTAAAGCTATTACTCAATACGGTCATTGTTTTGGTTCCCATGTTAAACATGTACCTACCTACCTATTGTGGAAATAATATTCTGTATCTAACAATATTAGGAACGTATAAACGTGAATGTGAATACTTATCGATATAATACGTGGGAAAATAATTTACTGCATTCGCTTCCTATACTTACCTACGTACATGTAAAAATTATTTATATATTATCTTAAACTGCATCTTACATATCTCAAGTCTTCCAAACAGAACCTACTGGTGGAACCCACCTACATTTTGGACCCAATTTGGTACAAAGTGTACCATCATCTTATTACATGACAATTTTCTTGCGATATTCTTAGTCTGCCTTTGCCGTGCGTTTTCTGGATACTTCGAGCCGGATAGTTTATTATTGTTGCGTTAGCGTTAGGAATTGTGAAAATAATAAATGAAACCTCTCAATGTGAAGGTATAGTATTGGTTCCTAGTTTATGCAGTGTTTAGATTTAGATGTAGACTTAGCTATCATATTTAATTGCGTCTAGGTGTATCTGGAGGTACGGCAGTACCGCAGTGCCCCCGCGAAATCGAGAAAAAAAACTCACGGCCGTACCATACTTTTCTCGAAGTTTAGGCCATTTTCGACCCTCTGCCTCTATAACTATGATGTGGATAAAACTAAAAGCCTGAATTTTCAGGTACGAAGCAGGGATTGTATAAACACGGTATAGTTAAAATTTCATTCAATTTGAACCAGTAGTTTAAGAATTATAATTATAACTATCATCATTAAGTTATTAACTATGCCACTATGAATTGTTAATGATTTTAAAATTGTTACTGTTTTAGACCAAAAGCCGATTTGCAAGTTTATGATTATTTTATAAAACTTCAACTAGATTTAAAATCATCATAAATGCCTCTCACGCCATCTTACATGAATCGAGCCTGCATAGTCACTTCCAAAATTATTTCATAGAATTAAATATACCGCGGGTGCTTTTGTACCCAATAGTCGAACTTACGTGCCCACTTAGGTACCTATCTATTTTGATGCACAACAAGTCTACTTTGACCCTATAAAGTTACCTTTATATGTCTGTATAGGTGTTAATACTTAGGTAACTGTGTCTGTATGATATTTTGAATGTGATGTTGTGTCGTAGCGATTATTAGCGATAAGTAGTAAAGTTATACCTAATACAAAACCGCTAACTATTCTGTACCTAAGCTATATGACCATCAAATTATTTAATGTTACCAATGTTACCTTTGATATTGAATCCTGGTATAGTTTTGTAGATGTTTTTGGTAGGTAATTTATTAAATAAAAGATTTACAAACAGTTCTCTAAGCTTTTATTTCAACTAAATATTTTATATTATATAGCTAGAAGTAATTGCGATTGTGTAAAAAATCGATTTTGAGTTTCCCATAACCCCTGAGTCAAAAACAGTGAGGAAATTATTTACCCTAACCATGCAAGTGTGGATGATGCATTTTTTTAAAGGAATTCTTACAACCCCTGTTTTAACTATTGGCATTCCTGTTATGTCGTATACGGCAATGCTTGTGTTGAGTAGGTTCTGTAGCAATCAGTAATACAGTGTCTGGGGATCAAACTGGATTAAATGGATGTGTGTGTCATTCTCCGGGTATCAAACTGGCAGCAAAATGGATGTGTGTGTTCCTCAGTGGCTGAATTATACTTGAATGTAGGAATGACATTAAAAGAAATCCTGGTTCTTTTTATACACATATATAATACAAACAACAGAACATGACATAGTATAATCTATACATCAGTCTTGTTTGGGCCGCGTTTTGATGCGGACGCGTGTGCTGACTAATACCTACTCGTAATAGTGTAGCGCGGCGTCAGCCGTTGCACGTATCGCGATGAGTTCGCAACTCGTCCCAAATGAGTTACTGGCGTTCCTGCAACAGAAGCTGGATGTGATGGACGAGCTGTCGGCTATCCAGATCTGTTCGTCGAGTTTCAGCCAGGAAGAGATAGCTGCCTCTAAGCGGCTACTGTACAGCGTGCTCAATAAGAGCGACCAGATGGTGTCCCGCAGGCGTGACGGGACAACGAAAAGCATACAAGACATCATCACGCTGCTTAAGGCAACCGATCCCGACGACGTGCCTACGTTTGTGGCCCAGGACTTATCGAAGCTTCCTCCGGTCACATTCGACCACGTCGACGTTACCTGCCTTTTAAAGGACATAGTGTCCTTAAAGGCGAGCTTGGCGGACGTCCAGAAGAGGTTGGCAACGACCGAGGATATCGTTGTGAGTTTGCGTAAAGAACTTATTACTTTGCGCGAGTCTACAGCGGTATCTAGGTCACCACCTAACGCCAACATAAACATGCGTCGTGAAGCTGACCTCAATGCGAGTTTCGCGTCAGCAGTTTTGTCGCCGTCATCGAGTGCTGAGCGCGCAATGCCCCGCACTGCACCCGCCCCCGCGGCCCCTACCTGTAAGGCCGCGCGAACCCCGCGCCCCGCTCCGCTGCCCGTACCTACAGCCCCCATGAAACGACAAAGTTTCGTCACCATCAGCGCAACGACCGCTCCACCGAAGTCACTACCACAGAAGGTACCGGATGTGGCTACTGATGGTTTCGTGACAGTGCAAAGGAAGCGCCGATCACGAACCAAAGTGAACCGTTGCGGCACCGATGCAGCGCAGTCCAGCCCAGCGCTGCAGGCCGCAATACCGAGTACACCCGTGTATGTCTCCCGCCTACACTACACCACTAAGGCGGATGACATCGGACAGTACGTGCGCAAGAAGGCCAACTTCACGCCGAGAGTGCAGCTGTTGGAGGCGAGCCGTAACGTCAGTTTCCTGTCGTTCGTGGTGCGAGTGCCCAACACTAGACTGAGCCTCGTCATGGAGGAAACCTTCTGGCCACAGGGCGTGGTGTTCCGTCGCTTCCGCGGATCGCTACCACTGGTACGCAAAAAGACCGAAGTGCGATAGTGAAGTGTGTACTAACAATAGTCTTAAGATTCTATTACTAATATACATTTTGTAATATCTATATGTATTCTTAGTTTTAAGGTATTTATCTATGGGCCGTAGAATAAGTTTATACCAACTGTAACTTTTCTATTTGTTGCCTGAAATAAATAAATAAATAAAAATAAATAATGTTGTTTAAAACTGTGATTAGAAAGTACTAAGTAGTAAGGTTACATAAATATTGCAGTCACACTTGTATATTTAAAAACTAAATGTTACATCTTTGACACAGTTCTGATTCCTAAAATATCAAAGCACTTCTCCATGATAGTGGCAGTGACTTCACACAACATCAATCTGGAGTAATTTATAGTAACAACATTACCATCTTTGTCCTTTTCAACACAGTAACATTTATCATAGAACTCTGTAAACACTGAGGATATCTCATACAGATATTCACACAAGCTGTGCAAAAACAAATCGTTGGATACCTTGAGTATCACTTCAGGGAACCTGAGCAGAACTTTACTCAGTTTCCATTCAGCATCATGAGTAAATTTAAAACCAGTTTTCTTAAACTCTGCTGTCAATTGTTCCTGTGAGACTTGTGCCGTTCTAGCTATGGACCTGATCCTTGTCAGGGCATATAGGAGGTACACAGCTGTGTTGCCCTTATCATCCAACATCTTATCAAATGAGAACACATAATCATTTAATCTATTATGTGATAGATCTGCATATTTTATACATCCATATGCAACAGCTTCTTGGGCTTGTTTCAACTCTTCCAGGGACAAAACTTTTTCTCTCCCTTTTTCATTTAGTTTACTTAACGATCGGGTTAAACCCTCTTCTAATAAATCAATCAATTTAATTGTATCACCTGACCTTGTCTTAAATTTCTTCTTATCCTCACCTAACACTACACCAAAACCTACAAATTCAATTTTTTGATCACCTTTCAGAATTCCAGCTCTACGAGCACATCCATCAATGAGTACAAAGTGACCGGCCTGACCATTGTCAACAACATAAATAAACCTGTCACCCTTTTCTTCTTCCACCCTGTTCTTGATAGTTGCCATGTCTGATGTATCATAGGTAAACCCTCCATCTGACTTCACAATGGTTAGAGGTATCAGACCATCTTTATTACCTTCTGGACTTACCCACATGATCAATCTACCATTATCATCTTCCAAAAGTCCACCATCTTTAAGCTGTTTGATTACAATTGGCATCCTATCATGATAGAATGACTCACCCCTATCAACAATTTTGATGTCTAGACGTTCATATATTTTTTCAAACTCTTGCCTAGACACTTCACATATCAACTTCCAAGCAGCTATGTAATCAGGTTGATATGTTTGTAATTGGACTACACACTGGTAGGCTCGTTTCTTGAAATCTTCATCTGAATCAAATCTAGTCTTTGATTCTTTGTAAAAAGCTTGTAAGTCTGCAATAGGGGGTGACACAGTCTTGAAATCAGGAAATTTATCTTGTAAGTGAGCAATTAGCATTCCAAATTGTGTACCCCAGTCTCCCAAGTGATTCAATCGAAGAACATCGTGATTCAAGAATTCAAGTAGACGGCAAATACTGTCTCCTATAATTGTTGATCTCAAATGACCAACATGCATCTCTTTAGCAATATTAGGAGATGAGAAATCTACAATAACTCTTTGCCTCTTCACTGGAGGTGGTTTAATCCCTGATTGTAGTATGCTATTAAGAATATGTTCAACCAAAGCTTTATTAAGATAGATATTCAGAAATCCAGCTCCTGCAACTTCAATTCTATCTATGAAAGGAGAAGATGGAGTTTTGTTTAATATGTTATTGGCTACTTCTCTAGGATTGCTTTTAATATTTTTTCCTTTGAGCAATTGTGAGATAGCCATAGAAGAATTACACTGATAGTCACCAAACTTAGGATTGTTTCCTGAGAGACTAATAACAACTGGAGGATCTTCTAAATCAGGGTATGCAGATCTAATACCAACTTCAAACACATTTTTTAGTTCATCCACGATGCAGACATTGCCTTCTACAACACTGATCTCAGTAATTAGTGTGGGCAGCTGTTTGGGTTTCCTTTTAACAGCTGGCACTTTAGAACCACAGCTTTCATTTTTGATAGCGTTTTCAAGATGATCTAGACGATTTTTAAGCTTCTCATTTTCAGATAGCAACTTATTTAATTTGGGATCACCAATAAAAGAGAGATCACCCTTTGAGATCTTAGTAATTTCTTCTTCTAAGGCATTTGCTTCTTTTTCTGCGAGCGCAGTGCGCTGTTCCAACTTCTTTCGGTCTTCTTCAGACATTATAGCATAGACTAGTCTTCTCTAAAACACTTATCACTTTTGTTACTCGTTTATAAACTTTCAAAGCAAATTCTAATAAATTAAAAGAGAGGTTATTATTTTACAAACAGCCTGCCATCTGCCACCGGGTGGGCGCCGCTGACAGTCAGGACAGACACGCGGTGACGTATTTGACATGATTTGTCTGTCATCATCAGTGACATTCTTAGTCAGTTATGTCAAAATTTACCGGAGTATTTACTGCGGTCATCTTTTAGGCTTGAACAGACAGACAAGTTGTTAGTTGACTTGTGGATATGAAACCATGACAACCAAGGTCAAACAAACAGCGGCAAAAATATGTTTCAAAAAGGGCAAGTGCGATTGAAGATTTAATTTGGAAATAATATTAACAAAAAACGATTTCAATATATTAACGTTATTGATTAATTTGAGCTACATATTGTTATATATCTAAAGTTAAACCAATTTACTAACAGTGAGTGTTATAATGAGGATACAAACCTGCAGTTACTTATTTTCTGTAGGTTTGAAACGATAATCTCATGGCTCGAAGATGGCACGTCAACAAAAAGGGCTCGAATACAATAACAAGGACAGGGATCTTCCTTACTGGCTTGAAAACGTTACCAAGTAAGTTTTCACATTCTAGTTCTATTGTGCAGAATGATTAATGAACACAGTTTTACTAAACCAATCTATTCAGACGTTAGTACGGAAATTCCACAATGCACTCTTTACTTCTGTGTCAAGGTTGGGTCATCGTCTTTGGTGTAGTATAAAGACGAAGGCCTACTTGACTTACATTAAATTATACGCTTCATTTTCTTTCAGAGAGATGAAAGAGACGCACATACAGCACGTTAGTACCGAGTCCCCGAACTTAGAAGTAGCAAAACTGAAGTTTGAAAGTACCAAATCAGAGTTACGACGGTAGGTTTATGTACGAATATGGCACACCTTTCAGTTCACTATATTTCAATTGTGCGCACTAAACTATTAGTTTTTCTTTCAGATTAAATCGTAGAACTTCGTTGGATACAAATCTGGATTTAATGAAATCACACCTTCCACCAGTAGCTCATTCGGCTGGAACTTTGCGACCGAATAAAGGTAGGTGTTCACTATGTCTTGTCATCCCCAATTACAAGCCAACGATTCGGCAGATAATAGAAAAGCCAAAAAATAGCCGGCACTCCATCCAAAATTAATTTTTAGAGTCCTTTATTCTTTTTTTCCAATCTGTACCTACCAACGTCTCCGAAAAGTATTTTCGTCTCCCCTGAATCGTATTGCAAAACAGTCCAAAGATCCTGTTTCTAACCGATATTAATTGGGTCTATCGAAGACCTTAATTAGAACTCAAGGTACACAAGCAGAAACTAAATCCGTCACATGGCATTACAGCCTCGTGACTGCGTTTCATTTACCACTCATAATGGTGGCACAAGCCTCGCTGTGCCCGCGGCTTGGAATGCCGCACAAATTAGCCGCCGACGTCGCAGCATGGCCGCACGATATTCTCTTCTAGTTTTCTCGTAGTAGCGGCGTACTGTGTGCGCGGCTTTCCGCCCCAAATGCCGCCAGTAACAGCCGGTGTTCAACCTGACGCCACCGGTGTGTGTGTAAGTATGTAGTACGTTAGTAGACGTGCATTAGTGTAGGCGTTATAAAAAAGGCACTAAATAGTGAATACTACCTAAATAATGTGTTCAGTGAGGATCTTGTTGAAAATCTAGATCGTTATAATTTTTAGGCCAAAACGGACGAAGGTATGTGAGGACAAAATTGGATTTAGGCGAATCTTCAAACGAAAGTTCAAATGACTTCTTGTCAGATTTGCTTCCACACTACGTTACCCCGAGGCACAGACGATTGAACAATGAGGTAGACAATGATTTCCGTGACGTCATCATAGGTGAGTACGTAGATAATAATGAAGGTACCTAATATTAACAAAAAATAGCGTGGATACAGAGCAGTTGCGATCAGAGTCCGTAAAAAATAAGCAATAATAGCAATAGTAAGTACCTTTCGTATCTCAACGTCTTCGACCTCGACTAATCTCGAGCTGCTTGACTAGTAGTACACGGGCCGTAGAACATTGAAAAATATTGATTAACAGCAAGCTCATTTTTCGTAAGTAGCTTTATTTTACCGAGTCTCCCACATATATCTCAAAAAGAAATCTCAAATCGGGTAGCTAACAGAGTTATCCAGTTAAAATATTCGGAACAAAATTGAAAGGTTGCATTAATTTGTATAGAGCTGCAAAGTGGTGCAGGTATTAAGTACATCATTATAAATCAAATAACAAAGTTCCCATTGGTCCGACTTGTGCTAAAAAAGTTATTCAAGGTTGAAAAGTTAAAAAGTAAAAAAAAATATTTTCGGTGTTTTGGATATCAAAAATTGGTTTTGTACAAAATTGTAGATAATAAAATAACAAATAAGTCCTTACAACTTTGTTCCTAGGAATTACCATTTCTGAGAGATTGCGGTTATTAACGTCCAACAAGCTATAGTCTACACGCAATGCTGGTCTGCTCCTATTAACTCTGTCGTGATGTTATATAGCCTATGTTACTCGCTAAAAATGTAGCTTTAAATTACCGAAAGAAATTTTAAAATCGGTGCAGTTGTTTCTGAGGTGTCACGTTGTCCCGTACAAACTATGTCCCCCCCTTTTCACCCCTTTAGGAGTAGAATTTTGGAAAATCCTTTCTTATCGGGAGTACACTGTTTACGAGAAAAATCCAAAAAATCGAAAATTTTGAACTTTTTAACTTTTCAGCCTTGAATAACTTTTTTAGCAAAAGTCGGATCGATGGGAACTTTTGATATTTGATTTATAAAGATGTAATTAATACCTGCACCACTTTGCAGCTCTATTCAAATTAATGCAACCTTACAATTTTGTTCCAAATATCTTAACTGGATAACTCTGTTAGCTACCTGATTTGAGATTTCTTTTTGAGATATATGTGGGAGACTCGGTAAAATAAAGCTACTTACGAAAAATGAGCTTCCTTTTAGTCAATATTTTTCAATGTTCTACGGCCCGTGTACTATAGAGCATCTGGAAATTTAGTTGTCAGTTACCTACGACATACCTACATATTATTATATACGTATTATTTTTATAGGTATTGTTTAATATGGTTCTTGCAGAGATTCTAATTTTTGCTTTTGACTTCTTTAGAAACCAAATGTCGAAAAGAGTTAACAACAAAAGACGGACTAACAAATTTACAACATAACAATTCCTGGACTAAAAGCCCCGCTGTGAGAAACCAAACAAGAAAACCAGCATCACTGTGTACAGTTCCTGTAAAAAATACATTCAAAGACAAAATCAAGAGCGAATTCGTAATACCCGAGTTACCTAAAGGCAGATTGCTGGAACTGAAAATATTTTCAAACTGGGGAGATAAATATTTAGTGGGTTTGAATGGAATTGAATTATTTGATACAAAAGGTGACGCCATCATTGTTAAAAAGGTACGCTTACTGTGACTAATCGACGGACTTCGAATACTAAACTCTTCCACATACTTAATATTTTTCTTAAGGGGTTGATATACCTGCGAGTGAGGACGAGTACTTATTTATGGCTTGACGATCTTTTTCGACTGTGTCTCCGCGCAAATCATCATACAGATAATCGAGTGAGTTCGCGATCTTAAAAACCGCGTACCTACTTAAAGTCCGTACGTTTATCACTCACTTTAGATTCATGAGCAGGTGTTCACGCGGCTTGTTTAGCTTGACCTTAGATTTTGGAAACCAAATCATTAGGTATATCTCAATAAAGATAAGTTAAATATTACTAACTTACATAGGTTATTATTCTGCCTCCTTTTTTTTGAAAATACCGGAAATGCAATTGCGAATTTGCCGGACGCGCCCGATTAATGAAACTTCTTTATGGTGCAATAAAGGTGTGGACAGACTTAGATACCGGGGATCAGTCTAAGCACGGCCGCGTGGAGAACATAGTGGACGGCGCAGTCCGCACGCGCGACGACCGCCACACGTGGACCGCGCCCGCGCCCCGCGGCAACCCTATCGCACTCACTGTGCTACTCGCGGGGTACGTCCAACTGGCTCTGTTGAGGATATGGGTGAGTTTACCTTTATGTCCTCAGTCCTCGCGATCTCATAGACAATTCAATTTGTATACTCGCCTGTTGCCTCAAAGGAAAAGGTAGACCACAGATATTATACGCCCAATTTTAGCCAGCTATTTTATTGGTCCTACGTATGTTAATGGCAGTCGTTACTGGTAGTTAAAGCCCCAACTAAAATCCGACTGATCTAACTGCAGAACTTCGATATCACCAATTAGTTGGATGTACTTACCATAATATTTATTTATAAGTTATGGGCATGATGATACGCATCGTGCCCGTGATTATAAATGTTCTTATTATGATTGTAATTTTGTTTTTTTTTCTCTTTTGTTTTCTTTCTCGTTGTTTACTTGTGTTCACGTGACGTTTCATTTCGATATATTTATGTAAAATGCTATCCGGCCGTCCCTGAAAACCAGGGCTGTCTGACTTGCACCATCACGCAGACAGCATTACGCTGAAGGACGGCCGTTTATTCCACATTAGTATTTGTAAGTAAACATTGGTCCAATTTTTTTTTTTCTTTTTATATTTTTCTTGCTTTATAACCTGTGTAAGTGTTTGTTTTGTGGAATAATAAAATCTTTCTTTCTTACACGGCCGTTTTTTACCGGACTATGGACCGGCGAGTTGAGGTCGCGGTACATCGGCACCATTTGTAGCACTCATTTTAAGCCATACACCACAGATGAATCCGGTGAAAAGAACGGTCCGTCGTCCGGTGAAAATACGCTCGTCTAAAAGCGCCCTTAAGATTGTTCCACTAGTTTCTTGCGTAGGTACTTCTAAACCAATCGTATCTTTATTGCAGAATTATAATAAATCTCGAATTTATACGACGCGTGGTGTCAGATTAGTTCAAATTAAACTAGACGACCAAACCATATTCCATGGTGAGATCGCTAGGTCTAGCGGTATGCTGAAAGGACCTCTGTCGTCATTCGGTGATGTAAGTTGTATGATGTTTGGAATTAAATAAAAAGAAAAATAAGCCAAGTCAGAAATATGTTGTCCTAAGGTTGCCTGGAAGAGATTGCTCTTTAGCAATAAGGCCGCCTGTTGTACATTATTTTTTTTTAAGACTTGTCATAAACCATTTGTTGTTATATTGTGTACAATAAAGAGTATTTATTTATTTATTTATTATTATGTTGTGATTGAGGACTACCTTTTTTTATTTGGAGACCACAACGCGCGTTAGGTACCAAAATTGTGAGAAAGAGCCGAAACTGTGGGTTCCGCATTTCCACTACGCTTCACTTTAACACCAAGGTCCCTCTCACCTATTTGTGAGTTGACGGAAAGTATAGTTTCCTCGGAGACCTACGTACCTTACTTACTAGTCCAGTCGAAATCATTGCGACAGTAGTACGACACTAGTGTACTCGTAAGTAAGCATAATGGTACACATCAATTAACATTTCAGACAATACTCTTCACCAAAGAAACATCTATTCTCGAGTCTATTATGCTTAACGATCAAAACTTTCAATCGTTACTGAAAGATAATGAACCCTTGGTTGATTATTCGACCATGATTGAAAAACGGCCCCCCACGGCGAACGATAGCAACCATAATATGAGTCCGACTGCGTTGTTGCAAGATCTGACCATCGAGGAAACGGAAACTAAGTATATTGCTAAGACAGTCAAGATTACTTTGATGTCGAATTGGGGACAGCGAAATATAATCGGTCTTACCGGTAAGTCAAAGAATCAATTTCGTTTATTCAGTTTAGGCACATAAAGAGCACATATGAATGTCAAAATTTTACAATTTTATGTCAAGCAATATTATAAAAATACTAAAAAGTACATAAATAACCATTTGAAAATGATTCTTTCGCTGGTTCGGTAAGTTGGTTCTCCTGAGAAGATACCAGCAAGAAACTCCGGTAGATTTCATTCCATTTTCTTTTTTAATATTGTTTTGTTTACATTTATATTGTATTGTACGTGTGTCTAATAACAGAAGATTAGGGTGACCATGCATTTTTATCATTAAGATATTCGTTTACTTACATTATAGTAGCCTTTCTTTATCAAACATTCCTTTACCACATTTTAAACTTATTAAGAGGCATGTCAACCAAATCCTGAGGAATTTTATTAAATATTTTTATACATTTGCCTACAAACGAATTACCAACTTTATGAAGTCAAATTTTTGTTTTTGCCAATTTATTTTTATCTCTTGTATTAAAATTATGATTATCGGATTTTTTTTTTTGAAGAGATCTATGTTCTTCCGTACATATAAGAACATATAAGAAAGTATAAGAAATAGGTACTGAAGCGCGGTCGCGGAGTAGAAAGAATTTCGGTCATTGACCCGTCACTACCTATCTCAGTCACACTACAGTCTATCTTTCCGTCTCGCTATTGCGCCACCTGACTGTAAGCGCAACGACAAGATAATTGTGCGCGACCGCGTTTTAGTAAGCATAGAAAAGGGTGTTTTTTCTTGATTTTAACAACAGAAAATAAAGTAATTAACAATTTAAAACTACAGGTATAGAAATACTATGCTACCACGAACCTATATCAATAGAACGTGCATACGTGTATACGGCTTTTATATCAGAAGAGCTCGTACCGGAGCCCAACAAACTCATGGACTGCAAGAGTCTGTTCAACGGCCGTAACATCACGATGGAATTTGAAGACATGTGGTGTACAAATATTGAGATTGGAGAGAAGTTCTGTCATATCGTCGTGGAACTGTTGGAGCCTACGGAGATAACTAGTAAGACAGATTTCAAATTTACGCAAACTAAAAATGGCGGAAAGTACGTACCTCTCAGGAATTCTTAGTTAAATATTATTTCTGCGAAATGGACATCTATAGATACTTATAATAAATCTGTAGAAGTGAAAATTCTGTACATTGAAAATAGCAAAAAAATAAAAGGCAGGGGGTGTTACTAGACCGACACCGATACCCAAAAATGTGATTAAAAAAATTTTTGTCTGTCTGTCTGTTTGTTCAGGCATCACGCAAAAACTACCGGTTCGATTACGATGAAACTTGGTATAATTATTCTTTAATATCCTTGGCACCACGTTGGATACTTTTTATCCCGGAAAATTATATACAGGGTGTCCCAAAACTCAACAATAATCTGGGACCAGATGAAAGGCCTTACACCAGTTCTGGGAAAAATAAAAAACACTCAGTTCAGTGATAATAGACATTTTTTCAAAAAAGTTGAAATTCGACACCCTTGGTCGCATTTTTAAGTTCTGTGATCACCAATGTCACAATTTCGCTGTATATTTTAAGTTCATAATCTTCATTAACGATGCTAGTAATATAAATATAATTAATATAATTATAATAAAAATTTTAATAGCAAGAAAAGTGGCTAGTGTTGCACTATTTTGAAATCTTGATTAAATGCGCCATCTTCTGAAATAACTTGCCAATGGTAGTGTAGTATATTTTTTTTTCAAAATGAAGTGTCAAAGTTAACTAACAATATTTTTGTGAACCATGACTCGCTAAAACTTAGCTTATTTTATTAAATTAACAATGTTTTTTGCATTAGTTTGTAGTTGCGATTAATAGCATCGTTAATGAAGATTACGAAATTAAAAAAATCACAGCGAAATTGTGACATTGGCGATGACAGGACTTAAAAATGCGACCAAGGGTGTCGAATTTCAACTTTTTTGAAAAAATGTCTATTATCGCTGAACTGAGTGATATAGATTTTTTTTTATTTTTCCCAGAACTGGTGTAACTTGGCCTTTCATCTGGTCCCAGATTATCGTTGAGTTTTGGGACACCCTGTATATGGGGCATTTCACGCCAAGCGGACAGGTAAAAAAACTTGATGTTTCAGATTTCCGTAATTTTTGAGTATGTACTGCCTATTATATTCCAAAAATATTTGATCCACATATCAAGTACATGTATGGGCAGTACATACTCAAAAATTACGGAAATCTGAAACATCAAGTTTTTTTACCTGTCCGCTTGGCGTGAAATGCTCCATATACAATAAAAAACAAACTTAATTTAGCGGTTCGATCTCTAGACCCGATTACTGTACCAACCGCAAATAAAAAGTTTACTAAGGGGCGCTGCACACGGCTAAGATATAATAATATTTTATCTTAAGATACAATATCGCTCAACAGCTATACATAATAAATCAGTAACTGGTGATCAAGAAAGCTATAACACGCAGGCGGAGCTGCGGGCAACAGCTAGTGAAAAATAATCGGCAAACATTGACACAATAACCGACTTCCAATTACCGGAATGGGACCAAATTGAAATGGGATGGCTAGGAAAGCTGTAGCTTTCAATTAAAAAAACCAGTCGTGTTGAGAATCTCCCGCCTTTTCTGAAAGTCTGTTAAAAAGAAGTTTTCTCACTTAAAGGTATTCGCATTTGGAATTACAACGCAAACATGGAGTTGTCATACATTGGTGTGAAGCATGCGCGAGTGAGTCTTGACAACGTGTCCCTCCACTACCGGCCGCTGCTGCTGCGACGCGCGCCCGGGGACAAGTGCTACGACTACGTGCAGCAGTTGCAGCTACTCGCCATTGATGACAGGTCAGTCGTCATCAGCATCCACTGAACCTTTTCCAAACCCAGTTGGGGTGCCTTTTGACCAGGAGATGTGCTATGTGTGATTGTGGACTAATGAAAAAGCTCCGGCTCGAAGGAGATATAACAATTTGACATAATTTGGAATTTAACTGTTTTAATGAGTAGGTTTTTAAGTTTTTAATATTTTATATTTATAATTAGTTGGACATAATATTATTACTAGTTGACATGCATTATTTGACATATTAGATTATTTGACATGTGTTGTTTGAAGGGATGTGACATTCTTCTTTGACAGATTTGTGATTTGATTTTTATTTTTTTATTGTATGTAATTTTGTAACATATAAATTTAATTTTGACATGAGCCATTTTAATACCAATTCAGTAATGAAATTTGACATTTTCTTGTAATAATTGAGAAACATTAATATTAATTTGGAGAAGGGTAATTTTTCCCTACTGTTTGGGTAAATTTCTTATACTGTGACATTAACTTTATTTATATGTACCCACATTAGTTTTTGTTTTATATTATAATCAAGTATGGAGGCCAGTGTTAGCTTCACGATTATTTAACACAAAGTATATGAAATGTTTTTTAAAATATGTCATGTGAATAAGTGTGGAGCACCTTTGAAGATGCCATAGAGCGAAACCGGTCAGGTACTACTAATAATTAAAAAATTGTGGAATATCTGTACAAGTGAGTCATTTTATAATGTATTACTAATGAAAAAGATTGTGCTATGACGTGCTGAAACGATGTGAAACGCATCCATGGCAACGTAGCAAAACACATCTCTGGTCGAAAGGCACCCTTAGGGTCGGTTTTCCAATGTAACTGCGAAGAGACGAAACTTCGATATTTTCCATGAAGCAACTGCCACCTGACCTCTTAATCGGTTGAGTTATTATTGAGTGTATTCGTTACAAACAGAAATCTTTCTTTATAATATTAACGTGGAAGTATAGCTATAGTAATACATGGGGTAATAGGAGCTGCTTAGCTCTAAATACTTATAAGACCGTATTAGTTGTCATTGTTGTTAAATATTTCAACAACCATTTAGGAAAGTAAAGTATTAATTGAGAAAGTGGCTTCTGGAAATGAGGAATCAGTCACAAGAACAGTTATCTTTTATAGGTTGGATGACGCAAAAGATTCGGATAGTTTTCGAATGGACTGTCTAATATATGGAACTAACTTCGACATGGGTGCTCCAACGGGATTCGTGCTACAGATGAATATATACTCAACGTGGGGAGACCCTTACTACGTGGGCTTGACCGGTGTGGAGTTGTACGATCCACAAGGGAATATGATACCTTTGACTGAGACAAGTAAGTGAGGTAGACAAGGTAGTTATTTTGATATCTTAGTGACACTTGGGACTTGGGACATATAGCACAGAACATCAATAATTAAACCTAAAGTGATAAGTAGGTACACCTAAATAGAACATTAGGTACAACGATGATATTGAAGAAAGAGTTCTGACAGCGAATCAATTGAGTGGGGCTATGCATAGTTTATGAACAGTCGGAAGGTTTCTCTGAGGGTAAGGCTGGCTGTGCATAGAGGATTGTCCCTGCTCTTAAATACGGCAGTGAATATTGGGTTTAGCAGAAGAAGCATGAAAGTAAAGTAAATGCAGTAAAAATGAGAAGTTTGAGAAGTATGGCTGGGGTAACAGTAGTGAATTAAGTGAGGACAGTGTGGTACGGGAATGTTGCCGGTGTATTAGAAGATGTAGCCACTAATGTAGAAAAAGTGATGCTAAGATGGATCGGGCTTTATAAACAGTTTTATAAAGCGGGCGTGGATGGACACTAATGGACATGCTGATAAGTGTCAACCGAGATGAACGTACTTCAATTAAATTAGAGATGTTTTGGCAAAAGGCCAGGTCAAGAGTAACCGTACCCGAAGAGCACGCATGAAAGTAGTTATGAAAGTGGAAAAAACGAAAGAAGTATGCCAGAATCGTATCGCCTACCATAATGGCAGGCAGGCGTGACTGTGTGTACCCACATTGTCGGTGTTGCAGACGTGTGCGCGCACCCGGTGAGCGTGAACGTGCTGGACGCGCTGGCGGCGGACGTGCGCACGCCCGACAAGCTCATCGACGGACACAACGCGCACGGCGCGCACTGCTGGCTCGCGCCCGTGCTGCCGCACACGCTCAACAAGTTAGTGTCTATGTGTATGTGTCTACCCGCCAAGTCACGCCACACACACACCCGCCCACTCACAACCGGTGAGCGTGAACAGACCGGGGACTGTTGTCCATCGAGTTATACATTTCTTATAAAATGTATGGAGGGCACAAATGGAACATTTCAGACCCACGGTACCCCTGGCCATACCCCTGGTGGTACCGTAGGTCTTTTAAAGTTAAACGGTACCACCAAGTAAGTGACCCTAGTGATGTGTTGACCTGCCTGTGACTTGGAGAATAATCATCCACCATATTCATAATCAGAACCTCCTATTCTGTTATGATCGCCGGGTACTTTTTCGGAATAATGAGTTCAAACATTCAATCGGTTTTTACTAAATTTAAAAGAATTTAAAATCTTGAAGGCTCTTATGTTGTTATGTATTCCTGGTACATTTGAGGTTTGTGTCTTTTATAATGGACAATCATTTTCATCTGTACCAGGGGTACCGTGGGTCTGAAGTGCACCTGTTGACACATTTAAATAAACTAAACGGATCGAGATTCAAATGAGATTTCGAGAGTGCTTGTGTAGTTCTGTAGTCCTAGTATTTTATTCAAGGTGCGTGTCATTTATAATAAAAGATGGCCTCACCATCAATGTGACTAACGAAATATAGGTACAATAAACAGCTCTGTCTACCTCATCAAAGCATAAAACAGAAGAATCTATATGACATTTTTAAGCACGATCAAAGGTGAACGGTTTCTGAACAAAACTTCTTCGAACACATTTTGAATAAACCAAACTGAGCGAGATAAGAGTTGGCGAGTGCTCTTTTGTAGTTCTGTACTCCTACTACTTTTGTTGTTTGTGGATCTATGGAACTACTGGGTATATTATTATATTTCCGCTACAAGTAGCTATTCCCACTTGTTCCATGTATGGAACTAGTGCGTTGCAAAAGTTCCATGTGGAACTGGCTTCATGGAACTACTGGGAATAAACCAAAAAACATGATTTTTAACTATGGATAGGTATGGATGGGTTCGTTTCCCGCTCAGTGTAAATATTTATATGTGTAGTGGTTGTTGGGAGGTATTATTGGGACGTTTACAGTAACGCAGTATGTGGATGAATGAATATTTATTGTTGACATGCATTCGCTTTTATAATAATGTATACAAGTACCTATAGTACTAGAATATTCCCGATGATACAAAACGGGTTTAGGTAGGCGTGGCTTAGACAATAGGAACAAGTTTAAATACCTATACTTATGTTGTACCTACGAGTTGTTTACTTGTTGAAGTGCGTGTGCGCATCTACTTATTGGTGGAATATTATGGTACGTACTCGAAAGTTCTGGGCGCGCCTTCTTGTAGTATCTAGACGTATGACGTCAGAGATAAGGTATTCGCCACATATGCATGAATATCTATCTATATTTGCATTGGTCTGGGTGTTCCTATGTATAATATGTATGCATTTACAAAAAAAAAAAGGTTCTAAGTAGATTTATCCGCATTCTAGACTAGTTAAGCTTACATTGGGTCTAGATAGAAAAAAAACCTAACTAACGCAATTTCTCTAGTCCGTAGCCTAAAGATATTTATTTATTTACAATTTGGAGCTGTACGCTCAAAATGTAGTTATCGTTGATGATTTGATCTTTGCGTCTTTTTTTTTGGCACCATCTCCAAAGTGTGAACTTGCTCCAGTACTTGAAGCAATCGCATCAACGTGACCGTGTTTTTATTAATCAGTTTGTTTATTTTTGAGTGGAAGGCTTCTAATATGTTTGCTGTTCGGTGGCGTTCCCCAAACACACTAATTATTTTTGGGGAATGAATCTTGAACCAACATCGCAACAACACCAACAACCAGGCATCAGTCGCGCTTTCGTGACTCATGCCCAACCTAAAGGGACCCAACGCTTCCTGCAGGAGACTGTACCTGGGGATCGTGTGGAGTATGGCCTTATACGGGGCTCCCGTATGGGCGGATAGATTGGCGGTCAGGGTGAACGCGACTCTGTTTAACAGACCACTGCGAACCTTGGCCGTCAAAACAATAGGGGGTACCGCACGATCTCCGGAGAGGCTGCATGTCTCTTAGCCGGGACCCCTCCATGGGACCTGGAAGCGAGAGCCCTTTCGTCATTGTTTCAATGGCACAAGGAGGCGCTGGAGAGGGACCACAGGCCTGCGTCTCGAGAAATCGAGGACCAGCGGTCCCAACTCCGTCAGGATCTCATGGAGACTTGGAGGGTGCGACTTGAGCAACCAAAGTGGGGAACTACCGTCATGGCGGCGGTGAGACCGATCATGGACGAGTGGCTGCAAAGGCGGCATGGTGACCTCACGTATCGTGCGACGCAGATCGTTACCGGGCATGGATGTTTCGGTAGCTATCTGTTTCGCATCCATCGTGAGGTCAAACCCTGGTGTCAACACTGCGAGGTTTCCGACGACGATACCGCACTCCACACGTTGGTGGAGTGCTCAGCGTGGGCGAGTCAGCGCCGGGACCTCGTAGTGGGTCTGGGCGTGGATATCCTCTCGCTGGAAACCATGCTCCAAGCCATGGTCTCCAGTGCGAGTAGGTGGAACGCAGCCGTGTCCTTCTGCGAGCAAGTCATGCTCGCAAAGGAGGCGGCCGAGAGGGAGAGGGAGCGTACCCTCCCCGCTGAGTTTCGCAGTCAGCGGCCAGGGCGCCGCAGACTCATCTACGCCCAGGACCATCGACCTCCATGATCGGGGCCTGAGGACGGCGGGATAGCCACCCGCCGTCCTTACAGAAGCAGACTAGAAGGGTTGCGTTCTGCGGGGCCTTTACCTCACAGCACGCAACCAGATTCACTCACCGACGCGGGATAAAACCCAACCCAACGACGCGGGATTTTCTTTCCGACCAAAACACCGAAGAGGCCACACTGGTGGCCAAAGTCTGCCGGGTGCCACTAGAAATGCCTTCAGTGTCACCAGAGACGCCCGCAGCAATGGACATGGGAGCGGCCGCGGTCTCGCGGGATTAAAAAAAAAAACGAAGCACTCGAAATCTCATTCGAATCTAGATCCGTTTAGTTTATTTAAATGTGTCAACAGGTGCACCGAGTACTGATGAAAATGATTGTCCATTATAAAAGACACAAACCTCAAATGTACCAGGAATACATAACAACATTAGAGCCTTCAAGATTTTAAATTCTTTTAAATTCAGTGAAAACCGATTGAATGTTTGAACTCATTATTCTGAAAAAGTACCAGGCGATCATAAAAATAAAACAATTTAAAATTAAAATAATTTTTATTTAAATAATGTTAGCGGTAAAAGTAGGTAGTATAAAATTACATGGAACAAATGGGACAAAAATCGTATATTGTAAGGTTGCAAAAGTTCCAAGTGGAACTGGCTTCATGAGTTCCATGAAGCTGAACGAACTGGGAATAATCCGTTTTTTTTCAGTCGTAGATGTTAACATCACATCACTATTAGTCGGTGGTACCGTTTAACTTTAAAAGACCCACGGTACCACCAGGGGTATGGCCAGGGGTACCGTGGGTCTGAAGCGAAATGGAAGTACCCCGTTTCTCAAAACAATTTATAACAGATCTATTATCGACGGACTAAAGTCCCTCGTCTGCGCACGTTTTTATTATACACCCACTTGCAACATGTAGGGTAACGAGGGGGAATGACGCTCACTGGGTAATGGCGCTCACCTCTGTATCTCTGTCAAAATTCAACGTAGCAACACGAAACACGAGGGGAGGGGGCCTCTAACAAACAGCGATGCGACCTGCCAGTCAGCGCGCGTCGTACGACCGTGAAGTGCGTTTCCTTGTTTGCGGCCGCGGTGATCTAACTTTTGATGATGTGTTTTTTGTAGGTAAGTTAAGGATTTTGGTTGTTATTTAGTTTTTACTATTACTTTTCTGACAAATAAGTATTCAATTTTATGATAATGACGTCAACTTTCAACAAGTGTGCACGATTTTTTTTTAATTTCGAGTTAATTACAAAACGGCCGTTAGGGGTTATACCGCTCAGCTGAATTCCATTACCCCGTAGTGACTTATTTTTTTTATTGTTGTAGATATGCCAAGAACTCATCAAAGGACCACAGCTAAAGCGACCGAAGAAAACCTTTTGTCTGCTAAAACAAATGTATTATTTGCGAGGAATTTGGAAAAAATAACGATTTGTGGTATCGCTGCACCATCTGCGGACTGTGGGCTCATGCTATGTGTTCAGGGTGGGATTCGCCGAACGCATACATCTGTGATTAATTCAAATGTATCTTAATTGTTATATTCCAATAAAAACATGTTCGAGCGTCATTACCCCTGACCCTGAGCGGCATTAACCGAAAGCAGGGGTAATGACACTCAAACATGTTTTTTTTTTAAATGTTTTTTTTTCTACGAATTGGTCAAAGATATATGTTTTTGTTGTTTAATTGTTGATTACTCGATAGCTAAAGAGTTTGTTATTTAGATTAATTTTGATTTTTAATAAATATTTTGAAAGATACACCATGTTTTCCTTAAGTGAACGCCATTCCCCCTCGTTACCCTAACGTTCTTAAAACTCCAAAGTCATGTAGCAACCTCAAATCGCAAAATTAAGAATGCTAACACTGAAAAAATAATTAATTAATTATGTAAACGTTAAATTGTGTCAAAAATTACTTACCTACACATTTTCATACACACTTTCGCACACTTATTACTTGAGTGGTGAACGTCTTATATTTTTGAAAATGTGACAGTGTAAATACATTATTGCTCGTGACCACACAAAAGATTTTTTTTTACAAAGTCTGCTGTTTCTTTTCAGGGTGTTCTTTGTGTTCGACGTTCCGGTTTCCGTTTTTAGTATAAAAATATGGAATTACGGCAAGACTCCAACACGTGGAGTGAAAGAGTTCGCGGTAAGTTCCAATTCATAAAAAAAAATTGTTATAATACTAAAATACACTGAGTACTTGACAATAGGCTTGTGTCCCAAATTTCAAAAATGGATTAAATCTGTAGTTTTGAATCTATATAGTCACAAAAATGTATTATTTTGATTTAAAACAATCATTTACATAGTTTATTTTGCGATTTAAAAAATGTACTTAAATTGGTAACGAAAACGCTCCAATCGGTCATGGCGCCTTGGGCGATGTCACACGTTGCGAAACAAATCAAAATTTGTTTGACGAAGCTATCCTGAACAAAAAACGAACGAAGTTCGCTGCAGCGATTAAGCCATAAATTTGTCGTCTAATCGTAATATAAATATTCAAGCGCAAGATCACTTATTAGTTATAGTTTTTTCACGACCAAAAGGTCAAAAGCGCCGTGAATATCATGGCGCTTACGCGTTTCCTTCACCGTATTCCAAGAACATGTCACTTGTAAGGATTATACACTATAGACTGGACACGCATAGCTTTTTACCTACGACGGAACGGAGATGGTATATGCGTTTGGGGTGAGAGGATGTTTGTGCAAATACATGTTGCCATTTTTCTCCAAAACTACCGGTCGGATTTTGATGCAGTTTTTAGTAATGGGTTCAGGTTTGATCGGTGCATGTTCTTAGATAAATGTTACGATGACAACTCACCAGGGGGCGCTGCAGCGAACATTATTTGTGAAAAGCAATGTTGCCAAATTTCTTAAAAACTACTAGTCCGATTTTGATGCAGTTTTCATTCATGGGTTTGAGTTAGATTGGTACAGGTTTCTAGATAGATGTTACGGTGACAACTCATCAGGGGGCGCTGCAGCTAACATTATTTGTGATGAAAATCATTTTGATGCGGCTTTTTTAGGAATGGATAAGTAGTTGATTAGTGAGGGTTCTTAAATGGGTGTAACGACAGCAACTTACTAGAAGGCGAAAAATCAAAATTAAAAATTTTGAAAAAACCCACGACGATTAAAAAGCAATTGAAAAAAGGATAAAATAATTTAAAAACCTCCAAATAGTTAAAAATTAATTGTGTTGGTTAGCCCTTTAGCTTTGATATAGTTGCCGAGCAATATTTTGATTCAAGCGTTGTCTCGAAATGTATATCGAAATAATGCGCCAAAACTGCGTTTTGTTCAATCTACTTTTGTTAGATTTATAATAATTTAACTTTAAAATTAACAAAAAATCGTAAATTAATAAAACGTACAATCAATTAAATTACATAAAATCACAGACACAACAAGAAGTCAGCATACTTACTCTGTGGTGTGAGAGGGCAACCTGTGACGTCATATTTTCTGATTGGTGTTTGATGCACGTGACTGAATGCCTAATTTTTCCAAACTTATTTTCTAAAAATAATAGTAATCTTTATTCTGTCTACCAATTTATATAACTTTTTGTTATCTATTCATTGGAAATAGTCATAAGAAACATACATAAATCCGATTTATTCTTAGTGGACACAAGCCTATTACTTGTTTATCACGTTATTTACAATCAACTTAATTTTCTAGATTTTAATGGACGACCTGTTATTGTATACTGGGATATGCGATTGTGCCAAAAGCGATGAGCCCATTACACCGATGTGGATCTGTTTACAAAATTTTGATGTCGACAATCTGACTCCTTTGTAAGTTAACCAGTCTATAAGAGTGTCTATATATTTAATACGACAATTTGTCTGTCTGTCCGTCCGTCGTTTTTCAATTATAATTAATAATGCATACATTTGCATGAAATATTAAAATATTCGTAGAAGTTTAGGGAAGGTTTTTTTTATTTTATATTTGAGGCGATACAAAGTTCGCCGTGATAACTAGTTATTCTAATAACGGGTTTACTAATGAAAAGCATAAAATATATAGACATCATTTACATTGGCATAACGATATGAAGCATAATGATCATAAGGCATAATATTATTTAAAATAAATGTTTTGGTATAATGCTTGTTGTCATAAATACTAATAACATAATAATAATGAAGCATCATTTTATAAAGTATAATGTTAGAAACGCATAATGTTCTTTAGAATAAAACTAAAATCACAACCATGAACCTAATGCTTATCGAGAACAGGTAAGTTTTTCATTTTTACTGTCTACTTGTTTGATTATAATTCATACCATAACAAACATGTTCGCGGCTCATGGGTGGCCCAAGGGCCACCCTCGCCGCACCTTAACCTATTCCAATCGAGTAATTCGCAAATTATAATAAATAACCAATTATGACTTTTTATATTTTTTTTTTTTTTTTTTTTTTATATTTAGGTCGACAAATTGACGCCACTCGCCTGATGGTAAGCTGAGGCGACGTCTGGCAATTGAGGGCGACTCTCACAGTACACAGGAATACTATAGAGAGTGGCCCTCAACTTGACGACCCTGTAATGTGCCTCTTCACGCTTCGCTTAAAGCCCAGGGTTATATGTAGGAGGAAACACGTGCGCAGGCAGGGCGTTCCAAGCCACCATCGTTCGGCAGAGAAACGATCGTTTAAAACGCTCGGTTCTCGCGAAGACGGTTTCCACGGTATGAGGGTGACATCTCTGCCCGGCACGTGTTGTTCGGGATCGGAAGGGAGAGGGTGGGATCAGGTTGAAGAGCTCTTCAGAACACTCACCGTGGTAAATACGGTAGAACGCGGCCAAGGAAGCAATTGTTCGGCGCTGGGCTAGCGGCTCAAGGCTTCCCGTTACCTCCGGACAGTCTATAATGCGAACAGCGCGTCGCTGCATAGCGTCGAGTGCGTCCAGCAAATACTTCGCGGAGCCGTCCCAGAGGTGAGAGCAGTATTCAACGCAGGGTCTAATCTGCGTTTTGTACAGCAGACACCTCTGGTGCGGTGTAAAGAATCGCTTTACCTTGTTCAGTATTCCTAGTTTCCGCGAAGCTAGCCCAATACATCTCTCAATGTATTTTGTGTTATTGAGCTCTCGACGAACGTCTATGCCAAGGATGTCTAGATTGTCCTTCATTGGTAATATTGCATTCTGAAGAGTGGGTAGGGGAAGGAAAGGGGATTTTTTCGCTGTAAATGCACACGCCTGTGTTTTGTGGGCATTGAACTCGACCAAGTTCTCGGCACCCCATTGGGAGATACTGTCGAGGCTTCGGTCGAGATCACCCACGAGATGTCGTCTCTCCTCCTCTATCACAGATCGCCCCGCCGTCGGACGAACCGAGTAACTCCCGTGTGCTGTCTCCAATGTACTGTCATCTGCATAGCAATGAATGTTCCCGAGGGAAAGCATATCATTGATATGCAGAAGAAAGAGAGATATTTATCGCTCATAATTAATAGACGAATAAACATTATGCCTTTAAAATTTATACAACTCCTTCTTATGGCAAAACATATTATACTAAATGATAGTTATGCTAACATTTGCATTATGTCAAAGGATTATTATGCTAATAAAAGTTATGCGAAAACGTTATGCCAAACTACATTATGCCTTAAAATTTTATGCCAAGAGGAGGGATCCCCTAATAACGTATCCGATTACCTGGTTCCATTTTAGGTGACTAACATGAATTCACCAGACATACTAATATTTAGCTTCCATTTGGATGGAGATTTCCTTACCATAAATCAACTTTCACTCAACTCAACTCAACTTTCCTAACATTAAAGACGGCAAAATTGAAAGCCTATTTATCTCGTGAATAAAATTAAATAAGACACTAGTAACACAGTTCATCTGTGTCAGATCTGCTGACCCGGCTCACATCTGATAAAGGCCTAGTTATTTAGTGACAGTTAATCATGTAGTTACCCTGCAGGTCATCGGATTTAAGCCAGCGCACCACAACGAGCGGTTCCACCGAGTCCGCCGACCCCAATGCGCGTCCTCACACCAGCGTCAATGATATACGAATATTGCATAACCAAAGAAATTCATAGACTACGGTGAGGATATAGATTATGAAAGTTGTCACGCACGTCGTTGGTTTATAGGTTATTTTAATACTTAAGACCTATTATTATTGACACTGTGTCAAAGGCATGTCAATTTGACACTCGTAGCCACAATTTTTGCAAAATATATTTAAATATTATTAAAGGTCCTCGCTATGGGCTTGTTCGTTTCTGACCGGTGCTGGTATATTAACGACAGACATTGTATTATAATAAATAATTTTGTTACTATTTATAATTAAGTTAGGACAGTAAAATATTTGAAGTTGCAGTCAATCTACGAGAACAATAAAAAAAATTCTGACATTTAAAAAAATGCTACTTTAGAAGATGTGTTTTTAATAAAACACATCTTCTAAAGTTATTCATAATAATTCATAATTGAAACTCACTTGTTACTAAGTTAACTTTATTAACTATGTAAATTAACTACGGACCTATATTGCTGGAAACTCAATTGTGTATTCCTAATTCCAAAAGGCAGTCTTAAATTTTTCAAAAGCCAAATGCTTCAGGTACTATTAAATTTCCTTCAGAAGAGAAAATATTTATTTAAGATACCTATGATTCTTTGGACTTTAAATTCCTCATGGTGTAAAGAGCAAAGTTAGTATCTACCATCGGATTCTTATATTGCCTTTACATAAAATACCTTGACTTGTTTACCCATACATAGTACTATGACACCATTACACCTGAATACAGCATGGACATTGTTAATATTCAAAGTGGGGTGAGATAATCATAATTGGGATTTATAATGGTCAGTATCAAATTGACTGATTAAAGAATACGTGACCATTTATTGACAAGCTATACCTCTTGTTTATAATATTTGAAACGTGTAAATTTAAAAAAAGTGTCACGTAAACTTAAAATATTCTAATTACGACGTATTGCCCCATTTTAAGATTAAATTTTTGAAAAGATATAATTTAACCAAAGATATAATTTAACCACGAATAGTGTTGAGTATTTAAATAAAAAATATTTGAGTGCAGACTTGTTACGTAGAATTTTTAGGTGTAGAGCCATACTTTTCTAAGCACGACTAGTTTCGACGGACCACTTGAGACCGTTTCGTCGAATAACTAATACTGTTTCGCGGGATATGACAAATTCAGAAGCATATTTTCCTTCGTTTAATAGAGGTGGTAATGCTCTGGTCTTATAAGCGTCAGGTCACGATAACTACTTATCTCTGGTGGACTGTATACTTGGATAATCCAAGTGGTATAAAGAAAAAGGTTAAATAAAGCATTTTATGTGAACTATGTCAGTCACTATGTGTCCGCATGGCGCCACTGGAAATACGTTCTGCTTGTAACCAGAGACGCCCGGCAACGGACGATAGAGCGGCCGCGGCCTTGGGCCGCGAAACTAAAAAAACAAAAAAGTCACTATATGTGAACTATGTTAGTCACTATATGAAATAGTTTTTCCTCGAATTAGACGAATTCTGTAAGAAGGTAGATACATTGTAGACTGCACGTACGCCAAAATGTTTTAACTATTCAGTTTTGCTCTGTTATAGTTTTGCTCTGTTGGATCTCGAAAAAGTAAAAAAAAAAAGGAAAATTATATAATTTGAGAAACGTATGGACAAAAGTCCATACGTTTCTCAAATTATATAATTTTCATATTATTTTGGATCTGAGCAGAAACGGCAATTTCGAGCATATCCATCGTGGAACCCACACCGTGACCGGTGTAATATGGACGTGTTAAAAAGCACTGTCTACCGCCTTCGAGGATAAAGGCGAAATAGTTTTTTGTTGATTTAGAATTGACTGTTTTCAAACAAATTATCGAATTAACAAGTTTACAAACTTTTGTTGAAGTTGCTTTGATGTAATTGCTCCCACTATTTCGACGGCCATATTTTAAAATCATCCATAGACGAATCTTTTAATTTGAGAAACGTACATAGTGTTTATGTCACTGTTATATAAATAGTAACACCGTATGTACAAGTGAAACGTTTTTCTAGTCTTAAATTGATGTGATTTTTAATGTCACGTAATGTTGTGATGCTGATTAAATTTTTTGTACTGTATGTAATAAATGGAACTTTTGAAATTCATGGTCTTTTATTTGCTATCAGATTTTCGCTAACTGACCGCATACGGGGTTTACTTGCCTAAACAACTAGATAGCGGTCGCACCTGTTTACAACTTTTTAACATTTTTGTTAACTGTAGTAGTAAATGGTCAGCTATTAAATTGTCCCAGCTCCGTCTCCCCGAGGAAACATCAAAATAGCCTAAGATAAATAATCAGGCATGTTGTCTTTAAAAATACTAGCAATAAAAGTTTAACATCTCAGTTGAACCACTGGTAAAGATAATTCCTCTCATAGAACAACCAGTTGGACAACGGGTCTGCCGCGATCCATATAAGTTAGTGCTTGTTAGGGCCGGCCGCCTCTGGCCTTTGTTCGGTATAAGACAGATTCTTGGATTGGACAGATTCGTTAATTCGGCAGATTCGCTTCTGCGTGTGAACCAGAGATACGAGCAACAGAGGTACGAACGGCCGCGGAATTTAAAAAAAAGTGCTTGTTAGGAGTGGGCTTACATCAGAAGCGAACTTTCTTCGATACGCAGGTTTTAGTTGACTACGGATGCAGTATTAAGAAAATCTTTCTCAAGCTAATAGGAGGAGTAATAAAACAATGTATTTAACGTTAATTTATAATCAACCACTAGCAATCACAGTTTGTTTTTTACATTGCACTATAGCAATTATACAGGTGTTGTGGGAAAGTCGAAAACTAAAATTCACCTTAGTAAATAAAATATTCCATTGATTATGTAACACAATAGAACATTTTACTATTTTTTAAACTTTCACGACGGGTCACAGGGTACCACGTTCGCAACGTAGTTATAACAATTTCATGTCCATCCAAAGGTTGCCTGTAAGAGAGCGCTATTTAGTGATAAGGCCGCCATTTGTACATTTTCTTAAGTATTTTGATTTCCCATGTATATTTATATTGGTGTACAATAAAGTTTATTGTATTTATTGTACCTTTGGTATTGTTACGATTGTGTGTAAATTAAGTATTTTGACATTTTGTGAAGAGTGTAACAACTGAAAAGGAAATCTTTTAGTTCCAAACTTGCCCACTGTTGACTCACCCAGCACCCTGTATAGTAACAAGATCAAATTATTGCAATACAGATTTGGTTCACTACTTAATTTAGGACATAAAAAACAGCACGCACTTAAAATATAATAAAACAAATGACTAATTTTGTGTCCACTACATTATTTTGTACTCTACAAGAGTCAGCTAATTTGTTCTTTGCAGAAAATTATATAAGTACTTACACTAGATTTTGTATGCGAATCTTATAACATTTTATAACCTATCTACATAACTACGATCTATATAAAATTCGCAACTTTTTCTGTCCACAAATCCTTTCTTCACTCAATCCTATGAAAACATCCGTCACGTTGAATAAAACGTACTCAACGTGATGAATTCACGTTATTATTGAAACATGGCGTGTGGCCAAAGTAATTGATGCCAACTGTAGCTAGAGTGTAACACAAATTAGGAGTCTAGATGCAGACTTATTCTCATGAGGCGTCAAAACTAATGTCGACTTACCATATTAGCAAAAATTTTATTTAACGAGTCTACACTCCAATTAAATTAGAACCAAAGTTTCCTCGTCGTCCAAGTCGTATACTGAAACGTCACTCAAATATTCAGATACTCAACAGTGACGTTTGGGTCTGAAAATTTTCATTTAAACAGCTCCAAAATATTTGAGTGAAGTTTCAGTATACGGTCGTAAGCTCGGTAGATTCGCATACAAAATGTTAGGCTATTGTGACGTCACAAATTAGAGAAGAACTGTCAATGGAACAGAGGAAGAATGTAATACAACCCTTAGCCACAATGTTACTGGCGGTAACATTCATATTAGAAAATTACAAAAGTTCACACTTCAGTCTATCTTTAGTCTCATAATATCATTTTAAAGTCTATAACTAGGATAGTATATATAAACACATAATACTGACGCGGTAATGGAGAGGGTTAGTAAGTCAAATTGTATAACATTATATTTTGATATATTCGTCAAAGCAGCTTTCTTCCTCTCTGGGTTTCATAATTCTACGCAAGTCAGAATTGTGTTTGACTGTTTGATAGAAAATGGCCCATTCTGAATTACTGCCCTTTCAATTATCGCGACAGAATAGTAATCATACCGAAAAACAGGTCTTTAAATGGCAGTAAAAGCACATATTCTAAGATATTATTCAAGGTTTGTTCATATAACAAGGACATCTCTGGACCTCGAAAGACTCTCGACAAACTGTCAATATTTCAATAAGTACTTCTTTAAAGTCTAGAATATAATTAGGTAACTAACAATTAAGTCAATGAAGACTGAGGATCTGATATTTAAGTTTGAGTACTTAATTTCATAATATTGAATAAGCAGAAAGAAATTACTGCCATAGATTACATAGTATCAGAAACCGAAAACTATTGTATGGCACTAACAACTAAATTCTGGCAAATCAGGAACTTCCGTACTTCTCCCAACCATTTATTTATTTTTGACAACAATCTTTACCTCTTGACCCTTAAATACACGGTGACAAAGTGCAATACCAAAACTCATTTCTTTAGAGGGTACATATTCATACTATTCATTTCGTGTCAAATGTAAAATAAATGTGTGGTAATACTTATTCAATAACTCACTTTCTATCACTCATTCTAATCACATTAGATAATACTATTTAATCACAAAGGCACTAGGTTATATTCCTAGCTGAAAAAGTAGATGGATTTAAGCACACTGTTAAGGTCAAAGTCCCCTTTACTGGGTACCCTCTGCAGTAAACTGTTGACACGTTTCTTGGTCGCAGCGCCCGCACTACGGTCTTCCAGTTCACTAGAATTGAACAATTTTTGCTCAAAATAGATGACAAACTGCCACACCTAATTTTAAACTAGATTTTTTGTGTTTCATCCTGTAACCACAGTTGCGTCAAATACAACCGAAACGTCGGGAGGTCGGGAGACCGTACGATATCGTGTCTTTGATATTATCACGATTAACTCCAGTTTACATATCAGTTATTACCAAACTCTGGATGTTTCCTATGTATAATATGTATGTATTTACAAAAAAATGTACATAAGTATTTATATCAGTTTATCTAGTACTCATATCACAAGCTCTGCTTAGTTTGAGACTAGATGGGGTTGTGTGAATTGTCCTAACATATATAAAAAAAATAGTTGTGGATAATCTACATATATTATTAAAATATAAAAAAAAACTACTCACCTTTCGTCGTAGCTATACCGTTTCATCATGAACTCTGATAGATCTTCTAGAATCGGTTGTGAATGGAGAGCCACGAATTGTTCGCGACAAATCTGTAATGGATGGAAGTTATATTATTATAAGATATCTTAATCGTAACATAGTATTAAACAAAGGCGCCCTCTGTCTGTCTGTCCCTATGTATGCATAGATCTTTAAAACAGCGGATATCGATGCGGTTTATTTTAATAGATAGAGTGGTTCTCGAGGAAGATTGTAGTATATAATTTATCAATCGGGCGAACCCTTGGGCGTCCGCTAGTATATTATAAACGTAAATTTGCATTTGGATTGACACTTACAGTGTGTGACTTTTTATAAATTTTTATATATTTTATACGAATTGAAGCCAGTCTAATAGTTAATAGTAACAAGCTAAAAATATGGCAAAAATTTGCCATATTTTTAGTTTTCGAAAGTTTTTTCATAAAATCTAAAAAATGTCATGACATGAAGTTCAACATCATTTTAGCGGTCTTTGACCATGCTGAGTTGATTGCAGCTGGTTTTGAGTCTCTAACCCTTCTCGATTTAACCTCGTTTTGACCTTGACCTTGAGATCAGAGGTCAAAGGTCAAGTTCATTTTAGAGGTCTTTGACCATGCTGAGTTGAGTGCAGCTGGTCTTGAGTCTCTAACTATTACCGTTCTCGATTTGACCTGGACCTTGGGATCAGAGGTCAAAGGTCAAGTTCATTTTAGAGGTCTTTGACCATGCTGAGTTGATTGCAGTTGGTCTTGAGTCTCTTAACTATTACCGTTCTCGATTTGACTTCGGTTTGACCTTGACCTTGAGATCAGAGGTCAAAGGTCAAGTTCATTTTAGAGGTCTTTGACCATGCTGAGTTGAGTGCAGCTGGTCTTGAGTCTCTAACTATTACCGTTCTCGATTTGACCTTGACCTTGAGATCAGAGGTCAAAGGTCAAGTTCATATTAGAGGTCTTTGACCATGCTGAGTTGAGTGCAGCTGGTCTTGAATCTCTAACTATTACCGTTCTCGATTTGACCTGGACCTTGAGATCAGAGGTCAAAGGTCAAGTTCATTTTAGGCGGTTTTCGACTATGCTAAGTCGATTGGCGTTTACACTGAGTCTCTAGCTCTTACCGTTCTCGAGTTGAAAGTTGTTCACAGACGGACGGACATTACTGTTGTATAAGAGATTTTCGTTTCGCTAAAAAGGTGTACCTTGTTCATGAGGTCGACGGTGGCGGGGTGCGTCCAGAAGCAGTCGTGCACGGACACGAAGGTGAGGCCGCGCGCCTCGCAGTGCAGTGACGTCAGCATCATGTGCGACGAGTCCAGCGAGTGGATGAAGTTGGGCGGGAAGGCGTTGCGCTGCTTCATGGTGCACGGCCGTCTGTGTCACACCGAGACATTCACCTCAATATTGTTACTGACCGAGCGAGTGAAGCTGAACTGTCAACGGGCCAATTCTGCTTTCGTTTGTCTATATGTGTGTTCCGGACTAGCGCTGTCCGTCCGTTCGTCTGTCTTAGGCTGAATCTCATGAACCGTGATAGTTAGAAAGTTGAAATTTTCACAGATAATGTATCTCTGTCGCCTATTTATAGACAAATACTAAAAAAACAGAATAAAATAGATATTTAAAGGGGCTGCCCATACAACAAACTTGATTTTTTGGCCGTTTTAGTACGGAACGCTTTATGCGTTAGTTCGACTCGCACTTGGTTGACCGATCTCCACGAAGTGCTCTTTATTTTGAAAAAAATATTCATCTGAGCTTTTTTTGAGAGAGGAAAAATGAGGGAAACACTCGAAATAATATTTTTAATATTCTACTGTTCGACCATTATGGCGACTAGTGTTGTAGTTGTAATGTGCCTGCACTAAGTGTGGTGTGTGAGGGAGACACGTCATACATACTGGTGCAGGTCGAGCGCGGGGCGGTACTGCGGAGAGCGCGCGCCCGCGCCCCCGCGCCGGTAGTAGGGCTGCACCACGGGCAGGCCCAGCGGCGTCACCCACTCCACGCTCTCGCCCACCACGCCCGAGATCAGCCTGGGACCACATGCATATACATTAGTGAACTACTTACCATCATATTCAACATCAAAAATTCTTTATTTTACCTACGCCTTCACGGATACTTGTAAACATATATCTAACGCAACGTTCTAAAGGACACTTACCCAAGGAGAAGAAATAGCAAGAAACTTTTTTTAACAAAATAAAAAATATTTTCCTTTATGGTACAGTTCGCGCGAGGGATAAGCGGAGCTTTGCATTTGTGTGAGTGACCACGAAAAGTAAAGTAAAAACTCTTTTTGTAGCTGTGTGTACAACACATGTGTTAGTAAAAGGGTCACATATTTTACGTTCACGGACACTGCACTCACACAAATACAAAGCTCCGCTTATAACTCGCGAACTGTAATTAATGGGAGGCAGTAATTACATGAATACTGAATTTCATGTCAATAAGAGACCCATGCCTCGAAATCAAAGGAATTAAATTTATCAATGTAGTCTATGATTTAGTAGCCTTTACCACAGAGTTTCTGTTTAATAACATCCATAAACTTATCGGTTGAAGCGAATATTTTGGCATCTAAAAGAACCACTAGTTTTTTAAAGCCTAGTCATCGGAAAAACAACAAGTCTATTCTTGTTTCTAATTTCAATAGTAGGTATGTACAAGAATGATATTGATTTCTTTAAATTCATCACTCAGTGTATATCTAACTTTAAGGTTGTAAATCGCAAGTTTTCTGGAAAACGAAAATAGTTTTTATGCCAGCAGCAAAGAATAGTAGTAGCAAAGGACAGTGAATTGGTTAGCAACTAATAGAAACCAACTAGGAATCCATCCCAGCCTACTCTCCGAATTTCGGAGGGCTCTAGGAAACAGAGGTTAAATCCAAAAAGCATCATTTGATCAGGTTGATAGGAAATAGTATTTTAACGTTCTAGGAGATGACGACCCTTTTATGTCAAATTGAGGCATATCTGAACTCCGTCTAATTACACAAAGTGAGATTCCTCATGGTAACAAGTCTATGTATAAATATTTTTTGTCCTGAGCGAGAGTATGTTTTAGTTTAAATACCTTGACGGCCCCTGGGACTTTTAAAAGATTGTTCAGCAGTTGATAAATGCAATATAACTTACTTGGCACAGTCGGTGAACCAGTCCTGTATAAGTTTGGTGGAGGAGAACATTTCCCGTAGACTATCGAACGTTTTTGTAGTTAGATACTGTGAGCACGCCCATACATGCTCCTTTGGGAATTCGTCAATGTCTGTGCAAAGTTAATACATTATAACCAAACAGTTTTGAGTTACGTCAAGAATTATATGTGAAAATTACACAAAAAATTCTAAGTCTTTTTCCCCTGCCTACCTTTAAGCTGTTTGGCGATCTGCAGCCTGGCACCGAACTTGGTGACCCCGTATACCGTGGTCATGACCGTCTGTTTGATCACTTTCCGCCTCACGAAACTCTCCAGTACTATCGCAGCGGGCACGCCCGCACTGGCGTCACGTGCTCGCATCTCTTCTACCTGTTGCGCATATCATAATCATAACATAGTATAAAACAAAGTCTGTCCGTCCATATGTATGCTTAGATCTTTCAAACTTCGCACCGGATTTTGATGCGGTTTTCACCAATACGTAATATAAACGAGAGCAGATAAAAATTACTACCCCTCTTTCATTTATAAAAATGATATTACATATTAATTTCAGAATAAACTGAAAACAATACTGAAACAAATCCCCTGGACCCGGGTCCAGGTAGACGGCCGCTAGTGTATGTGTGGGCGGGTAGCTAGTATAGTACGTACGAGTGCTGCGACGGCGCTGTACACGTCCATGGGCCGGGCCCGGGGCGCCAGGTTGACGGCCGCCGCCCCGGCCGCGTCCCCGCCCAGCGCCGCGTAGTGCTGCAGCCCGTTGCACGACCCGTCCTGGTGCACCGGGAACGCGCACCCATACTCTGTACAATCATGTTATTCCTCTCATATATTTGACTGCTACGCTCCTGAAACCTCTCCGTGCCTCGGAGAGCATGTTAAACCGTCGGTCCCAGTTGTCATACTAACATCTATGGTACTCGTTACGGGTTTTTGGTGCCTAAATCAAAATCCGACCAGTCTAACTACAGAACTTCGATATCTCTTATGGGTTATGAAGTTCATATGGCAGTCGCTCCAAGGAAAATATCGAAGTTCAGGCGCATCGCTGTTAGACCTGAAAGCCGACCCCAATTGGGTTGGTAAAAAGGCTCGGAGGATGATGATGATTGAACTGCTATGGTGGCTTGGTCGGTAGTGCATCCACTTTCGACGCCGGAGTGAGAGTTCGATTCCCGAACGGAACAAACGTTGTTCCACAAAATGTTAATAATACCTTCAGGGTTTGGTGATCGTACAGCTTTAGCAATTTCCATACAACAGGCGAGCGTCTGCCAAGGCTCCTCCGACTTCATCCACCATCCTTCACCGTCTAGTGGCTTATCGGCTGAGTCTAATATCTTGTCCATGATGCTGTCCGCATATGCTAATCTGTGGATACACGACATGGGACTCTATTACTGAGATAGAGGAGATTATAACCGAAAATTATCCAGTCAGTATTTGGATTGGTTAACAATAATTTTAATTAACTTTTTAGGTAAGTTAAAAGTGCCATGTTAATAGTAAATTTACTTTAATTAGTTGTGACCGAGACAACGTGTAAAGTCATAAGTTGACGTAGTGGGAACAAATACAGCGCAGCAGAGCGCGACAGCTAAATACAAGTTTACACAATGCCTGTATTTGGACACATCATAATACCCTATTTAAACGCTTAGTAACCTTCGACAAACTTACACAAGCGTGTAATCGGGCTTTTTGTGTTGCTGATGTGTGTTCGTCTCGATCCGGGCTAGTGTCGGTTTTTGAACACAAATCAAAGGGTGTTTGCGGCAGTGCTTGGGACATGTTTACATGTTGGCACAAACGGCCTTTCCCTACCAAGGGAAATGCTCTCACCGCTGAGCTACGATGACCAATACCGACATTATCACATTTTTGCTTCATATTATAATTATTAGATCGCGCTATTAAGGTTAGCGAGTCGAGTCCTGCCGACGATATTACAGTTTTTGTGATTTATAATTTCTATCTAAATATTACAGACTCAGGGCAAGTATCTACGGCTCTATACTACGTATATAGAACGCTCATTACCGGTCTGAACCACTAACAGCCCCTGTGCACGTCAGAACAGTCAAACAGTCGAGGATGACGTAACATCACCACAGCTTCCTATATAAATTTGTTGTATGGCAAAAATTTTTACTAATTATTGTTTGTAGTTATTGTTTTCATTTTGAGATCTTATTTTTGACGTGATGTGTTGCCCCTAATGGAACGCAAACATATACTGGGCAACCTACTTATATATCAGAGCTGCTTAGTAGTCGCCACGAAGAAAACGTGTGACACCACTCTCCATCTATCTGTAGATGGTCAATCTGAGATTACAGACCTCTCGTCTAGTGTAGCCTTCTTCATAGTCCCAGTGAGGTTGACGGCGTGCAGCTTGAGCCAGCGCAGGCCGGCCGGGCCCAGCGCCACGGGCCGCGCGAACTGCAGCAGCGCCCGCTGCGTGTCGGCGCCCAGTGCGGACACGTGCGGCCCGCACGCGTACACGCGCCCGCGGAAGTCCAGGTTGTGGGGGAGCCAGAATATTGACTCTCTAGATATCACACATCAACATATTGAGCTTATATTCCCGATGGGGTAGGCAGAGGTTTATTACACACCTATATGTTGCCTATAGTTTAGTTGATCCTACGTAAGAGTAAACCTATTGCTGTTACCGGGCTCTACAATAAGTTATAATAATAACCACGCTGTAAATCAAACCTAAATTACCTAGAACTATATGCTAACTATTAACTCATTTAGGTTACTGTAGTAGAACCTGAATTTAGATTTGAATGCAATCCGAGCATATGTTGAGTATACAAGGTGAAATTGAAGCGCGTTAGCTATATTTTAAACTAAGAAGCTATTAATAATAAATTTAATTGCAACAGGGGTTATTGGTATTACACAAATTAAAAAAAAAGTAATAAGGACAATTTACGTTTTTGAAGGGCCATTATAATTCTTATTCTAACACACAAAATCACGTCATTCTCCCCAAAAGGAATAGACTGAGGCGTTTACTACCCCTAAAGTAGCGATTACCCTTTCTGGACAATGGTTATATTTATTTGCACCACGTACAGTTGTGGTTGACTTGAACCCCGGAGATCGATAATGCCCCATAACACCCCATTGTCTTGCCATGTACCAACTCACCTATAATGGTTGGCGAGCGACAGTTTGTACAGCGAGTCGCACCACAGCGAGTGCATCTCCGCGCGGGCGCGGTTGATGGCCACTCTACGTTTGAACGTGTCGGCCGCCGCAGCACTGGCGGCACTCGCGAACTGGGACATGTCTAGTGCGGAAGATGGCGGCGGAATGTCTAACTTTTTGTTACCGCCATTTCTGTATTATAGTACCAAGAATTACATACACACAGAATATACGCATAATATAACACTACAGTTTAGCCGGAAGGGTATTCCTGGCCCGAGTTTGTCGATTACCAATAATATGATACGCAGCCTTTTAGATCAACCTTTTAGACCAACGCTTCCGAGCGCTATGGTAAGACGGCAGAGGTATATTGTACGAGCCAATAATGCTGATAAAGCAATTTAGTCCGGTGCACTTCTGTCCTTATTATGTAAGTAAGTAAACTAGCCAGTAACTAGCCATATTTCTTGTCGGTCGCTTAATATATATACGTAATAAACAGTCTATGAAACTTGCTAGTGATTTTGGTGATTCAGCTACAAATAACCATAACACCATTTTGGTCCTTCGAGCCGGATACGTAAATCCACTTTTTGCTAGTCTTGTCCCCGGGGGACAAGGGACAAAATCAAAGGGAAGGGGACAGTCCCCCTCCCTTTGATTTTGTATAATTTTTTAACTAAATGGACAATTCCATAATTTTAAATATTTTATACTTAAATAGATGAGATTACTATCTATACCTGAAAAGTTGTATTTGCAAGTCTAAAATAGGGTTGTTGATGACCCACGGCACTTCGCCCAGTTGGTTGAGACTATCTAACACGGGGTACAGGGACTCAGTCGGGGCAGACTCGAAGCGTTTCAGTTGACTTGTGACGTTGAATGGCATCCTATATAAAAATAACAACATTTAATCAATTTATTTTAGTAGTACGCGCCGTCCCACACGCGCCCAGGCAGGGTGTGCACGTACCTGACGAGCGGCGTGGGAGTGAGCAGCATGGCGCCCCGGTGCTGGTCGGCCCAGGGCGCGGGCGGGGCGCGCGCGGGCGCCAGGCACGTGCGCAGGCGCAGGCCGGGCCGCGCCGCACCGCCCCACACTCGCGCCAGGCACGGGTGCGGCTTGAGCTCCAGGCGCACCATGCGGCCCCACGGCCGGTGCACCTTGTACACTGCCGGTAACTTCTTCCTGTACGCAACACAATCAATTATATATTACACATTTTATCTACTCTCATGTCATAAAATTCAAATTACGATTCCAATAGTTGACATACAAAACCCGTGCTTATGACACCAGTACTATAACAAATTAAAAAGTTTTTTATGATACAGATTTTCTATTGGATTTTCTCCAAAACTGTATCTTTTATTTAATCATTAAAATACAGTGCATAAAATAAAATATAAATAAAAGGTTAAAGACTTTCGACCATACCACAGACAGACCATACTATCTTATATTATGTTAGACTACTTTTAAAGTTTTTTTTGGAGTTTCGAAAGCTTTGGAAGTAGTAGCCAGCCACAAACATAATATTACATAAGTAGGTACATTACATACTTCCAAAAAACAATTTTGGCGAAATAGTCACAGAATTAAGTCCCTCCTTTTAATGTTTAAAAAAAAACACCATAGTTCTTATATAACTGGGCAGCAAATGATAGCTCATCTTAGAATCCAGCAACGCCATCTAGCGGTCGATAGTGCGAACTATTGATGTTGGTACGGACGTACTGTCGTTTTGTCACTCTGGTGTTCTAAAATAGCCTAATCATATGAAATTAGATAAAGTAGTGTATGAAACTGCACATAGCAAGATATTACATCACTCGTAGGATACTATAAAAAACGAGCCTTGGAGGTTCTCAATTCGACTGTATGGCTTTTTTTATGTTTCTTACCTCATATCTTTGGACTGGGTGAACCGATTTTGATATTTCTTTTTTTAATTGGAAGTTACAACTTCCCAAGTGGTCCCATTTCAATTTGGTCCCATTCCGACAACTATTTGGTCACATTTCGGTAGTTTGAAGTCGGTTGTTGTGTCCTCTTTATGTATCTGTTTCATAAACTACTATTTTAGACTCTCATGTCGAAAAATTCGATATAGTTTTTTTTTTTATTCCGCGGCCATCACGCCGAAGGAATAGGCAGAGGTACATTACACACCCACACTTTGCCAGTAATACTGTCCGGTCCCACGTAATAGGGCGCAAGCCTATTGCCGTCACCAGGCAGGCTATAGAATATTCAAAACCATTCTGTAAATCAAACAAAATACCCACAGACAGGATAGATACGACTTACTACTAAATAGAAACTGCACAGGTTATTTCAAGTATAATACAGTAAAATAATATAGTTACTCACTCTTTTGCTTTAGGCTTGAACATGTTGACATCTATTTTGACATCATTAATTATAATATTGTACAGGAACTTGCCAACATTCTGTCGCATCTCCATCGGCCAAGGTGTTTCTTCAACGTCCTAAAGTAAAATAATAACCAATCAAATCTTTCTACTCCATATTATATTAGTATAGATATGCGTGTCTCAACTCACCATGCTAGGACCTTCCCTGTTGAGATGGATGAGCGTCTGCCACGCTTGACGTCCGTTGTACGGTACATCCGTGTTATCGACCGACTTGCGGTTTATGTACCACTCGCAATACTTGTCGTATATACGTTCTATCTTATCAAGGGTCCCGTTGCTACGGAATTGTTCTATTTGGTATCTGCAGATAAAATATTTGCTTTAATAATTTTACTATATGAATCGTAAAAACTATATCTTGGACTGCGCTAGAACCAGTGACTTGTTCCCTATCCAGGAGGAGCGTTCTACCAGCTGACCAAGACACCACTAGCCCTAGACCTCTAATATTGCGATCACTATTGTATGAGTGTGCGACTTAGGCGTCGCTTTAGAGCGCCATCTATTAGCAGTTGACGAACTAACTACTATAATACGATGTGCGTATTATTGCAATTACGTTTAAACATAACTAGAGGACTCTGTTGCCAATACATTAAATTAATCTATACTAATATTATAAAGCAGAAGAGTTTGTTTGTTTGAACACGCTAATCTTAGGAAGTATGGGTTCGATTTGAAAAAATATTTTTCTGTTGAGTCAATTATCGAGGACGGCTATAGTTTATATAACATCACGCTACGATGACTAGGAGCGGAGCAGCAGTGAAATATATTTCTAAACCGGGGAAAATGTCTTTCTTTTGAGAACTTCCGTTGCGTGCGCTGGCCAAACGGTTAATGTTATGTTAAAATAATGTACTAAAGAATTTTTCTTTAAACGTTCAAAAAAATAGCCGGTCTATCTATCTTTTAAGGTTAACTCACTATAACAAAATAGCGAATCAAATTCATTCTAAAATAATTATTTGCGAAGCTAAATGTTAGTACGGGCGACGGGATCGGGAAAGTAATCACGGGGACAGGAACCAAACTAAGGTCCATATAATGTATGTTTTACATAACCACTCGACCTAAGGCTTTAATTTTGTAAAATTATTTGAAAAAAATACTTAGTAAACTTCATTGCATATAAAAATATTCTGTTCACATTTACTTAAGCTTATTTTTGCTGAACTAGCTGGTGACGTCTACTCCACCTGCGTAATTATATATACATATATTACCTATATTATCAGCTATATTAATGTACATTAAGAAACAAATTTGAAGAACCTTACTTGTGATATACTTGCGTTCCCAAATCTCTCTGCAACAGTTTGAGTGTAGGGCTGTATGTTTCACTACCGTCAACGAGTTTGCTCAGTTCACCCATTATTAAATCGACGAATTGATCTACCTGTTGGGAAACCAACATGTAATTTACCAACCGTATGGTCAAATGAACCTTTAGCCATATCAATGTTAATATTTACGAACGAATGTGGTGGCAACATTACCAATAATATTATGTACCAATGTAACCGTTCTATCTTCTCTCGTGTAGGTGGTTCAATACAGACGTTGTGAAAGTTGTACGCTATAGTTTCATTAACATTCGGATCAGCCTATCTATACCAAAATACAGTAAATCCACCGATCATTTCCCCAACGTAGTTGGGGTCGGCTTCCAGTCTAACTGCGATTTGGCTGAACTTCGATATTTCACGTGAAGCGACTGCCATCTGACCCCCACACAACCCATGGGCGATATTGAAGTTCTGTAGTTAGACCGGTCGGATTTTTGATTTAGGGCTCCAACTACCCTTATCGACTGCCATAGATGTCCGTATGACAACCGGGACCGACGGCTTAACGTGCTCTCCGAGGCACGGAACAAATGGTCACCTATCCTAAGACCGGCCTGACTAGATGTTGCTTAACCTTTGCAATGTGTTAATATTGTCGGTTACCACTAGACCACGAGCCCCTCCTCCCCATCTACACCAAACTACAGTCCACTACCTAATTCATCTGGGCAACGAAAGTGCGAAAAGGCATATTCTCGTAATTCCTTTTTCGTTCACTACCTAAAAGGTTAGATACATTTCTTTCATTTAAAGACCATTTCTTTCTATAAATAACTCTGTTTCTTTCCGTAAGGTCTCACTGTCGCGTATTACTATACCAAATGTTTTCAACGTCACGTCAATCAAACGTCATTTTTATTGTATAGGTACCTTTAGTTACCTACGACTACTTACCAGTGTCCCGAGAATGCCACATGGAGGGAATGTACCTTAAATATTGTAGGTAGAAAATATTTAACTGAAAGGAGACTTTATTTTGCTAACCCATTATTTGCCCGGTGACGGTAATATGCTTGCCCCCTATTACGTGGGCCTAAAAATACTTCCAACTTGTGGGTGTGTAATGCGCCTCTGCCTGCTCCTTCGAGGATATAGGCGTGATGTGTGTGTGCTTGTGTGAGACTTTATTTTGTTTTTAAAACCATATTAACTGCATTAATAGATTTTTGAGAAACCTCCTTTATGAACCGGGAATCGAACCGACCAAATTATAAAAAAAAACAAAACATGATATTTTACGACACTGATCAAAAGGCTTCATTGGAACGACTTTATATGTTTCTAAGAAATTGGCATTTTATAAAAGGAAAGCCATGAAATATTAAGTTGTTATTTACCTGTAGTACTTTAAGATATGGATATAGTGTGATGGCGGAGTGTGAGGCGCAACACTGCGACCTGAGCGTCCCGAGGTTGCGTACGAACGCCTCACGGATGACAACGCGCCATTCCTTTTCTGTCTCTTCCAGCTTTTTCCTCTGTAAAAACAAATAAACCGTATATAGCCATACAGATTTTGGAAGCAGTTTTGGAGCTACAATATTCTGAGGCCACTTAGTTTCACCTTGCGTCAACCCTTTTAGTAAACATAAACAATGCCCTTCTGAGAGACCGCTAAGATGGCCAAGATCTGCTGGCGTTTTGGGGTTATCCTGCCGAGGGTGGATTAAAAAACATCTAAAGAAAAAGGTTATAATAGTTAGCATAATTATATATAATTATGTTTATTTTGTATATTGTAATTCTTATTGTAAATAAAAAAAAAAATTCTTAGTAGCTTATGAAACAGTTGCATAAAGAGGTTTTAGAGATTAGAACACGAGTAGGTTTTAAAGAAACGAGCCTTGGCATTCACACTACTTTATCTATTCTCCTCCGTTTAGGCATTTTGAGAAACACAAACTTGAAGAAGTTATCGACAATATGGCGACAAAACACAACAAGGCAATATGGTCGACAGACTTAAGCCTGTTATTGCTAGTAGACTGACTAAAAAGTTACTTTATAATACAGATTTGTAGAAAATCAGTGTCATAAAAAAACTTTTTAATTTTTTATTAGTACTGGTGTCATAATCATAGGCTTTATATGTCAATATTTGAAATTCTTACAAATAATTTTGATTCGAGATTAGATAAAAACTATAATTCTGGTATATCTTACACAAAACACTACAGTAGGTGACGTCTCATCCTTTACACCAACATTCTGTACTTCCAAGTCTCCTTTAATTTCTAACTGCAGTTGTTCCTTTCCTTTGTTAATCATTTCATTCAATGTCACGAGATCGCCAATAGGTGATGTATTAAGGCCTTCTTTATTCTTCATGTTGTTTAACGTTAATTGTTCTAAGAGTGTGCAGTTATAGTCTAGTTTCGGTGGTGTGTATTTTGGTTTGAACATTGGCTGTATACTGCGTATTGCTTGTAAGACTATTTCCCGTTCATCATATAAAAACTTTGTTTTGTCCAGTAAGTCGTTCAATGTTATGTTCTAGAAAGAAAATAGTAATATACATATATCTAATTAAGAAATTTATACAGTCCGTACATTGGTTTCCTAAACTGAAATGTTTCAGGATCAAAATTAGCCAAATCAATCCAGCCATTCTCGAGTTTTAACATCCATTTAGATGCTTTTTCCCGTTCCCTAAAGAGCCTGTAAGCAGTATCCTGTTTCAATCTGTTCTTAGTTATCTTGTGTACCATATTTCTAACAAATCCATCCTGTGGTAACACCAACATCACCAAGTATTGAAAACACATTGTAAAATATTATAGTAGTGAAGCAGCCCATATTAGCTTCATAGCTTCACTTTTGGTTACCAACCTTGTCATGCATTTCTCTTTCATAATCCCTAAGTAATTCCATCTTATTGCTTGGATTATGTCTCTCAATACATTCGTACACCGCCGCATATGTTTGAGCGTTTACTTGAATGTTGTCTTGTGTCATGTAAGATAGTATTCTTTCAGTATCTATCAGTGATCCCTAAAATAGAGGCAAAACAGACATTATTAACAGTCTTATTTCTTCTTCCCCCCCCGAGAGGGTAATTACACCTACATATACCGCGCCGGTTTTGTGTCGAGTTTTTCTTCTTTTCTTCTCTAAACATACTTATATATTTCTAAATATACATAGAAAATAGACAAACTGATAATGTTATAATTATATGAAATGTATAGTTTTCATATAGCACAAGCTCTGGTTTTGAGACTATGTGATGTTGTTCAGCAATACTCGTATTATAATATTTTTGTTTATGCTATGAATATGACTTACGGTTTTAGCATATCCATGCATTAGCTTATTGTATACTTTGACGTCAGTAAGTTTGGGATGATTAGCAGTCTTTGTACCTCGGTGCCGGTAATACTGTACTACTAGGTTAGCCTGGAACCGAACAACTCAACATTAAGTACAATAGGCTTGTGTCCACTAACAATAAATCGGATTGATGTATGTTTCTTATGACTATTTTCAATGAATAGATAACAAAAAGTAATATAAATTGGTACACAGAATAAAGATTACCATTATTTTAAGAAAATTAATTTGGAAAATTAGGCATTCAGTCACGTGACATCAAACACCAATCAGAAAATTTGACGTCACAGCTTGCACTCTGACCACAGAGTAAGTGAGTATGAACTCTGACTTCTTGTGTTAAGTTGTGTCTGTGATATTGTGTAATTTAATTGTTCGTACGTTTTCTTACAAATACAACAGATTTCCTCAGTAAAAGATCTCCTCAAACAAAATATCAATATAAATCGACATGGAGACAGGATTTACCAAGGCAAATAGCAGTAATATGCCCAAAATCGACACATGTATAAACAATTTGTTCGGAGTTTTAATACTCGTACTATTACATTCAGGCCCTATACAGTACTTGTAATAGTTGTAATAAGACGGATTCATTTTTAATCCAAAGAGAATATAATCACTACGTTTTAATCAAGGAAAACCGAGGAACAATAACATTGTCAAACACATTTTGATTTGTTTCCCAACCTGTGACGTCACCCAAGGCGCCATGACAGATTTGAGCGTTTTCGTTAAAAATTTAAATACATTATTTAAATCGCGAAATAAACTATGTAAATGATTGTTTTAAATCAAAATAATACATTTTTGTGACTATATAGATTCAAAGCTACAGAATTAATAAATTTTTGAAATTTGGGACACAAGCCTATTGATGCTGTATTAGTGTAATTGCTGAGTATAAATTGGACGCTAAATTAGCAACTTGAATACTGAAGTGTTATATTGTATATTCGATTTTGGTGGCTTGTTTCTGTACCTATACAATATAAATAATAATAAAAAATAAAGGAGATGAGGACAGTAATACTATAGATGTAGAAATTGCTTATACTACAAGTTTAAAATAAATCATAAGAATAGTTTCGAATATTTACTATGCATGGGGATCACGAATCATAATCTCTAGAATAAAAGAAAAAAATAATAGAAAAAAAATTTTCAAAAGTAATAAAAGTAAAAATATTTTACTAAACAATGAATAGATTCCTAATATAAATAGAATCCACACAGTTATCATACATAGATAAATACAACTTGGGAAAAGTGTGTCAAATTTGAATGAGAGTGTGGAAATTAGATCACTGACATAAAATGTATTATCTATCCTATCGTAAGTATTTAAGATGCAGTCAGTGACCTCTCTTATAATAACAATATAACGAAGATTTACTACTGTGATAATAAATAAAATGTATAAACACTTGATAACAATAAAATATCTACGAACAAATAAATACTACGGTCTCGGAGCAGAAAAGATTTTGGTCAGTGACCCGTCTCTACCCATATCTGTCATTCGCACAGTTATGTTTCCATCTCGCGTCACCTCTGTGAGGAAAAAAAGAGGAATGTTGCGCGAGTGACAGAGATAGGTAGTGACAGGTCATTGTAAGAAATTCTTTCTAAAATAAAAATAAAAAACTCCTGTCATGATATGGTATTTAGGTTCATATTTACAGAATGCTTATTGAGTTTATATTGTAAACAATGCCGCGTAATGGCAATAGGCTTGCTCCCTATTACATGAGACCAAAAAAACTATTGACAGAATGTGGGTGTGTAATCCACCTCTGCCTATTCCCTGGGGGATATAAGTGTTGAAGTATGTACATTATATAAAAAATCATTTTAAATTGTATAACTGTAAAATATATAGAATCTTCACAATTTAGGCCAACGAGATGAGATAGAGAATGTAAATGAAGTTTCAGATGATCAGAATAATCGCTCGCTGCGGGAATGTAATTCAGTAATGGTATGTTTGTTTACATTTTTTATCTCGCCTCTATGACCTAACTTTATAGAGAATGCTAGTGTAATCTTTCAATCAAACATTTTATAAAAAAGCCTCACTTCCTGTATCATGTCAAGGGAGCAGAGCAGCTGCAGATGAGCAACTAAAACTTGATGCAATGATTCCTGTTTGCCCTGACGCTCTAAGTCCTTCATATCTTGTTTCATACTCATCTCTTGTTTTTCTCTTCGCTTCTGGCGTTTGGCCTTGATTTTTTCACGAATAGCTTGTTTCCTGTATGGTTTATTAATGGTAGTTAATAAATATTTTTGGTACTCAAAAAGTGATGGGCTACACCAGGCAACGGTCATGGTAATTTGCACCAAAGCACCTACGTTGCTACATTATTCAACACGAGTTATTGGAAGTACTTACGCCTTTTTAATCTTCAATGCCTTGGCAGGGGCAGATTCTGCAGAATCTATATCTATATCTTCTCTGATATCAGCAATTTCATTGTGAAGAGCTGGATCACCATATATGTCATCTATAGCTGGATGTTCTAGACCATGAGCTCTGAAATTTAAAACTATGAGTGTAGTGGATTATTATTAGATGGCTACATCAATTGTAATGTAATGGGCCATAATCTAATAAGGAAATCTACAACTAAATTAATCATGCACAAATACAACATCTACAAATTGTAAATGGGGTCACAAAACAAAGTAAATAAAGACAAGAAAGACAAGAAAAAAAACCACTTCAAACATTGACATACCTATGTTAAATGACCGAAATGAGACCAAATAATTGTAGGAATGGGACCAAATTGAAATGGAACAACAAGAGAAGCAGTGTCTTTCAATAAAAAAAAAATTTGAAAATCGGTTAACACAGTCCAAATATAAAAAACATATAGTCAAATTCAGAATCTCCTCTTTTTTTGGAAGTCGGTTAAAAAAAGAGAAGTTGAAATCATGAACATTAAATGTATGGGCAGAAATAAACAATTAATGCCATTTAATGGCCCAGAACACATGCCATGGCTAGTGTTCATGTGTTCTGGGCCATTAAATGGCATTAATTGTTTATTTCTGCCCATACATTTAATGTTCATGATTTCAACTTCTCTTTTTTTAACCCAGAACACATGCCATGGCTAGTGTTCTGGGCAAAGGACCTTTACTGTTACTGGGTAAATGGGCGAAATGGCCCGCAAACGTCGAGGGTGGATCGTCCGTCCAGCTGCCGGCGTCCCCGTTGGAAATAATAATAATATAATCTTTGCACCAGGTACGCACCCGAGGCGAGAGTCACCTGTTTTCCTATACCATGTATGGCCTATTTCCTTAACTAATAATTTGGCTTCTTTGCCCCAACTGCCCATCGTCTCAAAAGCCAACGGACCCACAATATACCGCGACTCTAGTTTGGAGTACTTTTGCCGCTTTCTAAAAGCCGCCTCCAGCGCTGCTACCTACGGTGCACACACTGTGCAGCAGAGGTGACTGGCGGTGACCATGTGGACACAAATCTTATTGCCATTATGGTCAAATTTAACCCCTATCCACATGACGGTTATGAATTTATGATACAACAAGCGTCAAAATATATCTACTTACTGTATATTAGAAATATGATGCATAAGTTCCTGGTCATAGCTGTCCAACTGGTTATCTACAAACAATTCTCTAAATACTGCATGAGGACCCTTAGGCAACAATGGAAATTCACTTTCTTCACCTAACATATCATTATTATTTGATGATACATCATTTAAATTGAATTCCTGTGTTAAACCTTCAGTAATTGCATACCTTAAATCTTGCAATCTTTGGTCATAAATGGTAGCTTTTCTAAAATTGTAATAACTTTCTTTTACCATGTCAATGTATTGCTTTGTCTTCAATTTATTTTCTACATTAGATAATTGATGATTTATGTATATTAATGCACATTTATCATCTTCCAACACTATATCTGAGCTTTGAGACACTACTGTAACTGAGGATGTTGAATAATTGTTTGCAAGTGTACTTTTCTTCAGGATTTTATCTCTGACAGATTGAAGTAACTCAGTATCTACTTCAGCCACCTTTGAATTCTTAAAAGACTTTGTAGTCAACTGATGCAGCTGACCGAGGGATACAGAGCTATTAGCTAACTTGGACAGATGTGCAGGCCGTAATTTGCTAATTGAGACCTTTGTTTCTGTCATAGCTTGGGCACCAACTGAAAAAAAATGTTTGTTTACTTTTTGTTCATCAGTGCTAAAAATGCTAAGACTGAGTAAAATTGTCACCTTCAAGTAATTCTCCGTATTTTTTATAAGCTTTGTGTTTCTTTTTTCGAGTTGAAGTCAGTAAATTGGCAGCTTTAGTCGATTGGCATCTTGGGTATTCTAAAATGAAGAAAAATGAAATGTTATGCAACTACGTTCCTAACCTAGACAAGTAAATTTGATCGTTTCCTATAAGAACTGTAAAATATAAAAGCAATGCCTTGTCAAGGATTGCACTATCTATGAATATTACCTGTACCAAAGTGGTTAAGTAAAATTCTGCGACAGCAAAATGTACATTTCATTCCAACGAATGAAGAAGTTTTCATTAATTCGTTTGTAGCCAAAGAAGTCCCATGATACGAACTTTGATATAAATTTCTAGCATATGCAAGGCGGTGCATTGTTGCTTATTAATTCAAAATTGCATTTAAATTCTTATAAAACATGCCGAAATTGTAAAACCACGTGAAAATTCTAGGCCGCACGCAAATCAAAATAAGGACTAGAGATGTCCAGTCCATGTCCACCAGTTGTCATTGTCATGTCATTGTCAGTTGCAGTTGCAGTTTGCTCGTGTGAGAATGAGTTGCATGCGTCCATGGATGATGGTACTTGGCAGTCAATCAATCGTTCACATACTGCTTTTCTTTTCTGCGCTTATCGGGCTCCAAGTTTGAACCAATTATCAAGCATAATTTTTTTTTGTGGTAAAAGTACAATCGATTAATTATTATGAATCGTATTTTATGAAGAACGTCACATCTCTAACACAAAGTGACAAGCAATTAAATAATTGCCATTCTAATAAATTGCAATTTTTCCATTTGTTTACTGACTTACGCTGTCATTTGCTGTCAATGTAATGTAATGATAATAATTAATGTCAATATTGTCAGGTTTTTGTTTTACTTGTTGGCTCAGAATTTTATAATAATTTCATTATTATATATTAGTTTAATTGTACCAAAATCAAATCACTTTGTGGTTACCAGATCTGCAATTGACGCTTCTCTAATTGATAATAAAATGTTTGCCTGTAAGTTACATGAAACTTGTAAACTTACCATTGCTTTATGCTTATAGCTTTGGATTAATTTCATTTTATTTATTTAGGGACTTCTGAACTAAGTAATAACCTATTCAACCTTAGATTTGACAATGACTGGCTGTTTAAGGCTAAAAAGCAACCCTGGGGGTAAGTTTCTTTTTTTTCTATTTACATTCTACAAAATATGTGGTTCTCACAACAGCTCTATCAGACACTAGATTAACGATTAACTGGTTTTAAACAGAGAATTTCACAAAATTCTTCTGGAGAATGGATTCCCCCCCGATATGACAGTCGACCATGTGAGGAAGAAGTGGTCTTATAACTGTGATGTAAGTAATTTAAGCTTTTATGTAGTATGATTTATTAGTCTGAGATTGAGTCCGAGACGCCTAGGACTTTGATTGGCTGTGCCACAGCGACTGGCATGCAAGATTTTGTTGCCTTTTATCAACCTTTCATAGCAAAGCAACGGGTTTCAATTTTTTTTTCAAAATTATAATATAGCTGCTTATTTTATTAAATTAATTCGGCCATTGTGGACATAACCCACTTTCTAGAGTGCCTGGTGATGGCAATAGGCTTGCCCCCTATTATGTGGTACTAAAAATACTGGGAAATTGTGAGTGTGTAATGTGCCTCTGCTTACCCCTTTGGGGGTATAGGCGTGATATGTGTGTGTATGATTTGTTGGACTATGACCCCCGATGATCATATCCAAAAAAATACGCAAATTTCATCCTAATATAAAATTCACTTCAAAATTTGGCTGTCGATGGCCCATATAAAATCGATTATCTTTCAGTCCTAACTCCTCAGTGTCCCAATTCGTATACACCATCAAAATATTTATAACTAGCAGAGGTCCGCTGCTTTGCAAAAATATGAATAAAACCTTCCTCGAGAACCACTCTATCCATTGGTTAAATCTGCATCAAAATCCTTTGAGAAGTTTTTAAGATCTAAGCATACATGGGACATGCAGATTTTGTTTTATACTATGTTAAGATTGATATTTCATCTGTCTAACTACAGAACTTAGTTATCACCCATGAGCCATCGTCCCTCCAAAAATATTGAAGTTCAGCCGAATCATAGTTAAACTGTAAAGCTGACCCCAACTGCATTGGGAAAAGGCTCAGTGGATGATGATAATTGATATTTCATTTATGTTAATAAATATCCGAAATGAGGTATTTACTTATCATCATGATTCAAAGTGGCAATACTGCCAGCATTCTGGGAAGTTATCTATTTCTTAATGTTGTTGAAGAGTTTTTGAATTCATGTTTGCAAATATTTGAATACTTAATTTAAACTATATCTACTAATTAAATGTATATTTTCAGATGTATAGAATTGCTAAGAAAACAAATAACAGAAAATGGAAACATTTCAAATTATTTGACAAACACTTTGGAAAATCTAAAACCCTTGAAAAATATGAATCATGTAAGTACATACCTATAAAAAACTACTGCCCTTAGTTTTCGTCTCTAAAATAGCCTGTGATGTCAGTGGTCATGTAAGGAGGTGTAACTATATTTATGTAAGACTAACTGATCACCGCAGCTCCCCCCGCGTGATATAGTTTTCTCGTACCCGATTCCCGTGGGAACACATTTCCGAGATATAAAGTACCCTACGTTACTCGGGGATAATGTAGCTTCTAAGTGAAATAATTTTCAAAATCGGTTACAGAGCCTATTCAAATCAAACAATCAAATTTTTCCTCTATATAACATTAGTATATTATGACTAGTGGACACACTTAACACACAGACTTAATATATTATTGTTTCAGGGAATGACGAATGGCGTCTTAAACTAATCATATGTATATCAGAAGCTAAAGATACCAAAATGGACATGTTAACAATGTGGAGGTAATCCATATTTTTTACAATTTTATTTTATTCGAGCTAATGAGCAATATCAATGCTAACAATTTGTAACCAAGAATTCAATTCAAATGGATACTGCATTTAATAAAAAAAGTCAAAGATACACTAATACATTTAATAGGATTATTCACACTAGTCTCTTAAGATTTTAATTTGGATATTAAGGTAAGTTAAGTATTATTGGGTTATATATATATTATTGTGGTTATATATATATTATTGTGGTTATATACATTGGGTTGAAGGAACACCTTTGAAGATATTTTACTATAAATCGTTCTTTTTTTATTTTGCCGCGGCCGCTCTAAAGTCCGTTGCCAGGCGTCTCTGGTTACAAGCAGAACGTATTTCTAGTGGCGCCCGGCGGATCGTTCTATAACCTAACCTATAATATAATCTATCTTTTGTAATGCCCACAGGACTGTTGAAAGTGCAATGAGATGTCAGGATCTGCCCATTGACTGTTGTATACAAGACATACAAGGATTGTGGCATCACATAAGAATGATATTTAATGTATGTTTTATTGCTGTTTGAATCACGAGCTTCTTTGTACGATTCATTAAGGGCGCTAAACCGCCGCAGAAAGCCGCATACACACAGCGCTACTAGGAAAAAGTGTTTAATCACAATTTTTGTTTAGTTCATTCATATCAGTAAATGTTATGGAATCTATTTAGAAATATAATATTATAGTATTTCTTTAATATTGTCTAGTTTTTATAGTATAACCCCTATTTAGTTTGTGATCTAGATGAAGTACTTATGCTTAAACTTTTTCTCAAATAGATATTTCGTAATATAAATTGCAAAAACATTAGTCTAGGGCTGGATATCTCGACAGTTCCCTTAGAGGGTAATGCTCTGTCCAAGATACCAAGAACCCAGCCAAAGACACTGAATCTTGCGATAACATCTGTCTTCCGGTGAAATTTTACAGCCGGGACGTTTTACAGGAGTAGTTCCTTGAACTACCGGTAGATGGCTGTAAAACGGCAGTATGATGACTGTAATTTATTTCTTTAATTCTTTTAGAGAAAACATCGCCAGAAATTGAGGAAACATCGAAAGAAAATGAGCAAAGGTGTCGGTGAAAGTGATTGGTTGCTGTATGACGCGATGCTCAGCTACTATAAGAAGTTCGAATCAGAATACTTCAGGAGACTGGAGATCGAACCGGCTAGTGTACTGGCCAAGTGCTTCAAGGGTAACCCACGATATTTGAGGAACAAGGATAGCAAAAACCAAGTGGACAGCGAATTTCAATGTAAGTCTGATGCTAATGTAACTTTTTTATTAGTGTAGTGAGGATCTACACACTCAAAACCACGTCTTTATCCCTGAGTGGGTAGGTAGACAGAGGCGCTCATTACGCTCACGTTTCTCCAGTCAGTGTTGGCCCCACGTAATGCTGCGGCCACACGATGTCCGCTCGCGCTGCTCCTCACTTTGCTGCGAATGTTTCCCTAGTGGCCAAACCCTCCCTTGCTCGCAAAACTAGTAAAACTCGCGTGTGATAAGTTGAGACCTGAGCGCTGTGATCTCAATGGTGTATATTTGTACAGATCCAAAAAGAATCTTAAAAAGCTTCCGTTCGAAACTTTACATGCACTATTTTTAGTCGTAGCTTTTATTACTCTTAGGAACAAACTTTATATTAATGACTAAAAGTGGTTCGAGTCTCAACTTATCACGTACAAATAGTACTACTCAGCTGGCGCGACGCGCGACGAGGCGAGTAACGTGTCCACACGATGTTCTTTGCCATTTCCCTCGCCATTCGTCGAGTCGTGTGGAAGCAGGGTACCTAATAGATGGCTAGCCTATTGCAGTTTCCGACTGATTTTATCAGTGTCGTCCGTGTGTCCAGTCACCCTCACCTGGCCACTGTCACTGCACGCGGTGCTCCTGACCGCGTGCAGTACCTGGAAACTACTGGCGTAGGTGTGTCATACACCTCTGCTTACCCGTTCGGCGATAGAGGGCCTGAATTATATGTACATATACAGGGTGTCCTATATGTCGGTGTCAAGCAAGGCAAATTCGGTAAATACCTAACCTCTCAAGTCATTGACCTCTTGTACTAGCGGAATATAGTCCACGTTAAACAATCATATAAATTGATTAATAGTAATTTATTAGTTTCGTAACACAGAGGCCGACATGATGAGTATTACCAATCATTGGAATCAATTGACGGACTTATAATACAACTAATACGATTTGTTGTCCTACAATCCAGTCAATTAGGACACATTACTATACTCGACTTGACTCGCAGTCACGTAATGGAAAATAATTTGTTGCAGGGTCTAAAGATATAACTGAATCATTCATACAAATAAGGTTGCAACACGATTGGCTATTTAAAAAGAGCAAATGGGCTTGGAAGTAAGTTGAAATTTATCATCATAATCATAACATACTTAGTATCTGCTTAGATCTTTAAAACTACGCAACGGATTTTTATGCGGTTTTAACCAATGCATAGTGGTTCTCCAGGAAGAGTTTTGTATATAATTTGTCGAACGTGGACGTGGACGAAGCCGCTGGCGTCTGCTAGTAAAATATAAATGTATGTACCTATATTGATGATAGTTTCACGCCGGTGTTGTGGCCTCCTGTCTCACCTTCTCATACTAACCATAGGTACCTATAATATAAGCCGCGCACGATGTTGTCACAATAAACGCTTCGTGACATCATTTGATGCTAAAAAGTAGGGAGATGATTTCAAATTCGGTACAGTTCCTTTATCTTAGGACCAAAAAAGGGTAAAAAAATTGTGTTTTGTATGGAAACCCCATTAAATATTTATTTTATTCGGTTTTTAGTACATATATGTTGTAGCGGCCACAGCAATATATCATCTGTGAACATTTCAACTGTCTAACTATCACGTTTCATAAGATACAGCCAGTATGTCTAGTACCATACATTTCACACAGTTCCCTGACGTTACCGCTAGGGGCGCTGGTGTGAAATGTGTGGGGGAATACGTAAACGTATTTCGAGCAAATTACCGTAAGGAACTGGTACTAGACACTCTGGTGACAAAGGGACAAACCCTAACAACGACACAAATGTAGGAACTTGTTTGTTTTGTCTAGTGAGCTGGCAAGGATAATGATCGAGGAGTACGGATTCCCAAAGACATTAACGTCGCGAGAAGTGAACAGAAAATGGGCGGCGACATTCGCAGTAAGTACCATTGATTATATTATTGATTAATACTATTTTGATTGCACTGGTGACTGAAAAGCTACAAAAAGGATCATAGGATGAATATTCTAGGTCTCTGTCTAGACTATATCGACTATATTTCGCGTTTCGAACCAGCGAGACGGTTACCTATCCAGGAGGAACGTTCTACCAAGTGACCAAGACACCACTACCTTAAGACAAGACAAGACAAGAAATTGAGATCATATTGTGTTAATATCGAGACTTACGGGCCCGTGAGAATTTTTGTCAACAAAACGGACCGTTTCTGAGTTACATTGCGATAACGAGCGACTATTATCTCTGTGCTTATCACTCGTACCCAGTAATGACGTAAGTTGGTCGACGAGAGCTGTCGTTGCGTGTTTCATGGTACAGGACATTTCGTACCATAGTTGTCAACATTGATAGAATAGATATCATCATTCACCGAGCCCTTTCCCAACTCAGTTGGGGTCGGCTTTCCAGTCTAACTGCGATTTGGCTGAACATCGATATTTTCCGTGAAGCGACTGCCATCTGACCTCCACAACCCATGGGCGACATCGAAGTTCTGTAGTTAGACCGGTCGGATTTTTGATTTAGGGCTCCAACTACCTCTAACGACTGCCATAGATGTTAGTATGACAACCGGGACCGACGGCTTAACGTGCTCTCCGAGGCACGGAGGGGTCTCAGTGTCTTAAGAAATGGTCACCCATCCTAAAACCGGCCTGACTAGATGTTGCTTAACCTTTGCAATGTGTTAACATTGTCGGTTACCACTAGACCACGAGCCCCCCCATTGATAGAATAGATACTTCTGTCATAAATATGTCTGATTCAAACGCTTCCAACCAATAATTCATGCCTAATACGTATGACAGCGATTAGAATAGGTATATAATAATTAAACAAATAAAAATATTTTTAACCTCCGAAACTTTGTTTTCATTTTTTCCCCTTTTTTTTTTTTTTTTATATTTGGTTCGCCAAATTGACGCCGCCCGCCTGTTGGTAAGTCGTGACGACGTCTAGCGATTGTGGGCCACTCTCACAGCACGTAATACTATAGAGAGTGGCCCTCAACTTGACGACCTACTGATGTGCCTCTTCACGCTCCGCTTAAAGAACCCAGGGTTATATGTGGGAGGCAACACCTGCACAGGCAGGGCGTTCCAGGCCACTATCGTTCGGCAGAGAAACGAACGTTTAAAACGTTCGGTTCTCGCGAACATGCTATCCACTGTGTGGGAGTGGCATCTCTGCCCGGCACGAGTCGTTCGGGATCATCATCTCTTCATATCTCATCTACTTCTCTGGTCCTTACTTTACATTACTATCTTTTATACCTGTCAGATTCTCACCACGGTAGGTGTAACCTGGTCGAAATGTCAGGTTGTGAAGGTTCAAATGTCGATTACTAATATTGCAATTGAGAAGTTTAGTCTGACTTATGAGACCTTATGACTTTTTAATATGTCGTCATAATGGTGATTATTTCTCTTAGAATTCAAGTCATATGGAACTCAAGGTGAAACTTACTACAGCGTTTGTTTAATTTTAGGAATATCAAAAGGCTAAAGCCACAAATAACACGGCTTGGGTGTATTACCATTTGTTCGAAGTGTACTTGGGTGAATCTAATCTCAGCTTGAATCCCCTGGTTGGATGTAAGTTCTTTTATATTCATTTTATTGCCATTTTTTACCGACATCAAAAAATACACATTTATTCGTAGATACGTAGTTTTATTTTGGAGCATGCATAAACAACTTGTTAATCTTAATATACTACCAGTACATATGTATAGTCTGCCCTTTACGCAACAGATTTTGATGCGGTTTTCACTGATGGATAAAATGTTCTCGAGGAAGGTTTTTGTACAAAATTTGTCAAGCGGGCGTCCGTTAGTGGTGTATAATAATAGAGAAAGAGAGATAGAGAGAAGTCAACACGTCATATACTTGCTGATTATTTTTCGTGTCTGTCTCTGCCACTTTGTCGTAAGCAATTTTTTTCCTTCAAGGTATTGAGTCATATTTATCGTTTCATTATATTAAACAGGGCAAGAAGAATGGGTGCTTAACTTGATCAACATACGTACGGATTTGGAAGATCACTTCAGAACAGTAAAGGATAAACACCTTGGATGGCGGTATGTTTCTATTACAATGAATATTACTAGCAGATCGCATATACAGGGTTATTTTAAAAGTAAGTAAGACCTTCCGTGGGCGAAATCCTGACATACTACTAAACACCTATGTGTATCACACTTTTTACGAAACGTTATAGTAATACTAAATAAGCAATTTCATGTTTTGGATTGAACCTGTAGTACTTCTTAACTCTATGGTACAAACGTTCATTCAAGCTGTCAGAATGGGTGCGCCAAAGTTCACCTAAATTTTCAACTCCGAAAATTGGAACTCCGAAAATGTTGTCCGAAATGCGGCCGGCGAAGTGCCAGAAACGAATCGAAAACGAAAAAGGTATAAAAACGTTAGGATAAAAAACAGTAGGAGCTTTAATATTGTATGTTAACGATTTTATTGATAACAATTTTCGGAAACATGAGTGTTATGAACATCGACGGTAGCACTACAAATAGTATGAATAAAAACTTTAGGATGAAAAATTTTAGGAGGAGTGATCATTCGGATTACAAATCGTTAGGAAGAACAATTTCGGATAAAGAACTTTAGGTGAGTCAATATGGACCCTGTCAGAATAGAAGCACTGTACGATATTAATGTACTGTGCCGCGTAGTATTATCGTGTATAGACGAGCCAATGTCGATTTATTAATTTTTGTATGAAAAAAAATAATTCAAAATTTTGCACTCGTAAAACAAAACTTGCTACATATGATCTTCAGAAGCGGTACCTTAAAGGTCTGAGATACTTTTAAAATAACCCTGTATATAATAACAAAACAAAATTCTAGACAAAAGTGCTTGTGTTAGGAGTGAGCTCACGTCGCTAGAGTGGATTCAAAGATTACCTGAAGATTCTTGCGAAAACTGGTCCAATAATATACTTAAACTAGCGGACCCGACAGACGTTGTCCTGCAAAAAAAAAGAACCAAATTGTGAATCTAAACCATTCTCGAATCCCCTTGAACACACACAAAAAATTTCATCAACATCGGTCCAGCCGTTTAGAAGGAGTTCATGACATACACACGTACAGTAGAATTATATATATAAAGATAAACAGCTGTGATAATATGTATGTACCCTACAAAATGGTTGTAAAAGTTTTGGTTTGTTCTACAGGGACGTTGAGAAGAGATTAAGGAATCTAGGATTACCATTGGACCATAGTTTGTTAGAGTTAGAAGAGATTTGGACACATTTGCTCAAAACTTTTAGGGTAAGGTCGTATGATGCGATAATTTAAATATACGGTTTTTTAAAAGATGTTAAAAATATACTTTTCATCACTTCTTATTCAAAAAGTGGCGATTTGTTCCTACATAAGTTTCTACATAAATCATTCATAGTAATCCAACCGAAAAAAAAACTAACGCACGAACTTGTTGACGTACTTGAATCCCTCGCTACGCTTAGGATTCTACTTTAGAAACCCTCGCTACGCTCGGGATTCTACTCTAGAATCCTTCGCTTCGCTCGGGGCTCGTGGTCTGTGGTAACCGACAATGTTAACACATTGCAAAGGTTCAGCAACATCGACTCAGGCCGGTCTTAGGATGGGTGACTATTTCTTAAGACACTGAGACCCCTCCGTGTCTCGGAGAACACGTTAAGCCGTCGGTCCCGGTTGTCATACAAACGTCGTAGTTGGAGCCCTTAATCAAAAATCCTCGCGGTCTAACTACAGAACTTCGATATTGCCCATGGGTTGTGAAGGTCAGATGGCAGTCGCTTCACGGAAAATGGCTTCAGCCGAATCGTAGTTAGACTGGAAAGCCGAACACAACAGTAGTGAGTTATTGGGCATTCTACCCCACCTTAGTTCCATCGGTTATCTTCGATAACCTCAGTCACGGTGGGGTAGAATGCCCAATAACTCTGTGGGGTAGAATGCCCAATAACTCTTTGTAAAATCATTTACCTAAGCCAACGTTCCACATTTTAATGCCGTTCAATACACTACCGTTCCGTCAATGGTTAACCAATTTCACTTGCTAGATGATTGCTTTCGTACAGCAAACTAACCCGATGCATGTTTGTTAACTCAGTCACGGTGGGGTAGAATGCCCAATAACTATGTGGGGTAGAATGCCCAATAACTCTTTGTAAAATCATTTACCTAAGCCAACGTTCCACATTTTAATGCCGTTCAATACACTACCGTTCCGTCAATGGTTAACCAATTTCACTTGCTAGATGATTGCTTTCGTACAGCAAACTAACCCGATGCATGTTTGTTAACTCAGTCACGGTGGGGTAGAATGCCCAATAACTATGTGGGGTAGAATGCCCAATAACTCTTTGTAAAATCATTTACCTAAGCCAACGTTCCACATTTTAATGCCGTTCAATACACTACCGTTCCGTCAATGGTTAACCAATTTCACTTGCTAGATGATTGCTTTCGTACAGCAAACTAACCCGATGCATGTTTGTTAACTCAGTCACGGTGGGGTAGAATGCCCAATAACTATGTGGGGTAGAATGCCCAATAACTCTTTGTAAAATCATTTACCTAAGCCAACGTTCCACATTTTAATGCCGTTCAATACACTACCGTTCCGTCAATGGTTAACCAATTTCACTTGCTAGATGATTGCTTTCGTACAGCAAACTAACCCGATGCATGTTTGTTAACATGAACACGTTAAGATCACATTTTTAAGATAGATAAAGGTGGGACAGAATGCCCAATATCACTTTGGATTGGGAAATAACGTAACTAAACGAATATTCCACATTAATATCATTTGAGCACGCTGTCCCACTGTTCGTACGTTCGCTGAAGCTCCTTGCATGTTCATTAGGGAACTATTTTGTAGAATCACAATTACGATAAGCTAAAACGTACTTACCATTTTATGTCTTATAATTTGTACATTCTAGAATATAGCGAAAAACGTAAACTTGTTCGTCATGATGATAGTTTTATAAATGCTGTAGGATATTAAATTAAAAAACTGAAAACCATATAATAATATATTTATTTTTTTTTTACAGTTTTACTTAGTTTAGTTTATTAAAATAATTATAATTTGTTAAGTCTAGGTACTTATATAAGACAGGACAGCACACTTAATTCTAGTTAAATCCAATAAGCTAGCAGTCCCGTTATTAGTAGACCTTAGTCCGGTATAACGGGTCTGATCACAAGACATCATGTCACAGGGCTAGTTACGTCACTTTCACACTACATGTAGGATCTCAAATGATATATACATCACAAAACTTCGTGTTTAGTGCACATAACATGTGAATATTATTTGCTTATTTTATGCTAACTTATAAAAGGTACGTAGCTTATAAAAGGTCTGTAAGAAGAGCGGATTTTCCTGATGCAAGCATATATTTGTGCAATAGGAGATCTCTCCAAACATTGTAGTCATGTACTTAAAAGAAACAGTAAATAAACATTTTTATTTACTAATTTAAAAATTAAAAATATTGGTATGACCCCATGCTCGAGTTGAAATCTTATCTTTTGCAATTACTCTTTTATCATCATCACCAGACAACGCAATTTTTGTTACAGCACATGTAAATAGCTCATGTTTTATTGACTTAAATAAAACATTTGTTTTATGAACAATGTCACCATCATAAAGTGTTTTTTCATAATCAGTAACGTTAAGGTCACGTACAACATTCTTTTTAATACCCTTGGCTTTTTTAATTGTGCTGTGAATGGTGTTGATACAATATAACTTCGATCTCAATCCAACAAATTCGCTTATTATTTTACCAGCCATTTCATCTTTAAACAAGCCTGGTATTTTTTTGTTCTGTATGGGTAAAGTATACACATTATTTTTACAAAAATTGCTGGTGTCAAAGTAAGATAAAAAGTTATTTTTTATGTCTTCATAGAAATCATGGGTTTGTATTTGATACACAAAACTATCTGTATCCGTGTAACACATCCGTATCCTATCCTTGTAAAAAGGTTGCATTACTGAATAGTGAAAATCATACATATGACTTTTTGATAATTCTAGAACAGCAAAGCCAATATATATTGGTTTGTTCAAAGTTATTTGTTCAGGATTTAACTGCACCGCTACTAGATTTTTAGTGAAAACCGTTGCACTATGGAAATTTGGACGAGCAATAAGGTTTTGTGCGCATTTTCTTCTTTTAGTTATGTTTTTGATATCTCGCCACTGAGAAACTAAATGGACATTAACCCTGTTTTCAGTATTTTCTAAAGTTTTTCCAAATACACTATTATTCAAGAGCTTAAAAAAATCTTGTTCGAAAGTTGAAGAACTTTTTTGTCTCAGTTTGGTATTTAAATCAATATATTGTTTTAAATATGGGCTTTGTCGAAAACTGATTATTCTATGAATCTTCTTCAATATTAACCCATGTTTCATACAAGTTTGTAAATGCACGTAATGAATAACATATTTAAATTTATCATATAAATTAGGGATTAGCTTAGAACTCTTTCCCCCGGGGGGTATAAATTTTTCAGAACAAAATGGTAAATCGTTGTGTAAGTTATGCAAACGCTTAGGGTATACTATATCCACTTCCAAAATAAAACCACAATCTGCATCAATTGCAATTTTCGTTATATCTAAATTGTTAATTTCTTGTTGAGTGAGAAATTTGAAGTTGGATAATGGTAAGTATTGACACATACTATACCCATACAAATTATTACAATCTATATAAGAGACATAGGAATCAGGTTCCGAAGATTTGTAATCCGGTAAGTATATGTTATTTGCTTTCGCATGCCTGTGAGAGCAGAGGCACACTCCTCCTCTTATACCACTTTGTAACATGCGTATCATAGACAAGTCATTAATTAGTTCCAATTGAACACATGTTTTTAATAACATAGCGTCAAAAGATAAACTGGGTGCAGTTAAATAAAAAGCTGGATCTAAGTGATAATGTCGTTTACAAGTCTGTCTAAAATTTTCAAAAATATCTGCTAATAAAAGCACATCAGTTTGTAGGTATAGATCCGTATAACCACCTAAACTAGTAATTCTAAATGTTGACCAAACTAAATGTGCATGTCGGTAATCATCTTCAGAAACATTTTCATCATTGAGGGAACTATAAAAGTATTTCTTTGGAGGCAAACATTTTTCATCATACCGTTTCCACGAATCCATGTATTCATATGGATAAATGCCTTTGCGAGTAAGTAATTGGAATTCATCTCGGACAGGGAAGTGATTTTGTAAATTTTTAAACATTTCTGGTTTTAAAGTTTTACATAATTTGTTTAAGCTTGTCCCCAAAAATTTAAACGAATCAAGAAAACGCATTTGAAAAAACTTATTATATGAAACTGATACAAATTTCGTAAATGAGATATAGTTTTCTTTATTTTTAGGTATTATCTTTATTTCACCAGGGACGTCACCCAATGCTTTAATAAATAAATGACAATCATAACCAGCTAAGTTATGAAAAAAAATGGGGACAAATGCAGGGCATTTATATTGCAAATTACAAAACGAATGCGCAGCTCCACGATAGCGACCGGTAAGATGACAATGATCACGGACTTTGTCCCAAAAAAGAAAGTTTTGACATATATGACAACGTGTTGCATTTTCAAAATCATACCTGTCCTCCGTGGAAAATATCATTACAGCTGGTGACTTAATTATATCATAAATTTTTTGCACGTCTTTAATTATATAGTCAACAAACCGCTTATCACAGTCTGGACCTCGATATGACACGTAACGATTATAGCTAGGTTCATCAGAGCATACAATATAATAACCAAAAGCAACCGGTACGTGTTGGTGAAACATATTCATATTTTTACTAGAACAATTAGGCTCAGTACTTGTTTGTAGCATCGATTCAAAATCTGCATAAATACAAAAAGGCATAGTTTGTTTCCGTTCATAGTTTTTAAACTTAATTACTGAACCTCTGTTTGGAAGGACAGTTACTACACCTCCACATAAATGGTTGTTAAGTTCGTCAGCGGTATTGAAAAATATCAAACATAAATCGCAAAGATGTAATCTGCTGTGATGAGATGTGACTTGACTTCTAAAAAGTCTGGAACAGTCTTTGATCAAGCAATAATGAGAAGAATTATTATTTTCTAAAAACAGAAGGTGTATCATTTTTCCGCTGTATTTAAGGTTGAATTCAGATTTATACAAAGGACCTACAAAGTTTTTGTGATTTTGTAAACCATAAATTATAAACTTTATATGTGGATTGTTTTTTTCAAATGTTCTAATATCATTAAAGGTTACAGGAAAAGACATTCCTCTTAAGTTAAATATTTCTCGAAAATTAGGATAAGAAGACGTTCTTTCAGGGTGTTTCTTAACTGGATATAAAGCCGCTGTTACACACCATAAAAAACAATAGTGATCATTATTCAAAATATTCAAACATGCTTTTTTAGCCTGAATTAATTTGGGTAAACTGATATAACTAGAACCACCAAGTGGTTGGTATTTATTGAGATTCATCTCAACATACAAATTGTTTATAAATGTCCATCCACTATCACGACCTTCAAACTCTTCAATAGATGTTTTTAAATAATTAACTGTTTCAATATACAATTTTTCGAAATCGAAGTTAGAATATAATATTTTATTTTTGGTTCCAAAAGATTTCACTTCTTGTGAATTATCTTTGAATTTTAAAAATGTACCAAAAAACTCAAAGTTTACCTTAACACAAGTATGCTTAGTAAGGAATTCATTTAAAAGAGATTTTAATCGGTCAAAAATGCTTGAAAAAAAGGATTCAATTGACGCTCCTTGATGTTCATCACGAGCTAATATTTTATAGGTTAATATACGACTGCGAAACGCTGAGTTTATGATTTCTACACCATCACTATGTTTTATTGTTTGACTACTTTTCCTATGTGAACTACTTCGCAAATGTCCTACCCATGATTTACTGGGTACTGATGTGTTACACGCAGTACAAAAAGGCATTATTATTAAATAAAATATTTGCTCCTACAACACTAAGTTTAAAACATAAAAAATTAAAGAAATTTATGTATTATAGATCTACACACTTAAAAAAGTTTGCGATCACTTTGAAAATTTGATACTTATATTTGTGATATAGAAGATTTTTTCTGATAAGATTCTAAAAATATTAAAAATTAGAATTAGAACGTGAAACAATAAAGATTAAACGTAGGTAAACATTTTCTGTTGATTGGGTTAAATTTGAAAATATATCAGCTTTGTAAGTGATCTCAAACTATTTTTGATGTGTGTATATTATAATAATATACATAAGGTATATCTATAAAAATTAAATCTACTTTATAAAAATCTTATCCGCATAATGCACTGGTTCAGTGTCTTGAAATTCTTTATATGCATGTCCTAGAAAGTCTTGAAGTGACTCCCAAGATAGTGAGGACTCATCGCACTGTAATTTTACAGTCACCAACGCTGTCCTGTAGCGCACATCAGGGGCGTGTGATATGTAATCGTTGGTTTTATAGAGTTTAAAATCAACCACATACCCTCCTTCCGTTTTCTTGGAGCGACGAGACGTCCCAGATGAAACACGACTTGAGAAACTGGAAGCTAAGTCGCGCCGTGGTTCTCTGCAACTGCCTTCTTCAGCCCGCAAAATATTCAAAATATTTGTTTTCTTCGTTCTGTAAATAGAAAAAAGTGTTAATTATAAAAGTACTTATTCAAAGTGACTAAGAACTTGGGATCAAAACACAAAAAGTTATAGTATTTAAACGTGTAGGTATTGAAACGTACAAGTATTGTCAAAAGATCTATCTATGTATATAAATTAAGTGTGTCACTCATTTGTGTAAAATTAAGGTAAAGGTGTAAACTACACCTTATTCAATTTTAATTAAAATGTGACGATGTTAAACTTAATTAAAATGTGACGATGTTAAACTTAGTTGAACATAATGAAACCTACCTCTTTGTGGTGTTAAACTCGGGTGAAGTGTTTTTTCGTTGTACACTTTGGGTGCAGCTGGGCTTGGGTTGTTTTTGCTTTTTCTCTATCACCTGTTTGCGTTTCTTTGGTGCTACACACTCAGACTCTACTACAGAAGAAGTTTCAAACTCCGAATCATACCTGTTAAAATACAATCAAATTATAAACAAATATATTCCCAAGATTTTCCGAATAGATATATTGCTAGCATCACGGCTGATTATAGATAATGCAGCCGGCGGGAATTAACCAAGCAACTCACTACTCAGTGGGATAACATAATCAGTAATCACATTTTATAATAATATGCGTTAATAATTATCAGCCGGCAGGAATTAACCAAGCAACTCAGCTGGATAATAATTAACTAAATAATAATTAATAATTATCAGCCGGCAGGAATTAACCAAGCAACTCAGCTGGATAATAATTAACCAAATAATAATTAATTTAATAGCACTTACTCACATTTTCTTGTTGGAGAAGATCACTGGAAGATACTGGAGCGAATGTAATTTATTTGAAAAATTGATGGGTTTTATACATAAAAAGTATCAATTCAGCAATTATCACCTCCCAACAAAATTAAAACTTAACTTATTATTTATATAGGTGTATTAATTAATTTATGTTACTTACGACTATTTAAATCAAAATGATTGAAAACTCATTTCGTCTAATTGCACTTTTGTTATTACAATTGAAATACAAAACCATGTCTTTACCAACACCGCCAAAGCTAATTCCGATTAATTCCGACGAATGTTATGATTTCTGTATGATACATATAAAATGTAATTATAATTTATGTAGGTATGTTCGTTGATCGTCGTCGATAAGTATATGATATGGTAACTATATAATTATGTATAGGTACATGAAAAGTATTAATGAAATATACTCATACCATTGTGCAGAAGTAAAATTATGCAATTTATTGGTGATTTAGGTAAGGACCGTCGTCTATACCTAAATCACCAATATAAGCTGACCGTTAGTACACGGTAGGTATTTAATTATTTTTAAAAGGTAGACGTACCCTGGAAGTTACCTAGTTTGCGTCACAATTATAGAAGTTTCAAATTGCTATGCACGGTTTTCATGGGTGTGTGTGTGTGTGTGTGTTAGTGTGTGGAAGCAAGGTATCTGTTAGTTTACTTACTCAGCGATACAATATTAAAACGACATCGTATTAACCGACTTCTAAAAAGGTGGTTACTTTATTTATCTGTAGGTATGTTGGTTTATGGTTCTCAAATTTGATACAAAGTATGGTTAACGGTATTCTATTAAAAATCCTTTGGAATCGTTTCGATAAAAATAATTTTACAAAAATATTACTACAGACTTATCCCACAAATATGTTAACAAACATTACAAATAATCATTTAAAATATAACTTTTAAATATTAGCAAATAGTTTTGGTATGTGCTTAAACTATATGGTAATACACCTCTTTTTATCCAAGTCGGCTAACAACGTACCTTTATACAAAGCTACGACCAATGTTAAGTCAGCAGTTTGTTCATGTATGTTCTACTTGTTTACCTATGTGTGTTATCGCCACATCGACACATCGTTCCTATACGCGAGGAATGTCTCATATTCTGTTCCCACAATATCTACCATTTGCATCGAGCTACCAAACACGCAGTGCACTACGTCCTTCAGAGGATTAAAAGGAAGATCCAAAATAAAAGCAATGTCATGTAAGTAATTACTTATAATGTTAATTATTTGATTTATAATTCTTTGTTAGTTTACCTACTAAATATCTAATTTATTAGGCGACGTAGTTTTCTATGGAAGTCCTTTAAATTAAATTTTATACGATTATCCTTAATTTTCGTATAACATTTAAGTTCTGTACAAAATTCAAAAGTTGTAAATAAAATAATGAACGCTGAAATATTTAATCTCTTGCTAGCACTTAATTGCACATAAAGTAGAATATTTTATCAAATTTGAATAGGCTCTGGTGTCTCAATTAGAGTGGCTTCCGAAGAAGTTGTGTAGGTTTGACATATTCGGACTACATTTGCCGATTTTCAATAATTAGACTTAAACATTTAATTTTATTTTCAGATATTTTATCATCACGGATGAAATTGACAAGGAACCCTCATGGACAGCGCGGTGAACCACATAATCAATTTGTAAGTAGATACCTATATATTTTGGTCATTCCAAAAAGTGTAAAATTAAAGTAGCACGTAGTTATACATAATGTAGAATATTTTATCAAATTTGAATAGGCTCTGGTGACTCAATTAGAGTAGCTCCCAAAGAAGTTGTAGAATATAATATCATCAGTAAGGAATAATGTAGGTATTCTTTAGAATAGCTGGAGAGTTTAGACAATACAAAATATGAAATATTAGGAATACCTATTGTAGTTTATTTCGTATGATACTAACTGATAAGGTGCCTATAGGTATTTAACTGGTCACCCGATTCTATATTAGTATGTCGAATAAATTAAAATAAGCAATTACATAATTATTGTGTTTTTATTATATTCCTTATCTGATATTGATAACGAAATACGTCATCATTCACGTTACAACACGTTTGAAATTCATAAGAATTTCACAACTATTAAGTAGGTGCATAACAATAACATTTTGCACATACGAATTATTGAATGGTTGAATTTCAAGTTCTAACTTGATCATCATACCAATAAATGCTTTATGTCAGCATAATTTGATATATCAACTGCGTTAGAAAAAATATTATTACCTAGTTCATTCTTTATTAAACAGTCAATACGAGCATATCTAACATGGTAGGTATTTTATAACTTTCAATCTATTGAAAATTTCAATCTATTTACAAAATACTTAGTATGATTTATTACTAATGTTATAAATAATTTTCAGAATACCAACTTAAACAAATTTTCAAACGGAATAGAAGAGAGCTCTCCTGAATATCTTCCAGACCTGCAAGATCAGTTCGACTTGGACAACGCAATGAATAGACCTTGGATAATAACACCCAATGAAGAAGTAAAAATAAACAAAAAGAAAACTAATCGAAGAAGACCAATTACAAACAAACGCAGTGCATTGAATTCCTATATTATTAACAGTGAAAGAAGAAAAGGACGACGTTTAATAAAAATTACGATCAAGGAACTCAGTGAGTCAATGGACGACGAAGATGAAGGTAAGGACATAATCACTGCACAGTATATTGTACAAGATACGGTAGATGAGATATCGGATCAAGCTGAAAAATTAATTCACAATATTTCCAAAAAATTGTGTGGCTACTCATATCACATTTTTTAATTAGGTAATAATTCATTAATGTAACTAGTAGATAAAGTGATGACATATTTAGATTTTATTAAAATTTTATTTACTGTGAAAATATGTGTTAAAAAAATTTCAATATTAAGTTGTGTGTTAAAAAATAAAAACCATAGGTAATAATTGTGTGGCTACTCATATCATATTTTTTAATCAGGTAATAATTTATTAATGTAAACTGTGTAAACTGTGTAAAAAATGTGTAAACTAGTGATGACATATTTAGATTTTATAAAAAATTTATTTACTATGAAAATATATGTTAAAAAATTATAAATATTAAAAATGTGTGTTAAAAAATAAAAAACCATTTACTTTAAAAAATTGTTTTATTTATTAAAACTGCGTATAGGAAGACATATTACCTTTCTTGCTCTATTAAATAGTTCTTTATACATAAAACATTTTTAAGTGCACATTGTTTAATATGATTAATACAATTAAAACTGGTTTCAATATTTGAATATTTGTTATGCAACAGTGATAAATTTGGACACTTGTCTTCACCAAGATCTATACAAATACAATTCATACAAAGATCTTGAATCCACTTAACTTTTTCTAAGCCCTTCACAATAATTTCTTTATTTTCTAGATAAGGAACAATTATACGTCGAAATTCTCTATAGTCGATATAACCTTCATTCCAGTAAATCCCTCTGTTTCTCTCCAACCACGTAACTTGTTTTTTTTCATCCGTAGTTAAGTATTTAAATAAGTATGGAGGCTTTATTAAGAACGTTTGGGTATAAACACGAGTGGCCAGAGCTAATTCCTTGACTATAAAGTTATTACAAGTGTCTTTAAAGCCCTGGACATCCACTATAATCGTATTCGGGTTCATGATAATTTTCTCACAGTGCTGCTTAATGGTTTATACTCAATTATACAGTCGTTCAATATAAGACAATATGCCGAAGTTTGATCTGGTATATCAATGTCACTTTCAATTTCCACTCTGACATCCACAACAGGACCCGACTTAAGATTATCTGGTTGTCTAGAACAATCTACGACAAATAACGGAGCAATATTTTTAAATTGTTTCTCACTTAATAACGGTTCACCACGACGACCTCCGTAATATGAGTGTTGAAATCTGGTGTATTGTTCATATATTAACGCAATTCTGTTATTCGAGAAACTTGAATTTAAATTTTCATAAGGGAAGTAGGTTGAATTTAGGTATACTCTAACATCACGAACGTCACAGTGATCAAACTGAGACATATCCAATTTAGGATTATTTTTTCTATTTGTTTGCAGACCAATAATAACAAATCTTGGTTTCTCTATTTGCGATGATGTTTTTATGGACCAAGTATGTTTAGTAGTTTTTGGTAAAGCCGGATATTCATATAAATCCCAATTCCTGAATATCATCTGGAGTGATCGGTCTTTTTCTAACAGTTTTAACATATTTATTTTTTCTCTATCGGATACTTTGACATGTGGTACTCGCCATATTATTTTATTTATAATAATATCTTCTACCGTCTCACCAGCGCTAAGTTTTAGGGCGTTCAGATTAGTATTACTTCGTAACAATATTAATTCATGTTTGCTGTTTATCACTACTTTCTTGAAATCTTCTGCAAAACCAAGAATGTTACAGAGGGGTATGGAAGCAGAAAAGCTACCCCCATTTGTACTATTTATACCATCGATATTCCAACCCCAAGCATTAGATACTTTAGCCTCGTTTTCGTTCATTGATATTAATGATTTCATTGTGGTAGTTATACCAGCGTTTTTTATTTTATCTATTTCCACTCCATTTATCTCATACCTTATATCTTGAAACAAGTAAAGTAAACTATTGTTTGTGAAATGAACGCTACTGACTCTCTCTTTAGAATTTTCAGCCTTGTTTACAATAATAGTTCCTTCCAAAAACAAAGTGCTTGCTGATGGTAATATATACAAGTCTTGTTGATTAATAGGTATCCTGATTTCATCGCTTCTATTGAAACTTGTTACGTAAGGCTTGTAAGAGTGAAATTCAATTCCTTCCACAGAGTTGTTGTATGCAGGAGCGGATAAAACATCTAGTATATTCATTTTAACAAACCAATCGCTTTAAGAAAAGCTTTATTATTGTTGTTCAATTTTATGACCTTTTTGGATCGAGCTCTTATTGGTTTGATAGTTTGAGTAGGACTGTTATGTTTAGTTGAATGAACCACATATTTATTATAATCTATCATGTTTTCTTCTGATATGTAGATACAACTGCACTTCTTCACCTCGCAAATTTATTAAGTTATTATTTATATCTAACAGCCTTATCTGTATGCAGCTTATATTGGTTTGGTTTATTGGAAAGTAGATTGCGTTTTTTGGAATTTCTATAATCCTGTATCCAGGTGGAACATTAAGTGCAAATTCGTGTAAGATGTGACTGGATTGGCCGTTTATATAGGAACCGCTAACTATGTCACATTCAATCCTTATGACAGTCGTAGGCAAAATGTTAACTGGAAACTCTGATACATGATATTTATTTGCTTCTAAGATCTGTTTTTTAAATCCCAATAAACTTCCAAATGTACCTTCTTTAGTAAAATCTATAGTTGATGTACAAAATAACATAGTTTTTAAGGTGTTGTTATTACAATTGAGTTTTATGGATGCATCTTTTATCTCAGTTTTTAAATAGTCGCTAATATCTTGTAATTCATAAGTTCCTTCAGGTATCTCGATAACATTTTTAGAACCATAATATAATTTATTATTTGTATTATCAAAATTTGGAATAGAATTATATGTAGAGAAATGTAATAATGCACATTCATACTCCCCAACTAATGGCAGCGTGCTTGGATAATAGGTAGATAATACCGATGAGTTTCCAGTTATCGATAAGGTGAGTGACATCTTGCAAATGATGGAAATGAAAGAATGATATAAAATTTATAGTATTTATTCCAAAAACATTGCAAATATCTTAAACACAAATGTCCACAAATTATTGTGTTAAATTGTTGATATCTACTAAAGTTATAATAAACATCACAGTTCTTAAAATATAGGATTAATTCTCTTGGCGGTTTTAAATCGCCAAAGCTATCAAAATATTCACAATAATTATTTATTTTAACATAAGCTACCCAATGCGTTCCATCATTTTTTGAATTATCTAGGTTAACTATACCACATTCAATTCGTTTAGGTGTTTTTGGTAACTGATCCTTCATGTAAACTCCCCGAAAGTAAGGAATACAATAGGCATACTTCTGAATATCGATATTAGTTAAAGCGCGATTAGGTAGCTGATCAATTAGTTTTTTGATGGTTTTATAAACAATCCCTGACCTTGCTTATGTGGTTTAATGTATAAACCTTTACCTATTGCTATAGCCTCCATAGTTTTATTATGACGTTCAGTTTCTTGTAATTTTTTCTGACCGTCTTTATAATCATTCACTGTTTTAGCAATACCAGCTGCACCACCAGCTAATGCTCCTAAAGCAGACAAACCAGCAAAAATTGGGATTAAAGGTAGAATGCCTCCAGTTTTTGGTATAGGTATCATTCGAGGTACGCGAACTTTTGGAATGCATGGAACTAATTTTCTAGCAACCATATAAGCTATATTTATTAGTGACTTATTATCTTTAGGCGAGAGTTTTTTGATTTTTCTTTTTATTTTCCTAACAAAGTTATTAAAGGTCTTAACACCAGCACCAGACTTCAATTTAGCTTTCATAATTTTGTTTACTATCCACGAACTAATCTTTTCCCCTGTTCGAGCATCTTTTGCTTTAAGTCTTTGTTTAGTCATATCTATAAGACGTAAGTCGGCTTTTTGACGGTTAGGCAAGTCTATGTAGTTTGCGTATGCGATATCGTGATGCATACAAGCTTCGTCTAACTTGTTTACACCTTTATCACCACGTAGTAATCGTTTTGAAAGCTTTGTTCCTGGTCCACAATAGTTATAACCGGGTATGTGAAGTTCGAATGGTAAATGATTAATGATACTGTTTATTAGTCCACCACCTTGCATCGTCTAAAGAATAATGAATAAACTTTAAAATTATATATCACTTATATAATTAACTTATTCCACTATTGCAGTCTTATCAATCCAACTGTTCTCTTTGTTATTTAAACCCAACCATTTTACAAACAGTTTGTTTCCTTTCTTTTTTAATACCTTTTCTATCAAATAGACACCAGGGCAGGACGACTTTTGAAGCTCTTGTTCGTAAAAAGTTCCTAATATGACTTGTTTTTGATTATCTTCGATGCGATATGTTATTGGTACAGTGTTATTTATCTTTTTTATAGTAAATAATTCTGTTGACCAGTTAGGAGTGTATCCTTTCTCAAATATATGTTTGTACTTACTAATTCGAACTTTGTCACCAATTATAAACTTAGGACGACATTTTTGGGTTACCTTTATCATGGAATTTGCAATATTATTTTTAATGTCCGTTTCATTAAACTTATTGACATTAACAGGTGCAAATTTAATAATACGATGTTTTGTGTTGTTATATGTCTTCATAACATCGTTCAAGCCACCATCTATCCACTTATAGTGTCCGTTCAAGCTAAAGTATTTGTACAATTTATTTTTAAGCGTTTTAATAACTCGTTCAACAATTGAAGCCTTTTTGGTTGAAAATGTTGAGTAGTGATTAATATTATAGTTCTGTAAAAGCTTTTGAAATGTAGAATTATAGAACTCAGTACCCCTATCAGTTTGCAGATGAGTTGGTATCCTATGATTAGTAGAAAGTAATTTTTCAAATGCATGAGAGACATCATGTTTGGATTTAGTTTTTAGTGGTTCCACCCAAACGTACTTTGAGAAGCAGTCAATAACTATTAAAATATAGTTATATCCTTTATTAAAGGTTTTTAGGTTTTGCATATCAACTAAATCTGCTTGCCACAAATCATCAATACCTTTTAAAATTACAGATCGTCGAGGAAAATTTTTTCGTGCTGCTTTATGTATTTCATTGACGATTTGTTGTTTCGCCATTTTGATAAACTTTAAGGTCTATGTTTTTCGATCTTTTAATATAGATTGAATTGCGTCTTGAATTAGTCTATCAACTGCGTTTCTTGTGTAAAATTTGTTTTCCAAATGAGTCACTATCTCAGACATTATTGTTTTTAAAGCTTTCTCTATGTGGTTTTGAACACTATTTGGAATAGAACTTTGCAATTTTTGTAAGTCATTCATTAGTACACCTTTCAATTCATCTACATATGTTTTATTTACTGCATCATCTGCGTCTTGAGGAGGTTTGACACCTTTTAACCTCGATGTCTTCAAGTCATAATCTCCACGATCAGATTTTATTAATGCGTTATCATTAAAATCCAGTATTTCCGATATACGCATTCGCTTATGAATATAATGACCAAATTTGTCTACATTCATATTAAAGGTGTATTATGTTGAACGGTATATAGTAAAATGATACACATATAATATTAGTAGATTTATTTATTTGATGATTTTGCTTTCACGTAGTTCTTCAATGATAGATATTATTTCATTGTCTATTCCTGTGTTACCAGCATCTCGAGAAGCAATTAATAATTTTAATCTATCAACCAATTCATTGGGATCATCCCAATATACAAAATCTGTATTTTTTTTCCATATTTTTGTTAAAGGTAATCCTTTTCCTACTTTCTGTCTACAACTTGGACTTTTACTTTCTTGTTCGAAAAGTGGTTTAATAACTTGCAAATATTTTTGTCCTTTATTACTTTTAATTGGTTTTTTTGAATCGAAATCACGACGATGTGCATTCGTTACAAGTAACATTGCCTTATAATTTTGCTTGTCATAGTCATTAACCAAGCTCAGATCAATGTCTCTTTTTAACAGTAACTCTCGCAACCCAGGTGTACTTTCGTACTTGTGTCCGGCTACAGTAATAACTTGATCTCCAATCGTTATGCCAGAGGAACCTAACATTAACTGTCCACGGTTATTTCTTATACCAAATGGTACATCCGATAGTACTTGTGAAGATAATGACCAAGATGATACATCTGGATTAGTATCGACTAATGACTGAAATGAAGAGTCTGATGAGGGTTCCGATTCGTTACTATCATTACTGCTTTCATCTGTTTCTTTCATATCTTGGTCTTGTGGTTCTTGGGGTTCTCCTTTTTCCTCCTTTTTTGTTAGAGCTAAGTGGTTATTAGTGTTGGCTATTAAATTGAGAGATTCTGTAACAGGCTTAAAAACTGTATCAAGAGCATGTCTATTATTATCTTCTAAATCCTTCATTTTACGTATTTTTTTCCTGACAGCTTGTGTCGCATCAACAATTTGTTTTTTCAATGATTTATCCATTATGTAAAATAGGTGGTAATCGGATAAGAACCAATTAAAGAATAACAATAACGTGACTGCAGTCTACTTAAATATTCAAATTTCATCTAATAATACAAAAGTGTCAAACGTTTTTCTATAGCAACCGTTGTTTTTCGAACAATCTTTATTAATTACCACATAATCAAAAGGCTCTTTCCATATTAGGGAACACATTTCTCGAAATTTCAACCATGTCATATCGGTGTTAACATGTTCTTCGTAAACATGTTTCAAGTTAACTTCATCTTGCTTAAAAAGCACAATTAAGTTAGCATTATCTCTTACAAGTTGTTTAGGTATTTTGGTATAAGTTTGATTTAAATAAAAACTGTCAATCAATTTATGTCTTCCCATTGCAAAATAATCACGCATATTACTTTGATTTTCACATGCTACATCGTCAAAAATAATCACAGAATTAGGTTTCGCATCTGTAACCTTCAAAACGTCATCATTTGCTTGGTATTTCTGGAGAGTGATACCTGGTACTCGTTGTAAAACTTTTTCTAAAAAGATGTACTTTGGTTGATGGAGAGTTTTAGAATATACATAAACATTCTGAAATGTCAATCCATTTTCATGCAATAGAAGACCAATTAATAAGTTAGTTTTTCCACAATTTGATGGTCCGCAAATGATGCAACGTACTGTATTCGGTAATAATTCTCCATGGCGTAACTTGTTTTTTGTCAAATCGTCACAGATTGTATTGACCTGTAACGATTGTGTTTGTTTAACGAATTTCATGTTTGCTATGTAATACTGATGGACTCGTAATGAAAAGATGAATTTATAACATAAATATTTATAACTACAAGTAGTAGTAAGGAGCTTCAGCGAACGTACGAACAGTGGGACAGCGTGCTCAAATGATATTAATGTGGAATATTCGTTTAGTTACGTTATTTCCCAATCCAAAGTGATATTGGGCATTCTGTCCCACCTTTATCTATTTTAAAAATGTGATCTTAACGTGTTCATGTTAACAAACATGCATCGGGTTAGTTTGCTGTACGAAAGCAATCATCTAGCAAGTGAAATTGGTTAACCATTGACGGAACGGTAGTGTATTGAACGGCATTAAAATGTGGAACGTTGGCTTAGGTAAATGATTTTACAAAGAGTTATTGGGCATTCTACCCCACAGAGTTATTGGGCATTCTACCCCACCGTGACTGAGGTTATCGAAGATAACCGATGGAACTAAGGTGGGGTAGAATGCCCAATAACTCACTACTCACAACTGAGTTCGGAAAAGGCTCGGTGAATGATAAGTGTAACTACAAATACCTAATACGTATCTATTATTTGCAGTGGAAACGGAAATTCGCCACCAAAGGTATACTAAACGAACAGTGGCCATATTTCAATGCGTTGAACAGGTACACGGAAATACGTGACAAACTGTCTATAAAGTTACAAATTGATGATGACACCCTCGATCACTTTAATGAGGGATGTCCAGATGATGATGATGACGTTAAACTTGTGGATTTGAAGAAAAAGTTAGAGTTTACTGTGGAACCTAAGGTTGAGGTTGGAGTTGAACAATGTAGGTCATGTTCGGGAGTAGACGCGTGTGTTGACATCTTCGAGCAGAGAGATGGTGATGGAATAGATCTTGCGCAGAAACTTAAAATTATAGCCGGAGTTGAGGTAAAATTAATTGTTGATCTCAAATTGCATCTAATACTGTCCTATTTTTGTTGTTTTATGTCTTAATTGGTTTTTTTTTTAATAAATAAACATTTTAGGACAATCTCACACGACGTCATCTAGTCCAAATTAAGCTATATAAGCTTGTGCTATGGATCTAGACGACTGATAAACATACTTATATATTTCTAATTTTTTTATTTATTTACAATAATTATACATAATTATGTACTAAAAATATTTACATTACAAAATATCGTTTAAAAAATCCTCTGCTACATTGCTGACTGGGAAGGTTCCCAGAATGCTGGTTATGTTGGATGGCGATACTTATTTTTTGGGCCAGAAAATAGCCAGCCTTCTGGTCCTGAGAAGCATCGATTAAGCGTTTAGCAATGTCTTTATAAAGGCGGCGAGCACTCGGCCCCATGACCCCAGTGTCTCAACCCCAAACGGCTCAAATATGTAATCACCTGTTAGGTTAGCATATTTACGCCGTTTAAAGCCTTCAGCCGATGCAGCAGCAGCGCCGGCACATCCGAATGTGCTTGGAAGGTGTGAAGGTGCTAAGGTGTCAACGCATGTAGCGTCCCACACCAAAGGTCTTCCCATCTTCCACGGTAGCAATTTCTAAATACATACATATTATACATAGAAAATACCTAAACTCCGAAACAAACATTTGTGTATCGCACAAATAATTTGATTCGATCCGGAATCGAACCTGCGACCTCAGGGACGGCAGTCGCATACTCACCGAGGCAGTCACAACATTTTGATTTCATTCTGTGTTAATAATTGTCTCTGTTAATTTATTGTTTATTAGGTACACGGTACAGTACAATTATTTCGACTTTAGCGCTCAGCAATCCTCGACAATGATCGAAAGACACGAGAAACATTGCTGCATATTCATTACGTCCTACTAAGATCTTACAGTCTTAATACAGTAATATTTTTTGCAGTATATAGACAGAACACAGATGTGGCGCGATTAAATTTTTACATCGCATTCTAAAAACACACAATATGAAATTCTTACAAATAAATTTATCTTTTTAAAAACGCTATTTGTAATATATAAGTACTAATTGTTAAATTCATAATGAAACCTGATTCTCAATCACTTTCACGGTCTGAATATGATAAAAAAATCTATCACTTAAGAAATCCAGCTTCTCTTCTTCGATTAAAAATTCGTTTTCGCCGTTATGGTATGATTGTAAACTTCGTCCATTCGTCAAATCTAGGATTTCATATACTCCATGTCTCTATGTGGAAAAACGAACGTTCACGATGTAAACCGAGACAAACCGAACTTAAAGTGGAAATTATTGTACTGTACCTACTTCTGATTTTGTAATATACTGTTCAGTCGAACCAATGCCTTGGGAAGTCGCCGATATATACCCCTAAAAACTTCCAGGCAATAAGGTCTCTTAAACCTTTTTGTTCAAATAAAAATACAATGGCAACACACAACCATATTTATTTAATGCCTAGATTTAGGTATATATTATCCTATGATTAGTACCTGTCACTACTCTGCGAAAAATTAAATAAGCTTTAACAACGTTCAAGAATATTTTATAACACGCTAAAACATATTTTTAGGTGGACAGGCTCGACAACCTACCTTCACACATATGTCTAAATTGTCAAGAGGAGTTACAAAACGCTTTCAAATTCCGACGAAAATGTCAAGACGTCGATAAACAGTTTCGTTATACAAACAAGCATATAAAAGTGGAAGTTAGCGCAATACATGAGAATGAAACTGTCGATTGTGCTAAAGACGAGCAAGATATTAACGTGTCCGATGATATACCAGACACTTCTTATGATATAGACTCCAGTGAAATACCTCAACAACCCATATCAATAATTATACAATCCAAACCCAAAATAAATAATCCTAATACAATTAAAGTCAAAGTTAAACTTAAAAGGGAAATTTCTAAAAAGTCTAAAAAAGTGAAATATAACTATGGCAAAATGTGCGAGATATGCGGTAAGTATACGAAAAATCTTGTGCATCATTTAGATACACACACAACAAACAAAGCGTACGGTTGCGACGTTTGCGATAAAAAGTTCAAGTTCAAAAGTGGATTGCTTATACATAAAGCGAGTCATAACCCGACACCGAGGAAGACTTGTGAAGTTTGTGGCAAAACATTCCACCAATTGGCGCAATACAGAAGACATTTCGTCTATCATGCCAACGAAAGAAAGTATGCTTGTGACACTTGCGGCAAACGATTCAATACATTAGAAATTTTAAGGGTACACAATAGAATACATACTGACGAGAGACCTTTCCCTTGTAAGGAGTGTGATAAGACCTTCAGGACGGCTGGCTGCGTTAGTAGGCATAGGAGAATTGTACATAAAAATGTAAGAAAAGTTTAATATATATTATAATTGTTATAAACGATCTCGTTTTATTTACCTTAGCTAATATTTTTCTTAAATAGGTGGATCACGACATCAGCAACTTCCCAACAAAAGATTTTATCGATGTGAATAACATAATAATGCAAGTTTCCCTGTCAACCACATGCCTGTTTATCTAACTGAAATGAAAAGAGCAATATCTTAGAATAATAAAATGTTATTTGCGATCGTTTCATCCTGAGGTGAATTAACTTTAAAGTACAACGAGGTCTTTGTATAAAAACAGATTTATTATAGCTACAGCACTTGAGAGTAATAATTGACCGATATTGTGAGAGGATATGAGCCTCTCATCCTCTGGAATGTTGATCGAAATATACGTCAATAAGTCATACTCATTACATTAGGCGCATTACGTCTACCGGTGGGTCTTTGGTCTTGCATCTAGCGGCGGCGCCGGCGCAGCGATACAAAGTTCATGTCAGTGAGTAGTAGCGCAAGCGCAGATCGCGCGCGACCGCCGCGGGAACAGACCACTCGTCCGTCGTAAATAGATACATCCCGCGTACGTCTCAGTGAAAAAAAAGGAATAGTTTTAAATATAGTGTATACGGAGACATGGCGCCATATAATATGGTGAGATATTTTGTTAAAATAATTTTTATTTTAAGGCTGAGTTTTTTAGAGATTAGTAAACATTATAACAAAAGCAATTACCCTTTGAAAGGAGGACCTATCATAAATGTCATAGGTCAACGATTAATTATATTATTAAGTTAGTTATTGAAACTATCATCAGCTAAGTAAGTGTCAAGGGTAGAGTCTACTGTAGTACAAACTCTGGCTATTAGGGTATACCCTTTTTAGGGTTCCGTAGAAAACGTTTCGGAACCCTTATTTCGTCATGGCCATCTGTCTGTCCGTCCTACGGATTTTACTTAACTTAAAATTATGCTCAAATTCTAAGTAATTTCGGGGTAGGGACCTACGGTTGATAACAATAATTAAGTATCTAAGTATATGTTTATTATAAATTTATAATTTAGTAAACATCAAAGTTAAATTTAATCAGGACAGTCGAGATAAACATGTAGTAAATACATAAGTACCTAACTACTTAAGTACATTAAGTATAGCTTCGGTACGGAAGGCCAAACTATAATACGGTACTACAAACAATTTCCTAATATACCTGCTATATCTGAACTTTTCCTAGTTAAGTCTACTCTTGTAAATGTTGACATATTTACTTTACAGGTATACTAGCTATAGTCAATCAATGCGAAAGTTTAATGCCCCAAGGCCTTACATTAGCGAGCGCTTTTCGCACCTTCTCGCTTCTAAAGCATTTACGCGCGCGCACGCGTTTACAGACAGTTTTGATCAATGGTATTTGTCGTATTTTCACTCGATAATGATAAATTCGTAATCCTACTAATATTATAAACGCGAAAGTTTGTGAGTATGTATGTATGGAAGGATGGATGTTTGTTACTCTTTCACGTAAAAACACTGAACGGATTTTAATGAAACTTTACAATAATATAGCTTATACATCAGAATAACATATAGGCTACAAATTATAAAGATATGGCGACGGAAACAATAATTACAAGCGACGCGGCGACGGGAACGGGAAAATATCCAAATAATCACGCGGGCAACATATATGTGTTCTATATCTAACTCAACTTTATACGGTAGAGCTCGCTTATGAATTTATGATGTCCCCTGACGTAGTCAAAACAATAGGAATAATGTTTACTTGCATAAGTATTTTGTCTACGACAACACAGACAATGCATAAGTAGGTACTTACCTGCAATCTTTTTTACCTACGTGTGTCTAATCTGGATGAATCATCGAATTTGATTATTGGAATTACGATACAATAGTAGGTGGCACTTTAGGTCATTACCGCCCGTTATACACATACCTAAATCAAATTAGGCAGTAGCCCACCAAATCAGCAGACGCAGAGTATAGCTGGGTTTGACTAATGAACATCCAGGCAGGCAGTCAGGTTCAGGCGTCAAACAAAAATTCAACAATGAAGAACAAATCTGTAGAAGTATCATGTCTGTACAATTAAGCTTATGACAACTCATATCTTCTATTTCATCATAATCGGCAGGTATGGTAGAAACAAGGTACTATTCTATTCTATACCTATTATAAAACCCGTTTCCACCGAATATGCGTTACGATATAGGTTTATTATACCTACCAACTTATATAACGACGAAATTTTAATGATCATTATAAGCTAAAATTTCCTTTGTATTATGGTGCAATTGTAGTTAACGGTAAGTATAAAGTTTTAGGAACTTCCCTATTTGTAGTTATTAGTACCTAAAGAAGTAGATAAGTACCTATTAAGGTACTTTATTCCTTAGTTCAAGAAAAATCTAAACGGCTGGCGTGAATAACCTGAAAATATTCATGAAGGTACATAGTCCATGTAATAAACTTTGAAGGAAAACTAACGGATGGTACAACACTGTTAGTTCAGGAGTTATAGATGCTTTAATGGGTAACTACGGAACCCTATCTTATGCGTGGCTTGACACGCACTTGGCCGGTTTTTGTTAAAACAGAGCGGCCCTCCCCCTCAAAATCTACGGCTAGCTCGAAAAGTCAGAAAATAATCATGATGGTAGTCCATATAATACAATTTGAAGAAAAGCTATAACGGATCAGATAGCTTTGTTGGTTTCAGAGTTATAGAGGATATTATGGGTGACTACAGAACCCTTTTCTATGGGTGGCCCGACACGCACTCGGCCGGTTTTAATCTAACTTTCACTAGGCGCATACATTAGCAACGTGCAATCTATGAAAAAATTAAAAGTGATTATTTAACTGATCAGTTGCAATCTCGTAGAGTTACATCGAACATTTAATTGAGGTTTATTAGGTGTAGGACCTGTATTGTATGTCGATCTTTCAGCATTCAAATGCTGTTAGGCTGTTAGTTATTACTGCCAAATACTTCAATAGTAGGTAATAAGTATATCGGATGATTACTGCTCTGTTTGCAAACCTAATAGGTACCTACCTACTAAAAGATTACAATTGCTTTCCCCAAAGCCTCACGCTACCACAGAAAATTGACAATGGAAACCTTCATCTGTGACCCTAACCATGTCAGTAGCCGTCAGTACTCAGTAGGTACGGAAAATAGCAAAAGTAACGATAATAGTCTTAATTTGTTAAATATTAATGAAATAAGTTCATTCTAAGTTCACACGCTGATAATAGTGATTGAATTGTAGTAGCATTGGTAGATAACATGGTTCTATTGACCCTTTATTGGGTCAAGTTAACACTTAACGTTTATTTATTTGTGTTTTCTAAGAATAGATAAGTAATATAAAATTTACTTGTCTTATTATTATGTTTTCTTTTGTAAATCGCATAACAATAACAAACAAAACACCCATGTTTTTTTGTTTTCATTTTTAATTCCCACGGCTGCGTCGTCACCTACGTTCATTGCCGAGCGCCTCAGGTTAGCACTAGGAAGAGTAGGAAGAATTTCCAGTGGCGCCCGGCGAACAGACCACCGTAGATTATAAAATATTTACTGTGGTTGTGACTTGTAACCACAGACCTAGCAAGCCACTCGCTTCGTTGCTTTAACAGCTTATAACATTTGTCCTGACTTTTGGAATTTTGGTTTGAATTACGAAGTGGTTATGTATTTGCTGTAGTGACTGTACGGTAACAACAAAAGGCTTGCCCTATCTTACGTAGGTGGGATCAACAAAAGTACCTACTGGCAAAGTGTGAGTGTGAAATGCACCTCTGCCTACCCCTTCAAGGATATAGGCGTGATGATATGTGTGCACATTAAGCTGTACCCATACACTATTATCTTAAACCTTACGTAGAAAGTAAAAAGGTGCTGCTGACTTGTTGGTTGCTGTCGAACTGACTGAACCGCAAGGTCTATCAAGTTCTGTCCTGGCGGTAAGTATAACCTGTCAAGAATATAACCAAAGGTACTTTATAAAGTTAATACTATCAGGCGTTACTTTTCGGAAGTCCATAATTAAATAAAATAAATTTAACTACTTTGCAATATTCCGCCACATGCAAATTACCCAACTCTCGTATTTATTCATGCACAAGTCCGCCCTCCAAACCCACTTAGGCCGAAAGAATAGCGCACGGCGACCGAATCGCCGTGCGCCGAGCCATCAACATCTGATGATGCCCCTGGTTGGGGGCGAAACACGTGTCGAGTTTTTTTATTATTTTTTGCACGATAACACAACTCTCATATTTATTCTATTTTCAAAATTATTTCTCTATTCTTTCGGCCTAAGTGGGTTTGGAGGGCGGACTTGTGCATGAATAAATACGAGAGTTGGGTAATTTGCATGTGGCGGAATATTGCAAAGTAGTTAGATTTATTTTATTCAAAGGTACTGCCTCGGTGGCGCAGTGGTATGAGTATGTGACTGCCGTCCCTTAGGTCCCAGGTTCGATTCCGGGTCTAATCAAATATTTGTGTGGTCCACTAATGTTTGTTTCGGTTCAGTGTTTTCTATACTTAGCAGGTACCTTAACTTGGGCTAGATGGCGCTGTGTGAGAATATACAAACATATTTACTTATTTTATTTTATTTAAGTACAAAAAGTTTTAAAAAATAAGTTGATCTTGCTGTCATATCGAATCAAATCAAATAGATACCTATAGGGAAAAAAGAGTAAGCTGAGCTTTGCACATGTGTGAGTGCAGAGTACGTGAACGTATAATGTGATTTGCTTTACACACACATGTGTTGTACACGCAGCCTTTTTGCTCTACTTTTCGTGATCACTCACACAAATGCATAGCTCAACTTACGCCTCTCTACCTACCTATACCTACGTAATCATAAACCTTAGCCTTACTTATAATTTTGTAAGTCTTGTCCGTTTCACACGCTATAGGTAAACTCTTCGTGAGCTCACAAAGTCACGAGTTAGTTTATTCATTCATAAATATTCAATTTATTAAAGTTGGCTCTTGTCCCCAGAGACTGTGGTGGGTCGCCATCGCGCTACTGTTGTGGGCACCAAACACACGATGCAAGGAATTCACGTAAGTTATTAAATAACATTAAGTTACTCGTATTTGTAGTAAGAATGATGTGGCAGGTACCTAATTCTATTTGGTAGGTTACGCGTTAAGCTTAACCAACCTATTTAGCTTATTTACGTCGTCGTCACCGCAAATCCCGATGAGTAGGTAGGTAGGTATAGTTAAACTGTATACTCAGCTCTCCGTCACGAGTTTTTAGACAGGGCATACCGTATACCCCGTCTAAAAACTCGTGACAGGGAGCTGGAAAATGTAAGCGTTATCAACAATCATTCGAGTGTCAATGCCAATCCCACCAGTCGTCAAAATTAGGTATTATTGGAATCTAATCCGCGTCACCAGGTTTTAGACAGGGTATATTATATATCTACCTACCGAACTAGGCAGAAACGCATAACTTCAGAATCATTCTACAACGTTGAAAATTGTTAGGAGTGGGCAGTTACGACTTTGCTTTTCAGTAGATACTTAGTGCTTTTGTTTATGAGGTATTTTGACATTTCGTAGATATAGGTACTCTTGGGACCTTCACTTATGGAGAATGGCGTTAGAAGGTAAGGCTACTGAATATTCCTTTTTTTCCCATTTCTTCTTCTATTATCGTCTCATTTTCCACTGGTAAAGACTTGGTCAAGTGTAGGCAAATACCTACGTCTTCTCTTGGTCATAAATTACCGGGGTTAAACCAATAGTGATACAAAACAATGGTAAGTAAAATGTTTTAAGAAAAAACTTTTAAAAAAATTATATAATAGCATTAATTTTTCGCAGAATTAAAAGACAACAAAACGTCGACAATTGTTTCGCCTCTAAACGAGGCATTATCAAGACTGTCTCAGAGAGAACAGCAAAATTCGTGGTTGGAACGTGTTTGCTTATAAGTAAACGCGTGCAAATTTCAATATCGCGATGTAGGATTCTTTACAATAACTAATGTGGGTAGAAACCTCAGATCATGCTAAGTTCCAAAAATAGGTATTCACCAATACTTGACCTTATCTGTTTGATTTAATTACTGTCTTTTGATAAGTTGCGTAGAAAACCCAAATGACACACACAAACCAACAACAATTAATGTGTCTGTCTGTTCGTAAACAGATTAAGTAAGGGAGATGTGTGAAAATCTATTTGTTCGTTGAGTAAGGTGTCCGCATCTCTTCTAACTATTTCTAGCCTTTCCCAAACACTTAACTTGAACCCTTTCTCACATAAACGTAAAACTTTAAAAGTGTTACTATTGTTCAAGGAATGACCAGTGTCAAGAAGATGCTTCGCGAAGAGGGATTTCTCAGGACAACCATTGCGAGACGCCGCTCTATGTTCCTTATATCTAATATCGAAGGACCTGCCAGTCTGTCCCACATACTTCAAACCACATTCATCACAACTCAACAAATAAACACCTGATCTGCGTGAGACCGATACCGAATCCTTGCCATTACATAGCTCCCTCAGGGTGTTCTGAGTTCTAAAAGCAACAAATATCCTACTTTCCCTCATGATCTTAGCTATACTCAACGAGACGGGACCCACGAACGGCAAACAGGCCGTGTACTTCCTAGGTGGATCTTGAGTCGGATATAATAAATGAAAACTAGCCTTTCTGCGTTTTTTATTTAATAATGAGTGGACCATTCCTACGTCATAGCCATTACTTTGTGCTATGTAGCAAATGATGGACAATTCTTCACCAAATGCCTGTGGGCTCAACGGTACCGCCAGTAACCTGCTCAGTAAGCTGTGGAAAGCTGCCATTTTATGTTGCCATGGGTGATTGGATGAGTAAGGAATAACTGTGTCTGTAACTGTTGGTTTCCTATAGATACGGAACTCATGAATACCGTTCCTTCTAGTAATTGAAAGGTCCAAGAAATTGAGAGTGGAATCTGACTCCAACTCTAGTGAAAAATCAATTCTAGGGTGTACTGAGTTCAACTTGGAGACAAGGACGCTGAGCTGACGTTTTGTTCCTGTCCAACATATAATAATATCATCCACATATCTAAAAGAGTAGAAGACATGAACGTTCCCAACTATGTGGTTAGTCTCGAATGCTATATATAGCTAATAGCTGAAATTTTTATGGATGCAGATTCCACTCTCAATTTCTTGGACCTTTCAATTACTAGAAGGAACGGTATTCATGAGTTCCGTATCTATAGGAAACCAACAGTTACAGACACAGTTATTCCTTACTCATCCAATCACCCATGGCAACATAAAATGGCAGCTTTCCACAGCTTACTGAGCAGGTTACTGGCGGTACCGTTGAGCCCACAGGCATTTGGTGAAGAATTGTCCATCATTTGCTACATAGCACAAAGTAATGGCTATGACGTAGGAATGGTCCAGTCATTATTAAATAAAAAACGCAGAAAGGCTAGTTTTCATTTATTATATCCGACTCAAGATCCACCTAGGAAGTACACGGCCTGTTTGCCGTTCGTGGGTCCCGTCTCGTTGAGTATAGCTAAGATCATGAGGGAAAGTAGGATATTTGTTGCTTTTAGAACTCAGAACACCCTGAGGGAGCTATGTAATGGCAAGGATTCGGTATCGGTCTCACGCAGATCAGGTGTTTATTTGTTGAGTTGTGATGAATGTGGTTTGAAGTATGTGGGACAGACTGGCAGGTCCTTCGATATTAGATATAAGGAACATAGAGCGGCGTCTCGCAATGGTTGTCCTGAGAAATCCCTCTTTGCGAAGCATCTTCTTGACACTGGTCATTCCTTGAACAATAGTAACACTTTTAAAGTTTTACGTTTATGTGAGAAAGGGTTCAAGTTAAGTGTTTGGGAAAGGCTAGAAATAGTTAGAAGAGATCCGGACACCTTACTCAACGAACAAATAGATTTTCACACATCTCCCTTACTTAATCTGTTTACGAACAGACAGACACATTAATTGTTGTTGGTTTGTGTGTGTCATTTGGGTTTTCTACGCAACTTATCAAAAGACAGTAATTAAATCAAACAGATAAGGTCAAGTATTGGTGAATACCTATTTTTGGAACTTAGTTAGCATGATCTTATTGTAAAGAATCCTACATCGCGATATTGAAATTTGCACGCGTTTACTTATAAGCAAACACGTTCCAACCACGAATTTTGCTGTTCTCTCTGAGACAGTCTTAATAATGCCTCGTTTAGAGGCGAAACAATTGTCGACGTTTTGTTGTCTTTTAATTCTGCGAAAAATTAATGCTATTATATAATTTTTAAAAAGTTTTTTCTTAAAACATTTTACTTACCATTGTTTTGTCATGGATTTTCGCCAAGTAACGCCTGTTTCTATCCAATAATAGTGATACAGTCATGTCTGTCATCTAAGGTCGAGTTGATGAACTCGCTATGTAGGTACCTTCCTTCTTAGATGATATTGGTAAAGTTGAGGAAAGTGAACCGCAGGGAACGTATGATAAATATGTTTACAGACTTTTGTAGCTCGATAAATATAAGAATTAGTACCGTCAAACATAAAACAAACAAACGTAAAACTGTTTACAAACTTACCTTCGGTATTTTGCATTAGCTCTCATATATTTTGTGACCAGAACAAATTGTTTCAAGTCAACACGCGTTCACGATACAGAACAAAGAGGAGCTAAAGCGCAGCAATTTTGAAATGACGCTGAGAATAATGCTAACCACTTCATTCTCTTTAGGTACCTAACTAGCGCTATTGTAGGTAACCTATAACCGGCTTTCCTGCATCCATATAGGTAGGTAGATACCTATGCATAGCTAGTAATCTTTATAAATTCAACTAGGTAGGTATAATAGGTATAAGTATATCATACCTCACAGTTTAAAACGGCTGTTTTCAAACCAACGATGTCCTATTGAACACTGTCGGTTTTAAACCGTGTGACCAGCTTAAATTCCCGCCGAACGGGTGCCGGCTGAGGTTTATTCTTCCGAGGTGTCACTCCCTGCCCTGGGTGTCCGGAAGTTAGGACGGCTTGTACAAAAACGGATTTAAATGCAGTATTGTATAATTATGTGCTACCGTAAGAACTCGTTTTTAGTTACAACGGGATGTATATTCCTAGAAGAACGCGTGGTAACTAAAGACCCTTGAAACAATACCTACCTAGTGAATTGTGTAAGTGATTGAGTATGAGTGAACACCTCTGATGATGCCATAAGGCGAAACCGGTCAGGGTTTATCTACCTATCTATCCATATAAATAAAAATGAATCGCCGTTCGTCTGTCTCGCTAAAACTCTGGAATACCGGGACAGACTTGGCTAATTTTGGTCTTAAAATATTCCTGGAAGTCCAGGGAAGGTTTAAAAGTATTATTTCAGGCGGTACGAAATTCGCCGGGACAGCTAGTCAAAAATAAAAATATTTGTGGAATGGTGTACTTAAAAGTAAGCTTTTTTCAAAAATGTAATACCTACCTATATCATCAATTTTTATTACCTTACCGAAATTCATACATAAGTGATTCAATTGCATTAGAAATTAAATTCTCTCGAATAGAAATGATATCCAACGGAAATGCTTATAACACTAATGCACGAAACACATAAATCTTAATTAAAGCGACCATATCGTAAAATAATTATATTTAGAACCTGCTACTTGATGTTCTATGAATAGGTCACTCATAATGTGAAGATTAAATTTAAATGTTTGATAAACTCGTAGGAACTGGTAGGTTGGTGGGTTACCTACATGTGTGAGCTTGTGAGCAAAGTTAAGAGCTTTAAAGATGGTGCAACATATTAGCTGTGATACATATTCCTCTAAGAAAAATAAACGTAACTCCTATACTCACATATTTACCACCTAAATGTCTAGATAATAATTATACCTAAGGTAGTGCAATGGTTGTGTGGGGTGTAATGGGGATTCATCAAGACCTTGATGAGGCTAAATCAAACGAACCCCACGTACCCCCCAATGTAAAGGGACCCTACGCTTCCTGTAGGTAAGGATAAGATAAGGGGCTCTCGTATGGGCGGCAAGATTGACGGCCAACAACGTGTCTGTTTTAAACAGATCGTTGAAAACCTTGGACGTAATAAGAGTGTAGGTACCGCACGATCTCCCTGGCCTAGAGGCTGCATATCTACTAGCCGAGACCCCTCCATGGGACCTAGAAGCGAGAACCCTTGCGTCATTGTTTCAATTTTTTATTTTTTTTATTTATTTATTTATTTCAGGCAACATATAGAAAAGTTACAGGTGGTAGGTATAAACTTATTCTATGGCCCATATACCTTAAAACTAAGAATACATTATAGATATTATAAAGTTGTGTTAGTGATATAACCTTAAGACTAGTGTTAGGAAACACTTCACTATCGCACTTAGGTCCTTTTGCGTTCCGGTGGTAACGATCCGCGGAAGCGACGGAATACCACGCCCTGTGGCCAGAAGTTCTCCTGCATAACGAGGCTCAGGCGACTGTTGGGCACTCGCACACGAACGACAGGAAACTGACGTTCCGGCTCGACTCCAACAGCTGTAGTCTCGGCGTGAAGTTGCCCTTCTTGCGCACGTACTCCACGATGTTCTCCGCCTTAGTGGTGTAGTGTAGGCGGGATATATACACTGGTGTACTCGGTACTGCGACACGCAGCGCTGTGCTGGACTGCGTTGCATCTGTGCCGCAACGGTTCACTTTGGTTCGTGATCGGCGCTTCCTACTTTGCACCGTCACAAACTCATCATTAGCCACATCCGATACCTTCTCAGGTAGTGGCTTCGGTGGAGCGGTCTTGTCTACGCTAACAAAACCTCGTAGTTTCGCGGGAGCTGCAGGCACGGGCAGCGGAGCGGGGCGCAGGGTTCGAGTGACTTGACAGGTAGGGGCTGCGGGGGCGGGTGCAAGTGTGCGTGCACTCGATGACGGCGACGCGGACGGCGACAAAACTGCTGACGCGAAACTCACATTGAGGTCAGCTTCGCAGCTCGTGTTAATGTTGGAGTTAGGTGGTGACCTAGATACCGCTGTAGTCTCACGTAAAGTAACAAGTTCTTTACGCAAATTCACAACGATATTCTTGGTTTTCGCCAACTTTGTCTGGACGTCTGCCATGCAGGCTCGCCTTTAAGGACACTATATCCTTTAAAAGGCAGGTAACGTCGACGTGATCGAATGTGACCGGAGGAAGCTTCTATAAGTCCTGGGCCACAAACGTAGGCACGTCGTCGGGATCGGTTGCCTTAAGCAGCGTGATGATATCCTGTATGCTCTTCCTGGTCCCGTCACGCCGGCGGTGGGACACCATCTGGTCGCTCTTATTGAGTACGCTGTACAGTAGCCGCTTGGAGGCAGCTATATCTTCATGGCTGAAACTCGACGAACAGATCTGGATAGCCGACAGCTCGTCCATCACATGCAGCTTCTGTTGCAGGAACGCCAGTAATTCGTTTGCGACAACTCATCGAAATACATGCAACGGCTGACGCCAATACAATATCCAAGTATAAATCAGCAAACACGTCCACATCAAAACGCGGCCTAGACAAGACTGATCAAGCCAATGGATCAAGCAGGTGCTGGTACGGGACCACAGGCCTGCGTCTTGAGAAATCTAGGCTCAGCGGTCCCAATTCCGCCAGGATCTCATAGAGACATGACTTGAGCAAACAAGGTGGAGAACCAAAATCCTTGGATAATGATGGGCTGAAGTAGCTTACTCAACAGACTACAATAAATGATAATTCTTTCTGAATAATTGTACGAATGTTTGAAATAAGAAATCTCGAATTTTGATCAAACTCTCTATTTTGAACTCTTGAAATTGTTCCTTGGTAATTGACTATGCTTCAAGGTCGACAATTAATTTCACATTAATTGTAGACCTTGAAGCACAAGACTAATCTCCAAAATTTTTGGAGTCGGCTCGGCTGTAGTTAGTAGGTATAGTATTTTTATATCTATTATTATCTATGGTATAGTCATAATACTATACTAGTATAGTATAAGTAACTGGTTAATTAAGGTAGGTAGGTACATAACGTGATCCTGATGGAAACTCTTTTCAGTGTAAATAAGTGCGACTCTATATACTCTACGTAATAATATACAACATAACACAACCGGGTCGAAATAATTATTTGTGTGATCCACAAAAGTTTGTTTTTTTTGGAATATTTGGAAATATATAAGTAAGTATGTTGGATAGAAACAGGCGTTACTTGGCGAAAATCCATGACAAAACAATGGTAAGTAAAAATTTTTTTTTTTCCTCTGAGACAGTCTTGATAATGCCTCGTTTAGAGGCGAAACAATTGTCGACGTTTTGTTGTCCTTTTGATTCTACGAAAAATTAATGCTATTAATTAATGCTAAAAAGTTTTTTCTTAAAAAAAATTTTTACTTACCATTGTTTTTAAGTAAGTATGTTTATCGAAATATGTGTAAAGAAGGAAAACTCGATACAAAACCTGATACCAACCCGTCTGGCCAGCGTGGTATATGTGGGCTAACTCCCCCCTCTTTGGGGATACCTATGCCAAGCAGTGGACGTCAATTTGGCTGATATGATGAATATCATAGAGATTTTTTTTTTTACTCTGGGCCCGTGATAGAAAAGTTTCTGCGATATCATTGATAGAGCGATCGAATTAAGTTAACGCCAACATGTTACTAGGCAGTAGGTAGGTACCTACTAGGACAGCAATGTTTTATAATACGAGTGTATGCATTTGTACTATGGTAGTTTCGAGCTATTAATAATTTATTTGCCGCGCCTTACACATTTTGTTGGAACTTGTATATTTCAGAATTAGGTTGACTTGTTATAACTGCGACACATCGTTTAATTTAGGTAGGTACCTACCTCTAGACTAAATGCTACATTCTTATAATACCGTAGCATGCATGTACGGTCCATTGCTTGAAGACCTGTTTGAATTTGTATCTACTAAGTATGGGCAGCATTTACGTTCCTGTAGAAGATGATTAAGATATTTTTAGTACCTATTGAGAACTTCGATAGGGGGTCTCGTGATCTAGTGGTAACCGACAATCTTAACATATTGCAAAGGTTAAGCAACATCGAGTCACGCCGGTCTTAGGATGGGTGACCATTTCTTAAGACACTGAGACCCCTCCGTGCTTCGGAGAGCACGTTAAACCGTCGGTACCGGTTGTCATACAAACATCTATGGCGGTCGTTAGGGGTAGTTGGAGCCCTAAATCAAAAATCCGACCGGTCTAACTGCAGAACTTCGAACCCCAACTCAGTTGGGAAAAGGCTCGGTGAATGATGATTAAGAACTTCGATTTCCTTGACTTGTTTATACTAATTATCTAAGGATCTATCAATTATTTGCGTTTATTATCGTTAACACTACTGCTTGGCACTACTAGTAGTGTCATGGGAAAACAAAATTTCCAAATTGTAAATTGGTTGTAGGTACAGCCGTAGAACTCCACTGTAATTTAGAGTCAGAGGTAATACCTAAAAACATTGTTTTATTTGTATTATTATCTACATTTTGTAACATTAAATTTACATGCGTTACATTCGGTAGAGAGAACTTTATACCATTAGTTTTGTTAGAATTTAAAAGCAAATTATTTGCTGAAAACCACTGGGATAGTCTATTAAGGTTTGGTTAACATTAATTATGGTTCCCCGTCTTTGCTATTCACCTTGAATTTTAGTGTAAAGACGTCTACGAATAGAGTTATAACAGAAATTTCCGCCATCATATAGGAACGATCGTATATAAACTAAAAACAAAATGGTCCTAGAATGGATCCTTGCGGCACACCAATTTTAACGAGTGAACCTCCAGACGTTACTTCCCCAACTCCAACTTTTTGTTGTATTTCAAAGCAATGAGTTTGCTTAAACTATTCTTAAAATATTAAGAAAGAAATTATAAATAGATCACAAAAACTGATGTCATCGGCGGGATTCGAACCCACGGCCTTTCCCTAACAGGGGACTAACGCTAACCTTAATAGCGCGATGTAGAAATTATGAATATGATATGAAGCAAAAATTCGATGTTGTCGGTAGTGGTCATCGTAGCTCAGTTGGCGGAGCAGTTTTTGTGATCTATTTATAATTTATTTCTTAATATTCCAACTTTTTGGTTGACGATTCGCTAGATACGATTCGATAAGTTGTAGGGTATGTTTCCGAATTCCATAATAAATAATACAGTTTCGTTATAAGCGTATAATGATCAACACAGTCAAATGCTTTGGAGAGGTCACAAAAAAACCAATTAGATTAGCGGCTGCATCAGTCGTCGATCTCACGTTTGTGAACTCAATATTGTTGATTATGGAAAAAAATATTTTGATTACAGTGAGCTTGACTTGGTTTCTTTAAGTGGTCTATTTGTGAAGAAATTTCCAAGTCTCTACTAATTGGTTTATACCAGTATGTACTGCCTGAGACATATAATAAGTACCTGTGTATTCTCAGTTCTTAGTATGGTGGATACCTGGCACCTACTCATTATGCTATCGCCAGTATCGCTACCAATAAGCAAATAACTTTAACTTGAATATAGCTATTTGTACATACACAAAAAGGTTGTATGCGTGGTATTGGTTTCTGAGGAAGTTGAAGATTTTTTTCTCAAGCTGTAAATAAAATAAAATAACGTTTATTATCTTTGAAATTTTTAGCTAGATAATTATTTAGATTCGTCAAAAGTTGGTGTGACTCTACCGAGGGTTCCAAAATGCAACGAGACTGAGAAGAGCCCTCAAGAAACTCAGTTCGGCTTTTTTCAAAATATTTCATCTTAAATCTAATACAGAGTTATTTAGAAAGTAGAGGAGTATTGTAGAGGAGGGAACTTAATAGATAGGACATATAGTGCTCGTTTCATTATGTAAATGGCGTAATTTTTATCTTCTTTAACGCCGCGTGGTCCGGCGTGGTCCAGTAGTTCGTTGACACTACTACCTAAAACTACTGAACACCGTCGTGGGTTCAAATCCTACCCAGGTTTCTTCAGAGTCTGGGTGTATTTTATGTATAAGACTTATTGATTACCTACTTATCTTTTTTTAGATCCCATAACACAAGCTTATATTATATTAGATTACTTTGAACTAGATGGCGGTATGCGGTATGTTTAATACTTATCTAAATTAATTATTTTTTATCTATTAGGAGTGAAAACCTCAGAGAAGCCGTAATAACTCTCGCGCACAGGATGAGATCGACTGAAGACAAACTAGAACGACATGAGGTGCGCGAGAAGTCTCTTGGTGAACAACTTAAGAAAACGCTGGCAAATCTCGAAAGAAAGCACAAAGGCTTGGAGCCACTGAATGGCATGATATCTAGGCTAGATGAACGGTTATCCAATGTCGAAACTATACTTTTGCAGGTTCGTACCGAGTCATCTCAAAATTCCCTACATTTATTTGAGCCTTTCCTTACCTATCTAAACTAAACCGTTTTTTTTTTCAGAAAGAGGAACGTGAAAAGGCTTCGCAAATCAAAATAAATGAGGTTTTGGGAAATATCCAACAAACCTTACTAAAGTTAGTACCCGCACCTAAAGCGGCCACAGAATTAGATAAGAGCTCGGCGCAGAACAATGATATACAAAAGAGACTGGATGCGACGGACACCAAAATAGATGCAGTCAGAAAAGAAATAAGAAATCTTACAAACAGTTTAAGTCCGGTGAGCAAATATGGGTAATTTAGTTTTAAAAAATAGATTGTGCGTAAGGGGATTTATGTATCTATAGTCTGTTACTAAGTAACATTATTTCTTATCCGCATCTGGTTGAATGCTCTAAAGCTCACAACGAAATTGCCTTTTTCTCAAATAAAACTGTTATAGGTAACGTTACGTGCAATGTGCTTAGATGTGGCTTCGGACATGAATCCTTTTGAGAAACACATATCAGACGCCGAGAAGTTACTCAACAAATATGAGCTGAAATTGAGCGAATACAACGGTACCGCCAACGCTCTCGCTGTACAGACAGATTTTGTGCCCCTTAACGAAGTAGCTGCAGCCGACGAAGCGTGGCATAGCAAGATGAGTGAAGGTAAGAAGAACAATATGCATTTCCTTTTCTCTCCAACTCAATAGAAAATTAAAACCATTACGTAGTTATAACTACACCATTTATGGTCTATCTCAGAACAGATAGTTACAAAATAATATTATGCCAATCATCATCAATGTTTCAAAATAATATTTCAGTGATGGAACGTCAAGAACAGGATATAAAGAAGATACAAAGGCTCCTATCAGATGCCGAGAGCATGTGGAAAGATCTACCCAGGCTAGCGGACCTCAACCGTTCGACCAATCAGACCATTGAGGCCATTTCTAAAACCTCGGGAACTTCACTCAACGATGTTAAAACGTGTAAGTTAACTATTACTGTTAGTCATTAACTATTGCCACTCAAGCGCTTAGGCAAGTAGTGGATACTGAGAACTAGACTTTTTTTATACGAATGATGGGTCTTTGATAGTCCTTTCAAAGGTATAACAGGTATTTAACAGAAATCATGGACATTTATCATCATAAGTCAATAAATCATTAGCATCTTCCAGTAACTGCAAGAATAGAAACGAAAATACGTGAAATGGGTGAAAAGCTTGGTAAGACCAATGAAGATATCCAGCAGAGCTTGACTCAGGGCAACACTATGACGGAACAATCTTTCATCAGCATCTTGAAGACTTACGATTCACTGCATGCAGAGGTAACATCATGCAATTAATAACTTATCTAAGTACTTGAACAACTGACCTTGTAGCGGAGACCCATATTTTTTTCATATTTAGCTTCACTAAGAATCGGAAACTAAAAACAACGCTGAAAAAAGTTCTGGCTACTCTCATATTTTTGAATTGTTTATGTTTTCGTTCAACCTTACCGTTATTTGTCCGTTTAACAGGTTCAACTGTTATTGAAAAGCAGTCAAATGATCGAAGAAACATCGGACAACGTACGGGCCACCAAGAAACGTCTGGAGTACGTAGTGCAACAGATAATAATGCAGCTGGCAGATATCATTAAAGGACAACATAAAAGTACCAACAAAGCAGCTGATTTGAAGTTAGTACCTTTATGATATCTACTATCAAAGCTTTTAGATTGGACCTTTCAATTATGGCTCAGTTTACAGTTTGATGGTTCACGATTGTGTTTTATAGTATTCGGCCCAACCTTTTATTTTTTTACGGGAATTAAGTGATAAGTACTTAACTCAGGCGATACTCAGTCCCTCCTTTAGGGATTGAGGGATAGTTCATTAAGTTCCAATTTATATTTAACTATACGTACGATGATCTCTTTTCAAAAATTTTGTTCAGATTAAACAGTCTCCAAGAGACCCTTACGAACACTCAGACCCAGGCGTTCCACAACCTTACTTCGAAACTGGAATTAGAGATGACTCAAGTTTGGCGGCAGATTGGTTTAATGCATCAAAAAATTATGGTTAATCAGCAAACGCTGGAGAAACTTTCTGTGAGTATGCAAGCGCCCAAACTACTAACCAGCCATCTTACTTTTTAAGTATAACTATAAGTTTAAATTTGCGGTTGTTCTGAAAACATCATCATTCATTTTGTACTAACGTTACACAATCGCCTCTAGCGGAAACATAAAGGAACTCGTGTTAAATAGGTATATGTAGCAAAGCTATTTTATAAATATTTTATTAGTTTAATTTTTATTCATGAAAACCCAATAATTATTCACAGAAAAATACTGATAAATACGTCGATAGCAGTTCTTCCACCATGGAGAAAGTGAAAAATGAAGTAAGTTACCATTGCCACTAGTTGGAAAATACATTACCTATTATTTCATATTGTATTAAATTATACCTATAATTATCTTATATGTACGGAAGAACATAGATCTATTCAAAAAAAATTCCGATAACCATAATTTAAATACAAGAAATAAAAATAAATTGGCAATGACAAAAATTAGACTTCATAAAGTTGGTAATTCGTTTGTTGGCAAATGTACAAAAATTTATAATAAAATTCCTCAGGATTTGGTTGACATGCCTCTTAATAAGTTTAAAATAGTAGTTAAAAAATGTTTGATGATGAAAGGCTACTATAATGTAGACGAATATCTTAATGATAAAAATGCATGGTCACCCTAATCTTCTGTTGTTGGCCACTCGTATAATACAATAGAAACTAATTGTAACAATGTAAACAAAACAATATTAAAAAAGAAAATGGATAATCTACCTGAGTTTCTTGCTGGTCTCTTCTCAGGAGAACCAAATTACCGAACCAGCGAAAGAATCATTTTCTAATGGTTATTTATGTACTTACTTAATTTAGTATTTTTATAATATTACTTGACAAAATTGTAAAATTTTGACATTCATATGTGCTCTTTATGTGCCTAAACTGAATAAATGAAATTGATTCTTTGATTTTTTGATTCTTTGATTCTTGATTCTTTGATACCCTGATACCCACTTCTGCACCACCACCTACTGATTAAAATATAACAGCTGTCTTTCGGTCCCGCGGTTGTCCCACGTGATGGGGCGAGTCTAATAACCCTTACCTTCTGTTTGTCAGAGCTTTAGCTGTAGATTGGCAACTGCAAAACTTGCGAGAGCCCATTGACTTGCCGAGTGGAAAAACGCCAATACCTACATTAAAATATATTTATCCATATATGAATATATGCACGCGGTTGATGCCACTTTACTGAACATTATTTAAAAATAATAAAATAAGTACCTACCTTCTTGGTTCACAGATAACTGGCATAAACACAAAAATGGTCGACTTGAAGGAAAACATGAACTATGTGCTCGGCGAACTTGCTCTAGTGACACAGAAATTCCAACTGATGACCAAGGACCTCAGTAAAACTTTAAACCAAATTAATAATAAAGCTACCGATGTACCAAAGATTACAGGTATGTAATACTAACTACATTACTTAGATCATTTCACTTTACAATAGGCGTAGATACGCTGCCATCGATTACATACAACCTGCTAATCATTAAAGAAAACAATTGCAGACCAAGACTTCTAGATTTATTTGGTCCTTCGAGCCGGATCAACTTTCGTTTAATGGCTCATACATAATAGCTGTCGGTTAAAACATAGTCCGCACTAGTTACTATGCAAACACAATTTTCTATTGGGTACATAACAACACTTCTACTAATGAACCGTATTATCACCTAAACACAATTAAAATACTCTTCATATTAATTCTCTCTTGCAACATAAGAATCTTATTACGGTCAATTTATGTAATAATAGTGGTTAACGTCAGTTATAAATTGAAATAATGATTACATACTTTAACACGAATTATGACATGCTAATGAGAGGTACTTGTTCCAGATGCGGGCCCCGGACCTCATACAATTGACAGTGAAACATAATCAACATTATACCAAATAATATTTATACTTATTAGCCAAATAACTTTAAAGATAAGTTAGAAATTAATTAAATAAGTCTAATGTGTAAGAATTAAGAAGTAGTAAATAATAAATAACTCATAGAAATTAACATAGTCGTGGATCTACATTTATCAAAATATAACATGTACATGTTTTATTTTTCAAATTTTGTAATGACGATATATCCCAGCGTGCCCCACGTGTTATGTGTAAACCGAGCAACAATAATCGACTGTACAATAATTATTATTATCGACTTAAACTTAAATAATATAATATACACACATATTTTATTTCTCATCGGTTTTAATTTATTAATCCTGTTTACAACCTCATTTTAGTGGCTTGTGGTGATGGAACTGGAAAGAATAAAGTGGTTACCTCCCCCGCACCGTCCCAGGGGAGTCGTAGGCCACTGAAGGTAGTACACACACAACACAAACTACTGTGGCAGAAGGTAAACTCGACACTAAACCGGGTACCAACCCATTTGGCCAGCGTGGTATCAGTAGGTTACAAAAAAACCTCCAATGAATACAACGCACAGAGCCTGGCCCCTAATCCCCGGCACCACCGCTAGTCGGCACGAAGTTCTCCGGGTTAGCAACGCTACATACCGGGTCCAATTTTAAATCTAAACCGTCCTCGAATTCACCTGAACACACAAAAATTATAAATTTCATTAAAATTGGCGCAGCAATCTAGCAGGACATATGACTAGCGACCGATTTGACTAAGTTGGTAAATTTGGTATTCAAATATTCGTAGAAGTTCAGGGAAGGTTTAAAACAAGTGAAAGTAAATTTTGGCTTTAATATAATATTACTAGCCTCTGCCTGCGACATTGCCTGCACGTGATTAGTAGCCTAATTTCTTCTACTAGGGCCCGTTTATATTTAAAGATAAACGGAATGGTGTGTGTGTGTGTGTGTAGGTATGTATGTTGTCTGTGTGTGTGTGTGTGTGTGTGTGTGTATCAAAGTGTACATGATAAATAGCTAATCCATATAGCCTAAAGTTCAGGCGTTTGTGCACTACACGGAATTTTACGGATCCGGCCGTCCGAAATATTCCGGACCGTAGGACGTGGACTGAAAAACCCGGATGGCTTGTGCACTACACGGAATTTTACTGACCTGCGCAGCGGTGTCACACACACCTTTTCACCGCGCCTACCGCTGCCTCTGCCGCCACAAAAACTAAAAGTTCAGAAGACAATTGACATAAACTATTCGTCGGTAACTATCGTTGTAAAACTTAGCGTGAAATTAAGGGACTGAGATAGGAGGAGTTCTCATTTGATTTCTAGAAACTACATAAATTTTGATATTTTTGTTTAAAAAATGTGAAAAAGACGTGATTTCTGTCTGTCTGTCTATACCATTGAACGGACTGGTCTATAAAGGCTATAATTGACATCAATCACATACAACCTGCTATTTATGCTTTGCTCTACTAATGAACCGTAGTATCACCTAAGCACAATAAAAATACTGTTCATATTAGGTCTCTTGCAACATAAGAATCTTATTACGGTCAATTTATGTAATAATAGTGGTTAACATCAGTTATTTTTTATAGTCGAAATGATAATGTGTTAGCTTACGACGAATTGATAACCTGCTATAGAGGTATACTTTTCCAGATGCGGGCCCCAGACCTCATACCTAATGGTAAAACATAAAAAAACATTACATACATATACCAATTAATATTTATTTATTGTATAGCCCATCGCCACGGCTCCGGCCACGTGATATAGTGTTCTCGTTCCCGGTTCATCTATCTATCTATATATAGAAATGGGGAATGTCCCCCTTAGCTCTCGAGAACTGCTTATGCTCCAATGATGGTTGACCCCTCTATAAAATAAATAAAAATAAAATAATGTTTATTATCTTTGAAATTTTTAGAAAATTATTTAGTTTCGTCAAAAGTTGGTGTGACTCTACCGAGGGTTCCAAAATGCAACGAGACTGAGAAGAGCCCTCAAGAAACTCAGTTCAGCTTTTTTCCAAAATATTTCATCTTAAATCTAATACAGAGTTATTTAGAAAGGAGCAATTCGTGTTACAACCAGGCAGCCTTGTCATCTAAGAAATCATTAATACTATAATAAGCTTTATGGCACAATTTACGTCTTATTAGTTTTTTAAATTTATTAACAGATAAATTTGCTATTTCGGTTGTCAATGTATTATACATTCGAATAAAGTTCCCCGCAAAAGAATTACTCACTTTATGAAGCCTAAATTTAGGAACAGCCAGTTTATCCTTATTTCTTAAGTTTAGATTATGATTATCACTATTTTTCACAAATTTACTTCTGTTCTTGTGGGTATACAATAAAATTTCATAAATATACTGTGAATACACTGTAAGGATGTTAATATGCTTAAACTTATCTCTTAATGACTCCCGATACCCCATTCCATAGATAGTCCGGATAGCCCTCTTCTGCAACACAAAGATGCATTCAATATCGGCAGCGTTACCCCACAGTAGTATGCCATATGTCATGATACTGTGGAAGTAGCTGAAGTAGACAAGACGCGCCGTTTTAATGTCTGTAAGTTGTCGGATCTTTTTGACAGCATAGGCTGCTGAACTAAGCCTGGCCGAAATTTTCCCGATATGAGGCCCCCATTGCAATTTGGAGTCTAACGTTATGCCCAGAAAGACAGTGTCATCGACCAATTCTATTATATCATCCCTAACCTTAACACTGGTTTTAACAAGTCTTACATTAGGTAAGGTGAATCTTACACATTTAGTTTTATTTTCATTTAATAATAAATTATTAGCACAAAACCAGTGGACTATCCTAGAGAGGGCAATGTTTACATCGTCAAGTTCGCGCCGTCCACTATGGGTAGCCCTCGAGCTGGAGGCAAGCCAAATATCGAAAATTTGACCTAGCACTAAGGGGTCAAAAGTTATAGGCCAAAACCTATGGCGTGGTGCGGCGCGAAGCACTGCGCAAGACACCGTACTAGTATGTAAATAAAAAAATAAAACTCATGTATATTAACTTTTGCAAATATTTAATCTCTTTCATAATCGTGGATCTATATATTTATATTGTACAAGTTATTTATGATACAATCAAGTTTTATCGTGACAATATATCCCAGCGCCACGTGACATGTGAACGCATAAACCCAACAACATACAACTGACAAGGATCATCTAAGAAAATCGTGGAATCAACTGTACAATCATAATAATTGATATAATATTTATTATTGATCTTAAACTTAAATAATATACACAAACATTATTTGTCATCCGTTTTGATTTATTAATTCTGTTTACAACCTCATTTTCCTATGTGCAATTAATATTAATGTAACAAATTAATTATGATTTAATGCTCTCTAAATTACGTAAAGATGGTCGATAAAGTTTGTGCTCTATACTGAATTGTTTATAACTGAATACAAAGTTTGCTTAATCAGATCAGATACACAAGTCTTAACACTAATGGTGTCATCATTTCAGATACTAGATATCTTTGGACTTGGACATGTTCGATGGATGAACTACTAGATGCAACAACATGTGTAAAAGTAAAAAGTAATTTTGCATAAAATATAAATATTATGATTTCTCAAGAAGCGTCGCAAGAATAGCTACGAATAATGCCCTGAAAAGTAATAATTTTCGGCCTTTAAATGAGATTATTTTGTGGCTACGATAATAAACGAGTTATCTTATTATACAATAGTGATTTGTGCGATTCATGACATCTATAGATAGTTTACTTAACTACCTGATATTACACAAGGTACGTTATAGTCTGCTGGCGCCGGCGCCATTAGATAATTCTTCCCATGTGACCCGGCAATGGACGATGGGGCGGCCGTGGCCACAAACTGGGCTTTAGGGCACTAAGCCCTGTTTAGTGAATTACTGAATACAAAACCTGTTATTTTAATCTGCTGATAAATAAGCTTCTCGAAGTTTTAAATTTAGGAAATATAATTATTTTCGTATATAAACTCGAGTGCGGATATGCAACATTACTATGTTGCATCTAGAATTTCGATCGGAAAGTCCCAAGAAGTCATACATATTCTGGATGAAGGATATGAGTCCACTTAAAGGTTAAACACTAGACACATTCGTTGTTATGTACTGAACAGCCCGTTATGGAATGTCCCTAGTCTACGTTTAGACGTCAATCAACAGATAACTAAACCAATAATATATCAGTTATTTACTACGCGATCCAGTCGCTTCATTTTTAGAAACTTATCTAATTAATAGGATATCAATTTCACTATTTATAGTTTATAGTATAATATACTTTATCCATTTTACAATAAGACAAAAAGTAAATTGAACGAATGAAACGATAACACTTTATGGCAGTGGCATACAGAACACCCATACATGAATAGCATTTGAACATCTTTACATTATATATGTAGGTATGTACATGGATAAAATGTACAATATTTAATGCAAAAAATATTTACACATATCCTAAGTAATTAGGTGTTAAAAAGCACTTAATCATTGCCTTAACACACATCCCTGGATACCAAAAAAGTTCTAGAAAATAATAAAAATATGGCAATGAAACCTACAAAGTACAAACGTAAAATTATTTAACATTATTGTTCATTGGTCATGCATTAAGTTAAACATTAATATCAATAAGTAATAAACAATATAATCAATCGAAGCATAATTATAGCTTTTACAAAACTGTTTAGACAATCCAAAACCATTACCTATAACTATATTATTTAAAAAACAACTTATAAACGTGTAAAGTTCAACGTGAATCTATCCAAAGCCCGAATATGAAGGTACAACAAGCTCCCTAAGTGAAGTAAGTCTAAGCCCTTGAGATGTACTCGTCCTCGCCGGTGAGATCTACACTTTGTACAACGCGGTATAAAACGAGTGAGGTGCGGACACCGCTCTACGTAGGTATGTACTTATCGCGATCCTAACACTATTCATAATTTATTAACGCCTAACTAAGTTTCAAAGTGTAAAATTGTGCCACACAAGCGATCTCGATGGGACATCTAAAGCGATCGGCCGCCGCCGCCGCCGACCCGACTCCGTGATTTATGGAATGTCGAACATGGAATGCGTAATTATAAATTCCTGTAAACGACAAGGTTTTGAACCCTGTAACATTAGTGAATGAATTACCATAGAGTAATTTTCACTACCACTCGTATCATATAAAACGTTCGCTACTGATTATTCCACCTGATAACTATTTTATAACATGACTATTATTCAATTTGGAATTAATTTGGAGCCGCTATCGCGATAATTACAATATCTAATTAATATATATATATATGTGGCCGGATAGAAAGGTGATGTTTATTTACCCTAATACCGTTCGCGATCACATACGCTAGTTACTTTAGTCCGAGTCCGACACCATGACACGTTACACTATCTTGTGATCTTATGACGGAACTTACATAGGAAGACATACAACTATACGTACACATACGCCGTTATGGAAGTTGCAAATGAACTCATGGACTTAGCTATGTGTACCAAATGTTGGGCTGTGAACCTCTGGTGGTTGTGCGTGTTTGGACCCACATCTATAACTGAGCGAGAATTATTTTCGGCGTTGCTTAATTTACAAAATTTTTGAGTATAGTACATGAGATCGAAAGCATGATTTGGGACTATGTAAAGTGGTCCGAAGAAATTACTTGTCCTGGGATAAACGTAACGTGTTCTCAAACGTGCACAACACCAGCACCCGGCTTGGGACGTGGCCTCTCGACCACTTGCCTTATATCGTTAACACGGCTAGAATCTCACACAAGGCAAGTGGAAGATGGTCACAAACCCACCAGTGCCACACTATACGGGCATAACTGCCTAACAGAGTGCGCGTGCGCAAGTGGCGTGTTTAGCACGGTCCATTCAATTCGCATACAATATTCTCAGAGACGAGAACGCAAATCAATTCATGACCACCCCATATTTCCGAGGCACTTAAATGATCTTAAGAGTAATGATATACAACTACCGACTAGTGGTACGAAATGTTAGCTCATTGTCATCCCGCAAAGGACCCGTTGATACAACGGGCGTGACACAATTAAAGCTATGGACATGTTCCACATTCTAATCTTTAATATGTCTAACCTAACACGGAGAGAAGGGACCTATCGTATATTTACCTACACTCGGCTCTTAAAACTTACACGTACTGACCGTCGCGTCGCCGTCGACCGGTGCGATTACATAAAACATTGGTGTTGTAAAATGAGTGTCCGAAATTGGTTAAAACATCTAAAGTGGTGCCAAGTTAAAAATATAGTGTCTCTCGGTGTACTTGGAAAATATTGAACGAGTGCACTGGTGAAAATATTCAATCCATTCAAATAATTACTCTCTAATACCTCGCCCTAAAGTAATACGTGATCAATAACGTTAAAAGTACGTGCCACACGAACCCGAACGAACCTGCGAACCGAATCTATAAGCGGAATGTATCAACGAGCACACGCCACCTATGTACATTATAAGGACAATTCGCGATAACATAACAACAAATATATTAGTTAAAACCGTCGCACGTAAACGTTATGTACAAGATGAACGGGCTCGGCGTTCGTTCAACCGAGCGCACCGGCCAGAGGCGCCACCTGCCGGAGCACGCGAGCTAGTGCCGCGAGTCGCCGTCAATTCCTATATACGCTATGTTACATGTGGCGCGGAGAGGCACTCGCGTGTCCGGCCGAGGTGGCACATTCAATTACAAAATATTAATCTTATGTACATATTGTCGATCGAAGTAAATACAAGTTTAGTGTACGGTGGGAGGTGGGGGGTGGTTTACCTCCGGGTGCTCTTGGAGGAGGGGCGCGAGTGTGAGGTCGTGTGGGGGGTCGCGGCCCCCCCCCGGCCCTAGCTGGAGCACGACGCGCCCGACACCGGCGACAGTGGGGAGTCGCGCGGGCAGCCCGACAGCGTCACCACCACCTGCACCACAACACACATGTTGAATAGGACACCAGTAAATACAGGAATACTCTTTGCACTCCAACACTATACACCGTCAACTCCTTAACTTGAATGAAAGACATTGAGACTCATGGTACATGATTCTGTCAGGTTAACTGACTGCTATGTTTAAAAGCAAACATAAGTGTCAAATATTTTAATTACAAAATATCAGCTTTGGCTTCTAGAAGCTTTTATTTGCTACAAAGAATATTGTTAATTGCTACATGTTGCCAATGAATATTTAATATTACTCAAGGCAAAAGCTTAATTGCTCATCCTCCTTTACTAAAACCCCATTCAGAATTGACCACCTTTATTCAACTGCAATGAGGTTAAACTTCAAGCCTAAATATACACATTAAAAAGAAAGCTTGCTATGTGCTAAGTTGCTATGAACATCTCCAGGACCCAATTATCATGTTCACCTGCACACAGTACACTTACTGACAGACAAACGAGGCCCTGACAAAATACTCAGTGCACAGGAACGACAATACATCTCTTACTACGTGGGATCAACACTAAAAAGTGATGTGTACGTTACAAAGGGCTCTATCGATTCGATCAATTGATTATGTGTGAAAAAATAATTGCTATCGGCTAGAGTATCTTCTAAATGATTCATTATTCATATAATCAAAATACTACCTTCCGGCTGCCAGCATGGTTTCTATGTTCACAGAGCCACACACCCTGCCAAGTGCCAAGGTTTAGTTTTCCGTCTGTGATTGGGATTGTTAGTGAAGAGCCCAGAAAACAGGCCTTCACGTGAGCAGGCTAGACAACAGAAATAACACCACAATTAGTAAATAAAGGGACATTTTGGTTATAATCTGTTTAAGGATTTTACTATTTTAAAATACAGTTTAATTGAGCTTTTTTGGATAGAAGTGGCTGGGATTATTCAAGGATAATATTGAAGATTTTACAAATGACTAGCTGATCGCCGCGACTCGCGCGTGATAGTTCTCTTGTTCCCGGTTCCCGTGGGAATACATCCCTAGGATAAAAAGTAGTCTATGTTACTCAGGGATTATGTAGCTACATTTTAGTGAAAGAATTTTTCAAATCGGATATAGTTACGGAGCCTATTCGCTTCAAACAAACAAACAAACAATCAAATCTTTCCTCTTTAAAGTATTTACTAGTATAGATTAAACAACATAAATAAGGCCTTCCTCATTGTCTTTGAAAGATTTTAACATATTTAGGCAGTGAGAGCAGATTTTCTAACAGGTATTTGATGTTGAAAAAAAATATGTCACAATACAGTGTAAAGGAGTAGGAGATACCTTTTAACAAGCAAGTGATTATTGGTGTTGATTAGTAATTTCATTAGACTGAGCTTCATACAACACACTAAGGTCATTTACAATACTGCAATTAAACAACAAACGAATTGTAAACTATGGTTTAAGTTGGAAGATTGATTATAAAATTAAGTTTAATATAAAATACTGGCAGATTACCGGGGCTCTGCCCGCGTAATGTAGTTTCCTTGTTCCTGGTTTACACATTACCGGAATAAATAAGTCGCCTATGTTACTCAGCGATAATGTACCAGAGAAATATTCTCAACATGGGATCAGTAACTATGGAAAGCTAAGCCTATTCGCTTCAAAAAAAGCGACACCATTATATCCAATCTCCACTAAACTTGGCACAACTAGTACTTGAATTAATACAATTTTTCATCAAGAGCTTTTTCTAATTGGGGGAAATAAGCCTAAAATAATGTTTTTAATGTTCATGAGTCTACTATTTGACCACTATTTGTAAATTTTCCAACTTATTTACTTATTCACTTTATTAATAATGTAGGTAGTACATAAATATCACACTCACACAAATTGGCTTTACTAAATATTAGGTAAAACAAAACATTACAAGATCTCATTAGATAAACAAATGAATAACTAAGTTGCCTTTAACACTAGCCCTCTATTCAAAGTTTAATTTATTCAATGGCAAATGACAGTAGTGTTAAATAAATTGGCAAGTCTTACCATGTCATCAGGACCTTCACAGGAGTGTCTGTAAGGAAGACCCTCAGGCACTATTTTGTTGAGCATCATCTCCATGTCGTCTCTAACGTCAGGATCCCAACTCTCATTGAGCGCGAGACTCGCCGACGTATGCATTACTGGAAACAATAACCATTTTCATCAGCATCTCACGAATATACTTAATGTTTCTTCATTCGATCATAAAGCAAACGATATGATGATGTAAATAATGACAGTCAGCAGGCATGATAACGGCGGCAAGTCAAGAATGCTGATCTGACGTACAGGTACTCACTTTGGATATGGCAGAGGCCGACAGCGAACTGCGAGAGCTCTGGCACCTGCTTGAGGATCTCCTCAGTGACGAGGTGCACGCCCCTGTGCTGTGGCCTTAAGTTCAATTTCCGTTGAAACCACGCGGATCCGATCTGAATTCCTCGATTCGAAGCCATGTTTAATTTTTTAAAACACTACAGAGTTACCGTAAGAACACAAGCGATCTCACACAACATCACTTAGATTAAACTTTACATGAATTATTCCACAATTATCATAAAAGATTCATTTTTGATCTTTATATGGTAATAATTTATCGGAGGTTAGAGAACAGATTCGAGACACCCCTATTTTCTGCGGGTGCGGGAAAGTGAAACGGTCAACGAAAGAGAAAAAAAAACGAATACAATGTTGTCATTGACAAAAAATAGAGGTGTGCCACGTGTTAGCATTTTAGCAAAGCATATAAATCTTACTTGAAGAATAGTTTCATTTTTATTTAAAGATAAGTTTAGTTTTATTAATTGATAGTATAGATTATTTTTTACGCTGATAGAATACATAACATATCGAAGATGTGGATGTTTATATGGTTGTCTTTCACGCACGCTGTAACGACTGGACCAATTTTGATGTTTATACTGATAGGTGACTCCCTGATTATGGTGACAGGGTGACACAGTCTATAAGTCTTTACAGTCTAGTTCTTATGGCGAATAATGTGTGATCGTGGTTACTGGGAACGTGAAACTTCTTTTTTTTATTTTTTAGTTCCGCGGCCCCAGGCCACGGCCGCTCTAACGCCCGTTGCCGGGCGTCTCTGGTTACAAGCAGAACTATTTCCAGTGGCGCCCGGCGGACGTGAAACTTCTGAAATAACATTATGATTCGTCATGCATTTCATTAATACATTTTATATTTTTGATTCTCTTTACCTTACATTATATATTTTGATACCTATAATTTTCAACAAAACGAAGCTTGGCAAATTTATTCCATACATTAGGTATTCGAATCCTCCGCAATTAATTGCATGGTGACGGATCTGGAATTTGTATCGTATAGCAACATCGATTGCGCATCTGTTTTCGATTTGGCGCAAAGGCTTTTGAAGCCATGTCAAAAATTCTCCGTTTTCGACTTACGTCAGTAAAAAGAGCGGGTGATTTAAAAATATCACCCTATTGAAATCTGTACAAACTCCAGTGTTGAGTGTTTTATTAAAACTTTAGAGGATTAATCATCTCATCCCATAGGCAGATTTAACCTACCCATGAGATTTTTGCGACTTACCGATGCGTCTGTAGGAACACTAGCTATTGATACTTGTTGTAATGGGATGGGCGTGTCGACGGGTGATATTTTTATAGGTGTGGTATGCAACCACTCCTTGGAATTGGAACATAATTAAGTAGTGCTGTTACAAGGGGAACACAGGCGGTCGTGTGATAATAGTTGTGGAATACTAGTAACGATATTTAAAATATAATTAGCGGTCATAATGGATCTTCTTATGGATGTTACAAAATCATCTGGGGAACCGCTTTGGCTTGAACGAATAGTGATAGGAGATCTTAGAGTCTGGCACATTATATTTCTGTGCTTGGCTGGTGTTACGTCCTTAAGTAAGTAATTTGTCCCGGGTACATTGTCGCCACAGGAAATACCACCGAGTGCGCAACTCGGGTGCCCGGGGCAATGGCTCAAAACACCCGAATCGCGAAAAAAACATATACTTACTTACTTACACATATGTGTGCACTTTATATCCTACTTTTAAATCGCGTCTTCGCGTCTGCTATAATAAACCAGTTACCGTAAAGTTTTGGTAATCGTAGATAGGAAGGTATACATACATATAATTTCCAGGACACATAGGCTGGACCCTCTTCCGGATCAAGAGGTGCGTTTTCTAATACCTGAAGTAAAAGTCATCATACCTACCTTGATTTCCAATGAAAGTCCCGTTAAAATGAGTCTAGCCATTTCAGAGATGAGCCGGAACAAACAGACAGACGGAAAAAATTTGAATTTTTTGTCAGTGCCGTTTAAGACTACTTTAAATTCATTTAGTGAAAAGCTGTTAATTTTGGAATTACAAACAAACATACACTTCAATTTTTTATATCTGTAGGTACCTATAGATTAGCGTCAGTGATAAGAAATGATTTTAGTTGTGATGGTGTGCTGTTGCTTCCGTTTCCGCATCCCTCGCACGAAACAGCAGATAGAAGCAGATTACCAACGGCGGAAGATCACCACTAAGTTCCGTGCCGAATTGGAGACTATACAGGACGCTAAGATGGATGCAATGTCATTAAAAGATGGTACGTAAACCGGCTTCGTTCGCTTCTGTTTTTTTTAAGTTGCACTGTGCCGTTGAGTTTCGTGGACATAGGACAACTACGTGTGGGGGTCCTGACTCCTGACCCACCTAACTAAATCATCCAAAAGTCAGGACAGGACTACCCATAACCACCAACCAGCATGGTTTTATTTTAAGTAAGAGTAATTACTACATACTACAACTCAACAAAGGGCAACTCGGAGGAAAGCAACTCAACGAAGCGACACCCGTACGACGTCACTTCGTTGAGTCGTTTTCCTCAGTGGCTTAGATGTGCGCAATCATTAGTGCTCAGACGATGGCAGCTTCGTATAGGAGGTGCATAGACATGAGCGAGGACTGAAATTAAATAAACAATACGCTTAATATGTATTTTATTTAGTTTAACAAACATCACGTCCACCTGTTTGCATCATTATCAGCGATAAGATAATTATTATATTCCCGGGCCAGTTTGGTAATGATTACTGTCATACTTACAGCGTTGGATCTCCTACACGTGAAAACTTGCGACATGGAGGGAGAGAACCAGCCAGGATCGCAACCAAGCTCTATCACGTCACCACAGCAAAGTAAGTTTTATTTAATACATGATATACTATTTAATACATATATGGTTAGGTATGATTAGTATGGATACTAATCATACCTAACCATATATGTATTATAATAGCATATAATATAATATAGCAATATAATAGGTATGTAGGTGGTATAAAGTATCCATCTAAATGGTTGGCGTATTTCGATCCAAGAATTTAGGTACATTCAAATCCTGTCACATCCTTATAATAATACCTAGTCTAACTGATGTAACGTGACTTCACTCGCTCTCATCATCATCTCAACCCATTTGACGCCTACTGCTGGGCTAATCTACTAATCTGATTTCCGAGACCAACGAAGCAGTTGAATATTACCTATTGGCTCGCCCACGTGGTAGATTTTTCATCACGTTACCGAGATAAAAAGTAGCATAACTTTACCTCAGACGGAACGAATAGAACTAGCGAGTGAAGCCGCCAAAAGGGATACTATATAGCAATGGGATACCATTTCGCTCGCACTCCTTTGTGAGCAGCGAGTGTGTACGCACGTGCGATCACGGTTGAACAAAATATTATAAATATGCCGTATTGTGTGGTGAAAAGGTGTAAAAACACTTCAACTATTCATAGGAAGAATGCTGGATTATCGTTTCATAAGTAATTAACTATTTCTTATTAGATTTCATAACATTTTTCTAAATATTTTAGTTGCACAAACTAGGAACACAAAACCTCCGCCATACTATACAGAGTTGCCATAATTTTTTCATCATTTCCACAAAATATTTTGCAGTATTTATGGGAATTATAAAGTACTGAGTAAAAAAAATCAGTGTCACCAATGTTGACAAGCTCGATGTTTCTAATTATCATCATCATCATTCGTGCGTTAGTCCCGAACTCCCGATCACATCTGTGTCTGGGATCTACTTACTATGCGTGGCTTGGGTATTTCGGCAATCTTGGAATTGACTGCTGTCTGACCTCCCAGCCTGTGTTCTGATCCAATTTATTTATGTTACTGTGTCAGTATTTTAATTTCAGTCTAACACTACAAAGGTCTTAACCTAACGACTACTTCATGTATAGTCAACGACAAAAGTAGCTTAACCAATAATTCTTATCTGTTGATCACTATAGCTGTTAAACCGATCACAAAATCATAAACAAGACACGAAATATATTAACTTTATATTTTTGTATTTTAAAGCAATGAGTTTGCTTAAACTATTCTTAAAATCATCAAAATTCAGTGTTTAAATATCGTTGTAACACGATACACTGGTACCGTTAGTTCGTTAGAACGGCGGTAGGTGGATCCAACGCTAACCTTAATAGCGCGATGTAGAAATTATGAATATGATATGAAGCAAAAATTCGATGTTGTCGGTAGTGGTCATCGTAGCTCAGTTGGCAGAGCAGTCCCCCTGTTAGGGAAAGGCCGTGGGTTCGAATCCCGCCGATGACATCAGTTTTTGTGATCTATTTATAATTTCTTTCTTAATATATATATTAACTTTGTCCTTGGGGATTCTAAAATTACTAGTACATTGCTGTGGCACATGCATTGGGATGTAAAAAAGAATAATAAATATTTTTGTGCTAATCAACTTTTGTTGTTGACTGTAACTTGTACTTACACTGGAATGGAGCTTTGTTCATTCATCTTAAAAAGGATTATTTTAATTATGGGAATTTTTTTGAAAGCTAGTAATTAAAGTGTGTTTACTCAGTGTTTATCACGTTTTCATTTATTTTAACACTTCCCCATTTTAGGCACATATCATAATAATCATTTGTGTAAATGATATAAAATAATTGCAGATAACATTTACTATAACAAATATTAATTATCCATCATATATGTCCACTAAGATTTTTTGGAGATTTTTCATTTGCTGGCAACATTACGCACACGCCGTTAGTGGTATCGGTACACGGAAATCGGAGTTACACGCACACATTGAAAGTGTCATTTGGCTTCACGTGTTCATTCTACATGTTCCGTCTATATTCTTCTTCTAGTCTGAGTTTACCTCTATATAATATTAGTACAGAAGTATACTTCTTTATATCAGTCAGTTTTATAAGAGCGTAAAGGTACTTCGAAGAACTCCATTAGGCACTGAAAGGAAGACCAGGCTCTAAAAATATACTACCAAACTTTCTCCAACAAAGGAAATACGCTCGCCCCCTCCTCATACGTACCTACCTATTGAATTATGAAATGTGTACCCACCCAACCACTGCCATGTTGAATATCTTTGCTTTTTTAAATTTCAGGTTCGTTAGATGCATCCTTCCAACCAGAAGGTGGTCAGAAGCCGGAGCCCCAAGCATCAGGGCTTAACTTCGTCAAGTTCGCGTCCAAAGTGGCCACGCTGACCAAATTGGCCCAACCCAGATCACCCACCTCACCCACCCCATCGTCAGTCAACAAAATGGACTTCTAACTCTTCGACTACATTGTACTATGAATAGATACCTAAATGTATAAGGATCTGAATAAATAAAAATAAAATACTACTAAAAAAAAGCGTGCGAGCACGGAATGAATTCATGAAAGGTGTGGAGTTCCTTAAAAATATTACTAAACACTTTTACATAATAAGTATGCAGATTTTTTGTTATAATAATATAAGCCGACGAACAATCTACATCGCCGACGGTGAGCGGTAACCGCTACTAAATGCGCGATTCCATTAGGCCAACTTATAACTTGAACAAACATATATACAACTTGACCAAATCAGTATACAACATAAGAAAATCAGTATACAAATTGAACAAATTTGTATACAACTTGAACAAATGTGTATACAGGTTTGTTCAACTGGTATGCAAGTTGCAAATGTGACGTCATACTTGCATGCAAGACTTGCCTAATTGAATCGCGTCTTAAAATCAAGCAGTTTTTGTAGTGTTGAGGAAAAATTGTTCATAATAATTTAAATTGTTCATTTTGTATAAATAAAATATCGTTTAAAATGCAGTAATTTTTCTTTAATCTAGAAAATAAAAAATACAGTATAAACGGATTTTAAATCACAAGAATAATTACATATTCACAAATAACATCGGGTTTCGGCGCTGTTCACATAATCTCGCAATAAAACTGGCAGTAAAAACTGTCAAATGTAAGCCATAACTTTAAAGCAACATTTAACTTACACTTTAAAATACATAAATAATACATCTTGCAAATAAAAAATTACAGAAATTCAAGTTAGCTAAGTTTTTCATTTAATAGTCGTAATCGTTCTACATACTTGTATTACGTTCCGTCCTATCCAAATATCCCTTCTCCGACGACCTGTCATGTTCATTTCAGGCTTATTATCATATATTTGACTTAGCGGATTATAATAATATTTATTGTAACGCTGACTCGCCAATCGCTAGATAGCCTAAACTCTCAGTCCCTGACTCGCTCCAGCACTCCCGCACTCAAACATCTAGCTATATACACCTCACCGTATGCACTGATGTTACGATGCCTTGAGCAATATATTGTAGACCGGTGCCAGTTGACGACAGCTTACTTTTACAGCAAACGCGTCGAATGAGAAGTGCTTAGCTACAGGACGATACTAACTACATTAAAAATACTTTTAAAACGTGAAATAAATTTTTGCTAGAATATATTTTATAGAGTTTCGTTTCTCTATCTACAACTAAAAATGCATTTTGGAATAAAATTTATGTGGAGAAGTAATTGTTTTTGAATTGCACTTTTAAAGCTTAGCATATAATATAATATAGCAATATAATAGGTATGTAGGTGGTATAAAGTATCCATCTAAATGGTTGGTGTATTTCGATCCAAGAATTTAGGTACATTCAAATCCTGTCACATCCTTATAATAATACCTAGTCTAACTGATGTAACGTGACTTCACTCGCTCTCATCATCATCTCAACCCATTTGACGCCTACTGCTGGGCTAATCTACTAATCTGATTTCCGAGACCAACGAAGCAGTTGAATATTACCTATTGGCTCGCCCACGTGGTAAAGATTTTTCATCACGTTACCGAGATAAAAAGTAGCATAACTTTACCTCCTCAGACTAAAAGAATAACATAGACGGAACGAATAGAACTAGCGAGTGAAGCCGCCAAAAGGGATACTATATAGCAATGGGATACCATTTCGCTCGCACTCCTTTGTGAGCAGCGAGTGTGTACGCACGTGCGATCACGGTTGAACAAAATATTATAAATATGCCGTATTGTGTGGTGAAAAGGTGTAAAAACACTTCAACTATTCATAGGAAGAATGCTGGATTATCGTTTCATAAGTAATTAACTATTTCTTATTAGATTTCATCATAACATTTTTCTAAATATTTTAGTTGCACAAACTAGGAACACAAAACCTCCGCCATACTATACAGAGTTGCCATAATTTTTTCATCATTTCCACAAAATATTTTGCAGTATTTATGGGAATTATAAAGTACTGAGTAAAAAAAATCAGTGTCATCAATGTTGACAAGCTCGATGTTTCTAATTATCATCATCATCATTCGTGCGTTAGTCCCGAACTCCCGATCACATCTGTGTCTGGGATCTACTTACTATGCGTGGCTTGGGTATTTCGGCAATCTTGGAATTGACTGCTGTCTGACCTCCCAGCCTGTGTTCTGATCCAATTTATTTATGTTACTGTGTCAGTATTTTAATTTCAGTCTAACACTACAAAGGTCTTAACCTAACGACTACTTCATGTATAGTCAACGACAAAAGTAGCTTAACCAATAATTCTTATCTGTTGATCACTATAGCTGTTAAACCGATCACAAAATCATAAACAAAACACGAAATATATTAACTTTATATTTTTGTATTTTAAAGCAATGAGTTTGCTTAAACTATTCTTAAAATCATCAAAATTCAGTGTTTAAATATCGTTGTAACACGATACACTGGTACCGTTAGTTCGTTAGAACGGCGGTAGGTGGATCCAACGCTAACCTTAATAGCGCGATGTAGAAATTATGAATATGATATGAAGCAAAAATTCGATGTTGTCGGTAGTGGTCATCGTAGCTCAGTTGGTCAGAGCAGTCCCCCTGATAGGGAAAGGCCGTGGGTTCGAATCCCGCCGATGACATCAGTTTTTGTGATCTATTTATTTCTTTCTTAATATTTTAAGAATAGTTTAAGCAAACTCATTGCTTTAAAATACAAAAATATATGGATTTAGGTAGGATTCATCTAAATTCAGTGTTTAAATATCGTGGATCCAACGCTAACCTTAATAGCGCGATGTAGAAATTATGAATATGATATGAAAATATTGGATAGAAACAGGCGTTACTTGGCGAAAATCCATGACAAAACAATGGTAAGTAAAAATTTTTTTAAGAAAAAACTTTTTAGCATTAATTAATAGCATTAATTTTTCGCAGAATCAAAAGGACAACAAAACGTCGACAATTGTTTCGCCTCTAAACGAGGCATTATCAAGACTGTCTCTGGCTGTTCTCTCTGAGACAGTCTTGATAATGCCTCGTTTAGAGGCGAAACAATTGTCGACGTTTTGTTGTCCTTTTGATTCTGCGAAAAATTAATGCTATTAATTAATGCTAAAAAGTTTTTTCTTAAAAAAATTTTTACTTACCATTGTTTAATATGATATGAAGCAAAAATTCGATGTTGTCGGTAGTGGTCATCGTAGCTCAGTTGGTCAGAGCAGTCCCCCTGTTAGGGAAAGGCCGTGGGTTCGAATCCCGCCGATGACATCAGTTTTTGTGATCTATTTATAATTTCTTTCTTAATATATATATTAACTTTGTCCTTGGGGATTCTAAAATTACTAGTACATTGCTGTGGCACATGCATTGGGATGTAAAAAAGAATAATAAATATTTTTGTGCTTATCAACTTTTGTTGTTGACTGTAACTTGTACTTACACTGTAATGGAGCTTTGTTCATTCATCTTAAAAGGGTTTATTTTAATTATGGGAATTTTTTTGAAAGCTAGTAATTAAAGTGTGTTTACTCAGTGTTTATCACGTTTTCATTTATTTTAACACTTCCCCATTTTAGGCACATATCATAATAATCATTTGTGTAAATGATATAAAATAATTGCAGATAACATTTACTATAACAAATATTAATTATCCATCATATATGTCCACTAAGATTTTTTGGAGATTTTTCATTTGCTGGCAACATTACGCACACGCCGTTAGTGGTATCGGTACACGGAAATCGGAGTTACACGCACACATTGAAAGTGTCATTTGGCTTCACGTGTTCATTCTACATGTTCCGTCTATATTCTTCTTCTAGTCTGAGTTTACCTCTATATAATATTAGTACAGAAGTATACTTCTTTATATCAGTCAGTTTTATAAGAGCGTAAAGGTACTTCGAAGAACTCCATTAGGCACTGAAAGGAAGACCAGGCTCTAAAAATATACTACCAAACTTTCTCCAACAAAGGAAATACGCTCGCCCTCTCCTCATACGTACCTACCTATTGAATTATGAAATGTGTACCCACCCAACCACTGCCATGTTGAATATCTTTGCTTTTTTAAATTTCAGGTTCGTTAGATGCATCCTTCCAACCAGAAGGTGGTCAGAAGCCGGAGCCCCAAGCATCAGGGCTTAACTTCGTCAAGTTCGCGTCCAAAGTGGCCACGCTGACCAAATTGGCCCAACCCAGATCACCCACCTCACCCACCCCATCGTCAGTCAACAAAATGGACTTCTAACTCTTCGACTACATTGTACTATGAATAGATACCTAAATGTATAAGGATCTGAATAAATAAAAATAAAATACTACTAAAAAAAAGCGTGCGAGCACGGAATGAATTCATGAAAGGTGTGGAGTTCCTTAAAAATATTACTAAACACTTTTACATAATAAGTATGCAGATTTTTTGTTATAATAATATAAGCCGACGAACAATCTACATCGCCGACGGTGAGCGGTAACCGCTACTAAATGCGCGATTCCATTAGGCCAACTTATAACTTGAACAAACATATATACAACTTGACCAAATCAGTATACAACATAAGAAAATCAGTATACAAATTGAACAAATTTGTATACAACTTGAACAAATGTGTATACAGGTTTGTTCAACTGGTATGCAAGTTGCAAATGTGACGTCATACTTGCATGCAAGACTTGCCTAATTGAATCGCGTCTTAAAATCAAGCAGTTTTTGTAGTGTTGAGGAAAAATTGTTCATAATAATTTAAATTGTTCATTTTGTATAAATAAAATATCGTTTAAAATGCAGTAATTTTTCTTTAATCTAGAAAATAAAAAATACAGTATAAACGGATTTTAAATCACAAGAATAATTACATATTCACAAATAACATCGGGTTTCGGCGCTGTTCACATAATCTCGCAATAAAACTGGCAGTAAAAACTGTCAAATGTAAGCCATAACTTTAAAGCAACATTTAACTTACACTTTAAAATACATAAATAATACATCTTGCAAATAAAAAATTACAGAAATTCAAGTTAGCTAAGTTTTTCATTTAATAGTCGTAATCGTTCTACATACTTGTATTACGTTCCGTCCTATCCAAATATCCCTTCTCCGACGACCTGTCATGTTCATTTCAGGCTTATTATCATATATTTGACTTAGCGGATTATAATAATATTTATTGTAACGCTGACTCGCCAATCGCTAGATAGCCTAAACTCTCAGTCCCTGACTCGCTCCAGCACTCCCGCACTCAAACATCTAGCTATATACACCTCACCGTATGCACTGATGTTACGATGCCTTGAGCAATATATTGTAGACCGGTGCCAGTTGACGACAGCTTACTTTTACAGCAAACGCGTCGAATGAGAAGTGCTTAGCTACAGGACGATACTAACTACATTAAAAATACTTTTAAAACGTGAAATAAATTTTTGCTAGAATATATTTTATAGAGTTTCGTTTCTCTATCTACAACTAAAAATGCATTTTGGAATAAAATTTATGTGGAGAAGTAATTGTTTTTGAATTGCACTTTTAAACGTCAGATCGCGATCTAAACTAGCGTCTCTATCGAACTGAACACTCGCCGGCTCCACGAGTGGAGCAAACAGAACTCAATCGTCATAAATAAGGCCATTACTTATTCATCGAGCTCCTAGACTATGGAAGAATCTATTGAGACTATGATACTATACACTTTCACTTACATTATAATTGAATCGGACCTACCTAAAACGTAAAGTTGATAATTATAATCTTATTAAAATTATTGTTCGTATATATTGCGTGAGGTTATCAACTAAATACAATATAGAGGGCGGCGCAAACTTAAACATTTCATAGGGGTATAATTCGTACGAGTTTTGTGCAGGATACCTGTCTCCGAGTACCAGTGATATACATTTATACAAGTTTGTATCCGAATCAGTAAGTATAGGCTAGATTTTATAATACACTTTACCCTACATGACGATCGGTAGTCGTATTAACTTACAACAAAATTACGTTAGCTACTGGGAAAGTTCGCCTAGGATGGCCACTACGTACAGTTAAACATATAACAATTGTCCGGGGTCTAACTAAACGGTTTAGGAACCCAAGTGTAGCATATCGCAGTGCCACCGCTATAAATAGAACTCTCGTTATAATAAAGCATATTTTTTTGTTATTAACAATTACTACAGCAACATTATTATTATTTTATTGATGACTTTAACACTATGTTTCAAAGGTTTACAATAAATATTTATGTTAAATACAATGTGCACATTTCCTGGTGCTAGTACAAAATGTCCGGCACACGATACATTGAGCATTGTGACTGTTTGGCAATTATACAATATAGCTAGTTTACACTTTGTTAAGTGCGAGTGCAAGTGTTACTGATTTTTTCCAATCACTTAACAATTGCAACTAGAAAATGTATGAACCTGCACTAATCACCAATCAAAGTGTAAATGGGGTCTTAGAATTACAGAAACGACATGGAACGTGAATAACAATATAAATAATTTGTGACGTTTCAATTGACCACAGATATCGGTGTCGGAATAAATAAAATTATGTGACATTTTACATAAACTCATGTATGAAATACGCACATTGTTAGAGGACATGGACACTCTATAATATATTGCAGATTACTTTGATCTCTAGAGTCATTATTCACAGATTTTCTGAGCGCCTGACTAATGACTAGAGATCATGGTACACCTGAAAATGATCATAATTTTCATTCACATGAGCGACTCGGTCGAGAATTGCTCGTTCTATTTCAATAACTAAGCTTACAATATGTCATGATAATGAGAATATACGGTCATCGAGCACGCAGACAAGAACACACCGTAAGGTTTAGATTATATTTATAAACCTGTCATGCCTACCTCGGGATATGCGAGGATTGCGTTTATTACAAAAATGGAACTGAAGGTAAGGTAAAAATAAGGTTTCGAATAAATCACAAACAATCGCATTCCTTTGTGAAAGAAGAGAGACCGTTATTTCATACAACCCATCGCCAGTAAACAATGCAGAAAACATAATACGATTTTTCGATAAAATCAGTCTTTACAACTCAATCGCGATTATTATTTATATATTGTTACAAAGTTTCCTGACCGGTATTTATATTATAATGTATGTTATTAATCAAAAGCTCAATTTTTACCAAGCGGCTCATGTGAACGAATAGTTAAGACTCAAGCCATACCGACTTGGCAGCAACGAGAGAGCAAGTTTTAATTTAATACATAATGTCTTGTCAATAGTTAGTACAGTCAATAGTACATTCCCATTATGACAATGCAACAAGACAACTCCGAAAGCAGAGGTTATATTTAGTGGTATGTATGTAACATATACTTTGACTGTACACAGTTAATATGCAGGGTTAAATATTAAACTGGAGCCAAAAGATCCAGGTTGATGATGATGATACGACGTTTCTTCAAAAAACTAGAGTTTAAAGTATTCATATGAAATCTTAATGACTGACTGAATGAATAACTAATTTTAAGGTTTGACATTTTATCTATCTAAGTATATATAGACCAATGTTTCTTTTACAGCTAAAAGCATCAGAGTGCCTCTCAAAAGAAAAACGCTGCTCGCTTTTAGTCAAACTTCTGTGAGATTATTGAAATATTAACAAAAATTACGTAAATTCATTGTTATAGATTCCAAATTGCTAATAATATTTGGCTTCTGTTTAAAATTTAACCCTGTATAGAAACGAACGTCACGGAGCTTCGCATCAGCTCCAGCAATCCCGCGTCAATTGTTTCTAAAGTAAATATAACATGTTGTAACAAAGTGTATGTCTTGTTCTCATAAAATTATGTCTTGTTGTCAAAACTAATAGTCTAGGCGCTGTCAATTCAGTGTGGCTCGAGATTAATAATACATCAACATAGTCTTATATGCGTGTGTACTGTGTAGGTAGTTGTCCCTTACATGTAGTGTGGAGGGTGAGTCGGTCGCGGCACGTGTCGCCTACGTCCCGCCCGCACGTAACACTCAATCTCGCCTCACAAACGTTCTTCCTCTGTAATAATGTACACATATTAGTTAATTAGTAGTGGCGTTTTGTTCATATTATAGACGAAGCTGATAGACACATATTAGTAAATAAGTTTTTTTTACTCTATCATGATACGCCCTTACTGCTTACGCTATTAAAATATGCAAGTCTTCCTGTATACAAGTAGTATACTGGTATACAAGTTGAACAAACATGTATACAAGTAGCATACTGGTATACAAGTTGAACAAACGTGTATACAAGTAGCATACTGGTATACAAGTTGAACAAACATGTATACAAGTAGCATGCTGGTATACAAGTTGAACAAACGTGTATACAAGTAGCATACTGGTATACAAGTTGAACAAACGTGTATACAAGTAGTATACTGGTATACAAGTTGAACAAACATGTATACAAGTAGCATACTGGTATACAAGTTGAACAAACGTGTATACAAGTAGTATACTGGTATACAAGTTGAACAAACATGTATACAAGTAGCATACTGGTATACGAGTTGAACAAACGTGTATACAACAAAAATAAACACAAAAATCATCAGGCGTCTGCTAGTAAGTATGCATTGAGTGAAAAGTTGTTTATTTGAAACTAGCTGCTCACCGCCCGTTATAAAGTTTTCTCGTTCTCGATTCCCGTGGGAACACATTACCGGAATAAAAAAGTCCTATGTAACTCAGGGATAATGTAGCTACATACCAGTGAAAGAATTTCCAAAATCGGTTCAGTTGTTACAGAGCCTACTCAATTCAAACAAACAAGTATAGTTAACAAAGAGACACTTGAACTCACGTGATGGTGCGCCGCTCGGCGGGTCGCTGCGGCGGCTCGGGCCGGGCGCGGTTGAGCACCTTGAGCAGCTCGCCCGCCTTGGCGCGCATGCGCGAGTGCACGTACACCTTGGAGCACTTGATGTGGTAGTGCAGGTAGTCGCGGAACATGTGCAGCAGGTCGATGGTGTTGTCGCGCGCGCTCGAGCACGTGTGGCGCGGGAACAGGACTGCACATACGATACGGTTGGTTAGGCCAAATTCGCACAAGGGTAAAGACACGCGCAAAGACCTTATAATACAACGGACATAGGATCTAGAACAAATCGCAAGAAAATAATGTCCCGAGTCGACCTATACATTATACATAGGCATACATAGATATAAACAAATTTCATATTAAAATTTAAACCTTGATTCAACGGAATAGTGTTCACTTTTGTTTGCACTAATTTATCGCATTACGTAGCTTCTATCTGTCCGCCTGACTAATTCACCTTATGCAGCTTATACTTGAACTACGTGAACATAGAAACAATGGAGTAGGTTTATTTTGTTAAAGTCTTTTAAGGATTCCATGATATGTACCTACGTAGGCGTAATAATTCATGTAAGACTACAATAAATTCCATAATCTTATAAATTGTAATTACTTGTTTATGTTAGACGAAATAAGCTGAAAAACTAATTAACGACTGACAAAGATTTTTTTTTTCGAGTCAGTTTCATAATAAGTAACTGTAGTGTATGAATAACAAAAAGGGAATTAATGAATTTAACTAATTATAATATTATAAATGCCAAACTTCTTGCGGGTGTCAAAGTTCTTACGCTTTCATTACTATTTTCATAACGCTATGTCGCTACGTCTACTACAAGATAGCCGTGTTTCAAGTGACTGAATTAGTTGCTAAAACTGCGCATCATTAATTTATTTTTATCTTATGGTTAATTTTTGGGATACGAAATTATTGGCTACTAGCTGATCACCGTGACTCCGCCCGCGAGATATAGTTATCTCGGCCCCGATTCCCATGGGAATACATTACCGAGAATCCAAATAAAAAGAAAATAACAGTACATACACGAAATAAAATGACATGTGTAATTATATTTATGACAAAACAATGATACCCTGTGAAATTTAAAAACATTTTTGGGCTTATCTCCTCCATTCAATCAAGGGATTCTTGTACAAGTTTCATAAAGATCGGACCTCTTTTTGTTATGTCCATAAAATGAGCCGAACAAACAAGATTGTTATTTTTTGGATCAAAATATTCTTCTCGCCGTGCTAGGGCAATAATATTTTTCCATTGTGCACAGTGTACTGGATCCCGAGGAAAACTGAAATAGATGTTGGTTCATATAACGAAAAAAAAATCATAAAGAGCCAAGGCGTCTCCACTATAATCTTTGTTCCAAATAGTTTTATCGCTATCGGTAATCCGAATAAATCTGAATGGTCATTTTGTTAGTACATTATTCAGTGAAAATGAAATGGTCTCTTTCTTTTTACTGAGCTTGGGATGAGTTCGAAAGAGACAGATAGGTACTTCGGTATTGGACTGGATTGCAATATTTACTTTTGTCTTTTAATTTATTATCGACGAAATACTGTATTTTAAGTGAAATAATAAATTGCAAATAATAAAACAAAAGCTTATTTACTGAAAATATGATACACCGTCTTCAATTTGCTTTTTTTTCGTAGTTTTTACACGTTTTTACACTAAAACACTCACAAAACTTAGTGTTGAAAAAAACTCGCTGTTTTTTTCAACACTAAGTTGTACTTTAAGCGCTCGACGTTGAGTGTAAAGTTCAATTCCACGCTCAGCGCCTAGAAGGCGTAAGAAAGCGTCGCGTTTTTTTAACTCTCGTGTGATTGGAGTCTTAAGCAGCGCTCAGTTTGGACGCAGTTTCGTACGAACACGCACCAATAATCTCGACCTTATAAGAATTATTTATTTACCATGGGAACGCTCAGACTGCGTGGGAGTTGACCTTCTACTATAAGATTTCACCATTACACGTGTAATGGCGTCATCTTATAGTAGAAGGTTCCAAAGTCGCCGTTCAATGTAAGTTCCAAATTTATGTTTTCAGCTAAGACTAGCTGAAAACATAAATTCTTATTGTAAGTGTAATAAAGACTTATTGCTCGGTAGATCGGTGGTTCACCCTGAGAGGAGTCTCATCTAAGATCATCGTTTATGCTATCTATATTGTAAAAAGAAAGTCTCATACTAATTCCTATATAAATTTTATTCTTTCTGTTAACCTTTTTGATCGCCAACTAATATTAGGATGACGGACGTCATTCTCGCAAATATTATAGAAAGTTTCAAGAAAGATCAGTAACCTCACAGTCAGAAACAAGCTCAGATTCTTCAATCAATCAGCAGGTATAAGACAATAGGTATTCATTAGGGCTTTTTTAACTACCCCCGGTCATTTTGAACTTTGGTTTTCAGAAATGAAATCCGTTTATCATAATCATACCATAGTATAAAACAGTCGTTCCGTTCCCTATGTATGCTTAGATCTTTAAAACTACGCAACGGATTTTGATGCGGTTTTCACCTATGTATAGAGTGGTTCTCGAGGAAGATTTTTAGTACCTATATAATTTGTTGGTCGGGCGAAGCCGCGGGTGTACTTTATATTTATTTATTGACATAAATAAAATCTCAAAGATAGTAATGTATTCAGTATGTTTACTCACCAAATGTAACATAACTGATATTATCACCTACTCTCGCCTCGGTGTCCATTAATTCTAAAGGTGGTTCCTTGTGTGAAAACAATACCTGAAAACATTAAATGTATTGAATGACTATTGGGTCCAAATTATTTGGCAGAGCTGTTGCAGTGATGGACACTGCATACCTAATTTCTTAACAGCATAACTGGGATAAAATGTCAAATTGGTCCCATCCTGGTAATATGAACTAAGTTTTTTTGCCTAAATTATATACCAACAAATATATATGTTTATCAGTATATATTTGTTGGTTATAGCAGCGACAGAAATACACAACAACCGTGCGTTATAGTGAAAACTTTGACTATTATGGTTCATGAGATACATCCTGGTGACAGTGGGATAAGACAGACAGAAAGACGGACAACGAAGTCTTAGTTATTACTAAGATTAAGGGTCTCATTTAACCCTTTCGGTTTGGAACGCTAAAAAGAAAAAGTAGTGTATTGAGACCTGCGGGGCAGTATGCGAGGCTCTCCGCCCCTCCTTGAGCTCCTGCATGAACACCTTCCCGATGACCATGTCGTCCTCGTGACGGAACACGGTAGAGAACACGACCGTCACGCGGTCCTCTTGGGCCTCCACGTAACTGCAATACATATTGTATACCTATTACATACATACGCATCAATTGTTTCGTATGAAAATTCGTTCAGTAAATTTTAAGTTCAGCGCGAACAGACACGGCGACGGACATCAACATTTTATAATATGTTATGGATTAAGCGGAATTAGAATTCCTTCGCCTGCACACCGTCCATCTGTTAACAAACGGACGAGGCTCTCGCAAATATAATCTCCGAAACAGCAATAGGCTCAGCACCTATTACGTGGGGGTTAACAAATTGGCGAAATGAGAGACCCCAGTGCAAAACCCTCAAAAGAGTCATATTTCCCCCGATTTTTTAACATTTTCCGTTGCTGCTCTGCTCGTATTAGGCGAAGCTTGATGTTATATACCATATATATAGCCTTCCTAGATAAATGCAATAAGCAAAACACAAAAATATTTTTTTCAACTTGAACCAGTAGTTCCTCAGATTAGAGTGTTTAATCAAAGAACCAAAGTCTTCAGTTTATTGTGTTCTAGAAGGATAAAGTAATGGTAAAGTTATCGAGGCGGCCGTGTAAACTTAGTAGAGGAATGTAATTTGTCGTTCAAGTTACAAAGTTACAAGACGGCGCAGTGTAACGACCTTCCTAATTACGCTCCATAAGTTTAGGTCGATTAATAACTGGACATCATTTCCTTAATGCAGTGGGTGACTAAAATATTTTATTTCCTGTACAACTATACAATATACCAATGGTTCGAACCACTACCGTTAATCAACAAACATCACACTTCGCTGATGCGTTTTAACAATAAAATAGTTTATCTTTATTTGGTTATTTCCCAACATCCAATCGAAATTTATGTATGAGTTTTAATTTCATTAATGTTGTTATGTCTCACCGAATGTAAAAAAGTATGATATTAATTTGCTTACAAATAATGGACTTAATACGAATGACAGACACGTAATTATGAGAGTAGGTGCCTATATGTTCTGTACTCGGATGATTTCACAAGGACCGACAATTCGATATTTGTCACCTATTTGGAAACCCAAAGTGTCAGAAATGCTAGTACTAATGTACTTACAGTGTCTCATCCTGCCTATAGTTAATGACGGCGCGCTTTTGACTAACGTCGCCATCCTCCTGCAGTCGGAAGTACCTCTCGAATACGGACGCGAAGCAGTTCCTCTTCAGCAAACCCACCTTCTTCACCAGCTCCTCCCAGTCGTCAGGAATGTTCTCCAAGTCGAGTAGTAACGAGATGTTATACCCTGTAATGATCAAATGGCCAGGAATAAGTCAATTAACCCAAACTAGGAATGATGAACATTAAAGCCTAAAGACGTGCTCTATGGGGAGCGATACAGTTGGTACACCAACGGACTCGTGAGCCAAACCGTCAATGGGAAGGAGCACTTAAAAGTCTGCGGACTAGTTCGTTGGCTCGATGCACACGTTTGAAATTTTAAGTCCGCAGTACAAAAAAAACACAAGTTTGGTCGTATCAGAAGGTGAAAGCTTTAGCGGAGAGAAGAGAGCAGTGGCGGTTACTCCACCGAATAGAGCGAGGCTTTTAAATGAGAGGTGCAAAAAATCGCCAGTGGACCAGTCGAGACTGTTTGGTACGCTAATTGATCACCGCCTTCATATACCTGCCGAATAACGGACGTGGTTATGACGAACTCAAAATTGTGGGTAGCCTCATGTAACATAGGACCAACAAAGTTCCAGTCGTGAATATTGCATAATTCATAACCCGATAACGTTAAATAACGACTTTGATACTTAGAAGTCCTATATAACTTGTTGTGTTCGTGTATATGTAATTAAAAAAAAAAACACGCTCGTTGAATAGCGAGGGAAATGGCAAGAAACATCGTGCGGACACGCGATGTTTCTCGCCAGCGCAAGTCAAAGGAGCGCAACAGGTGCAATACTGAAATGCTCAACACTGAGATGAACAACGCGAGTAGGGTGCCGTGTGGCTACTAGGGAAATATTAACGGCAACGCGAGCAGACTTCGTGTGGACGCACTATTAGTCGCGACCCCGTTTTTGGCACAATAATCGTAGCGTAATGTTACATAGCCTTACTCGATAAATGAATTTAACTATGATTTTCTAAGAGAAATATAGGTATGTTTGTACCTAGGACTAGGTTTCCGAGGCACGCAAGAGAAGCAACAACATGCCACGCAGGCGTTAGTGATAAATAACGCGGATATAGGTGTGTCACTTTATGAGTAATCAATACAAGTTGCTTTGACACAACATTCATTTGTAGACATCCAAATACCAATTATGGTAATAGATTAGGTACTTAATTGTTCGTGGTTATTAAAGAAATACTATTTGATGCGCGCAGTTTGATCGGTGTTATTTTTTGAAACCTATTTCTGTCCCATAGGAACTCCTACTACTTTCCCGGTATCAAAGCTACGAAATTTCTGTTCTAACGGTTCTGATACCTAATTGCACCATAATCGATCTATAAACCATCGAAACGTCGTTTATAATTAGAAGGATAAGGCTTAATGCTGTTACTATATCAGTATTTTGTAAATTACATAAAAAAAAATTGTACCTACTTACATCACAATAAAGATAAATGAAACATGATAATGATAGTGATAACTTATCGGTTTCGTACTTTAACGTACTCATGACATATCTCATGTATGGAGCGAGTAGGTGTTACATTTTTTTTAAATTTAGTTCTCATATCTCAACTTACATTATCATCAAGAGTATCAAGCTCTTTATAAATAGATTAAATGTTCACTTTGCAAGTAAATCATTAACATTGCCTAAGATGAGATCATTGTGACCTAGACACAAAAGGCAAGCAAACTAGAATTTCAAACGATTACATCTGTACATTTTATTAGTTACTAGTACGGTGTCGTGCGCGGTGATTCGCGCCGCACCACGCCATAGGTTTTGGCCTATAACTTTTGACTCCTTAAGGCTAGGTCAAATTTTCGATTTTTTGGCTTGCCTCCAGATCGAGGGCTATCCATAGAGGGGTCAACCATCATAGGAGCCTAAGCAGTTCTCGAGAGCTAAGGGAGACATTCCCCATTTCTATATAGTAAAGTAATAGATAGATTAGCTGATTACCGTGGCTCCACTCGTGTGTTATAGTATTCTGGTTTCTAAGTCCCACGGGAACACGTTACCGAGTAGTCACGAAGGGATAATGTAGTTACATACTAGTCTAAAGATTTTTTCAAAATCGGTTCAGTAGTTACGGACACTATTTAATGCAATCAAACAATTATTATTATTATATATAAACAATTATAATTATTTACTTTTTATAATATTACTAACTTAACTATTGTATTTCAAATTCAGCTGCAAGCTGGTATGAATAGTGACAGTCAGGAATTTAATTCTGCTTGTGTTTATGCCATAATTACCATTATAAGCTTATTCATCTAAGTTAAGTAGAACATTGGTATACTGTTCTTGCCAATTTTCATTAACAAACAGATAGTAATTGGGTTCAAACCAAACCAGTAAAATTATGGCGAAAGTAACTAACATACCATTTCTACCGATATCCATTCCACAAAAATCTAAATAAAAGGAAGTCTTATACCGATGGACTAAATGTTTCGCAGCTTAAGAACATACATGAAAAAATTGTTTCGATTTCCTAAACATTGTAGTAGTACTAAATTTATTTATTTATTTAGGCTTTATGCACAAGGGCAGACCTAATGCTAAAGGCATTTTCTAATAGCCAATCTTAGTGTGATGCAGAGAATCGTCTGAGTAGGTGTATATAATACATGGCACAACTACAACGGTACACTTCATGCATACCTACAATTTGTGACAATTTACAAGGAAGTATCTAAATCTACAGTATAATGTAAACAGTTATAAGGAAAATCCTTAACTTCCCCTAGGCAGTTAGGCACACTTTGTTAATGTTCACACAACTATCTATAGATGCTTGACTGAACACATATGAAATGAAAAAAACTAGCTTCACAAACTTGCTTTCATTTAATTATATTAGTAGAAAGCCAAGTTTTTTGTTATATTACCATATTGGGTTGGCGACATGCTCTTACATGGAATGACTAAAATTTCACCTAATGGGATTTGTAGTTGGCAAATAAGGTGTGGTAGAGACATCATTTACTTGTACCAACACAAAGGACAAGTATAAGTTACACTTGACTTCAAAAACATTTTTTAAAAGAAGTAGGTAGTACCAATTAAACTATAACTTTATTAGTTACAACTGACATTTACTTGATCAGTAACAAGGCAATAATATGAAACTTTCAGTTAATACAGTGTATAAATGTATTCAGGTCCGTAGTTTTTATAATGGGTAGCGGCTAATACATGCATGGTATTTCAATAAATGATATAGTAAATAAATAACTAATACACAGCATTCTTCTTACAAAAATTGTACATTCACATAAGAAGAATGTTGCGTGAAAGTGTAGAGGTGTGTTTGCACATCAGTACTCCCGCTCTTACTCGCTGGTACCACTATATAGATCAACAAATTGCCTACTGCACAGCTTGAAGGTCAGTGTTCATTTTATCTGACACAACCTGTACTATAGTTCTGGTTAGTTAATTTAAGAAGGTATGTGGTCACTTACCTGACTCTGCAGTAGTAAGGAGAGGGCCATATACCCTTTTAAGGAGTTCATCAGCACCATGTTCCTCTAACTGCTTGTAGAACTTCAATGATATACTAACCTACAAAAATATTAAAGCACAATTATTTAATCACTCAAAATGCATATTATTTAATAGAATAAATAGATATTCACTCTCTCTCCAACGAACTAGGACTCAGGAGATCTCTACTAGTTCGTTGGATACACATTTCTCAAGAAGTCCTAGGACCCATGTTGTATTGGATGTGACTAGTATGTGAACAGACACCAATTCAACAGAGGACCCAGGTATGGGAATCTATTCTTTGATTAATATTCCAATTGGTCATACAGGTTTTTATAGTTCCCACCCACATTACCACCCATACCTTCACCACAAACCTTCTTGGTTCTCATAACACTAGACTTTTATTGAAGTTATAAATAACATTTATGTGATTATAATTTTAGTCGCTACCTACCCTAACTTTGGTTTTATCTCCATTCACATTGGATATATGAAAGAGTACTCCATCAAAATCGGCGACTCTCACATCTATTGACTCAGGCTTTAAGCTGAAAGCAACATAACAAATAGATTACTGGTGCATGACATATATCAGCACTACAATTACTCACATCCTGAGTGAATGCCACTGAATTAGTTGTCATTAACTTTGGCAACTATCGGATTCGTTACGTTGTTTACCACCACTGGAATCCATAAACATTATAGGACGTATCCGCACTCACACAAGTAGCCACTAATAAACAACAGATACCTATGACTCATGCATGCTGAGATAGGCACTATCACGTCGTCATACAAATCCCAATTCGTGGGTGACAAATTTAATGTAGCCCAAAAGTATTTTTACACATTTACACTGATCTGCCTGGATACGGCGGCCAACGTGGGTCCTCCCCCGGGAATTTGACACTTGTCAAGTTACTTACGAAAAGGAGTTATAGTCAGATATCACCACTTATTAGATTCTTCGTCAGAATCATATGCTGCAATCTATTTTATTCGTATGTTCACACTCATCACGAATATGGAAAACAGGACTTTCTATCAAGTTTAACGTACTCACCGTGCCAGTGCATTTTTATATTTAACTGTTAATGTATCTTCTATAATTCTATTATTGATCTCGAGTAAGATCATTATTTAACAATTTATAACCTACAGCTTTTTCATAAAATCAACGCCTATAGCACCTTCATTTAATGATTTATACGGAAATCTTGTATGATGATGACCGCCCGTAACATAGATATCCATAAACGGCGGACAGAAAAAAAAAGAAGCTCAAAATGAATGATAATCTCGGCCACTACCATAGACAGTAGAAGTCATTTATGAACCCGATTACATAGGTACTGACTGGGACTACTAACTATAATATTATAGCGGATAGCTAAGATAAACTGAAAACATATTCATAATATTTCCTTTGGGATGAAGTAAATGTCTCTTTTATTTATTTATTATTGCTTTTATTTATATTTAGTTCATTTTCTTTCTTCGAAACGTTCGAAAGGAACTAGAAGGACAACTCTATTTCACAAAATTTCATATAACTATCATTGTCAAACTGTCAAAATAATCACACTCACTTGATATTGACATTGACTGAAAACTTCATTTCGCGAATGGCCGTCAATGGCCGCAGCAACTACGATCAGTGGTGTGCAATAACACATTTTGTTTATTTGTACCGCACAACAAATTCATGTATTCAGTTAACATTGCGAGATGTAATTGAGTAAATCAATAAGATGTCTAATCTAGTGGGAACATTTGTGACAGGGTTGAAATCCCGGACGGTTGATGTGCAAATTAAGACTGCCCGCGACCTTTATCGCTATGCTAAGACGGAGTTACGAGAAGTACCTCAAGAGGAGCTTACATTGTTCCTCGATGAGTTTAACCATCAAATTTTCGAAATGGTTTCAAGTAATGATATCCATGAAAAAAGAGGAGGCGTGCTGGCTATAGGTGAGCATCAAATTTTTGTTGTTACTGTGAACATGAATGCTTATAAATTTTATTTACTTACGGGATTTACTGTTTCAGTCTGTCTTATCGGCGGTGATTGCGATACAACTAAGACCCGTATTACAAGATTTGCCAATTACCTGCGCAACCTTCTACCCTCGTCTGATGTCGGTGTTATGGAACTAGCTGCCAAAACGGTCGGCAGACTCGCTACTGTGTCAGGAGTAAAACGAGCGGAATATGTTGAGTTTGAAGTGAAACGCGCATTTGAATGGCTATCTGAAGAACGCAATGAAGGGAGACGCCATTCGGCCGTATTATTACTCAAAGAACTGGCTATTGCCATGCCTACATATTTCTATCAACAAGTATCTGGCTTCTTTGATCATATTTTAGTTGCACTCAAGGACCCAAAGCAGCAAATACGTGAAGCTGCAGGTAAAGCGTTAAGGGCAGGCTTAGTAGTTACAGCTCAGAGAGAAACAGCCAAACAATCTACTGCCAAACCACAGTGGTATACACAGTGTTATCAGGAAGCCATGTTGTCATTTGACGATATTCCTCTAAAAGAAAAAGGAGCAACCAAAGAGGACAAAATCCATGGTGGCATACTCATTTTGAATGAACTACTGAGATGTTCGAATGCTGTGTGGGAACAGAAATATAGCAATCTCATGCAGAGTCTGAATCCACAGAAGGATACAACAGTCTCAGATGATATCATATTTATGAGCATGAAACTGCACAGTCCATCAGTGAAGAGAGGCTATCTCTGCGATGGTTTTAAGACTGAGAATGTAACTTACCCGGTTCCCATATATGAATCTGAAGTTTGCCGCAATTTATTGAATGCGAATTTTGAGAGAATATGCAAAGGTACAGTATCATATTTAATTGTTTCTCTCTAATGTAAAAGATTTCTTTTGAATCAGTCCAGTATATTTTGAGTTTATTCATTATAAAAATCTCCCCTCTTTATAATCTAACTAGCTGGTTACTGAGGCTTCGCCTTTGTGATTTAGTTTTCTCCATTCCCATATCCCACACGAACACATTATCGGGATAAAAAGTAGCCATGTCAATTGACACTGACTATGACAAACTCGTCTGAAATGCTTGACCGTTTATATGAAAAGTTCTGTGCATATTTGGAAGGTCTGAGAATCAGTTGTAAATATTTTTGAAACCCCTTAAATGATAAGGGTCAGCTAGTGTTATTATAGAAGTATTGATAGAAGTTATCTTACTTTTAAATAGGTCTCTCATAGGTCATCTAAAGATATTAAGAATTATTTTCAGATATTATGTCCCAGCGTATGCTCAAAACACAAGGTCTACCACAAGTACTTCTTGTCATCATACCAAGGTTAGCTGCTTTTAATAAAGAGTATTTCTTAAAGAAATATCTGGTTTCTACTATGAATTATTTGTTGTCATGTGTACATCGAAGCCGTGAAAAGGAGCGCAACATGGCTTTTACTACTTTAGGACTAATGGCTGCTGCTATTGAAAATGACATCAATTCATACATCCCGAGTATTATTGATGCAATCAAACAAGCTCTGCCAGTGAGAGACTCACAAACAAAAAAAAGAGTTTATATAGACCACTCAATTTTTGTGTGCATCACTTTACTGGGTGGCGCCGTTAAAGATGCCGTAATAGCAGATATTAAAGAAATACTTGACACCATGTTTGCCACTGGACTCAGCGCATCTTTAACCACCTGTCTAAGAGAACTCTGCTTGTATTTACCATCTCTAAAGTCAGAGATATCAGAAGGCCTTTTGAATATGCTTTCTCTTGTACTTAGAAATAAACCTTTCCTACATCCAGGGGTACCAAGGAGTTTGGAACAACAGATGAGTAATATCAGTTTAGTTATAGAGTTACAAGATACCGTGAGCATAGTCTTAGCGTTGCGGACTTTGGGAACATTTGAATTTGAAGGTGATCACAGTTTACTTACATTTGTTAGGCGTTGCGCTGACCACTTCTTGCAAAGTGATCAGCAGGAAGTTAGGTTAGAGGCAGTTAAAACTTCTGCTAAGCTTTTGTCAGATGCCACTAGTAGAACTTTGAAAACACCGTCTAAAACTCTGACGCTTCTGAAAGCGGAGGTAATCGGTAAACTGTTAGTGGTAACAGTAACTGATCCAGATTACGAAGTTCGATATTGGGTTCTTAAATCTTTAAATAAAGTGTTTGACATTCATTTAGCTCAAATTGAGAACCTGAGCTTCCTTTTTATGGCTATGAATGATGAACATGTGGCTATTAGAGAATTGGCTATATGCACTGTTGGACGACTGAGTGTGGTTAATCCCGCGTATGTGATGCCCGGATTGAGAAAGACATTGATACAATTCTTGACTGAGTTGGAACATTCGGGAATGAACAGAAATAAGGAACAAGCAGCCAGAATGCTAGATAACCTCATACTTCATGCTCCAAAACTTGTTAAACCCTACATGGAGACAATACTCAATGTCCTGGTACCAAAACTTAAGGAATCAGACTCTAACCCTGGTGTAGTCATCAGCGTACTGAAAGCTGTGGGTAATTTAGCTGACGTGCACGGTGATAATAACGGATTGAAAAAGTGTTTGCCAGAGTTGCTCACCATCCTTCTTGAACTACTATCGGACGCTACTGCGACAGAAAAGAGGAGCGTCGCTTTGTGGGCTTTCGGTCAGTTGGTTAGCGCCACAGGATATGTCGTTACACCTTATACAGATTATCCTAATCTAATGGATGTACTCCTAAATTTTTTGAAAACTGAACAGCAGCCGAAAGACCGAAGGGAAACTATTCGTGTCTTAGGTTTACTCGGCGCTTTAGATCCATATAAACATAAGATAACAAGAGGACTGATAGGTGAGCAGCCTGACTCCAGTCTGGTGCCTGTAGCCGATAATAAAGTAGACGAGAACAACTTCGATATGACGACAAGTGAAATGTTGGTCAACATGTCTTGTCCTGTCCTGGACGAATATTACCCGGCAATAGTTATTTCGACACTTATGAGAATATTACGCGATCCTACTCTCCAGCAACATCACACTAGCGTAGTTCAAGCCGTCACATTCATTTTTCAATCGTTAGGAATCAAATGCGTACCATATATTTCTCGCGTCACACCCAGCCTACTGTACGTGGCACGAGCAACTGACAACAATAACTTCAGAGAGTTCCTATTCACACAGTTAGCTAGACTGATAGCTATTGTCAAACAGCACATTCGCAATTATTTGGATCAAATTTTCGATCTGATTAGAGAGTTTTGGACTCCAAATAGTCCATTCCAGCCGACATTGATATTATTGGTCGAATGCATCGCTGTGGCTCTCGGATCAGAGTTCAAAGTTTATTTACCTCAACTTATGCCTCAGATTTTAAGAGTTCTGGCACACGATACTAGTAAGGATAGAGCAGTAACTGAGAAATTATTATATGCGTTACAAAAGTTCGAAGATAATCTAGACGACTATATGCATCTGGTGATACCGGCAATTGTCAAGTTATTTGAGGCAAAAGAGTGCCCACTTAATGTGGCAAAATTAGCCATGGAGACAGTAGACTATCTGTCCGATTCCCTTAACTACGGCGAGCTGGTATCGAGAATAATTCATCCTTTAGTAAGAAGCTTGGATACATGCCCCGCTTTGCGGCCTACAGCTATGGATACATTATGCGCTTTGATTGTACAGCTAGGTCGAAAGTTCACTGACTTTATACCACTAGCACAGAGAGTGGTTGTGAAGCATAAAATCCAACATCAAAATTACGAGTCTCTGCTGTCCCGCATGCAATCAAGTCAGACGTTGGCGATGGACGAGTATTTGCAAAGTACCAGACGCAAACCAAGGAATAGTAATCAAGAGGTGAGTGTATACATTTTATTCTGTTCTTATGAAATGGTTTCTTTTTGATTAATTATCTAAAGACCCGACTTAATTTCTAGGGTCGGATTGTCGTATCCTGCGACACATCACAGTCGATTCGCAGGTTATGCGTGAATGCACATAATCTGAAATTGGCATGGACGGTTAGCTCAAGGGTATCGAAAGACGACTGGCTCGAATGGCTTAGAAGATTTAGCATTGGCCTGTTGACTGAATCACATAGTCCTGCTCTTAGGTAAGTTGGTAACTTTTTTTTTTTTTTTTTTTTTTTTTTTTTAATTCCGCGTCCCAAGGCCGCGGCCGCTCTAACGTTCGTTGCCGGGCGTCCCTGGTTAAGTTGGTAACTTGTATTTTACTAAACTTTAAGGGCCCAGGCCGCGCACGGATAAAGTCGATTTTGAGCGACAGCAGCGCTATTGTTGCCCGAATCATCCGACGGGCGGGTGAATGACCCAGAGAGCGCGATTTTGAAAATGTTTTGCGACAAACGTTCCACGTTGAGTTATTGTTATTGAAGTTGAATATTTACAGCATAACAAAAATGTTGAATTATTGGAAATAAACGACTGCCTATTTGTAAAATATTCCAAGAGTAGTTTTCGTTATAAAATGATCCTAATTACTAGATAAATAAATAAGAGTAGTTTGAGACACAATTTTTATGATTTTCTATTTATAATAAACAATCAAGAGCAGGTCCGGACTGACCTTTTTGTATTCTACTTACCTAAAATTCCAACTACGAGTACCTATGTATTTATTTGTAATTTTACTACCAAAGTTTATTCTTATTTCGTAAAATTTTCATTCAATAAAATAATTGCAAATTCAGTAGGAAGTACGGTCGAAATAACATCAAGCCTTTCCTCGCTAGTGTTTATATCTACGCAAGGAAATGTGCCTATTGCGTAAACTCAACTTACGATCACCTCGCAATCTAAAAAATCTTCTAGGGTTGTACAAAAAATTGTCAATAAATGAAACACAAGTATAAAAATGGTTCATATAATTAAAAGTAAACAAAATATGAGTCGCCACCTAAAAAGCGTGCTAGGGTTGTACAAAAATTAGTTATAAACAAACATGAAATTTATAAATTATTCATATACTTAATTAAACGAAAGTAAACAATAACAAAATATGAGTTTAAGAGTTTCTAATGTTTTTTTCATTTTAATGATTACTGATCAAATTCTGATTTCTACTAATTTGATGATAAAATCAATTGCTATTGCAAAACCTATCAGAATGAAAATGTTACCAGCTGCCCGATTCACGTAATAAAAACCCTACGGTGTGCGTAGTGACTTAAAAATGTCACTTCGCACACTTTTTAACCGACTTAAAAAAAGAAGAAGATTCTCAATTCGCTGTATTTTTTGAACCGATTTTGATGATTTTTTATTTTTATTTGAAAGCTGGTGATCCCGTGTGGTCACATTTTAATTTCATTAGGATCGGACCTTGGGTTTACACCAGGTAACTCTTCAAAATCGTATAGGAATTGTATAGAAATTGAGCTATTGGAAGATTTATGACAATCCAAGACTAGATAAGTAAGTGCGTTAAAAACAGAAAACCAAAAGGCGATTTCTAAGTTTCTAAGTTAAAACGACTTTTGAACTGGCGTGTTTACGTGAATCGACCGGCTGGGTAGTTAAGTTACCTCAGTCTCTTTCAAAATCATTAGACGTTCTTCTCTTTCAAAACACGTAAAGCTCTTTCTTTCCTCTCTTTCATAGCCTCTATGACATTGGGCGGGTCACGAATAGGCATGCTTCGTGACTGCCGAGGATCAACTAATTCTGGAAGGAGGCAATCGTAATAAAATCTAACTAATTTCATCTCCATTTTCTCCTTCCAAAATTTGTCGTCCTTTTCCATAATATAAACTTTCATAGGTACAGTAGCACCAAACCAGATGCCAAGCATGCAAACGTTTCTTTTAGTTATATGTAGCTGTCCCTGAATTTGGAAATACCAGTAATGATTTTTATTTATGACATAACCCTTGGAAGCCTTGTCCTTAACCCAAAAGGTATGTTTGGCCATTGCTTCATCAAGAGTCATGCCAGCTAAAGAATGTGGGCACTTAATTTCAATTAAACCGTTTGCATAAATGCCATCTGGTGTAGTACCAAGAAATTCATATTGATCGTCGACGAACAAACCGCAACCTTGTATACTAATATTCTCTTGAATTTCTAACTGTCTAATTGCAGTTTCTTCGTTTTCGATACCGTACCGTACAGCAGGCAAACTGGAGATATTACTACCATAAACGATTTTACAAACAAGAGCAGCACAACTTGTGCTCTCTCGTTTTTTACAAACTTCCCCGAACGATGATGAGGTTAGTAATTTTCTCCTTGTACTCATCCACTCAGCACTACTTCTTTGCAAATGGGTCGACCTTTCAAGCTCCTCTCTTTCAGCACAAGACAACTTTAAATCAACTAAAAAAGATGACTTGGCTTTCTCATATAATTCTGGACTCAGATCAGGTTTTTCGCAGTTTGGTCCATAGTGAGCGTCTTTCGATACAGCGCTGTGGCTTTTTTTCAATCTTAATTTAGGTTTAGCAATTAAACGGTTTCTACGATTACTATTTTCCACTTTCGCGATCAAAGGATTAGGACTAGATTTAAATATGACTTCATGAGTTTTACTATGAATCGATCCCGTATTAAAAGACACAATAGCAGCTGCGCATCGGCCCGCATAAGAACCACGGGAAGAATAATTTACACGCTTACCCCCAACTAATTTGGCAATTACTCCGTTAAAACTTTCAACTATATTACTTGTGCAATTATGAATTAAACTTCTAGAATGATATGACAGTCTTTTACTTAAAATTTCTACCGCGTCCATTAATCCGCATCCAACAATTGCTGGAAGTAACCCAACAGGTTCTATTCGACGAGTGTCAGGTCTACAAAAATACTACTACAAAAATAATAAAAATAGGCCCCGACTGCTAAATACGCTATATTACAATGGTGTTGTTATTTATTTTTATTACACATTTTCATTTTTTAATCTGTCGGGTTTTAACATTTTTATTGTTTATTTATTTATATTCATAACTGACGAAGACAAATATAAAAGTGCAAAAGAATTCATACAATATTATGTTCGTGATGAACAGAAATTATAAATTTCCTTTACGCTATACGTATTGGTTTTTTATGGCGTCACTTATTCTATGTCACTCGGGCTTAGAAGACAATTCTAATGATACTAAAAACATTAAAATCGGTTCAATAATTTTGAACTTATCGTGCCACAAAGATATATTACTTAGTATACATACATACATACGTACACCAGTCGCGTAAAAGATAATATTTTACAAAAAAAATTCTTGATTTTGGTAAAATACGAGACTTGAACGTGAATTTTCTTTTGAGAAAGTAATTGAGAAGTATGTGTTTGTCTCACAATGAAAATAATAAATATTGCAAAAAAAAACTGTAGGTACTGAGATTTTGTCTTCGCCCATCACTAGCTAGTTTGTTTATTTATGTAACAAGTCTACAAGAATTACGTATTCATTTTCAGTACTGGAAATATTATTCATCAATATCCACTTTTTATTTATTTTGTAATTTTTGTACAACCCTACGCCAAGCACGGCGCGCGCGCGCCCGTGCAATTTCTGATAGGCAACATACCTACTTCCACTTCCACATATTTAGACATGATGAACATGAAAACTAATAATACTGTAACTAATAATAGTGTAAGCAAACTCATTGCTTTGAAATACATAAATATATGAAAACTAATACTATATTATGTAATAAAATTTATTATTATGAAAATTGTTCCTATAGAAATTGACTTTATTACTTATATAGATATTGAAATTACGTAATTATTACCTACTGGACATTGTAATTTTTCTTCTTACACTGACATACCTAATTGTGTACCTATCTAATTACATGTCAAATCAATATTTACATGCTGTTGTAGGTATATGTCTGAATCAGGCGATCTAAATCATTGTACCTATTTGCTTTGTAATGTACCTACCCTGTTCAAAATGCAAATAGATTATATTATTATTACTACTAAGACATGATAAGCATACACACAAATAAAAGTAATAAAACTAGGATTTTTACTTGACACTAACACAAATCTAGTAAATTTTTTCTAGGTATTTAGGACAAGACGTAGTCAAGTAGGCAGGTAAATAAATAAGTAGGGAGGAACTTACATTTTATTCCGAGATCTTTTGGCTTTCACGTTTTTATAATGCGTACTAAATTTTCTTTTCGCTGGCATGGCACTCAGCAAATTATCCTGCGAAAAGAGACCCTCGATTACCAATTACGTTTATGATACCTATTGCCTTTATCATGTTGAAAAATCTATGTATGTCGTGCAGAGAACTATATACCCCGCCAGTTCATATCTCGAGAAAATAAGGTGGGCAGGGCTTTGATTGTTTCAAGCCTGAATTGATACCTACTTTACAAGGTTCATAAAATGACCTACGCAACAAAGTAAATAATTTTGTATTTCTTACGATTTATATCTAGTTCCATCATGGTTTTCTTTCAGACTTTCATTATATCGGTACTTTCTATTTACTGAAAGTAAATTAGTTATAAAAATATTGTACTTACAGTTTTTCACAAAAAACACAAATTCACAACACGTAATTTTGCTGTAGCATCCGACACGCGTGGAGTCACTTTGAAATTCTATGGCGCACTGGCGATTAGTTGCGACGATCGTTCTATCGGGACGCGTTTGAATTTGCATACATTTTTCTATGGAGAATTTACGTAAAACATATCTAGATTTTAGGGCTTTAAAAGGGGAAGTCTTTGTTTGTAAAGGTACAAAAAAAAGTACATGGTTATATTTATTGGCTTTTTCAGTGTTCAAAAAGTGTTTCTTTTTATCAATTTGTGTTGATTTATTGGGTTAAATCTGAAAAATACGAAGGCAGGTTTTCGAATTTTTTCTCAATTTTGTGCGTTTGTTGACGTTTATTATATAACAACTACAGGGTTTTAAGAGTTAAAATTAGCACTAACATCATTTTTGGTCTTTCATTTTAATATATACAAATTATCGTTGTTATTAATCATATGTAAATAGGTTAAATATGAAAAATCGTAACACTCTTTTCGGTGATTTTCACGATCTGGGCCCTTAATGTAGTTCCGTGCTAGGAAGTGATTTATAATTTAACCTGTTTTCCACACACAGGGCATGTCTGGCATTAGCTCACAACTATTCTCAACTTCTACGAGACTTGTTCAATGCTGCTTTTGTATCATGCTGGACGGAGTTAGATAAAGATATATGGCGTCCGGAGCTAGCGAAGGCCTTGGAGCAAGCCCTGACAGCTCCTGATGCTCCAGAATTGGCCCATACAGTTTTGAATCTCGCTGAGTTTATGGAACACTGTGAGGGTGGTACCCTGAATATTTCCACACATTTGTTAGGAGAACGAGCTATGCACTGCCGAGCATACGCGAAGGCCTTACATTATAAGGTATGTCATACTTCCATAACCAGTCGATTTGATCAGCTTTCTCACCATTTGCCTATGATCTATTTAAGTAATATATCTTTTACAGGAAGAAGAGTTCCGCAAGGGTGCCACATCGCAAGTTGTCGAGGCGCTGATCCAAATAAATAATAAACTACAACAAAAAGAAGCCGCTGAGGGTCTTTTAGAAAGGGTCATGGTCCAACGAGAAGCTGGTGACCCGAATCTCAAAGTTCAAATTAGGTGGTATGAGAAACTACACAATTGGGAGAAGGCCCTCGATCTTTATGGTGAAAAGTTAGCAGTTGATTCAAATGATATGGAATCTTATCTTGGAGAATTACGTTGTTTTGAAGCGCTAGGAGAATGGATGGAGCTGTACAATACAGTTTCCAAGAAATGGGCCACTATGTCTGATGACGAGAAATACAAAGCAGCTAGATTGGCGGCAGCCGCTGCTTGGGGTTTGAACGAATGGGACTCAATGGAAAAGTATGTCGGCTTCTTACCCGAAAATACTCAAGACGGTGCTTTCTATAGAGCCGTGCTCAACATCCATACTGGAAAATACGAAAAGTCAAGGATTTTCATCGATCAAGCACGATCCTTGTTAGATTCAGAACTCACCGCTGTCGCCGGCGAAAGCTATCAAAGAGCCTATGGTGCTTTAGTGAACGCTCAGCTCTTGGCGGAATTGGAAGAGGTCATTACCTATAAATCCGTGGTAGATAGAAGAGAATGTATCAGGCAAGCCTGGTGGACGAGACTCCAAGGCGGGCAAAGATTGGTGGAAGATTGGCGAAGAATATTACAAGTCAGAAGTTTAGTTTTAACGCCTCAGGAAGATATGGCCACGTGGTTGAAATTTGCATCACTCTGCAGAAAAAGTGGTGCTCCACGCCAAGCACACAAGACTTTGGTTAAGTTGTTGGGCTCAGATCCGAGCAGAAATAGGGACCTTCCATTGCCTACACATGAGCCACGGTTAACTCTCGCATATGCCAAACATTTGTGGGTGGCCGGTGACAAACAACTGGCTTACGATCAGTTAGTAAGATATGTAGAGTCAACAGAGCCTGGCGACCCTGAACACTGCAGGCTGTTAGCTCGTTGTCACTTGAAAGTGGGATCTTGGTGTGAGTCACTACTTGGAATAAATGAACGCTCTATTATAGAAATTCTTCGCAACTACGAAGCCGCAACTGAATTATCCTCAGATTGGTACAAGGCATGGCACGCGTGGGCTTACATGAATTTCGAGACAGTCCTGTTCTATAAACACCAAGATACCAATGGAGGTAGCGGTTCGTCAGGTGACAAGCGATCATCAACTGAGTGTATTCAGCAGCATACAGTCCCTGCTGTTGAAGGATTTTTCAAGTCTATCAAACTGTCTCACGGCAGCTCCCTGCAAGATACTTTGAGGTTGTTGACATTATGGTTTGACTATGGGCATTACCCCGCCGTTCACGAGGCGTTGGTCGAGGGCATCAGGACCATTGAAATTAACGTGTGGCTGCAAGTCATACCTCAACTCATAGCCAGAATTGACACGCCGAGAGCTTTAGTCGGCAAGTTGATTCACTCTCTTCTTATAGACATCGGTAAATCGCACCCTCAAGCGCTGGTGTACCCATTGACGGTAGCTTCGAAATCATCTTTCATTGCACGCAAGAATGCCGCCAATCAGGTGTTGAAGTCAATGTGTACACATTCAAGTAACTTGGTGAATCAGGCAGCTATGATCTCAGAGGAGCTTATTCGAGTGGCTATTTTGTGGCATGAACAGTGGCACGAGGCTTTAGAAGAGGCTTCAAGGTTATATTTCAGTGAGAATGATGTGAACGCTATGTTTAGAACACTGGAGCCGTTGCACGCGATGTTGGAAAGAGGCCCACAGACTATGAAAGAAGTGTCCTTTAGCCAGGCATATGGGAGAGATCTGAATGAAGCACAGGACTGGTGTAATCGATACAAGGTAATTATTTACTATCACTATTGTCCCTATCGCGTACCTTATTTGCGTACGCAAGGTACGTACGCAAAATTACTACACATATTATTTTTGAAATCAATAATTTTTGAGTTTCATTTTTTTCATTGTTTTCACATAATATATATGCTTATCAATTTGTTTAATGTCTAGTCTGCTGGGGAGTTACGTGATAAGGTGACCTTTTGCATTGACCTCCTAACTTGTTTGTCTAAAAGATTGCTCCTCATTTATCATCGTTTTGAAACTATGCAAGACTCTACCAACTCAAAAATAGGGCAGTAGTACAAAGGTCATTCTGGTCAATCTCATCTAAACTTTCTACCCATTAGTACAGGTCTTCTTTTTGAATTGCCGCATCAGTGTCAGGCCTGGCCCTTCACTAATCATGAATTCATCCCAGTTTTTTAAACACAACTTATAGCTACAACTAACTAAATCGCTACTCTTATATCATTGGTATTTATTTTGTTCTCTTTTCAAAAGTATCTAAAAATTAACGAAATCGCAAAGACTTTTCCAAAAAAATAATGGGTCCCGTTTGCATCACATTGTTTTTATTTCCAATTGGACTTTAAACAGTCAAATTCACACGATATTTTAAATTCCAGACATCCGGTCTGGTGCGTGACCTGAACCAGGCGTGGGACTTGTATTACCACGTGTTCCGGCGCATTAGCCGCCAGCTGCCACAGCTCACGTCGCTGGAGATCCAGTACGTGAGTCCGCGGCTGCTGCACTGCCGCGACCTGGAGCTGGCCGTTCCTGGCTCCTACGTGCCCGACCAGGAACTCATCAGGATTGCGCATATACAGAGCAGCTTACAGGTTACATCTATATCTACTTTGCTCTATTTACATATTTGTAGCGTCCGAAATTAGTCGATCGAGGTATTGTCAAAGTTCAAGATTGCATTACCATTGCAGAACCATTTATTAACACCACTAAATAGAATCTCTGCGGTCGCATTAACACAATCAACGAAAGGAGTTCGATTTTTGCTGAGCGCGTGGCTGGTGGCTTTTTAGGTTACCTCTGGCGCTCCGCAAAAAACGGGTTCCTAGATACTCACATACTGAACAACATTTCTTGTCCTGCAACTGGAGCTAGTTAAGAATAACTAGTTCTTCTGTGAGGGACTATCAACTAATCAAGCATTACCTTGACATTGGCGAAATCATCGATGGAGCTACGATTTTTTTTAAAAAGAAGAAGATTCAACGAAAGTCAACGCTGCCATGCTGTTAAGAGCTAAAAATATTTTAATTTAACCCTAAATTTAAAAGTAAAAGTATGAAATAATGACATACCTTAATTATTGGTGACATAGGTGATCACCTCAAAGCAACGTCCCCGCCGACTTTCCATTCGCGGCTCCAACGGCAAGGACTACATCTTCCTGCTCAAGGGCCACGAAGATCTCCGACAAGACGAACGCGTCATGCAACTATTCGGCCTAGTCAACACGCTACTGCAAGCCGATCCCGACACGTTCCGTCGGGATCTCGCCATACAGAGATACGCGGTCATACCTCTGTCGACCAACTCGGGCCTTATAGGATGGGTGCCCCATTGTGACACTCTGCATTCTCTGATCAGAGACTACAGAGACAAGAGAAAGTGTCTGCTGAATATCGAACACAGAATCATGCAGAGAATGGCGTCGGATCTCGATAAATTGATGTTGATGCAAAAGGTTTGTCGCTGCTTATTGATACTTTTAATACTTTGTCCATAGGGATGTATAACTCGTGCGCGATAAGTAGAGACCTGAACACTGTATAATGTCAACGGAGTGTGTTTGTACAGGTCCTGAAAAATATTTTAACAAGCCTCCGTTCGAGACTTTAGTTACCCTATTTTAGTTGGAACAACGACAATTTTTGTTAATAATTTTAAGTGATTCGAGCTCAAGTCTCAAGTCAAAAGAAAGACCATTCGTATTTTCTTTTTGAAAGTACGATTTGAGTTTCAATAATGATCTGTACAACAAAGTGTGAAGGTGAAAGAAAATGAAATATAATATAATGAATAATAATAATTTTTAGTAATATAAACATGTAAATATCCTTTCGAGAATTTTCAAAATCGGTTCAATAGTTACAGGAGCCTAATCAATGAAATCAATCAAGTCTTTCCTCTTTAGGTATGTATAATATTTGTTTAAAATAACACAAAATATCGCTCACATAACTTCGACTATAACCTTCTGTATTACAGGTGGAAGTATTCGAGCATGCTCTAGAGCACACGGCTGGCGACGACCTCGCCAAGCTTCTCTGGCTGAAGAGTCCATCGTCAGAGGTTTGGTTCGAGCGTCGAACTAACTACACCCGTTCTCTAGCGGTTATGAGCATGGTCGGGTATATCCTGGGCTTGGGAGACAGACATCCTTCGAACATCATGTTAGACAGAATCACGGGGAAATTCCTTCATATAGATTTTGGTGACTGTTTTGAAGTGGCCGTCACAAGAGACAAGTTTCCGGAGAAAATACCATTCAGACTGACCAGAATGCTGATCAATGCCATGGAGGTTAGTTTTTATAACAATACTAGTTGATTACCGCGGCTCCGCCTGCGTGATGTAGTCTACTCGTCTTTCATTCCCACGGGATTACATTACGGGGATAAAATATACCTTGTAGCACTCAGGGATTATGTAGCTACATATTAGTGAATTTTTAACATCGGTACTGTGGTTTCGGAGCTCAATGCAAACAAAGAAACAATCAAATCATTTCTCTTTATAATTTTAATATAGATTGGAAATTCTAGTTCTGAAAATCACTGTCTGAGTGTCTAGTACCAGTTCATACATTTCACACAGTTCCCTGACGTTACCGCTAGGGGCGCTGGTGTGAAATGTATGGGGAATACGAAAACGTATTTCGAGCAAATTAACGTAAGGAACTGGTACTAGACACTCTGGGCTGAAATCTGAGGTGCAAAGTTTTTAAATATCTCTTCTAACATGATTTCTGATTGCAGGTGACCGGCATCGAAGGCACATACCGCCGTACTTGTGAATCAGTCATGGAAGTGTTACACCGTCACAAAGACAGCGTGATGGCTGTACTAGAAGCGTTTGTTTACGATCCTTTACTCAACTGGAGGCTTATCGACGCTGGACGGAGGTCGAGGGCTGACGCAGACGTGTCTACATCAGACACAGCGAATTCCCCACAAGCCAGTAGAAGTCGAGCTAATATCACTTTGAACGATACTCTAGACCAACCAGCGGAAACAAATCTTAATAAGCGTGCACTAGCCATAGTGAATAGGGTCAGAGATAAATTGACAGGACGAGACTTCCCGCACATAGACGAGATAGTTTCTGTACAGAAACAGGTAGATTTACTCATACAACAGGCGACAAGCAATGAGAATTTGTGTCAGTGTTACGTTGGGTGGTGTCCGTTTTGGTAAAACAGGTTATGGTAAAAGTCGTGTAATTATGTAAGGAAAAGATGAATTTCATGAGATATGCTATTGCATATTAGACTACTAGTCCCGCCACTGTTTGTGTGGTAGACTTCGTAAATGCACATCACTGGCGAGTTCCTATATGTGAACGAGAGATAGATGATAAATAGTTTAATAACCCTTTAATACTGAACGGAGTCAGGCGTTACCTGGCGAAAGTCCATGATAAAACAATGGTAAATATGATGTTAATTTTTTTAAATAATAGCATAAATTTCTCTTGAGAAATCGTCTTGAGAATGCCTCGTGAAGAGGTGAAACATATGTCGACGTGTGTAATGTCTTCTATTGAGCGAAATTTATGCTATTATTTAAAAAATTAAACATCATATTTATTATTGTTTTAATAACCCTATATCTTATAAAATCACAAAAGTACGTTTTCATTTCCGCTTTAGTCGGTAATGCTTGGCAAAGATTTTCATAAACCAACTGAACCAATGAAAACAGAGGAAAATCGGTCACATGATTAAAATAACGTTATGTCATTGACCGAAGAGGTATAGTCTGCCATACTATGTTGACTACCGAACAAATGAGTGGAAAATCAAATGACTGAATTGTGTGTTAGCATTTTGTTGTTAGTATTTGTAAGTTCTATCTAAGTATATAATGTATATAGCTACTATGTACTGTTATAAGCTATACTTATTTATATATTATAGATAAGTAAACTCTAGTGTTAGGACAAGATCTTTTTTTTATCGCAAGAATATTTGTGTTTTTATATTCAGTAGTTCTAACTGTTAAGTTGTCATAGAGTTGTCTGTGGTACAGTACAATTCACGTAAGAAGAACGCTAGGCGAAAGTTGGAGGGTTGTGTTTGCGCATCAGTACTCTCGTTCTTTATCGCTGTTTCATAGATTTATAAATCGTCTACTGCGCAGCTTGAAGGTCGGCGTTCTTTTAATGTGACGCGATCTGTACTCAAATGTAGGAAAAATATGTAATTTTATGTTGTAAAGATTGAACATACAGTGCCTTTTACTAAGATAGATAGTTGTTATACTGCTTTGTAATTCCAAAAGGCTTAGTTTTTGTTTACATACATACGCAAAAGTGAATTGCGGAAGTTACTAATCTGACTTAAATTTTATTATTGTACGAAGACATATTTTCTTCCTATTTTTCATTATATTCAAAAGCACTAAGACAGATGATGATTATTTTTGACGTACTATATTTCATACATGAAGTCACACCTATTCGAGAGGGTAGGTCTATAATTTTGTTGGTTTCATGTAAATAGTAAGCCGGGCGACCCGGGAACGAACCTGGTACCTCAGTGCGGCAGTTGCATAAACCTACCAATATTTTGTTTTGTAAAATATTTTTAGGTACATCTGTCTGCGGTACAGTGCTCTTAGAGGTTTCACTGTCATTCTAATTTATAGATTTTCTTTCATTAACTGATTTCTATACGGTAATCGTAATAATATCAAAATAACCAGATAGTGATTCCGATTGATAGTATTCTTAAAGAAAAACAACTCTGGATTACTTACTATCTTACATTAACTTTCTATTTATTCTAACATTCAACAGTCTCGGGTTCGATTCCCGGGTCGAATCAGATATTTGTGTGATCCACAAATGTTTGTTTCGAAGTTTGGGTGTTTTCTATGTATATTATGTATGTATTTAGAAATGTATAAGTATGTTTATCAGTTGTCTAGATCCCATAGCACAAGCTTATAGCTTAGTTTGGGCTAGATGACGTTGTGTGAGAATGTCCAAAAATATTTATTTATTTATCATCTGTGCACTACACTTTCTTCTGCTCTATATATCACTCTTAGTCTGCTAAGGTCTTTTCTATATGATGCTAAAATTGGGCCTCAAATTGTGATAACATTGTTTATAATATTTAGTTATAAAGTACAAGATGTACGTTCACCAATGACTTATTGGACTAGGCATTTAGACAGTCGAGTAACGAATAATTTTGTGATCTAAAATATGTAAATATACTGACTACGACTGGCCTCTCTAGGTACTCGGTAGACACTGGACTAACCTACCAGCGTGGTATGATCTAGACTTAAGGGTGTGTTTCATAACGTGTCATAATAATATATATTGTTCGTAAAAATCAATTACTTGGTGAAAATAAACGTTTTTGTGGGAATTGTCGGGATATGACATTCCTAAGTCTACCTCTTAGGGAAGGATGTGTCTGTTTGTTTAACTAGAAAAACAAAAACTGGGAAACAGACCATACATGTACCTACCTACCACAGATCAAATACGTGCAGGTACCTATATATATATATTAAATTAGAATAAGATTATGATTGTCACCGAATAAATGTTTTATTCGTAACTACTACATAGGTGTTTTAATAAACTGTTTGTAAAAAAAATGTTCCGCTGTTTCTCGATATATCTGTACGGATGATCGCCGCTTGTATTCCAAATCCCTGTTCGGGATCCCAAAAAGCTACTTTATCAGGCTAGGATACATGTCCCAGGAACTGTGTCTGATCTGTTTGAGCCCCGTAGGTCAGACGCGCGGTGGCCGCCGCCTTGTCGATAAATTATTTAATTAAATTGCAGGAAATTTAAAAAAGGGCTAAATTTCAGAGGTTAAAAATGTAATATCATTCATGTCACGTGAGCGACGTTTTCTCGCCATGTCATTGGTTAACGACTGAAGTCGGCACATTCTATCGTTGAGCAGCTTTGTGTAGATATAGTAAGTAGGAGTGACCATTGGATAAGACAGGACATTGAGACAAGTCCTGGTGACATCTCCGAGCGTACAGGGACTAGGTCGCTCCTCCATGAGCTCGAATTTGATCTCTAGCTTAAGCCCACCATAACTTGAAGAATTGAGAGGTCGATATAAAACTGCGGCAGTTTGGCCTGGTTACACGATACGATCACATCAGTTCATTCCCATTTTATTCTCTCCGCCCGACTGTTGCGATCTTACACACGATGCTAATCTGCATCCGGTCAGGTAGATCTGAAGGTAAATCACTTCATATATGGTGGACCTAAAACTATTCAATAATCTTTGCCTGTAGCAAATTTATATTTGCAATACCTACCTTATTATAAGCCGTTAGCCTGATAACAAAATGCGATAATAATCAATAGGTTCCTACCTTATCATTCTTACACTTGGTGGAACTTATAATAAATAATACTTTTTGAATAAACTCCCTTGTACCTCTCATCTTGTAGCTACTCATAGCTGACATTGGACTAATCACTCCCAATGTCAGCTATGAGTAGGTAGCTGCAAGAATAATTTAAGTTCTCAGGAATATTAATTAGAAAGTGATTACAAATGTAGTCTGAAAGTGAATACCTTGGATAATCCCATATATTTCGCGAAACCGGTCAGGGTTTTAAATAATAAAGGAAATTGTGGAATGTACAAGTGAGTTTACTCAAAATGTATTCTTACTTCACACTATTTAGCTCACATCTTATTAATCATTAGCATAACCGTCGTACTAAACGGTAGACCTTGTATCACAGGCAACTAATATTTCTCATTCAGTACACAATCCAAGTATGGTACGAAGATGACTTAACGTGCGCTCGTAATAGGCGTTACTTAATTCAATAACGTAGCGAATGTTTCATAAGGCTTGATATGAAAGTTAATCGAGGTTTGCGCTTACTACTTTTGAGGTAGCTGTCCAATGCTACGGCATTAATGCTACCTACCTAATAATAATAGTAGGTACCTAATGAATATTAGAGCAATGAGTACCTAGTCATCAGGAATCAGGTGGGGATTTCTCTGACCAACTGAGCTACCAAGATCACAGTCGAAGGCATCGAATTTGCTATTCACTTATTTAATTATATTTACTTTCTCGAACCTACATTTTGAATAAACTTACTTTGTACATACCACAATTTCCTTTATTATTTAAATTAATATCTCGGAAAATTAATTAGAAAGTGATTACCTATGTAGTGTGAAAGAAATACCTTTGATGATGCCATATATTAGGCGATACCGGTTAGCATTTTATATAATAAAGGAAATTGTGGAATACAAGTGACTTTATTCTAAATGTATTATCATACTCGTAAGTTCCACGAAGTGACTACAATCGAAAGCATCAATAATTTCCCGAAGCTGCGAATCTTTTGAATTGCGCCAGTCAAAGTCTATCACGCCTAAATCCCCGAGGGGATATACCTCTTCCTACTCTCTGTATACCTCCTCAATACTAACAAAATGTGATGTGCAATACAATGACATTACACACCCATATTTTGTTAGTAGTTTCGTTGATCTAACGTAATATGCGGCAAACCTATGCCGTCACCGGTCTCCGGGCAACAATATACCTATCGATTATATTGTATTGGTTATATAAGTAGAAACCGGACCGCAATTTTGGCATAACACATAAGGACCTTTAAATAGAATTGAACCAGCGTGTTATTAATTGTTTGTCGTATATGGTATATTGTAGGATATACCTATTATGTTATGATTAAAGATGAAGTATCTTGAATCATAACCATATACCTATCTATATGTAGGTACCTATATTATAATCAACGATCGTTCACCTTCACCAGTCGGCTGGTGACAGCAGTGAGCGCAGTGCGTTGCCTCATCATATATTTTATTACGCGAACGCACTAATGGATAATTTCAAAATTGTTGAATTGGACTCTTTGAGTAAGTACCTATTAACATCTAGTGTCATTCATCTATTTTAGGATATTATAATATTGGCTATTAATCCTAAATAGATGTTAAAGCCGGTTTCTATATCGTCAGTAGGTATTTCCAGATAGCAAATTATAGACAACTAAACTATACTACCTCACTACATGGATGTGTTGTTCAGTCGTCATCGTAGGTAGGTACAGGTACCTTCCCAGAGCATGGTTTTTAATCAATCAATCAATCATTTATTTTGTGATCATAGGTACATTCCAGGTCTTAAAAAAAAACATAATAGTGTTTCTCTATGGTCTGCCAAAGATTGGCGTACAAAAAAGATAAATGGAAGTTAGATAGGTAGGTACATTACAATTAAAATTTCATCTGCATTATGTACTAGCCGGAACTCATAATAATAAAATTAATAAATTAGTCAATTAAATTAATAAATAAAATGTCATCACCAAATAACAATATTAATAAAAACAAACAGAACATATTTTATATTGTCAATTATAATTATACTAGAACACACATAATGTCATTATTTTAGCTATCGTTATTAACATTTTTGTCTAGTAGATAGGTACTCCTGAACTGTGTAGTAGGTTTTACGAACTAGTAGTGACCGTAGTTTCTTTTTAAACATATATATATCCCTGATATCTAGGAATGAGAACTAGAAAGCTTTTATTAAATATAGATTTTTTATGAGTTTTAAAGCAGATTTTGTTTTTGTGTCTAGAGCTGTTTCGAGTATTAACAATTCTAAATTACATTTCACAAATACAGCCGCCTCCAAAATATAAATGCATGGAAAAGTCAATATCTGCAATTTCCGAAACCAATGATTTTATTAATTACCTTTTTAGGGTTCAAGTCTTCCTTTTATAGATCCGACATGTCCGTGTCCGGTCCGGCCTGGGCTTTCCTTTCAAACGGCTATAATGCTAGAAAGATGAAACTGCATGGATACGAATGTGTACTTGCTATACGCTGACAAAGTGCTAAAATAAAATCATTAAAAATATTTGTCTTTGGGGTAGGATACCTCCCCTACATATAAAGGGTAATGATTTTTTTTCTCATGTCTACCCCATAGGGTGTCTTTTAAAAACAGAGAGGTTACCAAGACAATTTTATGATGAAGTATAAGTATCCGTTTGTGAGATATTCAGCTTTAAATAAATCACATTTCTTTGTTAAAACAGGGCGCCCCCCTCCCTCTAAAAGCTAAACGGCTGGCGCGAAAAATCTGTAATCATTCGTGATGGTAGTCATTGGGTAGTCCATGTAAAGAACTTTGAAGGAAAACTATAACGGCTTAAACTACTTTGTTAGTTCAGGGGTTATAGATGTCATTAAGGGTGACTATTCTATGTGTGGCCTGACGCCCCCGCTCTAACGTTCGTTGCCGGGCGCCACTGGAAATACCTTCTGCGTGTGAACCAGAGACGCCCGGCAACGAACGTTAGAGCGGCCCCGGCCTGAGGCCGCGGAATTAAAAAAAAACTGGGTCGGTTATTAGTAACGTAGGTATCACGAAACAAATCGTCAGCAATATTTTTACACATATGGTCGTCAGCAATTTACTGGATAGTAACACTTATCAGCTCAATTTCAGACAATAACATAATCACAAGGTGAACACCAATTTTATTCTAGGTGAGACCGTTCAAAATTTGTTAAAAACAGCAGTGGATGCGCGGAAGAAGTCATACAGTCCATACTCTAATTTCGCAGTCGGAAGCGCTATTGCCACAGAAGATGACAACAAAATATATACTGGATGTAATATAGAGAGCGCAACTGGCACGCCTACCGTATGCGCTGAACGGACAGCTATAGGGAAAGCTGTGTCAGAGGGATATCTGAAACTGAAGGCGGTGGCTGTAATTGCGCATCAGAATGCATTCACAGCTCCTTGCGGAGTGTGCAGACAGGCGCTCAGTGAGTTCCGCAGCTCAAGTGGTGACATCGACATCTACTTGAGTAGACCTAGCTTGGACCAAGTGCTGTGTACAACAATATCGCAACTGTTACCCCTCGCGTACGTTAGCCATAAGGTAGATAGTTTGTCATAGCTGAGTAGGTACTTATTAACCAGTCGTCCAGTCGTATCTACCTAAGATTCACAGTTCAGTTACCATCGTCAGTTAAAATTAGGTAGGTATCTTTACGTGTAAAGTGATGCAAACCAGTAATTTCTGGAAATGTCTAACCCTCGCTAAATGCACTACCTATTAGCACTATTAGGTGGTATACTTAGGTACCTAAACTAGTTTAGTATCCAAGTATTTTAAACAGAATTTAATTTCCAAATATTTAGCTAGGTATATGTACATAGGTAAATATACCTACATAATCGTAAAAATTCAAGGTCTTACAAATATTTGAAAACCAAGTTTTAAGCGAACTTGTCGCTTTCAATTCAACAACGATATCTATAGAAGTTTATTTACTCGTATTAACAATGCATCATGCATGGCATGACTCTTGACGAACTAGGTATTATAAGATTATAAATATAAACGACTTCAAAAGTTTTACTGCTCGTTTTAATTACAAATTCTTATATATTAAAGAGTATTAGAAGTAGGAATGTCACAGATATAAGAATACTATACTAGCTAATGTCCTGTAATCTCATTGGATATTTCTAGTGACTGCTTAATCTGCTTATTGGTCATTTTTGTGTGTTAAAGACTAATTTACCTAGGTACTGTTAATGTGATACTGGTAGGTATCTTATACCTACTTCGTGATTGTAGCCTTAGTAGAGCGCCTTAGAGTGATTAAACATTAACAGTGTTTAATTATAAATAAAGAACCCTAGCACAACAATTATATTTGTTCTGCAGTAGTCGTTGTATGCATATAGGTATTATTATTAGATTGTCGGCACTTGGTAGAACATATAGTAATACATTACGAAATAAACTCACTTGTACACACATGCTCCTAATTTTTATTTACAAAACCTGACCGGTTTCGCCCTACTACGGAATTATCAAAGATGTTCTTTTTACACTAATTCACTTCCATTACATAGTTTACATTTATCACATAATATCAAACAAAATAATTGTTTACATGTGTGCAAGTGATTTTATTTCATAATGTTGTATGCACAATTGCACTTACGGCAATAATGAATTATAACTAGCGTTAAATCTGCTATTACCTAGTTAATCAAATACAGTTAGCTACTCATACAGAAACCGGACCACAATCTCGGCATACGTGAAAAGAGTAATTGTTGCCAGCAGCCGCCAGTCATTTACAAATGAACCAGTGAGTTGTTCCTCACAAGAGATCGTCAATCATAACCATAATGTACCAGTAATCAACGATCGTTTGACTTAATCAGTCGGCCGGTGACCGCAGTCAGTGCAGTGCGCCCCTTTCTTTTGCTTTATACAATTTTCTAAACGGACACACTAATGGATAATTTTAAAATTGTTGAATTGGATTCTTTGAGTAAGTATACAAAATAAGAGTTATTCATAATTTATGTATGTATGTATTATTTTAAAGTAGTCATATCAGTTTTTGTTAGTGATTTACTCATGCCTTCAATTCAGGTTTCTATTGAATAATATCTAATAACCATAGCTTTTTGCAGTTAGGTACAGCTAACTGCAAAAAAATACGGTTGGTTGATATTTTCGGTTTTGACTATTTATAAATTTAACGACCTAGAGCCAAGATTTAATACATATTTTAACGTTAACGTACCTATAATAAATGTCTTGCAGGCGTTGTTAAAATATCATTCGTTTGTTTGCGGCATACGACACGTACCTATGTTCGTTCTAGCTCTATGTAGTTTAGCTCGTTCGAAGGACGAAGTCTACTCGTTGTACAACGAGTATTTTTTTATTTTATTTATTGACCAAAACATTACATAATAATACAGTCTGCATGCATACCATCCACTTGCTGAAACCTCGAAGGTGAGTAAGTACTTAGACTAGCGGTATCACTGTGTGGCTTTGTCGCAGCTGTCGCGTGCCGCATGCCGCATACATCCGAATGCCACATTTAGTCAGCATGTAGGAACATAGACACCTTGCTGATAGGGTAGGTATATAGGTAGATATAGACGTACCTAACTATCAAAAGTCCGAAAACAGGACTAGTCCCGGATGTGTTTTAATTGTCGTCTTTTTTAGAATGATGAGATCCTCGGTTTTACGATTTACTGTTTTATAACTTATAGGTAGGACGAAAAAGCGGAATTCCGCACGAATCTTAGATAGATAGGTACGTTATAGTAGCAGTAGATACCGATGATGATTACCTATTATTGAAAAAAATATGATTTAAATACAAAACAAACATAGTTAGAAGCTATATTTTTAAAATTCACCAGAAAATTACCTTAGTACTTACGTATATCGGATATCATGAGGGGCTTGAACATAAACTTTATTCCAGGTGAGGCTGTACAAAATTTGTTAAAAACAGCAGTGGATGCGCGGAAGAAGTCATACAGTCCATACTCTAATTTCGCAGTCGGAAGCGCTATTGCCACAGAGGATGACAACAAAATATATACTGGATGTAATATAGAGAGTGCGACGGCCACACCTAGTGTATGCGCTGAACGGACAGCTATAGGGAAAGCTGTGTCAGAGGGATATCTGAAACTGAAGGCGGTGGCTGTAATAGCGCATCAGAATGCATTCACAGCTCCTTGCGGAGTGTGCAGACAGGCGCTCAGTGAGTTCCGCAGCTCAAGTGGTGACATCGACATCTACTTGAGTAGACCTAGCTTGGACCAAGTGCTGTGTACAACAATATCGCAACTGTTACCCCTTGCGTTCGTTAGCTATAAGGTGGATAGTTTGTTGTAACTAAAGGCTTGGGCAAACCAAAAGCAGTTGCAGTGCGGTAGCAGTGCGTCTAGGTTAGTAAATAATGTAGATATATGAGGGATGACACACTAAACAAACGCGGGCCCGCTTTGTTCAGTGTGCCATCCCTCATATAACTACATTATTTACTAACATAGACGCACTGCTGCCGCACTGCTACCGCACTGCAACTGCTTTTGGTTTGCCCAAGCCTTTAGTAGGTAGGTACGAGTATTATGTTCCAGCAGCATTTTTTTCATTGAGGTACCTACCATTTCACGGTACAAAATATTAGCAAAACTGTCTAACAAGTATACAGGTGGTGTTATTGTACTATCATTTTCTTACGGCAAGAAACTACAGTGGTCGAAAATTAGATGTTTTTTCTTTAAAATCTTTTTTATTGTAAGCATTGAGTTGTTCTTTAAACAGCCATAGTTCTGTATACATGCACGCAAATCATATATTTTTATTGTTTTTAATCGAAAAAAGAACCGAATATATGGCATTTTCACTTAGGTATTTGGAAAACCTTTTCTTGAAGTTTAAACCATTCAGTTGTTTATACTAGCGGACGCCTGCGGCTTCGCCCTCTTGACAAATTATACACACAAATACCTTACTGGAGAACCACTGTATCCATTGGTGAAAACCGCATTAAAATCCGTTGGGTAGTTTTAAAGATCTAAGCATACATACGGACGTAAGCGACTTTGTTTTATAAGATTTAGTGATGATAGTGATGCGTGGTAATGAAGGTGAATAAAAATAAAGATTGTAAAAAGGCTTCAACAGTTTTATTGCTCGTTTTATGTACAAATTCTTATACCTATATGATCAACGTAGGGGTCAGATATACACAACGTTACAACAGCATTTCACGTATGGTATTTACGATATACGTGACTAAAAATCCCGAGGTTCGCATTTAATATTTACTTACGCAAAACTTCAAGAACAAAATAAATAAACAGTATAATAAAGATACACCAGTTCTGGTATGTAAAAGATAATGGCGGTTTGTGTAAATATTAATAAGTTATAATACCTATCTAGTTTTATCTAAGGCGAGGAATAGAAATAAAGATAAAGTTAAATTTAATTCACTTCATGTTACCCGTATTTTTTTACAGTGTCGTTTGCAATTAATGTATAACTAAACAACATTAAATACTGAACGTGGAGTCAATTATATAACTAAATTACTTGAACACTTATGTAAGGAACATTCAAAGTCTACTACAGAAAGTTAATGTGGCAGTGAACAAACGTTCATTAGTAGGTACAGTTGACTGTGCAAATATTACACTCATTGGCTTATCAAAATAAACAAAAAATACGATAACAGACTTACAACTACTTAGATTCTTAAATAAACGATCATCATAAACATACTTTTATAATTTAAAATAAATATCCATTTAGACTTATGTTCGAGACTGTACTTATTTCGATGAATGGCTCGATAAATTGTCTGTCGTCGAAATAAAAACAAAACTAAGAAAATAATGTCTGTGTAAAAACTATTTTATAATATTTCGGCATAATTTTATTTACGACATTACCAAATAGAGATTGTGTAACGAAAGAGTCGGAAAAAAAAGATTTGGTACAAAACCACATAATTTTCCACTAGTTTTACCTTATTGTTCACTGACCGGATTCATATTATATTACATCATAGATTAGATTATCACAATTAACCGGTCAGTTAATAAAAGTAAAACTATGGAAAAAGTAAGTAAGTTGTGCAAAGTGCCATCAATCGACAGTAGGTTAGGTTACTTATAAATAGTCTGAAACAATATTTATAAACATTAAATATTACATACATTACAACCTTATTACAATAAATATCAAATAAAAACTAGTTCCGGACCATTGCGGTATAATGTACTACGTACTAGAGAAGACGCCTCAACTAAATTGATTGTAACACGAGTTAGAGTCCGCGCGCTCTAACTCACTTAGTCTGTCCCGAGCGCTTTCCGGAACGTGACACATTTGAGTATTTTGAGTGCGAAGTTTTTCTTTTAAATATGCCTACGTGTGCACTGAGATACTGTTCTAACAACTCTAGAAACATAAGTAAAAATTAAGGAGTGACCTTTCACCAGTAAGTACAATTAACATTGTCTTTAATGCATGCTTTATTTAATTATATTTTAAATTGTTACTTGTGACGACGCGTCACAGAGCGGCGACGACCATTTTAAGCAAAATGTCAAAGAGTAAAACATTTTGTGCGTGCAGAGATGACACTATCGACGTATATTTTTTTTACTACGATTTATTCGCTGCATCACTAATCATATTTTTAATAATGTTAATATTATTATATATATAAAGGTGTTATAAATATAGGTGATAGTAAATAAATATTTTATTTTATTTGATTTCTTTTAATTATCTCTATATATTTAATACGACAATTTGTCTTTCCGTCCGTCGCGTTTTTCAATTATAATTAATAATACATACATTTGCATGAAATATTAAAATACTCTTTTTTTCTTTCTTTTTTTTATATTTGAGGCGCAACAAAGTTCGCCGTGATAACTAGTATAAATAAATGCCACTCGACGATATCAACATTGTATAATGCTACACCTAATAATAAAATTTCATTAATCATTTAGGTATAATACTTAATGTCTGTTCTGAGTTCGGCAGATTACTTATTCTATGTAAGCGTACGCTATTAATAGAACTTTGAAACTTTGAACAACCAATAGACGCTCGGGAAAACTGTCGCAAAAAGCAATGCAGCGCTACGTTGTGGCTGCGTGCACGCTGCGTGTTTATTATTTTATTAGTTTCTTAAAGTTAATCAGACGGTAAATTATTGCTGCAGTGCTGTTTAGTTTTAACTTTTAACAAAACGGAGCACAGATTTTGTTCACGATGGCTTCTCTAGTACGTAGTACATTATACCTCAATGTTCCGGACCGAACCTGGCGCAAAAGTGCCCAGACCGCTTGCCACGCTACCCCGTTGAACCATCACGCACCAGGTATGCCCCGGAGCGAGAGTCACCTGTTCAGGATTCTAAGGATCTGTTTTATAATGGTTGACGAAGCACTTATATTATATCCAGTTGGTACTTTTTCGAAGTTAACCGATACACAATCTTTATTTCGTGATACCGCACGTCCCACATGCCATGTAATGGGTTGTCCCAATAGCCAGAAATAGCCCATTTAATAAATGTTCATTATCTATGGGTCACAATTTGCTGCTAAACCAACAAAGAAGTCAAATTCAGTCTACGAGATGTTTAGATTTTACGTTTTTTTTTATTTGTTTGTTACCGAAACACGTAGAAACAATTTGGCAGATATCTGGTACATAGTTCGCTAAAATCCTAGAACGTTATAAAAATGTAAATAATTTATGAACATTCTCTTCTACAAAATACTCTAGCGTTAACATACAAACAAAAGTAACATATTTCCGTCAATATACGCCAATATTTTACAATTGACAGAGGTTGTAAACAATTGGACGAATATACAAATAGGTAGTTCAACTCACACAATTACCAGTACGGACACCATCCAATATAACACTGACACAAATTTTCATTGTTCGTCGCTTGTCTAATTAATAAGTCCACTTGTTTAGGTACGCTGACAACAGCCTCTACCTGAGGGAAGTCTCTCCCAGTCAACTTGTCTCTTATCCTATTCAATATTGACAATGCTCGTTTATTAAGATTAGCCTCTGGTGGTATTTCTAGAGATTCGTAATGTAAGTGGTTTCGACTTCTACTCGGTAAGGTGTACGATGAGTCGATATTAGATGAGAAGGTGGATTCAGTGAGTGACCGATGGTCGTTGTCGACAAGTCGCCAGTTCAGCAGCGGGTCGTAGACGAACGCCTCGAGCACGGCCATCACGCTGTCTCGGTGTTTGTGTAGGACGTGCATTACTGACTCACAAGTAAAGCGATACGTGCCTTCAATACCCGTTACCTACAAAACACATTATTATTAACACATTTTTCGTAGAGTCGAATTATAAGCGTACATTTCACCTGTCATATTTGTAGTAGGCAACAAATATTTGTGTTTTTTTCCTTGAATATTGAAGTTATTGTACAGTATGAATTTAACTGCAGTAAAAACATTATTGACTGCAAAAGTAAACATGATCGCGCTGAAGAGTGGAAAAAGGTTTGCGATCATGCAATCAAATGTTAGAATGAATATAGAAGCATTCAACACGGTTTAGACAATTACACTGATAGACTAGTGATAAATACGGCTGATAGTGACAGTGATATTGACCTCTTTGAGAGCACAGATAGTGAAATGGTAATGGAAAGTAATTGAGAATTAGAATAATAATTATTTTTATTACAATGTCTCATTTTAACAATAGGTGTAATGGTGTTTATTATGTACACTACAGCTGTAATTTTCCAAAAAAAAAATACGTAAACATAATGTGAACATGTTTTTTTATTTTACCCGAACCTAAAGCCAACACTTACAGAAAAATTGGCGTATTTTATACAAATAATAAAAAAAATTTAATAGAAGTAAATCATAATCGTTTTAACAGCTTCTAATAGATACCGGACTGTATGTATTTCGTGCGACAGAGATAACGCTCTACGAAGCCGAAATTAGCCGATTGTCTCTTTCCAAAGGTCGATGTGCCATATTTATCGCCGGGTACTGTCTGTATGTACTTTACAGAAGCGGCTTATGACACTCTAGTAGTTGATATTAAAGACTGAAAGGGGTTACAAGTTAAGACATCCGGAACATATTCAGGGGAATTACACGAAATACAATGATGAATACGTACAATAGTCATAAGTCTCAAACGCGGCCAGTCTATAGTTATTGTACTGTTTGCATTAGGTACCTTATTGTATCGGTAGGTAGGTACCGAAGTTATACCCAAACATGTACATACCTAATATTTACTTATTTTCCGTTGCAAAATCAATTAAAAGAAATAACCATTATTGTGTAAACAGGTAGGACCTCGTATGGTGGAACTACTATTTAATTATATCTCCGACACGCCATATTATCGAGGGGGTAAGCAGAAGTGGATTGGATACACCCACATATTGCTATATAGAAGTTAGTTTTGGTTGGTACAACGTAATATCGGGCAAGCCTAAGCCTATTGCCGTTACCGACCAACCAAAACAATAGAAAATCAATAAGTAATCATTCTGTATCCGCTACAATCTATGCAATATGTACCAGTGGTTATTGACCGAGGGACACGTCTACTTGCGAGACTGAACAATGTTGGTTTCGTCTGTATGTGTGTGTTCCAGGCTATTATTATTTATTTCCAACGGGGACGCCGCCGCCGCCGCCGCCGACCGGCCGGGCGGACGTTCCACCCGCGACGCGTGCGAGCCACTTCGTCCATTTCCCCAGTTACAGGCTAGCGGCGTTTATCCGATCTCCACAAAACGATATAGGCGTGATATGTGTCTGTGGCTCATATTACGTGGGCCCACCAGTGACTGGCTAAATGTGAGCGTAATGAACGCCTCTGTCTACCCCTTCGGCGATAGACTTGATATTGATTTCGTGTGTGTAGACTTCCTCGACAAATGGGTTACCTAACAGTAAAACATTTTTACAATTTCAAACCAGTAACTTCCTGACCTTAATAATTCCCCAACCTAATTAATAATATCATAGAGTTATCATAGAGATAAATTAATAAATACTTAATATTAATTTCAAATTTATAAAGATAAATTGATAACGCGTTTTTTTTATAAGCAACATAGGTTCATATATGTTAGTAAAATCTTATGTCTAGGTTAGTATCAATTAAATATTAAAACAATAATCCTACTAATATTATAAACGCGAAAGTTTGTGAGTATGTAAGTATGTATGTATGGATGGAGGGATGTTTGTTACTCTTTCACGTAAAAACTACTGAATGGATTTTAATGAAACTTTACAATAATATAGCTTATATATCAGAATGCCACATAGGCTACAATTTATAAAGATATTGTGTGAATTGTTCAAAATATGACGCGGCGCGACGGGAACGGGAAAAAATCCAAATTACCACGCGGACGAAGTCGCGGGCGACCACTAGTAAATTATAAAGGTTCCCATTGACGCACATTTCCCCCCGTTATGGCACTACAGTGGTTAACATGAAGGCTATCAAGCCTCTGTGCGATCATTATGTAAAGTTATAAAATATATTTTACATATTCTTACATGTAATGCTCAAACAGCTGGACCAAAAGAACATGTTTATGCTCAGTTATATTGTGCGTGTTAGTACTTATGTTACATACAATTATCTACACTGCAGATGTTCCACAAATTTGATAGTTTACGAACATAATATATGATTAATTTTACAACAAGAATCGCAGAAACTATAGTCTTGATCTGAACTCGAATCAGCGACTGTTTCCTTTCTAGAAACTTTCTATCAACTAACTAATACACCACTAGCCCAAGACCTTATTAATATAGCGATAATGTTGTGTTAATATCGCGACTTACTAATATTATGCAGGAGAATTGATAATGTTATTTTTCTTTCACGCAATTACCAATAGGATTGGAGCAGCAATGAAAATTGTTGCTAGTTTATTATATATTTTTGAATAAATCTTATTAATAATTATTGTGATTATAAATTATCTGATGATAAGATAATCGATAACAATGATTAGGTTATTAGCTGTTGTAAAGTATAATGACCTTCGCTGAGGACACCGATATGGTCGACGTTTGTCGATGATGAATGAACGAATGAACAAAAAACCGGCCAAGTGCGTGTCGGGGTACGCATAGAATAGGGTTCCGTAGTCACCCATAATAGCATAACATCTGAACTAACAAAGGTATTTAATCCGGTATTATATTTTCCTCAAAGTTCACTACCATCATTAATTTTTCAGGTTCTTCACGCCAGCCGTTTAGATTTTAGAGGGGGAGGACGCCGTTTTCCAAAAATATGCCCAAATATGCACTCTTCAAAGCCAAATATCTCGCAAACGGATTCTTTAATCAAAAAACTATCTTAAGCAACCTCTGTGTTTTTTAAAATACCTATCGAATGATACCCCACAGGATAGGATAGATGCAAGAAAAAAAAAACATTTCCACTTTATATGTAGGAGAGGTAAATTTATTTTTCATAATTTTATTTTAGCACGTTGTCGGCGTAGTAAATATACATATCCATGCAAAGTTTCTTGTTGCTAGCACTAATTGTTTGGGAGGAAAGCCGAGGACGGACGAACGGACATGACAAAATTATAAGGGTTTCGAGAATTTTACTACGGAACCCTAAAAATTGACACAACAACCGACTTCAAATTACCGAAATGGGACCAAATAATTGTCGGAATGGGACCTAATTGAAATGATACCAATGAAATGATACTTGGGAAGTAGTATATTTCAATAAAAAAAAAATCGGTCCACCCAGTCCAAAAATATAAGTAACCAACATAAAAAAAAGTTGTCGAATTGAGAACCACCTCCTTTTTTGGAGGTCGGTTGAAAAATACATAAATACCTGTTTAGGTAGTTACTTATGCATTTTTACACTGTTTTCACACTAGGGAGACCCTACATTACGGTTTAAAATTCGGGAATGATGTCTGCTATTCAGTCAACTGAACCGTTAATGAATTGTTGAACAGATTAAAATGAAAACCATCACAGAAATACATTTCCTGAATTGACACAGAATACATTTTATCCCGGTAAAAATCTCGCAGCAATTGGCAACAAGAAAACGATTCCAAGGCATCTCATTCTAAAACCTAACGCGGCCGTATACGGTGCTTTATTTACGGACCTATTTTATGTCCTGAATGGCCTTTGTTTAAATTTTATAGTCTACTAGCGGACCCGGCGAACTTCGTACCGCTTAGCAGTTCAAAATGCTTCATACGAACGATTATTTATTTCTTAGTAACTTAGCATCTCAAATAAATGGAAGGCGATTATTACATTAGGTAAAATAATAAAATTAAAATGTAGTTTAGCAAGTGCTCAATATGTGTCCCGATCTTTCACCCGTTCGGCATTTTCTTCCTAACAATTTCGCTACCTGTTAATACTTTTATCGCGTAGGTAAGCATATCTAAGTGTCAGGTTCTTTATTTTATTTTAAAATAAGCCTGTCGTAAAATAACAATTCTTTAAACTATTTGACCTGTTTGATTCCCGGTTCAGACAGGCGATTTTTCAAAATATAAGATTCCGTGGACAGAATGGAGTTGTGATCGTCGTAACTTTCACTACAAACACGGGACGGTAAAACTCGAAGGCGTACGAATACATACATGCATATTTGACATGTCAATCCTTCTAGAAGAAGAAGACTTGACAGTATGGTAACTTCTACGCCTATCTCTATATCTATCTATCTCTATCTCTATCTAATGAACGAATGTTAAAACAAAAATGTTTACTGATTTTATTATACATTTTTAAAATCTAAAATACTACAATATCCGAATATTGTGGAGAGATGCACATGGAGAAAAATTAAAATAATACGTATAACAGTCACTGCTACGATCGATACACAAATAAAACCAAAAGAAAATGGCCGAAAACTGTATAGTGAGTAAGACAGGAGACCGGATGAGAGGTGACAACGGTAGAAATCTAGCGGGGATAACTGATCGATTGATAGTTGATCGGTTATCGACCGGCGAAGGCGGAAGATCAAATTGAATTGAGAAAAAAATCATAATTGAAGGAAATTATTAAATCAATGGTAAGTAAAATGTTTTAAGAAAAAACTTTTTAAAATTATATAATAGCATTAATTTTTCGCAGAATCAAAAAGACAACGCCTGTTTCTATCCAATATTTGAAATTATTAAATATAAAAAAAAATAACTAGGTATGCAATGCATGCTACTAATTGCAAATGTTGAGCGGAGCAAATTTTCATAATTTTTTTTAAGCTCCATTTTCATGATTTCAGAGATATGCACTCCCGGATATGATGTCGACCAGCATGCCAAATTTGGTCAAAATCGGTCGGGCCGTTTCGGAGAAGTTGGCACACAACCGATTTACACTTGTCGTCTAGGATAGAGCTTCGCTTCGCTCCGCTCAAAAATCGCGATGGAAAAATAGGGGTTGATTGTAGAGGGTTGAAAATTCAGGGTTGTATGTATTTTCTAATGCTGTCATCATTCACAGAGCCTTTTCCCAACTCAGTTGGGGTCGGCTTTCCAGTCTAATTGCGATTCGGCTGAAATTCGATATTTTCCGTGAAGCGACTGCCATCTGACCTTCACAACCCATGGGCGATATCGAAGTTCTGTAGTTAGACCGGTCGGATTTTTGATTTAGGGCTGCAACTACCCCTAACGACTGCCATAGATATTAGTATGACATCCGGGACCGACGGCTTAACGTGCTCTCCGAGGCACGGAGGGGGTCTCAATGTCTTAAGAAATGGTCACCCATCCTAAGACCGGCCTGAGTCAATGTTGCTTAACCTTTGCAATGTGTTAACATTGTCGGTTACTATTAGACCACGAGCCCCTGGTATGCTGTATCATAAAAAAAATAAAAATTTATCTAAAAATAAATAAAATTGGGGTAGACTACCCTTAACATTTAGGGGGATGAAAAATAGATGTCCAATTCTCAGACCTACCCAATATGCACATAAAATTTCATGAGAATCGGTCAAGCCGTTTCTGAGGATATTAACTACAAACACCGCGACACGAGAATTTTATATATTAGATATAAAAGATTAATTAATCTTTTAGTGTCTTTTCATGATGAGAAGTTTATAATGCACTAGCGAACACTCGCGGTTTCGCCCGCTTGACAATATTTATATTATAACCTTCCTTTTGAATAATTTTAATCGTTTTTAGGGTTCCGTAGTAAAAGTCTCGGAACCCTTATAGTTTCGTCATGTCCGTCCGTCCGTCCTCGGCTTTCCTCCCAAAAGGTTGGCGCTAGAAACAAGAAACTTTGCATGGATATGTATATTTACTACGTCGACAAAGTGCTACAATAAAATGTAAAAAAAAATTTGTTTAGGGGTACCTAGCGGAAACCTATCTTATGCGTGGCCCGACACGCACATGGCCGGTTTTTATAACAATATATAATAATAAGTCTGTTATAAAAAAGCGCATCAAAATTCGTTGCGTAGTTTTATAGATCTAAGCATACATAGGGACAGACAGCGGTAAGCGACTTAGTTTAAACTACTGTTTTCCCGAAGGGCAGAAACGTATACAGGTGAATTTCCAAATTTTCCTTAAATTTGCCGTATATCATTACTTCGCAGAATTTGATCCTTAACAGCGACACTATCGTATGGTGTAATAATAAAGGGTATGTTTTTTTTTCAAAATCAACGGGTTCGATTCCCATGTAGGATTATTGGTTTTCCAAAAATCTAATGAGGTTTTAAGTTTCATCAAAATCGGGCTCGTGACTCCTTTGAGCATTCCTTATAGTTTCGGATTTGGCCATCCAAGCCCTTTTCAAAAATTCACCTGTATACCTACGTCTACTTTCCACAGGCACTTTGTTAGCCTACCTTATTACCTAGAAACTGGCACTTCCTACTTTACCAGTGCGTGTATCGGCAAGTGACGTTGGCATGGACCTCCTAAAATTATGGTGGATAATAGCTATGTACCCAAGTAGAATAGGATGACATATTTTACTTCAATGGTTGGGCATATTTTTTGGAATATAGTCACAGAGCTTACTGGTAAAAGTAAATAAACCAATCAAGAATTACCTCCATAGCATTGATGAGCATCCTTGTCAGTCTAAACGGTATTTTCTCCGGAAACTTCTCTCGTGTTTGAGTCACTTCGAAGCAGTCCCCAAAGTCTATATGAAGAACTTTCCCTGTAACTCTATGAAGCATGATGTTCGAAGGATGTCTGTCTCCCAAGCCCAGGATATATCCGACCATGCTCATAACCGCTAGAGAACGGGTGTAGTTAGTTCGACGCTCGAACCAAGCTTCAGCTGACGGACTCTTGAGCCAAAGAAGTCTAGATAAATCGTTGCCTGGCGTCTTTGATAGGGTGTATTCAAACACTTCGACCTGACAATATAAATTAATACATTTAAAAGAATAGCAACCAAAGGAACGAATGAATTTACTTTATACTACCAACAAAGTTGGCGCCCAACGTGGAACCCGAAATTGTATTGGCAATTGTGGGTCCTACACTGGGCGCCAAATTGACGTAAGTAGAAAACTTTTTTAGGAGTTATTAGTACTAATTCTAAAAAACGTAAATTTAAACATCTTTTAATACATACCTTATGTTTCAACATCAGTTTCTGATAATCAGACGTCATACGCATCATTATTTGCTGTTCAGTATTCAATGCCATCTTATTAGACTTCTTGTCTCTATAATCGCTGATCAAGTTATAGAGCGTATCGCAATGAGGCACCCAGCCAATGAGCCCAGAGTTCGGAGAGAGAGGTATGACAGCATATCTCTGTATTGCGAGATCATGTCGGTACGTGTTAGTGTCAGCTTGAAGCAGTGTGTTCACAAGACCGAACAGTTGCATCACTCGTTCGTCTTGGCGTAAATCCTCGTGGCCTTTTAGTAGGAACATGTATTGTTTCCCATCTGATCCTTGTATCGTAAGACGACGAGGGCGCTGTTTTGATTTAATAACCTGTAAGGGGTAAGATTTTGATGAATGTTCATAGACAATCTCGCATTATTTTTAAAGATTTGTCTGTAAAGTAAATTGTCTAAGCAAAACAATTATTTACCTGCAAATGGCTGAGTATATGCGATATCCTGATAACTTTCTCATTAGGTACATAGGAGCCAGGTACAGCGAGCTCAAAGTTCTTACACGTGTGCAACCGTTTGCTGACGTATTGTAACTCAAGTGACGTCAGAGAGCGGAACTGTGCCGCGATACGACGGACCACGTGGTAGTAAAGGTCCCACGCCTCGTTCAAGTATCGGTCTTCGGTAGAGTCCTACAAATTTATTATTATTATAAATTTGGTAGTGTTATTTTGTAAATAGACATTAAAGAATACAACATAATCGCTATTGTTAGGCCTAAGTAGGTATATGAGAACATTGTTTCAATACATCCATAGGTACTCGTAATTCTTTGCCAGTAATTGCCCAAGGCCGCGGCCGCTGCTACGTTGCCGAGCGTCTCTGGTACGCACCAGAAGGTATTTCCAGTGGCGCCCGGCGGACTTTGGTCACCTGTGTGGCCTCTTCGGATCTGTGGCCTCTTCAGTTGCCGGGCACTTTAAAAATCCATAAGTCATAACCACTCTGTAACTCTAACCAAAACTCCATAGCCCAGGACAAATGAACTGAATGTGAAATGAAATGAAAAATATTTACTTTATAAAGTTCACACCAACGTCGGGCTTCTTGCAAGTCCCTCCCATACATTTGAAGGAAAGACACCTCTTTTAACGTTTCAGGCGGTCTATCCAGCATTGCATGCATTTTGTCTAGTGTTTTAAACATGCCTCTGTAGTCCTTTTCACTGAAATATAACCTGAAAAGATGAAATAGCATGAAATGTAAGTTCAGTTGGTATTACCGAGGAGTTAATTAATGTTTTTTTTGTATGATAGTCTTTAAAAAAGCAGAGCATCAAAGTAAGCGATTTCTTCAAGAAAAGGATTAAAAGTGTAATAATAAGTGAGCTAATCACCTAGAGGCCTCGTCGAGTGCGATGAAGACTTGATCGTGCCACAAAATAGCCACTCTAATAAGTTCTTCCGATATTATAGCAGCCTGGTTCACTAAGTTTTGAGAGTGGGCACACATTGACTTCAAAATGTAATTGGCAGCAGTCTTTCTTGTCACAAACGAAGACTTCGTAGCAACAGTCAAAGGATAAACTAAAGCTTGTGGATGCAATTTACCGATGTCTATCAACAATATATGGACCAGTTTAGCTACTAAACTTCTTGGGGAATCTATTCTCGCTATAAGCTGGGGTATGACATGTAGCCATATTTTGACGTCGATTTGTCTTATTCCTTCAAAAAGAGCGTCGTATATTGCTGGGTGATGGCCGTGATCGAACCACAGAGTCAACAGCCTCAGCGTATCTTGCAGCGCACTGCCGTTTGACAAACTGATCGATCTGAAGAACCCTTCAATGGCCGGTATTGTGTACGTATTGATGAAATCCGCTCTAGAAACTTTCTTCTCTCCGGAACCTCCAGCAATACTACTGTCTGACATGTTGTCTTGCTGTTTGTAAAAGAGGACCGTCTCAAAATTCATACAAGCCCACGCGTGACAAGCTTTGTACCAATCAGGAGCTAGGATCGACGCCGCTGAGTAATTACGTAATATTTCAGGTATAGACAATTCGTTAATTTCTTGAAGAGATTCACACCACGAGCCCAGCTTCAGGTGGCAACGAGCTAACAATCTGCATTGTTCATCGTTGTCACCTTCTGTATTGTCTAAGAATCTTTGTAGAACATCATAAGCATACCGCTTGTTGCTGGCATCCCACAAGTTCTTGCTGTAAGCTATCACGATTCTAGGATCCTGCATCCGTAGTAACACATCGGGGTTGGTTGTAGGATCGCTCCCAACAATAGACAGGACTATTTTGTGAGCTTGATTGATAGCGCCGGTTTTTCTACATAAAGAAGCAAATTTAAGCCAAGTCTGAAAGTCTTCACGAGGTGACATGACCAAACTGCGTACTTGTAACATTTTGCGCCAGTCCTCGACCAATCTCTGCCCACCCTGAAGTCTCTTTCCCCAACATTTGCGTATTGGATTTCTTCGTTCTTCCACTAATTTGTATGTGACCACTTCCTCTAGTTCAGTCAACAGTTGCGCATTGACAAGAGCACCGTACGCCCTTTGGTAACTTTCACCCACCACTGTAGTTAGTTCTATGTCAAGCACACTTCTAGCCGTATCAATATAATGCCTTGAATCCGACCATTCACCCTCATGAATAGCCAGAATGGCTTTGTAAAAAGCAGCATCCTGACTGTCTTTATTAACAGAACTGACGTATTTTTTCATTGACTCCCATTCTTGTAAACCCCACGATGCCGCTGTGGCTATTTTGGCCGTTTTTTTCTGTAAGTCTCCAGAAATTGTTTCCCATTGCTCTGAAGTAATGTTGAATAATTTTCTCCATTCTCCCAATGCTTCCAAACACCGCATCATTCCTAACCAGGATTCATCGTCCCGCGGGTCAGTTTCTAACGTCTTATTGTACAGATCCAGAGCTTGCTCCCAATTATGGAGCTTCTCATACCATCTTGCATGCACATTGAGAGAACTGTCACCATTTTTCTTTTGCATAAGTACCTTCTCGAGTAACCCGTTACTTGCCTCGTTTCTTTGTAGTTTATTGTTAATGTGAATGAGGGACTCTATGACTTGCTGAGATGGGTGCTTTTTGTATTCTTGTTCCTGTAATCGAACGTTTTGCATTATTTTCTGGTTACGATACATCAGTAGCGATGATCACTGCACAATACATCATGGTAATTCAAATTTGTAAACAATTAGATTGTTTACAAATCATACTCCAGTAATAGTTGTAATTTTCGTGAATAAAACAATTACACAAGTGTTAAACAGACAGTATTAGTAAAGAATGTTACCTTGTAATACAAGGCCTTGGCATAAGCTCTGCACTTAACAGCGGTATCCCCCAGCAACTTGATCGATATAGGCAAGGAGCCTTTCTCACAATGTTCGAGAAACTCCGCGAGGTTGAGTACAGCGAGCGACACCTCGGGCGCATCGGGCGCGGTAAGTGCGCTCTCGAGCGCCGCGACTAGTTCCTTGCGAGAACCATCGTCAAGCTCCGTCCAACAGGACATGAATGCTGCGTTGAACAATTCACTTGAAAGTTGCGGGTAGTTATGTGCCAGAGAAGAGCACGCCCTGTTAAATTAAAGGGAGACAAGTAGTACTTGATTAGTATGAAAGATATATTTTAGCAAAACCATGTCCAAATTCTTCTCACCTGATAGCTGGACTGTTGGATTCAGTCAGAAAGCCAATACTCAATCGACGGAGCCACTCTATCCAGTCATCTTTAGATATAATACTTTTGATGGACCAACATCTTCTTAAGTTGGTCACATTCAAAGTCAACTTTGGCATAGGTTGCATGTCACTTAATCCTCGCTAAAATAAAACATCCAGGTATGAATTATGCACTAGAACATAGAAGGGCAACTCGACAGTAGATACTTACGTCTGTTTTTTGATTCCGCAATCTTAATCTAGTTTCATCCAGATAGTCATCATCTGATGCCAATGTGGAGATGGCTTGCAAACGCGTCACCAAAACAATGTAGTTGGGGCATTGTATCTTATGCTTGATCAATATTCTATTCACAGAAGGTATGTAGTCGATATACTCCCGGCCAAGTTGGACAATTAAGGCACACAGTGTGTTCATAGCTGTGGACCTTAACATCGGATTGCTGTCTAGAACTCTTGCTAAAGCCTGTATTATTACAGCCGAATATGGCTTGAAGTACAAATACATAGACAAATGCCCAATAGTCTCCATTGCTAACTTAGAAATAGACGTCGGAATATTTCTACCATCAAAAAGGTTGGTTATTGCTGGCACTATAGACAACAGAACATCGTCAAGATTATTTTCAAACTTTTGTATCGCCAACAATAGCTTTTCTGTCAACACTTTGTCTTTACTGTTGTCATTCTTTAAAACTCGTAACATGTTTGGTAATATTTTTCGAAGATAAACCTTAAACTCTGTTCCGATGGCTACCGTTATATGTTCAACCAGCATTATGAGGGTAGATTGTAAAGGGCTAGTGGGCGTCCAGTATTCCTTAATTAGATCAAAGATATCCTCCAAGTAGCATCGTATGTGTATTTTCACGACAGATATTAATTGCGCAAGTTGTGTGAGCAAAAACTCCCGGAAGTTGTTATTGTCTGTTGTACGTATCACGTATAAGAGGTTTGGTGTCACTCGAGATATGTATGGTACACATTTAATTCCTAGAGTTTGAAATATAACGGTCACAGAATGTACGACGTTAGTGTGATGTTGCGTCAACATTGGGTCGCGAAGCATTTTCATTAGCGAATTGAGTACTATGGCAGGATAGAATTCATCTAAAATAAGGGGTGACATGTTAACCACCATTTCATTTATATTGGTGTCAAGAATATTAATTTCAGATGCGTCTTTAACTGGAATTAATGTGGAAACTGTTTGAAAGTCAATCAGCCCTTGGTTCACTTTCTTCTTGTATGGGTCTAGAGCTCCTAATAACCCGAGTATCCGAATAGTTTCGCTTCTTACTCTGGTATGTTGCTCTGTTTTCAAAAAACTTAGAAGAAGGTCCATCAGATGAGGATATTCCATGTAAGGAGTGACAACGTGCCCGGTTGCGCTCACAACTTGTCCGAACGACCACAAAGTTACACTACGCTTTTCAAGTTGGTTAGGATCCGAAAGAATCTCAATCTGGATAGACATCAATTGTGATAACCATTGACAGAGGGCATTCCCGCCACCGTTGACTTCGGCAAGATCACCTATAGCCTTCAATATCGAAGAAACCATTATAGAATTGCTAGCCTCCTCTCTTAGTTTAGGAACAAGAACATTCAATATTGTGTCTACAAATTGACGTGTAATCCGTGGAGCATGAGAAATTATGTTGTTTACCATTCTCAACGCCTGTTCTTTATTCCGTGCAGATTCAGAATGTTGTAATTCCAATAGAACTTGCACGAATAGTTGACGCAATGTCGGGATTGTGTAACTGGGGTTTAGATTACTGAGTCTACCGACTATACATAATGCTAATTCACTCACGTCACTATTAGAATCATTTATCGCAACAAACAAACAGTTGAGATGTTCTTCTATGGCTAGGTATCTGTCGAACATTGGATTTGTAAATATTTCTAACACTCTGTATCGAACTTCATGATCGAAATCTGACCGACCTACAGATAGCAGTTTACCAAGAGATTCGTCTACCATTACGTTTAACGATCGAGAGTTTGTTTGAGCACATCTCTCGACAGCTTTCATCAGCAATCGTGCAGAAGTTCTGACAGCTTCTATTCTCACATCATGCTGTTCACTTAAAAGATAGTAATTGGTACATCTTTTTATGAAAGACGTTAACGTAATATTCCAGTCGAAATCATATGAGCCAAGTGTCCTTAAAGCTAACACAAGTTTGGAAGCATCGTGAGGCTCCACCAACATAGCTGTTGTAAACATTTGCAATATTTCATTCTCATCATACACTTGTTTGTTTCCTACAAGAAAGCCAGTATTTGTGCTTCCACCAGTGTATGGTTTCTTTCGCAATATCAATGATAACATGTTTAGAAGTCTGTCTGTAATTTCTTTTTTCAGAGAAGGCAGACTTAGACTTAGTTCCTTGAAGCATGTAGTGAGCTGTGGACTCAACCCAGTTGCACATATTGGGTCTAACAATTCCTTTACCTCCTTAACAACATCTTCCTTCATAGCGAAACCCAACAGTGTAACACAATTAAATAAGGGAGTATCAGATCCGTTACGTTTTTTTGGTGTATCTTTCAGTGGTAAAGTCAATTTGATAATCTCTATAATTCTTTCTAAGTACTGTTGGACGTCAGTTTCTACTGCTACACATATAAGGCCCAATGTAGTGAATGCCATAGCTTTCTCCTTTTCTCGACCTCGTAAAAAAGTAAGCAAATGATTTATAGTGGACTTGAGATGCTTTTTGGCAAATGCATCTCTGTTGTAGGCAGCAAGCCTTGGTATAATCAAGAGTAGTATTTGATGAACATTGTTAACTCTTGATATTTGTTGAGCCATTACATCTGCAACGAAAAAGTTTCATTTCATTTAACTATGATTCTATTACATTACATTTTAACGCCCGCATGCTGTGCATGGGGTGCGGGAAACGTATGCGATAAAGCCAGCATTCGGGCAACCATTTACATTGGTTGTTAGTGCCCGCAGATTGTTACGTCTGTTTTTTTGACGAAAACTTTATGCTGCCTATCAGGCGATTCCCCACATGCGGGATATCGACCAAGTTACTTTCGTTAGCCGTTACACCGCATTCGGGCAATTCCCCACACACAAGAGTCAAGTTTTAGACTCGCGAATTACTTTAGTCGAGACCCAGGCATGCGGGGTAACGACCGAGTTATCAACCAATGTAAATGAGCCAGAAGGGAAGGAAATATATTATTTAATGTGTACATAGTGGTTGTTGGGAGGTATTATTGGGACGTTTACAGTAACACAGTATGTGGATGAATGAATCTTTATTGTTGACGTGCATTCGCTTTTATAATAATGTATACAAGTACCTATAGTACTAGAATATTCCCAATGATACAAAACTGGTTTAGATAGTTGTGGCTTAGACAATAGGAACAAGTTTAAATACCTATACTTATGTTGTACCTACGAGTTGTTTACTTGTTGAAGTGCGTGTGCACATCTAGCTATTGGTGGAATATTATGGTAGGTACTCGAAAGTTCTGGGCGCGCCTTCTTGTAGTATCTAGACGTATGACGTCAGAGATAAGGTATTCGCCACACTACTCCCCCGGTGAGACCGTAACTACGGGCGATAGTACTCTGGAAATCGCACTCTGCGTCCACTTCTTGTTTTCCTTGTGGTAAACAGTAGAGGTATCTGCGGGCTGGTAGTTCTGGACCTGTAGCTGGTCGTGTGTCTCGTCAGGGAGTTCTCTGGCCAAGTAAGCTGGCTTCAAACGGTCTATAGTGACCTTTGTGTCTTGCCTTGCACGTCAATATCGTATGTCTTCTCGTCGCGCTGAACTACTTTGTATGTTCCAGAGTATGGGGCCTCGAATGGTTTTTTTAATGGACCTTGGCGTAAGAAGACATGAGTAGCTGTTGTTCAAGTTGGAAGTTGGCTGTGGAGTCAGCTTTGCCATATGTAGGCGAAGTCTGCCGACTAGCTCTGTCATGGCTGTTCCTTAGCTAAGGCATTGTAATCAGTGGCAACGGAGAAAACTCGTGCTTCAATCATGAACTTGAAATAGCGTATAGCCTCGTAGATAGCTAAGAGTTCTCGATCGTACGGACTATATTTCTTTTGGGATGGACTGAGTTTTCTTGAGAAGAACGTGAGAGGTTGCCAATCTTGACCTTTACGTTTACGTTGATATATACCTCCCAACAACCACTACAAATGATAACCATTATATAGTCGTCAACAGGTTATTTAAAATGTGAAAAAAAACTGCTGAGATGGAATGTAGGACTGACTTATTAATTTGATTGATTTCGTTAGTACCAAAGTTCAAAATCTAAAAAACCGAAATATTGTCATTTTACCTTGAATAACTTTTTCAGCAGATGTGGTATATTTATTCCACATCTGCTAATAAACTTTACCATTATAAAAAAAATAATCAACATGTTGCCCATATAGTCGAACTAGCGATCTCCCGTGACTTCGTCCTAATGGGAATTTGGAACATACATTATACGGATTTGGATCTTAGCTTGGTTCCCGTCCCCCGTGATTACTTTTCCCGTTGCCGTCATCGCCCGTAATAACATCTAGCTTCGCAAATAATTATTTTTCAATGAATTTGATTCGCTAATTTATGATATAGTGAGTTAACCTTAAAATATTAACTTTTAATGAGAAACATTTATACGTTAGTACATAATTTTAACATAACATTAACTATAGGGCCCGCGCAGCAAATGTTCTAAAAATAAATAAATTTTCACCGTTTGAAACATATTTCACTGCTGCTCCGCTCCTATACATCGTAGCGTGATGTTATATAGCCTTCCTCGAAAATGCACTACTCAACAAAAAACTATTTTTTTCAAATCGAACCAGTACTTCCTGCGGTTAGCGCATTCAAACAAACAAACTCTCACAAACATTATTTGGGCTGTTTTGACCTTTTTCGCCCCATCGAAAAAACCTCATGATGATAAATCGTTGTACATTCAAACTTCCAAAACATCTGAACACTAAAAATGTCAAAGTCAGTGACGCAACAAGAGAACAAAATAAACTCAACATACAAAAGGTCCATAAAAAGCTGAGCACTAGTATTCCAAAAGTAGCTGAACACTAGTATTCCAAAAGTAGCTGAACATCATTTACATCATAAGTAGATTAACAAATCATATTTTCAATGTTGTCTGTTAATCTAATTTTGGTGTTCTTGATGTAACACGAATTTGTAGGATAATTTGAGAAAAGTTTTAAAGCTAATATTAATCTCCATTGGTGCAGTGCTCCCTATGCCTAGGTTATGGGCACAGCAGGACGTACTGCAAGAGTACCGAGCCCACGTGCAGCCACGGGAACTGAGCTTCCCACCTAAATTCTGGGCAAATTTTTGTTCCCCCTGCAACACCTCCCATCAAAAGTACCATTCGCCTGCAAAAAACACCCGGGAATTCTCATCCCGCAAAAATTCCCAATATTCCCAATACCCCAAATCTCGGAAACTAAGAATCCCAGGTAAATTTTGGCCTCATTTTTTCGGCCCATGTAAATATTTGAACGCCATCATCCCGCAAAAATTTTCTTCCCAATTATCATCCCACATTCCAGAAAACTTGAAGCCCCTATATCCCGGTAACGGAGCTTCCCAGCTCAATTCTGAGCAAATTTTTGTTCCCCTACACCCCAGCAGAGACGTATTCAATTCGCCTGCAAAAAAAAAATCTTGGGAATTCCCATCCCACAAAAATACCCAAGATTCCCAGTACCCGATATCTCGGAAACTAAGCATTCTAGGTCAATTTTGACTTCATTTTCGGACCCCCCTTGAACCCACCGCAAGTAATAAAACTCCATCTCTTCCCATAAAAAAAATAAAATCCCAATTCCCATCCCACTTCCCAAAAATGTTCTATTCGTTTCTATGTTCCCCTACACATCTAGGTTCTATGAGTTGGTCTGGGGGCTATATCCTGGTAATACAACATCAATCATTTCCCCGCCCCTCCCCCCTCACACGCTGCTATGTTGCAGTTTATTGCCAGAGGGCGTCAGCGTAACTTGCTACGCCGTCGATACCCTCGTCACGGCGCGGGGAGCAACGCACCAGGAGGCAACACTCAAGGTCACGACTGGGGTTGCTGAAGTCGTGGGTCGGATACGGCGGCTGGGACTAGACGTGGCACTGAATAAGTCCGAGGTTCTGTGTTTTCACGGACCTCGGCGCGGGCCACCTCCAGGATCCAGCGTAAATGTAGGGAGCGATAGCATCGGCATCGAGCCCACAATGAAGTATCTGGGGCTCGTACTCGATAGCCAGTGGAATTTCGGACCACACTTCCGAAGTTTGGTCCCCAAAGTAATGGGGGCGACAGCCGCACTTTCGCGACTGATGCCCAACTTAAAGGGACCCAACGCTTCCTGCAGGAGAATGTACCTGGGGATCGTGCGGAGTATGGCCGTGTACGGGGCTCCCGTACGGGCGCCGAGACTGACGGGCAATAACGCTGCTGTTTTACACAGATCGTTGAGGACCTTGGCCGTCAGAACTATAAGAGGGTACCGCACGATCTCCTTAGAGGCTGCATGTCTCCTAGCCGCGACCCCTCCATGGGACCTGGAAGCGAGAGCCCTTGCGTCATTGTTCCAATGGCACAAGGAGGCGCTGGAGTGGGACCACAGGCGTCTCGAGAAATCGAGGTTCACGGTCCCAACTCCGCCAGGATCTCATGGAAGGTGCGACTTCAGCAACCAAAGTGGGGAACCACCACCATCGCGGCGGTGAGACCAATCATGGAGGAGTGGCTGCAGAGGCAGCACGGTGGCCTCACGTATCGTGCGACACAGATCATCACCGGGCACGGAAACTGCGGTGAGTATCTAATTCGCATGGATCGTGAGGTCAAACCCGCGTGTCAACACTGCGAGACTTCCGGCGTAGACACGGCATTCCACACGTTGGTGGAATGCTCAGCATGGGCGAGTCAGCGCCGGGACCTCGTTGTGGGCCTGGGCGTAAATACGCTCTCGCTGGAGACCATGCTACGAGCCATGGTCTTTAGCGAGAGTCAGTGGAATGCGGCCGTTTCCTTCTGCGAGCACGTAATGCTCGTGAAGGAGGCGGCCGGTAGGGTGAAGGTGAGGACGATGGATTAGCAACGAGTATACGACGAGTATACGAGGCCGCCTCTGCAGTCCCATCTCCTTGTCCAGCGTTCTGGAAGACCCTGACGCCCTGTTATCCCCACATCCTCTTCCCATTGCCCACGTTATGCTCCAGTATGAGTGCTATGGATGCCTTACGCCTGGAGGCCTCGTAGGAAGTCTTGGGTTGCCACCTGTTTCTTCATTAGGTTTGCCTGCACGATTCTGTATGGGGTAGCAATGCCCGAGACGCCCTTAGTAGTACTGAGTGATTGTCCGTGCTATTTCGTCCCATCTCATTCTTACTGAGCATGTGTTATAGATCGCGCTGTGCCGTGTGTCGCTCAGCCCGTGTGTGCCCCAGTGTGTCCCGACGGCAGTTAAAACAGGAAGTCTGTGCACCTGTGTTCTGTGTTCCCACCTGCAGCTCCGGGCACTTGGCCTTCATATGAAGGCCGCCGCAGTGGCTGCACGTGGGCTCGGTACTCTTGCAGTACTTCCTGCTGTGCCCATAACCTAGGCATAGGGAGCACTGCACCAATGGAGATTAATTTTAGCTTTAAAACTTTTCTCAAATTATGCTACATGTCAAAAGACCAAAATTCGTGTTACATCAAGAAAACCAAAGTTAGATTAACAGGCAACAACATTGAAAATATGATTTGTTAATCTACTTATGATGTTAATGATGTTCAGCTACTTTTGGAATACTAGTGCTCAGCTTTTTATGGACCTTTTGTATGTTGAGTTTATTTTGTTCTCTTTTTGTGTCACTGACTTATGACATTTTTAGTGTTCAGATGTTTTGGAAATTTGAAAGTGTTCAGCGACTTTTGGGGCCGACTGTACCAATCGAAGAGATAAGAAAGAAAATGTAGCCGCCCGGTACTCACATACAGACGGACAATTTCAAAATTGTCCAGCCTTATTCTTATCTATCCAGTCCATCAGAAATGTAGACTCGCTCGGTCAAACAGTACTTGTACGGGTACTTGTTTCTTTTCTTTATAATGGTAAACCCAAGGTCTCTACCAAAATTAAGCTTTGTGGGAATTTTGGTAATTTTATCACTATTTTAATAGTTATCTTGATCAGGTTATTAGCCTATCTCGATAAATTGAGTATTCAACACAAAAAGTTTAACCCACCGAAGTCCATAGCTTTATAATATTAAATTAGTATAGATTTCAAAACTAACCTGAACAAACTTTCTCATATACTTCTGTAATAAGTATTCTACAAATACTAGACTCATAAACAGCTGCATGCTGACATTTGTCATCTTGGAGCTGTTGACCAGCCCAACTACTTTGTACTTTTGGATTCAGTGAGGACACTTCATCAGACAAATCCTGTTCTGCATCAAGCTTCTGCATCAATGTTGTATATTTCTTTTCCCATGCAGAATTAGAACATCTTAAAAGCTCATTCAGAATTAATAGTGCACCATGAACATGGTCATCTCTGCTCAGACCTCTCTCCTTTCCTGTCTGATCAGTAAAAGATAACATAGCATCTTCATAACATTGTATGTACCAGTGAGCTTTATTGCTTTGCTCAAGGGTTTCTCTTTGAGCAGTAATTACAAAAGCTGCTCTTAGTGCTTTTGCTGCAGCTTCTCTTATTTGCTCTTTTGGGTCTCTAAGAGCGAGAAGGATGTGGTTGAAAAACCCATTTATATGTTGATAGAAATAAGAAGGCATAGAAACTGCTAATTCTCTTAATATCAATACAGCTGAAAGACGTTTACCCTCATTTCTTTCTTCAGCGAGCCATTCAAATGATCTTTTTATTTCAAATTCAACATATTCAACTCTCTTGATGCCAAGTGTGACTACCAATTTACCCATAGTTTTAGCACCCAATTCCAACACAGTTGAATCAGTAGAAGGGAAAACATTTCTCAAGTAATAAGCGTAGCGAACATTTCTGGCTTTTGTAATTTCTGTGTCTCCTCCAAGTAAACAGACTGGAATTAATTACATTATGTTACAATATTACTAAAACTAACACATCATATATAGTTATCAAAGTTTCAATTATATAATACATGATATAGAATGTAGGATGTAGAATTAGACTTGTTCATATTTATATAGCAAAACTGAACAATGTTATTGTTATTATCAATTATATTTATAACCTATAATATACATACCAATGGTTAAAATCCCCGCTTTTTTTTCATTATTATCATAGCTGGAGGTTAGAGCATGTATCTGTTGGTTAAAGTCATCTAATACTTGCGCTAAAGTTTCAGGAGACAACTCTCGAAGGTCTGTTTTCGTAAAATGTAACAAATCTCGAATAGCTTTATGTCTCGTCTCCGCATGGCGAGATTTTAACCCTGATAGCATTTCAGACACTTGTAAGCTAGCCATGTTTGTGTAAATGTGTACTAATCAAATTACAAATGAACTATAAGGTAATTTGTAATTTCTATAAAATGATTACATCCTAGAATTAAAAAAATATTGTTGTTCACATTACTACGTCCACATAAGTTTTCGCTTGAGTATTAAGTTTTAAGGGCAGGTTATTATGAATTTTCAAAAATTTCTTGACGATGTGATTAATTTGTATTATTCCTATTATTTTACAATCCAAACGTAAACAAATTAACAACATTACATGCGGCCATTGACCACATACCTTTCGTCTAGAAACACAGTGATGTCAAATTGTCAAGTCAATCACATTTTGGCGTTTTATACCAATAATTTATTTATATTTTCATATATCAGAATAAACATAAATAAAAATAACAGATTTACAAAATTAACACAGCTGAATTTGTGCATTGATGTTGTTGAAGATTTATTTTTTTATAGTATAATTTCTTGAACGAATCAAAATAAATTTCATTTCATGCAGTTTTGGTCCAATTTCATTACAAGTTTATTATTTTATTCCGCCCAAGCGGCCTAAGTATTCCGAAAATTTTCCGATATAATTTAGTACGAAACGATATTTTTTTTTTATCAAAATAATAAATCAGTATTGGATGAGTGGTGTAATCTATTTCTTAAATTTCTTCAATGTTTACTGCACGATAAACGTTCCATGTTTGTATTGATGTCTCACTCATCTATAAGTATTAATTGGTTAGAGAAAAAAAGATAGCTACAGTTTGAACATCGTGAAGAGTCTTGAGTTAGGATAGGATGACGCGTATATTTTCAATACTTTCTCGTCATTCTACCAACCACAAATGTCAAACAGCTGAGCGAGGTGAGGTGACTGACTCGCCGTTGTGTGGCTTGCTCTTCATTCTTATACATTTTTTTGAAACTAAATTCAAAAGAATAGTGCTATCAAATATCAATACGGTTGTTCAAAGTGCAAAGTAATAATCTTTCAACATGAGTGAACTGAGCCAGGAAGAGGTACGTAGAAAATTTGTTTTGTAAACGAACCTTGGCGTAATGCGTATGGCCAATCTAATTTCGTAACAAAACAAAGCGTTGGTGTTTGATGTTGGCGTGTTTATAGGGCTCATGCACGTGTCAGTGGGTCATCATGCTAATCGTTTACAGATACGGAGACGACGTCTGGCGCGTTTGGCTGCACTCAGTGGCGCAGGATCGGCACCCTCACCAGCTAGTCCTCCTGCCACTCCAGGTGCCTCTATGCCTTCTCTCGACGTGCAGACATCGTCTCAACCTCGACTTTCTTCGACACCATCCCCTCTTGGCTCAACAGAATCCTCCAAACCTGAAGTTGCCAACACAAACAAAGAACCAAACTACTCAGATGGTATCCAAAGCAGTGAAACAGGTCAAACAAAAATTCCAGCAGATGGTTTAATTGTGACGGAGAAGACTGACAACAATCTCTTAGATGAAATGCCAGACACTAAAATGACAGATCTATCACAGACTAGACAGTACAATAGTTTTGACTCTATGGGTGAAGACACCCTGTTGAGTTGTGGGTCAGTCAGGGTATCAAGCTTGCCACAATCTACAGTGGGTGGTTCAGAAGGAGTCTCTACAAGGGAAGACAGCACATCAAGATCAATATCCCCTGCACAGTTTGCGGAGCCTCCCCCCGTGAGGCCAAGGCCCTGTGTTCCCTCTCCTAGCTGCTCGAGACGCTCCCTATCAATGGATGTAGATGATGTGTCAGAGCGGAATTCACAATCAGAACAGCAGCAAGAGCCAATGGAGGTCAGTAATTATTTGTAATTATGACATAACTTTGTGATTTTAATTGTTATTTGATTGTATAACCAAAAAGGCATTATTTTATAATAGATTCTTAATAGTGGTTTAATAGATAACTATATACTTACCAGAAGTATATAGTTATCTATTAAACCACATTAATAATCAAGTACATATTAAACTATTTTGCCATTTAAAATCTGTGTAGGTATGAAACTTTTCATTGTTACTGCTAGCCTTATTGATTACTTCTTTTCATCCATATTAAAAATATATATAATATTTTATTCCTATATTATTACTAGATTAGTAGTAGTATTAGTATAAAAATCACTTCCAATACTCTGAAAAGGTAGGTAGTAATTTTCTTTTGTGTTAGATGCTTAGATTAAAAGTAATAAGTTCTGTCTAAAGTACAAGTATGTTAAAGTTTGTTGTTAATGTTAAAATATGCTCCAGGTGGATGACAGTGACACACAGTCATCACCAGCTCGAAAAATACTACGGTCACGTACAGTCAGTTGCACTGAACTGACAGAGGAACAGCTGAGGAATATTGTTGCCAAGATTTTGCAGGTGTCATGGTCAGAAGACAGTGCAGGTTTGTATATTTAGTCGGAGTCGTATCTGCAAACACATTCACCTAAGAGAATTAAGTAAATCAATTCTTTTGAATATAGTTTGTTTTCGATTTCATTCATTATTAATAAAAATGGTTTTGCTTACAGGAGGAATATTTGTGCCATCAGTTGCTGCATCACTACTTGACAATCCGAAACTAAGTTTGGATGAGATTGCAACCCAAGCAATAATGGATGTTATTACACAAATAGCAGATGGGTCTGATCCACTAAATCAGAAATTAATAGCAATTACTGAAACTTCAAAAAGACCTGCTGAAGATGGAGACGATATGCTAATAAGTGGGTCCTTTACTTCTGAAGCAGAGACAGAGAGGGCAGACTGCCCTTCACCGTCACTGCCACTACCTAAGACGATACCCACACAAGGTCTCGCAGTGAGCTACATAATTCGGTTCTACAATAATATTAACACTTATGAAAGAGAACATTCGAAAAAGAGCTCAGAACCGCCATTGAGTGACTTACTTCAAAATTTAAGAACTTTACTGGTGAATCATTTAGTGCTAGTGCTTCAAGGTAAATTTGATCTGGAGAAATGTAGGAAATCTGCCCTACTACCATATGTGCTGGTAGTGTCTCCACCAACTGGACTCATTCCTGAGCTGCTACTTGCTACATACACAGATAAAGAAGTTTTCGAGGAGGTAAGTGTTTTATAAATCTTCTGCCAGCGGTGGTCACCCTCATCTACTGAGGTGAGCTACTACTACTGTTTTCAACAGGTAAAGTCTCCGTATATCTATATAATACTTGTCTGTGACTTTTTGTAAGTATTGCTATCATTATCACTTTATCACATTGCAGTACAGTTTGTTGTCCAGGTTTGGACTAGTAAGTAATCCCAATTGCATCAATTACAACAATAGATAAAAAAAAATCGCTCAAGTGCGTGTCGGGCCACGCAATTTTTTTTTATTTTCCAAGCTAGCCTCTTAGCTTTTAGACACACCCAGTTTATACAAAAAAATAGCTTACTCCAAAAAAGCTTTGTTGGCGTGGTAAAAACATGGTAATTACGCATGGATATGCGACGATTCATGTTTCTACCACTAACCGTTGAGGAGGAAAACCGAGGATGGACATGACGAAATTAGGGTTCCATAGGTCACCCTAAAAAAGAATCCTGACGAGAAGACTAATTTATTTGAATAGGTTCCCAATTTGAGTGAGTTTGCACAGGGATTGGTCTGTAGTGTTCTGGGTGTCGTCCAGGTGTTCGTGCCGCTGGTGATAGGCATCCGCGAGGACATGCGCCGCTGTGTGTCGCCGCTGGGAGGGCGCGGCGGCGCGGGCTCGTGCGCTGCGCTGCGCTCGCTGCGTGCGCTGTGTGAGCTGCGCGCCGGGCCCCGCCACGCGCGCCGCCCCGCCGCCGAGCTGCTGGCGCGCCTGCCCAGTCTGTGCCCCGACCCTGTCACCACCGCGCCCGGAAGGGAGATCGCGCGGTGCAGCTTCCTAGGACCATTCTTTGCGGTAAGACACGCAACACAAAAAGAATTTTAACAAAAAATAAATATAAAAAAACCTGACTGAAATTAACCAGATATTTAACTATGAGCAGGCGAGACTGATATTGCATCTAGGTTTGAAGTTTTGAAGTGATATTGGAGTCCCACCTGCTTATGGTTAAATATCTGGGTTTTTTATTGTTTAACTTTTTATTTTATTTACAGCTTTTCAGTTTTAACTTAGTACGCTATGATACTCAAGAGATAAATACCTAGAAATCCACCCAGCCCAGAGGGGAACAAAGAAACATACATACATACATACATACGCGCGTAAAACACAATCCTTGCTGACCCAGTCGGGTATAAAACCAACTTTGAATGTTCAGAACTCTATCAAATTGAAATACACAGAGGGCATTAGCATTTAAATAAAAAAAAAACATCAAAATAGGTCCATCATAAAATAGGAAAATTCTGAGGTGAGACTTAAAAAAGAAAAATACAGTTGAATGGAGAACGTCCTTTTCTCGGTTAAAAATATTACTATTAAATAAATTTTCTTGCGGTATTCACTAGTAGATATAGCTTAGCTTGAGACTTGAGACAATATTTGGTCCATTAAAATCGGAAGTCAGAAAAACAATATAAAATTGTACCTCCATAATACGATAATCCAAAATCACGCGACACGAACCGAGCCGCAGGCACAGATTTCAATTTATGCGGGTAGAGTAATGATTCGATGCTGAGGTCCCTTCCTACTTACTGCAGATGTGCGGTTCAATTATTTATTGTTATTGTCGTCTTTTTAACTCTGGCTGAGGTTTCATTGGTATTCACTGTCCATGATGTTTGTTTTATGATACGTTATCTATTCAGCTTATATACGCGTTGGTTACCACATATAACCCTGGATGTCTACATCGTGACCACACATTTTTCATCCATTCGTGAATTCAAAGATCACCTCTGAAATTATTCAAAATATTTGAAGAACTAAAATAAAAAGACCTTACTAATTCATTGTTACTATTTGCCAAAACCTTTATAAACCGCCACTTTCGAAAGTTACGTTTTAAACCTGTATTCATTCGTCTTCCGTTCCGTCATCGTTACTAACGGTGATTCTACATCAGGCACCTATAACTTAGGTAAAGGGGTTAACGGTCACAATACTAACTAACAGCTGTTTTCAATAGCTAGTGGCTATTCCTTTTTGAAGTAAAACTGCTTTACGCACCCCTGACTTGGGAGTAAGCGTGATTGAGTAATGAGAGCATTACGAAAAGTGTGATCACAGAAGTTTAGAGGGAGATGTAAGTTAGAGAAGATAGAACGAGAGTTACGTTTTTTGTTGGTGTCGGTGCAAGCATATTATGTTCTTTCTCCCAAGAAGTTTTACTTTAGTCGTGTGGTCTAAAGCACACTGGTTTTTAGGATTCCGTACCCAAAGGGTATAACGGGAAACGTATTACTGAGGCTTTGATGTCCGTCCATACGTCCGCCTGTCTTGGGCTGTATTTCATGAACCGCGTTAGTTGAAAGTTTATAATTTCACAGATAATGTATTTCTAAATATTTAAGTGGGTCCCATACAACAAACGTGATTTTTTTGCCGATTTGGTACGGAACCCTTTGCCTACGAGTCCGACTCGCACTTGGCCGGTTTTTTTCTTTATTATATCTTTTACTATACCTACAGATCTCATTATTTGCGGAAGAGAATCCCCGCTTAGCAGAGCGACTATTCGCAACTGGGTCTGGTGACCGCAGTCTCGCGTTCGCGCTACAACGCGAGGTGGAAGTGAGTCGCAACACGTTACACAACATCTGCCACAACATCCTGTTGTGCCCTGACGCGAGGGAACCCCTCCTCAACTACTTCGCTGCATTGTTGCAAAGGAATGAAAGGAGAGCACAGCTACAAACGGATGAGAGATCTCTTGCTGGTGAGTTTATTATTTATTTGAACCCCTACACACACACACACACACACACACACACACACACACACACACACACACACACACACAATTGCGTATTTTTCTTCAAAGGTCACGGCATTAGGCTGGCCATATTAAGTGGACGATTGAACCGAGCGAACAAAGTGTCTACATTTCGAGACTGGGCAGTTTTGCTTTCGTCTGTATGTATGTGTGTTCTGCGCTAGTGGACACAGTTTTTATCCGATCTCAATTAAATTTGGCACAAGTGTTCCTTTTTTCAGTGAGCTTTTTTGATTCGGAAAATGGGGAGAAAACGCCCAAATATTTATTGTTCGCAATATTTACTGTTCGGCCACATGGGCAACCAATAGTTATTATGTATTGTATCTACATATCAGGCATTTATGGCGCTCACCCTTCGCAAGTCACTTTGTTTATTAACCTATTGACGTTTCCGGGCACTTTGTATCTTGCGTCGATTGGCCAGAGCCTCGTCTGCCTGTAAGCAGATGCACCGTGTGCTGGTGAGAATGATTTGAACTCTGAAGTGATGTAGATAGAGGCCCTTAACACCCTTAACCTTAACCCTTAACTAAATTCGAACTAAATTCGAACGTTCATGTGTTGAACAAATCACAGATGTTTGACGTTCATAACGCACTTCTTGTTAAAACAAATGCGTATTGCTGGTAACCCACGTGGATGTCAACTTTTTTATAGCATCCAGCCTGCGATTAATAAATTCAGAAATAGCGCTCATATTTCTTTTAAATGTCGCTCACCTTACTCTTGTCTATTAGACTTTGTTTTGGCCCCTGTCCAAATACTTTACCTTCCAAGATCCAGATCGAACGGTTAAGCCGCATTTGTTGACGATCATCTATACATATATGTTTATGTTACGGTGTTGTCTTCGAGGTAGAAAGGAAGAGGAATTGATGTGTCCCACTTACACTGCGCAAGTTACTTTTAAAATAGATAATTACTAATGGTCATTGGACCATATGGGTATGTTCAAACTGGGTCAAACAGTAGGTGTCGCGAACATTAAAACAATATTTGGGCTTTATCCACATTCCACCGAACCCATTCCGATTAAAAAATGTTTTCAATAAAAGAAAACTTGTGCAGGTTTTGTTGAGATCGGATTAAAAATGTGGCAGTGAGCCCGGAACACACATACAGAGCAAAAATTTACCAGTCTCGATAGGTAGACGCTTCGCTCACTCAGTCAATTTATTCATTATTAGCTAATCGCCCGCGCGATATAGTTTTCTCGTTCACAGTTCGTGGGAACACCTCATCGGGATAAAAAGTAACCTATGTTACTCTGGGATAATGTAATTACATATCAGTGAAAGAATTTTCAAAATCGGGCCATTAGTTACTAAACCTATTCGCTTCAAACAAAGAAATAATCAATAAAATCTTTCTCGTTATAATATTAGTAAGTATAGGTAAGCAGTACCTATTATATCAGTGTAATGTAATGAAACTCAAACATATGAAAATGTTTTATAATTTAAAAGTAATTATCACGTTGAAAAAATTTGTCTTCCATCAATAATGACCGCAATTCTGTATTTGCGCAACAACATTAGCTCATTATATTTAATTCACTTAACTATTAAATTTATCATAATGGCCAAAGACCTTATAATACAACGGACATAGGATCTAGAACAAATCGCAAGAAAATAATGTCCCGAGTCGACCTATACATTATACATAGGCATACATAGATATAAACAAATTTCATATTAAAATTTAAACCTTGATTCAACGGAGTAGTGTTCACTTTTGTTTGCACTAATTTATCGCATTACGTAGCTTCTATCTGTCCGCCTGACTAATTCACCTTATGCAGCGTATACTTGAACTACGTGAACATAGAAACAATGGAGTAGGTTTATTTTGTTAAAGTCTTTTAAGGATTCCATGATATGTACCTACGTAGGCGTAATAATTAATGTAAGACTACAATAAATTCCATAATCTTATAAATTGTAATTACTTGTTTATGTTAGACGAAATAAGCTGAAAAACTAATTAACGACTGACAAAGATTTTTTTTTTCGAGTCAGTTTCATAATAAGTAACTGTAGTGTATGAATAACAAAAAGGGAATTAATGAATTTAACTAATTATAATATTATAAATGCCAAACTTCTTGCGGGTGTCAAAGTTCTTCCGCTTTCATTACTATTTTCATAACGCTATGTCGCTACGTCTACTACAAGATAGCCGTGTTTCAAGTGACTGAATTAGTTGCTAAAACTGCGCATCATTAATTTATTTTTATCTTATGGTTAATTTTTGGGATACGAAATTATTGGCTACTAGCTGATCACCGTGACTCCGCCCGCGAGATATAGTTATCTCGGCCCCGATTCCCGTGGGAATACATTACCGAGAATCCAAATAAAAAGAAAATAACAGTACATACACGAAATAAAATGACATGTGTAATTATATTTATGACAAAACAATGATACCCTGTGAAAATTAAAAACATTTTTGGGCTTATCTCCTCCATTCAATCAAGGGATTCTTGTACAAGTTTCATAAAGATCGGACCTCTTTTTGTTATGTCCATAAAATGAGCCGAACAAACAAGATTGTTATTTTTTGGATCAAAATATTCTTCTCGCCGTGCTAGGGCAATAATATTTTTCCATTGTGCACAGTGTACTGGATCCCGAGGAAAACTGAAATAGATGTTGGTTCATATAACGAAAAAAAAATCATAAAGAGCCAAGGCGTCTCCACTATAATCTTTGTTCCAAATAGTTTTATCGCTATCGGTAATCCGAATAAATCTGAATGGTCATTTTGTTAGTACATTATTCAGTGAAAATGAAATGGTCTCTTTCTTTTTACTGAGCTTGGGATGAGTTCGAAAGAGACAGATAGGTACTTCGGTATTGGACTGGATTGCAATATTTACTTTTGTCTTTTAATTTATTATCGACGAAATACTGTATTTTAAGTGAAATAATAAATTGCAAATAATAAAACAAAAGCTTATTTACTGAAAATATGATACACCGTCTTCAATTTGCTTTTTTTTCGTAGTTTTTACACGTTTTTACAATACAGTACGGCATTGTGCAACGTGTTGTCGTTCAGTTGTCAAAATCAAGACTGGCGCGCGATTGTTTCTCTTTTAGCGTTTTGTTTCTCTTTTAGTTCGGACACTTTTGAGCGATGATCCGAAATCCATTGTATTTAAAATCATTGATAATGGCATTAAATTATAAGCATTGTTACAATACATTAATGCTTCTTATATCTTCAGGTGTTTATTTACTTCTGCAGCACACTCGACAGTCAATTTACACAGGAAAATATTACTAAACTAGGTTACTGCTATATACTGGAAGCAATGACTAATAACGATAGCTAGCTATACATTAGGTAGGTATGTTTTTCTTAATAAATAATCCTAAACTGGTACTTCCAAGGTGGGCCAAGGCACTTAACTCCTTATTATGACAAACTAAATCTTTAGTTTTACAGAAGCACAATGTAGTAAAACTACATGAAGCTTAATTCATAGTTCATCATATCAATTTGTAACTAGCTGGTAATCTAACCTACCCGTAGCCGAAGAGCATAAATGAATTTACATAATATGAATGTTGGGTCTCTAAGATCTGAGTGAGACCTCAAACACTGACACGAGATTTTATAAGGTGAAGGTAAAGATAGCATTATCTTTTTTTCAGGTGATGGGTTCATGCTAAATGTATGCTCAGTACTGCAGCTATTGTCAGTGCGCATCAAGCTCGAGCGCGTGTACCCGCTGTACACGTTCCAGCCGGACTCGTGGGTCAACGTGCGCGATGAGACGAGACTATACTTTACTGCGCAAGAGGCACAAGACTGGCTTGATTCACTCAGTAAGTGTTGCATCTATACAAAATTAGTACTGTCTTACAGAGTCAGACCTAGCAAATGTCCACCTACAATCAATGGATTACGCTCAGACGCTGGCTTCAAAAAATTCGTCACAAAAGAGCTAAAACAGTGAACGAAACTTATGACTTATCATTTACAATCTCAATTATTCATTGCCGAATGCGAATCCATTTCAATATGTTAATTATTAAAGTCGCTACAGCATTTGTTTATTGTTATATTACCGCAATGGAAACCACTGTGTGACGTTTTGTGTACTAGATATTAAATGTAATGTGTGTATATAGATAAGGACCCGGACTACAAGTGGCCCGAGGCGAAGTTCCAGACGGTTTGCTGGTTCCTGACGCTGCACATGCACCACGTGGCGCTCATACCCGCGCTACACACGCACCAGCGCAGGATCAGGTCACAGGCTCACTTATTTACTACTACTATATAACTAGCTGTACTTGTGGGGTTATTCCTCCGAGGGAGTACCCGGGACATCTGGCAGTGGACCACTAATATAAAAGAAAACTATTTAACTAGCTGTGCTTCGCGGTTTCTTCTTTTTTGCAGCAGACAAGAGTTGTGGTAATATCTGGATGAGTAGATGTAGTACCTACTGATCTTTAATTTACACTGGTAAAGTTCATAGGTGCTATCAGACCCAAATATCCGATACACTGACGCGCAGAGCACCCTCACCGGTATGTGGTGCGCTTGCTGACAGGTGAACGACCTTGTCTAGTAGCAAATATACTTTATGTTCCTTAAAACGACAAAAGGCTCCTCCTCTTTTGGGGTCAAAAGTAACTGGCGAGCGTTAGGTTTGAATTACAGGTGATTATGGATTTTCTATTGTGCACGGTAATGGCAATAGGCTTGCTCCCTATTACGTGGGACCAATAAAATTATTGGCGAAGTGTGGGTGTGTAGTGCACCTCTGCCTAGCCCTCGGGGATATAGGGTCTGTCTGTTTATTTTCTCAGGTAAACGTAAAGTGTGTTATATATGTAAAGTTACTTAATAAATGGGAACTATTGACTAATTATGTTTGTATCACTTTCCAGAGCTTTCCGGGACCTTCAGAAAGTGATAGAAGAATTAATGGCAGCCGAGCCGCAGTGGCGGAACAGTTTCTCGGCGTTGAGGAATCGTGAATTACTGCAGCGTTGGCGACGGCAGATCAAAAGATTACACAGGTAATATACAAAAAAAAAGTGTGTGTGTCAGCTCCGACGCACGACTGGAGTTTACTCCTTAAGTACGAGTATCTAACCATAACAAATTAGAAAGTTGCGCACTAGAGGTGCGCACCAAAAACGTGACACGATTTTCGTTACTTGTTAGTAGGTTTTACCCCTCGGATTTTTCTCATACCGGGCGCCTTTTATATGAAAATCGATTCTTAAGGAGTAAACTCCAATAATTTAAAAACTAGCAATTTACCGAAATTACGTTATCAAAAACAAAACAACAATTAATGCCCGATTGACCTGTAGATTTAAGTGAGATCTCTTCTTCACCTAAGCTGATGATCTTCAAAAGTTATAGCTAAAAACCATTTCGATAATTTCCATTTTTAAACAAAAATCCGTCCGTCTCCGTATCCTTATACTATGATCAATGATGCCACAGACAGATACAGAAGTACTCAGCGATGCTCGTTGATGACGTCAGGTGAAGGCTACAAGACTGACATCGCGAGCGACCGTCGCACTCGCTCACTCGCTTATAGCCCAGCGAGAAGACATCAATCTTAGCATTCCTCATGGGAAGGGAATAGCCGGTGGTTCAAGTCCACCCCAGGAATCGTTTTTGCTATTATATCGCTACTCGCCATCTCGTTTTTATTTGTAGCTTAACTTGATTCGTATTTATCACCGCTTGTGAACTTGGGGAACTTGATAACATCCCTCGTATTCCGTCGGGGGGTTAAACATCGATGTAATAATCTCGGAGGAGTTGTATAATGTATGTGTACGTGTGGGTGCAGGTCGAAGCAGTGCGCGGAAACGGCGTTGTTGGAGGGTGAGCTCATGCGGCGCAGCCTGCAGTTCTACGGGTCGGTGTGCGCCATGCTCGCGGCGCAGCTGCAGCAGGCCAGCGGCGCCGCGCCCGGGGAGGGCCCCGGCGCCGCCTTCGCCGCCACGCCCGAGTGGTACGTCGAGGACATCGCCGAGTTCATGCTCTTCGCCGTGCAGTACGTATACGACACCACTCTTAGACACTTTACAGACAGACACAAATCACGTGTCCATTCCTGAAGGTTGAGGCAGAGTCACTTATTTCGCCAAATTGCTAACCCCACGAAATAGGTGGCGAGCCCTTTTCCGTTTCCGGGGAGTATAATTTGCCAGCGCCTCATCCGTTGGTTAGCAGGTGCACCATATGTAGTTGAAGATGACTTGGTAGGGCGCCTAGCACCCTAAAGTCTTCAAACCCTACATTTATTACACCCGACATTTATATGTATGTAGTGTGTATAAATGTATAGTACTTTATAAATGGAACAAGTTTTGAAAATTCGGCTCGAAGGACCACAAATGTACCGTCTACGCTAAAACTTAAATTATACTGCGAGTTTAACGTCACACATGTTACCGAAAAGGAGTAGGCAGAAGCATATATGTACACGTTAACTTTGTTGGTCCCACGAGCTATGGCGTACTAAATACCACATAGCTGTAAACACGCACAAGTTTGCGGCCCAATGACGTGCCTATTCACGCTCCACTAGAAGAACCCAAGGTTGAAAGAAGGAAACTGGGTATGCGAACAGAGTGTTCCAAACTTTCCTTGTGCTAATACCATAATCAAGTTCTCCCATTGCAGATACGTACCACAGATAGTGGCGGACTACATAGAAGACCCCGTCATAACGTGGCTGCTGTCGGCAATATGCAACTCTCGCCTCTTCAAGAACCCGTATCTAGTCGCTAAAATAATCGAAGTGTTATTCGTGATCAATCTATCCGTGCCGTTGAAATTGAAGAATGTGTATGAGAAGTTCATGGACCACCCGATGTCTCAGACAGCTCTGCCCAGTGCTTTGATGAAGTTCTACACAGATATAGAAACGACGGGTCAAAGCACCGAGTTCTATGACAAGTTCACTATACGATTCCATATTAGTATTATATTGAAAGGCATGTGGGAGCGGCCGATTCACAAACAAGTGAGTACCACCACCTCTGTTTATAAAATATTATATTATACTTGCTAACGCCCGCGACTTGTCCCACGTTTGGAAACTTTTTTTTGTTCCCGATATCTGTGTCGGGTCTCAATCGATCTCCTTTCCAAATTTCATTTAGATCCAGCCGATGTTACACGATGCACGAACGAAGATGTAGCAATTATGAGTCGTAATATTATACACTTTAGTTGGGACAGGCAGGGGTGTTTTACATGTCATCATTCACCGAGCCTTTGCCCAACTTAATTGGGGTCGGCTTTCCAGTCACTGTGATTTGGCTGAACTTCGATATTTTCCGTGAAGCGACTGCCATCTGACCTTCACAACCCATGGGCGATATCGAGTTCTGTAAAGTGTTTTACATGTCTGTAAAGCTATTTTTTAATGTAGATACATCATTATGTAGATTCAATAACATAACTGTAAATGGTGTGTACCTTCAGGCTATCGTGAAGGAATCCCGTTCGGGGCGGCAGTTTGTCAAGTTCATCAACATGCTAATGAACGACACCACGTTTCTGCTCGACGAGTGCCTCACGGTATGTACCTACTCATATTTTGTTTTTAATTTCAAAGACTTCAAAAGGAAGGAGGTGTTTTATTCGTCGGAATATTCTTATGTGTTCATATCATAAGAATTGAGTGTATGGAAAAGTTTAATTTACTGTATAGTCTATTTGTACTATTTATGATTTACTAAGGAATTATTTTGAATATTCTTCTTATAGTAAGTAATGTGAAAGCTAGTGGCCCTGACGGCATTCCGGTGGTGGTACTACGGTAACGTGCTGCCGAATTGTCTCCAGTATTAACACGTCTGTACCGCCTGTCATACCCTTCAGGGCTCTGACAAAATAAGCGCGCTGCTATAACTGCGCGACTGCCGTGATCAAATGCCGCGCTGTGTTTGGACACACCGTTAGGACAATGGGTTATCATGTAATATGTATGTGCGCAGTACCTGAAGCGCATCCACGAGGCGCAGGAGGGCGCGGGCGGCGCGAGCGCGTCCGCTCAGGAGGTGCGCACGCGCTCGCTGGCGCAGGACGAGCGACAGTGCCGCTCTTATCTCACACTCGCCAGGTAGGTACCTACACACCACTGACACATCTATACTGTAGCGCATCCGCTCTACGCAACTGATATTGATGCGGTTTTCACCAATGGATAGAGTGGTTCTCAAGGAAAGTTTAATACATAATTTATCAAGCAGTCGAAGCCGCGTACTTCTGCTAGTATGTTATGACTATATTCGCGTTCACGCGGAACTGCAATTTGTGTATAGTGCATATGTAATGAAAACACCCCCTAGGTTTGTATATTGGGCTACATAAAACATGCGGTGCGGCGACGGGTCGGCGACGTCGTGTGCGCGTTCCGAGCACACATACGACGCGACATAAAGTGGTCACGTGGGAATACTTTCTCTGCAACTTTTTGTTTCTAACTAAAATACATATCAACGCGAAGTAGATTGTGTTTACTTTGTGGTTGCGATTTACCTAGTTCTACCCACATCGTTGTGTTCAACGACAAAATGTGGGTAGTGTGAATCAAACTAGGAATTTTCATACAAACTGTCGACCACCTGTTTGCATTATTTTGTGGTCTGTAGTTGTCGTTCGTATGCTTGGAGTCTTAAACTCGTAATTTAACTTAATATGACCTGATGATATTTTGACTTAGTTTAGGAACTTATCTGCGGTCTCCCTTTTCATTCCTTGGTTCATATAACACGCCTTGTTAATCACGTTTCCCAGAACATATCACAAATAAGTCGTCTCTCTTTCAGTATATACAACTCAGATTAAGATAACTTTATACCAAACTATTTGGTGCTGGTTATTATCTTCGTCATTCACTCAACGACAAAATATATTTCGAACACACACACACATTCCACTAACAATATTAATTCTATATTATGTTGTGTTTTCAGAGAAACAGTCGACATGTTGGAATACTTAACAGTAGAAATAAAAGAGCCATTTTTACGTGCTGAACTTGTTGATAGACTCGCATCTATGCTGAACTTCAATTTACAACAATTATGCGGGCCCAAATGTAAAAATCTTAAGGTAAGCCCTTCGACCGTCGCCGTCGTCGTGGTCATTCGTTTATAGGAGAAAAATTAAAGTAACTTTATACATCTGACTGTTATTCCAGTAATTCGTATAAGCATCTGTTGGTTAATATTTGTGAAGAGTCTATGAATGATTAATTACTACGTACAGTACCCGGCGACAAATATTGCACATCGACCTTTGGAAAGAGACAATCGGCTAATTTCGGCTTCGTAGAGCGTTATCTCTGTCGCACGAAATACAAACAGTCCGGTATCTATTAGAAGCTGTTAAAATAATTATGATTTGCTTCTTTTAATTATTATTTTTATTTTTTGTATAAAATACACCAATTTTTCTATAAGTGTTTGCTTTGGGTTCGGGTAAAATAAAAGAACTAAAATGTTCACATTATGACTGACAAAACGTCACATAGGTAGTGTGCGACAGAGATAACGCTCTACGAAGCCGAAATTAGCCGATTGTCTCTTTCCAAAGGTCGATGTGCAATATTTATCGCCGGGTACTGTAATTGAAATGATGTTAGTCCGACTATGGACCCTTGAGCTGTGGTCAAACCTATCGAACATGACTTTTATTGGCAGATTCCGAATCCACCAATGAGATTCTCGCATCTCATTGGTGGATTCGTAAGTCTATGTCCGGACGGCCGACTGTTGTGAATACGGCTTTATATCTTCGTGTACTGTTACGCCCGACTGATTGAATTGTTTACTGTTTGATCGTGTAACGATTTTTTAGATTGGTTAATTTTTGGGGTTCCATACCCAAAGGGTAAATCGGGAACCCTATTACTAAGACTTCGCTGTCCGTCCCTTTGTCTTGGGTTGTACCTCATGAACCGTGATAGTTATTAAGTTGAAATTATCACAGATGATGTATTTCTGTTGCCTCTATAACAGCAAATATTAAAATACATAATATAACATATATTTAAGGGGGCTCCAATATAACAAACGTGATTTTATTGCCGTTTTGGTACGGAGTGCGTGAGTCCGACTCTCACTTGCCGGTTTTTAGCAAAATCATAAAACGATTTATTTAATGAAATAGGGTAATTGTGTGAACAGGTGCGTCGTCCGGAGAAGTACGGCTGGGAGCCGCGCCGCCTGCTCAGCCAGCTCGTGGACATCTACCTACACCTCGACTCGCCGCAGTTCCACGCCGCGCTGGCCGCTGACGAGGTCACTACCGCAACCTTTATTCATCATTCACCGAACCTTTTCCCAACTCAATTGGGGTCGGCTTTCCAGTCTAACTGCGATTTGGCTGAACTTCGATATTTTCCGTGAAGCGACTGCCATCTGACCTCCACAACCCATGGGCGACATCGAAGTTCTGTAGTTAGACCGGTCGGATTTTTGATATAGGGCTCCAACTACCCCTAACGACTGCCATAGATGTTTGTATGACAACCGGGACTGACGGCTTAACGTGCTCTCCGAGGCACGGCAACCTTTATTATACCCTAGCATTTACTCACGTCTCAAGTGCTATGTCAACCAACTAATGTTTTGACAAACTCTGCGGTAAACGTCCAAATATCTTTGACAAATACCATTCACACACGACGACAATCAAACATGTTAATTCATCAAACAATTCAAACAAAGCCTTAGAGTGCCTTAGACTATCAAATGAATTGACAAACACGTAAAATTTCGACTGCCTCGGTGGCGAAGTGGTAGGAGTATGCGACTGCCGTCCCTGAGGTCCCAGTTTCGATTCCGGGTCGAATTAAATTATTTGTGCGATCCACAAATGTTTGTTTCGGAGTTTGGGTATTTTCTATGTATAATATGTATGTATTTAGAAATATAAAAGCATGTTTATCAGTTGTCTAGATCCTATAGCACAAACTTATATTAGCTTAATTTGGGCTAGATGACGTCGTGTTAGAATGTCCAAGAATATTTATTTATTATTATTTATTTATTTATTATTTGTCAAAACATTTTGTCGATTTATGGGGCACTTAACAGTCGTTGGATCCCTAAAAAACAAAACGTCGATACCGCCAATGGGTTGTGGTATTCAGACGATTGTTGCTTCACGGGAAATATCAATGTTCTACCGAATCACAGTTAGACTGGGAACTCGGCCTCAAGTGAGTTGGGAAAGGGCCCAGTGGATGAATGGATTTACTTCCATAAAGCTTTAAATACTTAGTTGAACAATTTTTTTAATAAGTTTAGTGAATTCATTCTGGTTTTATGTTAAACTGAAGAGCATCGAAAACGGGAGGATACTAAAGAGGGTTACCTATATATAACCTATACTATTTAAAATCTAATATTGTAGGTTTGTTTGCATGAAGAAGCCCGGAAACTACTGGACCGATTTGCAAAATTCTTTCACTTATATGAAGCTAGATTGTTAGCAAAAAGCATGATCACAGGCTACGATCAATAACGGCGAAGTAGCAATAACAAAAGGTTGTAAAAAAGACACGTTACCAAAAATCTAAATTTACCGTAATATTTTTGAAAAACAGACATATATTTGATACTTGCTGTTGCCTGCAGCTCCACCTGCGTGTTATAGTTTTCTTGATCACCACCAACCAGTTACTGATTTATAATGTATAGCTGTTGCGCGCAGCTTCGCCTGCGTGTTACTTTAGGTCGACATAACTTTTTTATTTAAGAACCGATTGAAATAAAACAAACCTTAAATGTTAAGTTGAATAAACGACAACGCTTTACTGGAAACCGCATTCAAATCGGTTAAGCCGTTTCTGAGATTAGCGTGTTGACATTCAGACAAACACAAAAATTCTAAAAACCATTGTTTTCATAAATATGTATTGATTTATGTTCACAGCGATCATTCCGCAAAGAGTTATTCGAAGAGGCGTCCATTCGACTCGCGAAGTCTTGCATCAAAACTTCCACGGAAATAGAGAGGTTTAAGGCCCTCGCTGACAACGCCTATTATATTGCGCGTATGTATATCTGGTTTATTTTACATTTATTATATTGCGCGTATGTATATCTGGTTTACTTTACATTTATTATATTGCGCGTATGTATATCTGGTTTACTTTACATTTATTATATTGCGCGTATGTATATCTGGTTTACTTTACATTTATTATATTGCGCGTATGTATATCTGGTTTACTTTACATTTATTATATTGCGCGTATGTATAGCTGGTTTACTTTACATTTATTATATTGCGCGTATGTATATCCGGTTTACTTTACATTTATTATATTGCGCGTATGTATATCTGGTTTACTTTACATTTATTATATTGCGTGTATGTATATCTGGTTTACTTTACATTTATTATATTGCGCGTATGTATATCTGGTTTACTTTACATTTATTATATTGCGCGTATGTATATCTGGTTTACTTTACATTTATTATATTGCGCGTATGTATATCTGGTTTACTTTACATTTATTATATTGCGCGTATGTATATCTGGTTTACTTTACATTTATTATATTGCGCGTATGTATATCTGGTTTACTTTACATTTATTATATTGCGCGTATGTATATCTGGTTTACTTTACATTTATTATATTGCGCGTATGTATATCTGGTTTACTTTACATTTATTATATTGCGCGTATGTATATCTGGTTTACTTTACATTTATTATATTGCGCGTATGTATATCTGGTTTACTTTACATTTATTATATTGCGCGTATGTATATCTGGTTTACTTTACATTTATTATATTGCGCGTATGTATATCTGGTTTACTTTATATTTAATATATTTACTGGGTATTATATTCATTCAAATTTATCTTACAGATAACATTGCCTTTTATAGCATTGCCAACGGAACGAATTCATTATCGGAATAAATGAAAAACTTTCTCTGATCCATATTTTGTGCAAGTGACTCTTGACTTGACACAAATGTTTGTTTCGGAATTTGGGTGTTTTCTATTTATATTACGAGTATGTATGTATTTAGATAATACCTAAGGATATATTTTATCAGTTGTCTAGATACCATAGCACAAGTTTATAGGCTGGCGTTGAAAAGAAATGATTTATTTATCTGTATAGGTCATTAAATGGCTCTTACAAACGTCACTACGTACTTGAAAATTATTACATAAAAATTATTATTGCTTTTATATTCTATCTACATGTACTGCCAGATTCGCAAAGCAATAGGTAGAACCGAGAGAAAGAACCTGGCAATAAAACTCACGTTCACTCGTTGTATAAGTCACAGTTGTAATAAGCATGTCCAAAAATATTACTTTATGTAATTTAATTATAACATTTTTAACTGAATTAAAAAAAGGAGTAGGTTCAGAATTCAACTGTATTTTTCTATTTTATGTTTGTCACCGACCTTATTTATTATATCTTTTGGACTGGGTAAAATGATTTTGATTTCTTTTTATTGAAAGCTACTAATTTCTTGCAGTTTGTATCTAAATTTTTGAAGTGTATTTTATATAATAATACATACAATGTGAATGTTCCAGTATCGAACCAACAGAAGAGTGACGAGTACGCGGACGCGCCCGAGGAGTTCCGCGACCCGCTCATGGACACGCTCATGACCGACCCCGTGCTGCTGCCGTCCGGGAAGGTCAGTCCGAACTATCTATATATTTAATACGAAAATTTGTCCGTCTGTCGCGTTTTTGAATTTACATACATTTGCATGAAATATTTTTTTATTTTATATATAGGTACATATATATATTTTTTTATATTTGAGGCGATACAAAGTTCGCTGGGATAACTAGTAACTATTATATTCTTACAATATGACCTTGTCTGACGTCCACTTTCTAGGAGGAACGTTCTACCAACTGAACAAGACACCACTAGCCCATGACCTCGAAACTCGCGATCGTATTATGATCAGTGTGCGACGTCACTTATGATGTACTAATCAATTATGTGATGCTCGCGACAGGAAATATTAATATACTAGCTTTTTTAAATGTCTGCCTTAACGTTCGGGTACGCCCTCGTAAGGTAATCTTTGTAGTCGGGTTTTATCCCGCGTTGGTGAGTCCCGGCCTTACAGAAGCAGGCTAGAATGGTTGAAGATGCTTCGACACTTCTAGCCTGCGCGTTGGCCCAGAAAAAGACCCAGAGCTGCGGCCGCCCCTTCGTCCTTTACCAACAGCCCAAGGTACAATATAGCTGGCCAAAAGTGGACCTATACACTTTTGTTCACTCCCTTTAGCGAGAAAATTGTGTTGTGCCAGTGTTATATAACAATGTATTTGATTGCAGGTAATGGATCGATCAGTGATCATGCGTCATTTATTGAACAGCGCGACAGATCCATTCAACCGACAACCATTAACAGAAGACCAATTGGTTCCAGGTATGTGTTTAAAAAATATAATTTCTTGTATGATTGTTTTTCCACAAAAAACTTTGTGTATTTTATTCTTTAGTGGGGTATTCTTATTGTATTAGATTGTACATTCTTCTTTTTGGACATAAGTCGTGCAAAGGACTATATTGACATAGGGAAAGTTGTGGCAGGATGATAACTTTAAGTCTGATATATTACTAGAATATGCACTAAACAATTAATAATTGTTGATTCCAGCAACAGAACTCAAAGAAAGAATCTTCAATTGGCAGCGCGAAAAGAAAGGTTCGACGTCTTAGATCGTCCTTGAGCAACCACAAAGTCTGAATGTATATAACGTAACGCGTATATTATTATAAAGACTAGCGGACCGATATATCCGCCTTTTGTCGGACTATTGGCCTTTATGATTGAATGTGAGATTATTACATGTATGTTAGTTCAGTGTAATTGTTTCTGATTAGTTTGAAACTGTGGTCTACTTTGACGTACCGAACTAACTCACTGTTCACGTACAGGTGTTAATTTAAACTGTACACAATATCTCTTTTCCAAGAACTCCACTGGTATTGCATTGATTGTGACACGAGCTAATAAAGTTGATTAGATAATCGAGCTTTTAAATTTAATTTGTAAATATCTCAAGTTCGAGTTAATAATTAAGATATTTTTGGCAGCTCAGGAGTGTCCAGGTATCTGTGACCGCATGTGGTATCTTATAACAGCGGTGGATATCGCTTCACTGAACTTCTGACAAACTATTAGCCTGGAGAAGTTACTTTAAAAATAAAAATAAACAATGACAAACAAAGTGAAGTTCAAAATTAATATCTGAGAATATTTTATTGAATGTTTACTTTTAAATTAACATCTGTATAAGTTGTTGAGAACACTATCTACATTGTGTTTTAACCTAACATCACGTAAAGGTACATGTTTAAGGCCTAAATTCGTAGGTAACAAACAACAAATTATTCGAAATTTTTTTCTGAATAAATTATCTAGGTGCTTATATTTCGACCCCAAATTGTAAGAATGTGAATTATATAAGCGCACCCAAGTGTATTTAGTGTGAGATAATGTAAACTGTCTGTGTGCATTTTATAAGAAATCTCAGTTACGACAGTGTGTAAAAACTGATTAAGAGAAGCATTGATAGTCCTACATTAGTATAACTAATGTCTATATGTTAGGATATAAATAAGTATATAAACTTATAGAAGTGTATGGAATGTTGAAGACTTTATTTTTTTTTTTGACACATCTTGGCATGGTATTCTTACGAATCTCATTACCTATAGTCTATCACTGCAATTGTGAGAATAAAATCGATATTTTTCAACATTAGCTAGTTGATAGTAAAATTTTCTTCACCATTTCCGACAAAGAACTTCTAAACATATCGATCGAAACCATGTCGCAGGATTTTATAAAATCCGTCAGTTCTAAAATATCAGATAATTGTAAACTGTCACCAACCAACAAAAACGACGGATTTATTGAAATTCCTCCGACATTATACTTAATACAATGTCGTAACATTGCCAAAATCGAATGTATAACATGGATAATCGATACCTAACGGCTGCGACAGATATAATCCCTCTCGAATGTAGCCGATTGGATTTGCACGCGAGTTGTTAACTTAAAAAGCCTTGCATCTATGCCTACCCCCTCGGGGATATAGGGTTGCAAGTATTAAAAAAATTGTGCATTGTCTCATCGTTGACTTATGAATGAGCGTCAGAATTTGTTATCCGGTTTTATCTCACGTTACTAAATTAGTCCGAGACGCCCAGGACTAACTATTGTACCTTTCCTCTCATCCCCCGACATGCCGTCGTTACTATCTTGACTAAACGTGTTCTTAGGCGATAACATGTCATTGTCACTCGAAATTCACCATCGAATTTATTCTATGATGAGGGAAGGTCCGAAACTTCAGTCAGATTCAATGTTACCATGCCAAAACGAGTCATGTTATTTTTGTGCAAAACGGAAATTAGAAAAAATGTATTTAATTATATATTATGAATTTAATTACTATTCATTTTAGTGATATTACGTTTAGTCTTTTGTTAGCAAAACATGATTTTTGTATTATCATTGTGATTCGTTCCTTTATAATTTTAGTTGTGAAATGGATGTTCACTTGTAATGTTTGATTTGTATAGTCTACACATAATATTAGTGCAGCGATTTTAAATTAGAGTGGAAAAGTTTGTTCTAAGCTAAAAACATAAGTAGACCAAAACTTAACATCACTGCACTATTAATATAAAAATTATCTCATACATCACTACTGTATATTTCCAAGTCACTGCCACTTATATTCAAAGTTAGTCCTTAGACAGGCATTCCTAAATGAAATCCATTTCTTAAATTACATGGTCTCACTTGTATAATATTTGACTTGTAATTTAACATTATTATAATAAAGATTCTATATTATAAATAGAGGTCTCCTATGTTGAGTATATCAATAAAATTAAATAAATGGTGATCTTTGTTTTCTTTCAATGCGGACATACCTACATACATATTTATAATCACGCCTAAAACCCCAAGTAGAGAGGCAGGTGTATTATACACCCCCCATTTTGTAATTTTGTTGATCCCACATGAATTGCTTGTATACCTAATTAGTACCATTGCATAAAGAGGGCCCCATAAGGCCAGTTGAGGCAGCCATTACTGACGCTTTCAGTTTTTAGGCACTTCGCTGCGTTAAGCGGGTTCCCGTCGCGGGTGTCCGCTCCGCGTGCTTGATTCATGTAATTTCAAGAGCAGCGCTGCGTGAGGCGGATGGCCGTCCCACGCGACGCGGGCAGCGGGCCCCACGTCGCGTGCGACGGGACACGCGTCGTGTGTACGCGCGACGGAGCACGCGAACGGGTCTGTTTCTACAAAATCATTGAGCGCCGCTCCGTTATCCGTGTGGCAAGCGCCGTACTGGTACAGTCTTTGAAATAAGTTGGTTACAAATTTTCCACACAACAGTCTAGACGTGACATGGGCTGATTGGCTGACGCCTTTGTTCACGTCGTCGTCTTTTGGTTAAGTAATATATCAATAAATAATCCATTTCGACTGTACACCCGCGCGATCAAAATTATACTAGCGTCGCTGCGATAGACTGGAGCCCGTCGCGTGGACCCGCACGGCGCGGACATCCGCGTCGGGCACCCGCTTAACGCAGCGAAGGGCCTTAGATATTAGTACAGATGAAATAAAAGGTAACAAAAATTTACATCATTTAAAAATTAACAAAATCTTGATAGTTTTATTTGTAACTTATTGTCATTTCACATTAAATGAGATTACATTCCGTTGTAAAGCTACAAGTTTTGTTACCACAACAATAGTATTCTTATAATCAGTTAAAGAGGTAGTTAAGTTTTTACATTAAAAGTTTTGTTCACCTATAAAAACTAATGTCTCTGTATGTACTCCCAGATACCAACCACTAACCACCCATGTTTACCTCATCTCATCACATGTAATGGGTTCATGTATGCCTGTTCACTATTCATAACATTTGCATTTGTACGCCAAGATTCACGATCTGTTCCATATACATTTACCAGTAAATATATGAAAAGGAAGCTTGCATAGTACTGAGTTACTAGTTGAGGAAAACCAATTGTTTAAATTCTGAGATATTTGAGTCTGGTATCTTGCTGACCTCAATATATTTCATACAGAGACATAAATCATTCATACACATGTTCCTTTTGATTTACAATATGCTAATAAATAATTTAGGCTCATACATCCTTCACACATAAATGAGTGTTAGAAACATTACACATTATGATTACAGCACAGATTAATTCTACAATAAATAGTGTACAATTTCTCAAAAACCATTTGCACTTGAATACATAGAACATTACTCCATTGATATGGTGACACACTTCTACAGGAGTAGGAACGGTAGACGAGGTGCATACAAGCAGCCAATCATGTATAACATGCCAAAATAAAAGTTTAATCTTGCAGTCTGCCTCGGAACATATCTCATCGTATCTGCCCTTCTGAATCTCCTCTCTATGTTAAAAGCTCTTGGTAGAGTCAACATAGGAAGTGCTAACCATACTGAACAATGGAAAGATGCCACAACAAACATGATATATGGAGTAAATAACAAGAATGCATACAATAAATGTGATGCAGTCCTTCCAATTAAAATAGCTAAAGTCACTATTTCTGCTTTACAGTCAGTCTCTAGATCCCTTGTGTTGTTGCTGTGTAAAATAGCCTCGGTATTTAGGGCTAATGGTATAGCATAGTAAATAATAGGCCAATCAACTCTACCAGTCTGAGCTAAGAATGCAAATACTACAGAAACTGGCCCAAATATTACCAGAACAAGTATATCCCCAAGAGCTATATACTTTAACCCTATGCCTCCTGTATATAAGAAGGATGATGATAGTCCACCAAAATATACAAGAGCCAAATGCTCCATAAGGGCAGGTGATAAAACAGCAAGGGGAACAAATGCAGCACAACCAGCTAAATATAAAATAGCACCAAGTGATACCACTTCATCTTTACTTAATATATGATCAACAAGAGTTCTGTCATCAGATTTGCGGTTATCAATTCCTTTGACAAAATCAAAGTATGTATTCACTACATTCCCCGCACCATGGACGGGAATAACCGTACATAGGGTCAGGAATAATGTACACCAACTGAAACCATTGTCACCAGGCAGACGATACGCGAGTGCTGCACCCAGCAGTGTCGGTAACAAACTAGCACTAAGCGACCATGGCCGTAATGCAAGCACGTAAGTTCGTACTTTCATCAGAGGATTCCGAGCCGATAATGTTTCCTCCTTGGGTTGTTCCAAGAGATTCCCTTCTGCTGTGGGTATATCCATATCTTCAGTTTTCTTGTTCGTACCCATGGTACAATATAGGTACTTTACTTTTTATCCAATTATTTTCACAATCATTGCATTTGTTTATTAGCCATAAAATATAATATTTTGAAGATACTGTTTAGTTTATTTGGTATTCCCGTTATCACAAATATAGAACACAAATCACTATAATATATGTAGAATAGATACAATGCAAATACATTAATTGGTCCCGTTATTTTACCGGTTGGAAGCAAGCAAGTTGGAAGTCTATAATCTGCTCATGGTCATGAAGTCACGATTTGTTTGATATAATTGAAATTTTATAATATATTAAATTCAATCAATGAGGAAAAGGGTTTACTTTCAATTCAAGTATAAATTATTTCATAGTAAATATTTTATTTCTACTGTTTTATAATTTTGTTCTCTTTTTCACAAAGCTTAGAGCTAGTACATAGCTGTCATGTGTCATGTCAATTAACAACTTAACTGTCAGTTTAATTTTTTATATATAATGAAATGTGTAATGAATAAATTTATTTACAATAAGAATTACAATATACAAAATAAACATAATTATAGACTAAAAATATTTACATTACAAAATATCGTTTAAAAAATCCTCCGCGTCATTGCCGACTGGGAAGGTTCCCAGAATGCTGGCTGTGTTGCCACGTTGGATGGCGATACTTATTCTTTGGGCCAGAAAATCGATTAGGCGTTTAGCAATGTCTCTATAAAGGCGGCGAGCACTCGGACCCCATGACCCCAGTGTCTAAACCCCAAACGGCTCAAATATGTAATCACCTGCTAGGTTAGCATATTTACGCCGTTTAAGGCCTTCAGCCGATGCAGCAGCAGCGCCGGCACATCGGGAATGTGCGTGGAAGGTGTGAAGGTGCTAAGGTGTCAACGCATGTAGCGTCCTACACCAAAGGCCTTCCCATCTTCCACGGTAGCAACGACATACCCTCCGGTCTCTTTCCATCGCTTCGTGCTAAACCATTTGGTTCACGTGTCGTTTAGAATAGCGTGCTGCCGAGGTATACTACCTGCGCTTCTGCTACAAGAAAGGCCATGGTGTCCCAGATTATCGACGGCTACTCCACAGGTGCAGTGATGCGGGGATACACAAGGTGTACCCAGCCGAAGGCAAGTGGCAATGCGGAAGGTTGTGTCGTCCAACATTGTACCGATGTTGGGCGATGGGAGCGCCTGGATCCATAACCCTGACTCCCATTGTCCAACAGCTAGTAGGCGTGCACGTTCTGAAATATTGACAGAAGTGTCAATTAGTGTATTAATTCTCAATTTACAGAGCGGTGAATCCCACAGTCGCTGTTAGCCTAGGCTTGAGGGCAGGTCAGTGTCGGGGCAAGACATCCTCCAAGCATTTATGGCATCGCTCTTGCATCGCACCTCGGAATCAATCAGTGTATTTGACAAAAATTTCCTGACTAATTCTTCGGTGCTGTGGACCGACGACAGAAATGCTGGTAGATTGACATCTGTGACTCTACGAATACCTAGCCCGCCCAAGCGAACTGGAAGAGACGCTTGGACCCAGGCCCGGTCATTAATATTTACATTTAAAATTTTACACAAAGAATTTTGTATTAAGTTGTCTAGTCTGCCCAAAATTTCTAAATTTGTCCAAAATTGTCCTGAACGGAGGGCATGTGTAAATTTGGGTACGAAAAGACAAAAACGAAGAATAGTGAAAGCTGAATGAATACTGATATTACATAGACTATCAATAACCTGATCAAAATTTTGAATTTTTTCCTCGATAAAAGTGGAAAAGCCATCTTCTAAAATCGGGGACCCTAGGTGGCGTAAAGAAGTTTTGTCCAAAACTTTTATGTTGGGGGCCAAACAGTTGAATTTGGATATGGTTGTTAATTTATCTGTGTTTACAGATATAAAAATCCCACATTTATTCGGGTTCAGTTCTAAGTCAATTGACTGAAACTCGTGCTTTATTAGGGCTAAATCTTGTAAAACTGTCTCTACTTTTCCCCCTAAAGTCCCGTCGTCGTCTAAGTACCAAATGTTGAATTTGGATTTTATTTTTTGAATTATTGGGTTAATGGCCAAACTGAAGATGACTGGTCCCAACGGATCACCTTGCTGACATCCAACGGCTGAATTCAAAAAGTGGTCTTTATAAATTAATTTTGTTGGCTGACTATAGCATTGCCAAAGAAAATTAACCAAAACCTAATTGAAAGGACTGAAATTTGGTAGTAAGCTCCGTACTATAAAAACGACAACAAATTTTGGCTGCCAAACGCCGCAAAGTGCTACCTACGGCAATGGGACGAATGCCACCATCCTTCTTGTTAAGGGCACATAAATTGGTCCCATACAAAATATCTGTGATGCCACTGTCCACATTGCCTGAGAGCATGAGGTTGACTAGAGCTGTTAGCTCCCTCAGAAGTGCATCACCAGCTTCCCCAGCGCTCGGACACAACAGATCCTTAAGGTGCTGTGGTGTCAGACCGTCAAGTCCACCGGCTGATCCAAAACGAAAGGAGTCAACAGCTGTGCGCACATCCTTGGCAGTAGTCTCAAGATTTTCTGTATCGTTGTTCGGAGGATCAGGGAAAGAGAGGTCAGCTGCGGATGGTGGGTGCTTACTCTGCAAGCCCGTCAAAGTTTCTACTGAATAAGGAGCCAGCATGTCGCTACTAAAAAGTAGTCTATCCGCCCCACTGATGTCGCCTTCCCTTACTTTATTCTCTACAAGTTTTAATTTCTTGGCCTGAGAATAATCAGGGGCCGAAATGTGGATTGAATTTGAATTTAAAATGTTAAAATTGTTTGTACAATTTTCTTTTGATTTGGACCGTCAAAGATGTCAACGGCCTTTTCTTTACGTGTACGTCCCAAGCGCTAAAGGTATTTACCCGGACTACTTGACCAATGCAGGAGGCTAAACATTGAGCCACAGAGGGTCTCGCACCTCGGGGGATTCTTTTTAAAACCTTACTTAACCGTACTTAACCTTAACCTTTGCCAAAAGGGAATTTCGATATTATCAGAAATTTCTTGTTGATTTAGAAAAAGTTGGGATATCGTAGACGCGTTTGAAGATACATTTGGTACTTTATGAATTTTTCCAAAATGTACTTTCAATCCGCGTTCACACCGTGGGCACCGTACAAGACCACTTGATGCACTTGCAAGCTCACCTGAATTTACATCCGCTCATGTAAATTTGCCCATTCAAGGGACAGACTAGAGTCCTAAGACCATACTGCTTTGTCAGTGTAAAAAAAATGTCGCTATGCTCTTGTGCCAAAAATGAAATAAGAAAATGTTTATGGTAGGTCTGTAAAAAAACTAGGGCTTTGATTTAACTAGAGAATTTAGGTTCGGGCACAGAATAGGGAATAGTATGTAAGTACTTACATACAGAACTTGCACTCCGACGTTGACACCAGCACATTCTTTTGTTTACTCAAAATATAACTCAAACGTTAGGGTTGTCAGCAAAGTAAAATATATACAGTTTTGACCAATCATTATGATGTCAATATCATGGAGTTGATAAAGAGAATAGATGTTGTAATTAAATGTCCAGAAACACAAACTACATTGAGAGATGTATTGGGCTAGCTTCGCGGAAACTAGGAATACTGAACAAGGTAAAGCGATTCTTACGTAAAGCGACACCGCACCAAAGGTGTCTGCTGTACAAAACGCAGACTAGACCCTGCGTCGAATACTGCTCTCACCTTTGGGACGGCTCCGCGAAGTATTTGCTGGACGCTCTCGACGCTATGCAGCGACGCGCTAGTCGCATTATAGACTGTCCGGAGGTAACGGGAAGCCTTGAGCCCGTAGCTCAGCGCCGAACAATCGCTTCCTTGGCCGCGTTCTACCGTATTTACCACGGTGAGTGTTCTGAAGAGCTCTTCAACCTGATCCCACACTATCCCTTCCGATCCAGAACAAAGCGTGTCGGGAAGAGATGTCACTCTCATACCGTGGAAACCGTCTTCGCGAGAACCAAACGTTTTAAACGTTCGTTTCTCTGCCGAACGATAGTGGCTTGGAACGCCCTGCCTGCGCACGTGTTTCCTCTAACATATAACCCTGGGTTCATTAAGCGTAGAGTGAAGACGCACATTACTGGTTCGTCAAGTTGAGGGCAACTCTCCATAGTATTCCTGTGTACTATGAGAGTCACCCACAATCGCCAGACGTCGCCACAGCTTACCATCAGGCGGATGGCGTCAATTTGTCGACCTAAGTATAAAAATAAAAAAATAAACAAAGTGACGTTGTGGTAAGGAGGTCGTTAATCACGCCTACTTCTTTACTTTTCACCTATAAAACTATGCGCTTCGTTCTAATGTCATATTACTGCGTAGTCTAAGTATCAAACAAGGTGTAACAGGGTCGTACCTACTTGAAATGTACGTACCGTAGAGAGTTTGGCTTTTCCTTTTAAATAATATAAGTAAGTTTTTATTTATTTATTTTTCTGGTTCATAAAGTTTCTTAAGATTGAAAGGTAGATTGCGAATCTAACCAAAATAAATAATTGTGATTATTTGAGGTGGATATTATTATGAGTTTTATAAATATTTTTATTTTTAACGCCATTAATGTAGTCGATTGTGTGTCTTGTTGCCTTCAGCAGAAATACATTCTCGGCATTATCGATGAACGCTCGGGTCGTGTTCACACATAAATTTTTAACAAATTTCGATAAATCTTGACAATATTCGACTAAAAAATTACAAAAAAATAATGCAATCTCACGGTAAACATAAGACAAAGGTAAAGATAGCCTAGGCTATCCCTTTAGACAATAATGAACCTCACAATAAATTACAATATAAGTTTAATTCATGAAGTCTTTCTTTGAAACGCTCACTCTAAAAGTGAATGAACAAAGCCAATCAATTGACAGGGTATGGAAAATCTTCAAATACATATAATATGGAATCAAACCTTTAAATTACTTACCCACTAATGTTGTAATAGTCATTGAAGCATATTCACACAGTGCTCGACGGTAAATGAACTTTCGAAACATGACGTATATTTATATATATATATATGATAAAACGGTAATATACATCATATATAAATATATATTTATATATATTTATATATGATGTATATTACCGTGATATTTTTATTTTTAGTCAATTTACATGGGGTGGTGCATAGGGTATAATGACCACCTAGGCTATCACTTTACACAATAATGAACCTTACAGTCGATTACAATATACGTTTAATTCCCAAAAGTCCCTTATTTGAAAATCGACTGAATAACTTGTCCGAGCAGGAAAAGTTACCCGACTTCAAAAGGTTTTGGACAGATGAATGGTTAAACAAAGAGTATATAATCACTACGTTGTTAAAGCCGAAAACAAATTGTAACCTTTCTATTGTTTTTTTTTAAGAGCCATTTCACAAAATGATTGCGCTTGAGTTTAGGTAAAATACTGTATAATTGTTTATGTGTGCGTAACTACTCACTCAAACGTAACATAAACAGTGTAACGCGAGAGACGAGACGGACGAAGCAATCTTGAGCCGTAATGTGATTTTATATGAGATTTATGAAAGTTATATATTTAAATCGATTTAAATTTAAAAAAGTTGAATTGGTCTAGGCGGGAACGATATTTTATTTAGTCTAATGAAATTTTCAGGTTACGTAAATAGAAAAACAAGAAGTTAGGTATGTAAAATAATATAATAACAATTAGGATAAAAACAATCACATATTATTGTCGATTAACAATAAAATACTCATTAATGCTTTATGAATAATTGCCGTAAAGGCATTGAATTTGCCTTTCTTGGGTCTATGATTTCGGGTAATACGCAGTCTTGGTAAAATCGAGTCAATTTGGGTAGCATTTTCTCCTGCCAAAAAACGTCGTCTTTCTGTACTCTTACTACTTTCAAGGAAAAATCAGGCCCAGTCCATACAGCAAATACACATATGTTGATGTCTGTGATGTTCCTTACGGAGACACAGATACGCCGCCCTGACTACACGTCTTACCTCAGTTACCCGGGTTATGTCATTGAGGAACAATTCCGCGACAAAGCCGGAGTGTGCGTGTTCGTTAGGGCGGATGTCTGCTTCCGCCGGTTGCGCTGTCTAGAGAACCCCTCCTACTCCGTCCTTTGGCTGCACGTGGATCATGGCTCTATGAGCCAGATCTACGTGTGCGTCTACCGCTCCCACACAGGGGACACTGGGACAACAAGGCTTTTCGAATACCTCAGCGAAATGGCTGAGGATGCGCAGGTGAGGTTCCCGAACGCTGACCTCGTTTTCCTGGGGGACTTTAACGGTCATCACGTTGAGTGGCTGGGGTCCCTTAGGACCGATCATACGGGACGATCCGCCCATGCATTCGCTCTCTCCCACGGGCTGACCCAGATGGTACAGGGGATCACCCGGATACCTGACAGGTCAGACCACACGCCCGCCTTGCTGGATCTACTGCTGACGAGTCGCCCAGCCGAGTACAGTTGTCGGTACGCGCCCCACTGGGCACTTCCGACCACTGTGTGGTGCACGCCAGCTTCCAAGTGCCACCGCCTGCTCGTGCTGAGCAAATGACTCGACGACTATGGCACTACTCGTCGGCAGACTGGGACGGTCTCCGCGATTACTTTGCGTCCGTCCCGTGGAGCCAACGCTGCTTTGTAGGGAAGGCGCCTTCGGATAGCGCTGCTGCCGTTGCTGGCGAGATCAGTCTAGGGATAGAATATTATATCCCTTTCACTGATGTCGCCAGCATCCGCAAAGCTCGCCCCTGGTTCGGGCGTGAATGTGCCGAGGCTGTCCAGAAAAAAACAGTCGGCGTATCGCGCCTGGGTCAGGGCTCGGGCGGCACGTGACCCGAATGTGAACCGCCTCAAAGCAGCGAACAATAGAGCCACTAGGTCCAGCAAGAGGGCCTTCAAGAGAGCGGATGCCCAGCGCGTCGCGCGGCTTGGTCAGGAGCTCACATCCCACCCCACGGGCAGCCGTGGATACTGGCAACTGGCCAAAGCCGTACAGTCTAATTTTTGCCAACCCTCGCTGCCACCACAGCGTTTTCCTGATGGATCACTGGCTCACAAAGCCCAAGAGAAGGCGGACATGCTCGCAGACCTCTTTGCGGCTAATTCCCGCGTCGATGACCGTGGCCTGCAGCCCCCTGCCATCGCCAACTGTGGCCACACTATGCCTGATATTGTTATCAGGCAATGTGATGTACGGGCAGTGCTGCGGTCGCTCGACACGCGGAAAGCCAGTGGCCCTGACGGCATTCCGGCGGTGGTGTTACGAAAATGTGCTGCTGAGTTGTCTCCAGTATTAACGCGTCTGTACTACCTGTCATACTCTACAGGGCTCGTGCCGGAGGTCTGGAAAGAGGCGAACGTACAACCGATCCCTAAGAAAGGGGATCGCTCCGATCCAGGCAACTATCGACCCATAGCTGTCACCTCAGTCATTTGCAAGGTGCTTGAGCTCCTTATCAATAAGCAGCTCATGCGATACCTGGAGGATCACTCGCGAATCAATGATCGGCAATATGGCTTCAGGCCAAAACGATCAACGGGTGACCTCCTGGCATTCGTCACGCATGTATGGCGTGGGGCTATGGAAAAGTAAGGCGAGTCCTTGGCTATTAGCCTGGACATCGCCAAAGCTTTCGATAGGGTCTGGCATGCTTCGCTATTTTCCAAGCTTCCGGCATATGGTCTACCTCCTCAACTGTGCAGCTGGATTGCCAGCTTTTTAAACGAGCGCCGAGTGCGGGTCCTCTGCGATGGCCAGGCTTCTCGCTTCTTGCAAGTGAATGCCGGGGTACCGCAGGGGTCCGTACTATCACCAACTCTCTTTCTTCTGCATATTAATGATATGCTATCCCTCGGGAACATTCATTGCTATGCAGATGACAGCACACTGCACGGTAGTTACTCGGTTCGTCCGACGGCGGTGGCGGGGCGATCTGAGATTGAGGAGGAGAGATGACGACTCGTGGCTAATCTCGACCGTAACCTCGATAGTATCTCCCAATGGGGTGCCGAGAACTTGGTCGAGTTCAATGCCCGCAAAACACAGGCGTGTGCATTTACAGTGAAAAAATCCCTTTCCTTCCCCTACCCACTCTTCAGAATGCAACATTACCAATGAAGGATAATCTAGACATCCTTGGCATAGACGTACGTCGAGAGCTCAATAACACTAAATACATTGAGAGATGTATTGGGCTAGCTTCGCGGAAACTAGGAATACTGAACAAGGTAAAGCGATTCTTTACACCGCACCAGAGGTGTCTGCTGTACAAAACGCAGATTAGACCCTGCGTCGAATACTGCTCTCACCTCTGGGACGGCTCCGCGAAGTATTTGCTGGACGCACTCGACGCTATGCAGCGACGCGCTGTTCGCATTATAGATTGTCCGGAGGTAACGGGAAGCCTTGAGCCGCTAGCCCAGCGCCGAACAATTGCTTCCTTGGCCGCGTTCTACCGTATTTACCACGGTGAGTGTTATGAAGAGCTCTTCAATCTGATCCCACCCTCTCCCTTCCGATCCCGAACAACGCGTGCCGGGCAGAGATGTCACTCTCGTACCGTGGAAACCGTCTTCGCGAGAAGTGAGCGTTTTAAACGTTCGTTTCTCTGCCGAACGATGGTGGCTTGGAACGCCCTGCCCGCGCACGTGTTTCCTACAACATATAACCCTGGGTTCTTTAAGCGAAGCGTGAAGAAGCACATTACTGGGTCGTCAAGTTGAGGGTCACTCTCTATAGTATTCCTGTGTACTGTGAGAGTTGCCCACAATCGCCAGACGTCGCCACAGCTTACCATCAGGCGGGTGGCGTCAATTTGTCGACCTAAATATAAAAAAAAATTGTATGTTTAATCAATAAATAATCAGTTACTATGTAAATAAATATTGTAAATAAAAATAAATAGATATTTACCTCACTTCTGTTGCTTTCTCTAAGGCTGCAGAATTATCACGTTTCCTTTTTTTAACACAACGGTATACACAATCCTTGCGCCCCATTGCTAAAACTAATAAAACAAAAATATATATTTTTTCTACAAACAATGAAAATCATACAGTATACTTGATAATAAACCAAAATTTACCTTGTGAAAAAATACAAAGCAGATCAAAGCAATGTGGTCGCAGTACAATAATGGTTTCACTCTACGAATGCTCGATAATCGGGACGCGGGAAAAAATGGCACAGGTCCTTCTCCAATGGGCGCTCGCGCCGTACTAAGCGGTGCCCACATGTGTATCGTAATTTATTGTAATTTCGATTGAAGTTATATCAATATTTTGACAAAGTATATGCAAGAATTTCCTATATTACTGCAGAAATCGGTTCTCTAATGAATGTAGTTTATTTTGGAATAATTTTATTTTTGTAATTACTGTGTATTTAAGCCAAAAATCACGATCAAATTGCGATGTTAAACTCAAAAATTGGCCGAATGGTTTATTTTTTTACTAAATAATTGTAATATAATTCAATCATCTGTTACATTAAATGACGATTAAAATATATATCCAATGCTTTATGTATTTTTTTAAACTCAATTAATAAGTATTTTTGATTGAAATACGACTCTGAAATCAACTCTGCGCCCGTTTTTCAATAAAATGCTTGTGGGAAATTGATTACTATAGATCAAATAAGTTATTTTTAGTAAATGTGTTACATTAAACGTCAACACGAAAGCTTGGCTCATTTTTTGCGCATATTCAATAACTTCTAGTTATTACAGACTATGGTAATTTAGGAGCTCAAAATATTAGAAATTTGTGCGAAAACGTGAAATGGCTCTTAAGTTGAAAAGAAGTGCACGGTTGTAATATTAGGTCAATGTACCTAATATTACAACTGTGATCTTCTATTCAGTTTTAATAAAAAAAATATAAATTACAAGAGGACGCCCGCGGCTTCGCCCCCTTGAAAAATTATATACTAAAACCATTGGTGAAAACCGCATCATAACCATTTAAAGATGTAAGCATACATAAGGACAGACAGGCAGCGGCAAGCGATTCTTACCATGTCAAAATACGTATTTTGTTATTATTTTCTTACTTCATAATACGTTTTTTTTGTTTAGTGAGAATACCGTTAGTTTGTGGATGAAAAGTTATGAGGAAGAATGTAGACTTGCTAGTCAACAACGAAACGGAACGCCAATTATGTACTTATTGAGCGAAGCGAGCCGAAGGCGAGTGGAGCTCTCAACGGGTTACTCAAATAATTTTTCAAACGATTTATGTTAAATTGTTTCTCGGCGAATACTCGGCCGATTTCGGATTTTCTTGCACTCATCAAAAGCTTACAGAATTACCCAGGTTATTACGAAGCCAGAATTTTGAATTTAAACTCGCTTCGCTCAAATATATGCTGCAGCGTAACGGTACGTTTCGCGACTGCGGCGACCTAGTATTATTGTAACTATACTTTGTCCATTCGTTTATTTTCTTTTTGACACTACGATTTGACTTTCAATAATGATCTTTATAACAAAGTGCGAAAATCTATTAAAATGAAATACTAAAATTAGTAAAGTATTTCATTTAGACCTCAAAAAGAAAATAAACGAATGTATAGAGTATAAGTATTCAGTTATATTAACATTGCCGTTAATGAAATAATCTTAACTTGATGTTCAGTTTCACATTCTTAGAAGTCGATTAAAACATTGCTTGTGACTTATGACGTTACTTAAAAAACATCGTCATAAAGTCTAAATCGTTGATATTAATTTTCAAAAAACTTTGTTGCGTAAAAATAGCATTAAAAAAAAGTTGGTATACCTATTAATGCGTTAAAATATTCGCTTTATGATATTTGTTTTAGTAGTAGGGAGATTACAGCAAAACTAGTTGTCTTATCAACATAGGAATGAACTAATAATCTGTTTCATGATAGGATGGAAGGCCTACAAAAATATTATACACCGTGGCCCAAAATAACGTTGACAAAATTTTTAAGATGAAAATTCAAAAATGGAACGCGATTTGTTCTCTTTTGTTTTTATATATTATTTACTGGTTCCTTGGCGCCAAATCTACATTGTTAGTCGGTTGAAAAATTGTTGCAATTAATTTATTTCGTTTGTCTAAATAGTTTTTACTTAATAAAACACAACACTTCATTCTTTTTTCTAATATCTTTATAGTTTCACGAAAAAACCGGAACTGTACGCATGTACAAAAGCTGGCAGCATTCTAACGGGGTATGACTAACCGTCACACCATTTTGTCACACCAGTGTGGAACAGAAGATTTTTTTTCTTCACCGTTACACTATCTAGTGTGAATGGCGAGAAATAAGTGGATCCTTGGACGGGGTATGACTAACCGTCACACCATTTTGTACATACGTGCAACTTATGGCCAGTCTCTCTAATCTTGAAGGCTCTTATGTTGTTACGAGTATGTATTCCTGGTACATTTGAGGTTTGTGTCTTTTATAATGGGCAATCATTTTAATCTGTACTCCTGTACCTGTTGACATATTTCTTTATTTTTCATCGGGACAAAAAAAAAACATGCGCTTAGTAGGGCAGTATGGATCCTTTGTTGCCCGTGTTACTACCAATCTTACTACTAGTAGTAACACCGGTAAATATATCTTACCAAAGCCGCTTGGGTCCCTTAGCTCTCTATTATAAGATACACAAACAACAAAAGTACTAGGAGTACAGAACTACAAAAGAGCACTCGCCAACTCTTATTTCGCTCAGTTTGGTTTATTCAAAATGTGTTCGAATAAGTTTTGATCAGAAACCGTTCACCTTTGATGCTGCTTAAAAATGTCATATAGATTCTTCTGTTTTATGCTTTGATAAGGTAGACAGAGCTGTTTATTGTACCCATATTTCTTTAGTTACATTGATGGTGAGGCCATCTTTTATTATAAATGATACGAACCTCGAATAAAATACTAGGACTACAGAATTACATAAGCACTCTCGAAATCTCATTCGAATCTCGATCCGTTTAGTTTATTTAAATGTGTCAACAGGTGCACCGAGTACAGATGAAAATGATTGTCCATTATAAAAGACACAAACCTCAAATGTACCAGGAATACATAACAACATAAGAGCCTTCAAGATTTTAAATTCTTTTAAATTCAGTGAAAACCGATTGAAAGTTTGAACTTATTATTCTGAAAAAGTACTAGGCGATCATAACAGAATAAGGCGCATATAAATGCAAATCCTTAATGTAAAGATGATAGTATGACTGTGAAGTGTGTTATGTAATTGTAATCTGCATGCCTGTATAGGTAGAACATGGTTCGAGCTTTAATATCCTGTGACATCTTGGATAAAATATTATGTACCTGTGTTCTAAGATTAAATAAATATGAATATGAAATATGAATATGAAGAATAAAAATCTCAAGTATCACACTAGTGTGACGGTGAAGAAAAAAATTCTTCTGTTCCACACTGGTGTGACAAAATGGTGTGATGGTTAGTCATACCCCATTCTAACTAACCACGCCTATCTTTTATGACATCAGTACCAACTTGAAAGTTCAGAATACCACATCTATATATATAATACGCCAGTGAAGCCGCTTCTCCTCCTAAACTAAGAGTCGCACAGTCAAGTGTGGCACACCGTTGGAAAGATCGTGGTCTCAAGTGGTGCGATAAGATTAGAAATTTGACAAAAAGTAAAAAAAAAAAATATATTACTTGCGCAGTTTGCGCTAAGGGTTGCTAGTTATAAATAATAGTATCACACTAACCACACAGTATAGTGCTGCACCACAGTTAATTATGCCATATCCATTCTATGCCATTTCCATGGTCAATGTCGTGTCAAAAACAAGAGACAACCCTTACTGATTGATTTGTAACTCCAAGGTGTTGTGATTGTGACGTATTTTTTGTGGTTGTTAGGCGAGTGCCAGAGCCGGTGATGTATATGCAGAGCCGGTTATGAGTGCTTATCCAGTCCAGTGTCCATTGGTTTTTAATGAACTAGAAAAGGCCGCAACTTTGCCCGCGTGAAATACGTCCCTGAGAACCACTCTATTCATTGATGAAAACAGTATGAAAAGCGGTGCAGTCGTTTTTTAAATTAATCACAAACAGACTGAGGACTTTGTTTTATTGAGCTGTAGCGAGCCAAAGGCGAGCGAAGCTCCTATTACTACACTCGAGGGTTTTCACGTGACGGAATACTCCTCCTGAACGGCTGAACCGATCTTCCTCAAACTTTGCATGGTGGCAGTGACCATTCTCGTGAGTGCATATATCTGAAATCAGAAACATCGAAGTGACCACGGAGGAATAATCACCGAAAAACCTGTTCCAGGAGGACTTCAACAGTTATACCGAGATAATTACCAATTATAATGCGCGCGATATACATAAATGACCTTAAAAGAGGTCAACTAGACCATCAGTTCAAAAAAAAAGAAATCAGAAATTAAAAAATGGAAAATCCATAAATTGGACATACCGGATGGAGTCTCGCTTCAGCTCAATTTTGCACCGCGACCCGCCGTGCACACCTAGTAATATCTAGAGATCAATATAAGTAATACAATTTTGCAAATTATATATTATAATATGCATAATAAGGCTACATACTTATTTACTACAATTATAATGTTATTAGCTAATCTGGAATACTTGCTGCCTCCTCTTTACAAGTAGTTTCTTTGTTTTCATCAGACAAGTCAGCATTCCCCTCATTTAAAGGTGCCACTTCTTTTACAGGCTCTACTCCATCCTTACCTTCCAAGAAATTATCCCATTTCCCGATCCTCTTACTGATTTCTGCATCTGTTTCAGCAATTCTATATTTCGTTCTGCCATCCCATATTTCAGCAGTTATTTGTCGTTTACCAAACCACCTTCCATTAATAAGTTGAATGACTGCATCAGCCATTTCAGGTTCTTTCATTGTGATTTGAGCAACTCCTTCAGGATGTCTGTCATATATAACCACTTTTCTAACTTCACCACATTTAGTGCACTCCTCTCTCAAATCTTGTTGGTAATCCAATATCAGTTGTACTTCCGTATCAAAGTCAGTGGGATGAAACAAATTCTTTACTATAACAACTCTTTCATGCTTTGACCGCTCTCCAATAAACTTTTCAGGTCTCCAATCAAATAGCTTTTGCTGCATTTTTTTGATTTTATCCAACTCCTTTTTCCTTTTTTTCTTTGGTTTCAACGCAGGGTTGTAATCACCTTTCATTTGGAAATGAGCTGGCTCAACTTTAACTTTTGAACCCTTTAGATCACTTCCATCTAATAATTTTAGTGCTAAGTCTACTGACTCTATTTTGATATAGGTGCATAACGCATCACCTTTAAAACAATTGTGTTCTTTATCCATATACAGTTTAACTTTCATTTTTTGTGTACTAGGATCTCGTTCAACAAGACCACATTTCTGCATGAAATTAACAAATTCTTCTTCGGTTAAGTCTGTGGGTAAATTGGACACATACACCTTAGTATTATTATCTTGATCTGGTTGAAACCACTGTGCCTCCTGTTTCCGTTTTATAGTCCCTGGTGTGGGAGCTGCTGGTTTCGGTTGTTTTTTCGTTTCTTCCACTTTAGGTTTTTCATCTGCTTTGTTGTCCACAAAACCATATGACATTTGATAAAAAGCTAAGAAATCATCGTCAATTTTAGGTATCCACGCTTTTTTATCCACATCCCAGAAAAATTTAGAACCATCAGCTTCTGTATAAATATGAGTATCATTTTCATAGCTATATGTTCTATTATCACTTTCTTTCATATCCCAAGAATTAGACTCCTTGTTCCAGATGTACCGTTGCTGTGTCGAAGGGTCTGTATAAACAGTTTCTTCACCTTCGTAAGTGATATATTGATCACTACACGAGGTAGAATCTGACGCTTTGTTTTTACTTTTATCTTCGATATTCGCGATGTTTCCAGCTTCTTCATTTATTAGTTCTACCTCGGTTGGTTTTTCTTCTTTTTCGATTTTAGTACTTAGCTCTTCGGTACCGATTTTTTCGCGCCCAACACGAAGAGATGTCGTTGGATCTTCATTGGTTAGTGTATTAGAGTCTGTTTTCAGGCTCACTAAATTAGTTTTGATTTCTTTTTCTTCCTGATTTTTTATTTGTTCTTCTTCAATCAATTTTTGCTTCGTTTCGTCTGATAATTTTATAACAAAACCTGCTTTCACTCCTTTCTCTTGTTTGGCCATTCTTACCAATTTTATGATGAAGATGATTCTCAATTATTAGACAGATATTTCGATACAATTTAGGTATTTCCGTTTCCAATTTCCAGTATTTCTTATTGAAATGTTCACTTCTTTGCTTGCTTGCATGGAAACAATTTTATGTAATTCTAATGAATCAAGTCGCCGTCGCATCTTTGACACTCTTAATTGACATTGACACTGACAACTTTATGAAAAAAAGTGAGGTGACTCCTATTGTATCGAATAAAATCAACTACTCGTCAATCTTTACATGGATTTTTAAAAGATTCCGATTTACTCATACAGAATTACGTCTATATCCCCAAAAGAAGTAGACAGAGGCCTTATTATTATATATATTATTAGAGCATTAAACCACATACACATTACATTAACATATTAGAGTTATTTTAATTAGTCGTTGGACCCGACTCGTATGAAATACGGGTACCAAACCAACAATAAATAGGTTAATTATTTATATTAGTTTTAAATAAGCGATAAATAAAAGGTTTTTTGTTTTATTTAATACTTTCATTGTAAATTGTCAATATTCACCTACAAATGGTTTTTGTGTGAAAGAGTAACAAACATCCATACAGACTTTCGCCTTTATAATATTAGGTCTTTAGATATGAAATTGGCGTTTTATAGAACTGGCCAGTTTGATCTCAAAAAACCAGCATAGCTAGCCGTTAATCAGCAGAGATTGGTGAACTGCTCTAGCCCACTGCTGCTTCAGGACAACGCTAGAGCACACCAGACCAACGGACGGTCGCGAAAGTAGAGGAGGAACGTTGGAATAATGTCTCCATCACCTATCATACTCCCCGGACCTTGCTCCAACTGATTACCACTTTTTTCGTAATTTAGACGATTTCTTAATTGGAAAAAAAAATCAATTCAGATGAGTCCAAAACAAAACGACTTCAAAGATGGTTTATTCTCGCTCCCGCAACTTTTTCAGCAAAGGAATCAATGAACTGCCTATAAAATGGCAACAGTGTATAGATAACAACGGTACATAAAAACGTTGATTGATTAAAGAAAAAAACTGTAAAAAAAAATGTTTTTCTTTCTATATATAAAACGCCAATTTCATATGTAAACCTAATATTTGTAGGGTTAACTACTAAGCTGAAAATCAGGAACTAGTATAATAATATCAACGTTGGTACAGCGCCTAGAATCAATTTTGTCTTATTGTTTGATTATATTATAAAACAGGAACTTTTAAAATGCTGTGACCAAATTGTACTCGTCCGTTTAGGAAACCACGAAAGTTGGTTCCCACAAAATTTAACCCAAGCGGTACGAATTACTAGTCCTTTTGGCAATCTAAAAATTAACATTTATAAAATTGTTAATATGGTCACAGATTAATAAATAGTTACTACGTAACAGATACATCACTCCCATACAAAAGCGAAAATACCTACTCTATATTAACCTACAAAATTTTAATATTAATAGCTGCTGCACAGAACGAGGAGAATTGTATCTTAAAAACGCGTTTATAGAGTCGAGACTGTGTTGCCCGCCGTGCGAGTGACGACTCCATCGTAAGAATGCGCTAGGGTTGTACCTATGGTGATTATTGTAATAAAACGAATGTTACGAATCAACCATTTTTTATTAGTCAATCCAATATGTTTTAGTTTTATATAATGATTGATGATTAATGATATATTATATTATTATTATAATGATTTATATTTTTTTATTGTTCAAAAAATATAAACGGCAAAAATCACGTTTGTTGGGGGTAAAAAAAAAAATCTTTAAAAGTTACATGTGTTTTATTTTTATATAAATTTCTTACCCTTTCTAAATTCTCGGTTATTAAATTTTAGTGTGGAAAAAATCCTGAATCTAATAAAAAGTTTTATGAGATATTGCTTTGGAAAACAAGGGCAGGGAGAATCAAAATTTATGTCATTTAAAATTTCATAAAGAGTATTACCCAGCCTTCGTTTCATATTTTAGGTGTTTATCCCTTCTTTTACTTGATTTGCACCCTTCTACAGCACATAAGGCACCAGACGGCATCGTAGGTATGCGTACGAACGAATGGAACTATTAAAATTGAACAACGTGCGTGCGCTTCGCTTGCGAAAACCGCACTGAATTTGGTCCTCAAACGGTCGGCCGGGTGGTAGGTAATTATAGCGCGCAAGTACATGGAGTGACGGAGACCTGGTCGTACTGTCGGCCTTGCAGAAGCATGCCTGACGACCTGTGGGCACATATTAATAAATAGTTACTACGTAAGAGATACATCACTCCCTCCCATACAAAAGCGAAAATACCTACTCTATATTAACCTACAAAATTTTAATAATAATACCTGCTGCACAGAACGAGGAGAATTGTACCTTAAACACGCGTTCATAGAGTCGAAACTGTGTTGCCCGCCGTGCGAGAAACGCCATCGTAAGAATGCGCTAGGGTTGTACCTATGATGATTGTTGTAATAAAACGAATGTTACGAATCAACCATTTTTTTTATTAGTCAATCCAATATGTTTTAGTTTTATATGATGATTTATATTTTTTTATTGATCAATAAATAAAAACGGCAAAAAAATCACGTTTGTTGTATGGGTTGTACCCTAAAATATTAATTTTATTCTGGTTTTTAGTATTTGTTGTTATAGCGGCAACATAAATACATTATTTACTATGTCACGGTTCAAGGTATACTAATTATCACGGTTCAAGCCTGGTGGCAGATGGACGGACGGACGGACGGACAGACAGACAGACAGACAGACGGTCAGGGAAGTCTTAGTAATAGGGTTCTGTATTTCCCCTTTGGGTACGGAGCCCTAAAAAGAAAATAAATAATATCTATGTATAGGTCATCAAAAATGATATTGAGGTTTCTAATATAATTTTTTTCTAAACTGAATAGTTTGCTCGAGAGACCCTTCCATAGTGGTAAAATGTGTCCCCCCACCTCTAACTTCTAAAATAATAGAATGATAAAACAAAAAATATATATGTTGTACATTACCATGCAAACTTCTACCGAAAATTGGTTTGAACGAGATCTAGAAAGTAGTTTTTTTTTAATACGCCATAAATCGAAAAAATTAAAATATTATGTTACTTGCTGCTACGGAACCCTTCATGGGCGAGTCCGACTCGCACTTGGCCGCTTTTTTTGTTAGCCAAACATAACGTAATCCCGGTGCACGAAAAAGAAAAGGAAATGTAAGTAAATGAAACCCAAGTTAAAAATGCATTTTGTTATTATTAAAATAGTGCATACCATTTGCATACCTACTATAATCCGCACAATAATTACGTGGTTTCTGCATTTCGAAGCACGGTAAGCGCGGGAAACGTGTAGTGCGGTGCGATGCGAGCGCTCAGGCATGCGGGCGTTCGGCAGCCCTCTGCCAGTTTGTACTCTCGAAAGTACGCCGAGCGGTAGGTATATAGCGCGCGGCCTTGAGCGAGTGACGGAGGCCTGATATGGTACTGAAATATTAATATCGATATTGGTGATTATGCTGTCCCAGCTCTAATTCTATCAAAGTGTGGCAACTTCCAACAAAATAAATCGCTTATTTTTTCGAAATATTTTATTATCGAATGTAAGATAATACTCCTTTTTTGAATTATGTCTGTGTGCATTGCTACTATCGGTTGAAAGGTTATATTAGTGCTCCAACATAATGACAATAAATCTGATTTTGACATATTATTAACGTCTTATGTGTACATAATTATCTCAGCAAACAGGGCAGCCAATAAACTGACTGTTAGTAATATTTACAGGGTTTTGAAAAACTAGATTATGTTACAGTAATTAAAAATAAATATTTCTTTATATTAATTGAAGATATGACTTAGGTATTGTTTTGAACAGCAATCCCTTCGTTCTTATTCGATATTGTAAAAATACCTTTCAACACGTAACTAAAAATATACTATATAAAATCTTGGTACAAAATTAATTAAATTGATAAGAAAACTTAGCTTAAAAATTACCCCAGATTAGATTGTAGTTCATAAAATGGTAACACTGTCGATTAGCATTATTTTTTTGGCCATGCCAAAAATTCTCAAAAAAAATATAATATTTTTTTTTGGATTTTTGGTATTTTAATGAATTAATTGATAATATTCGAACGAAATAATACTTACAGGTGAAAGGTAATGTTATCCTTTTGTTTGTTTGATGTCGCTGATAGATTTTTACATCAAAATACACAGCAACTCGGCATTTTAATAGGAGTGAACTCAGTGAGCCGTGCTACCGTGCGACGGGAATGGTGCGGAAAGCGCGGCAACTAGTTTTATACATGGGGCACAGCGGGCACACTAAAAGTTTTGCACTTCTAGCTACATGATCGGAACTATTTGAATTTCGAATGTTATATTTTTTTAAACGTTGCAACCTTCTTAGTAGGTAATAGAAAAAAACAATTGGCGGGAAATCATTTGTCAATTGTTTGTTATCACACATCAAAGTTCTACGCAAAGAGAATACAATACTACGTTCTACGTATGCAACGAATATGGAATTAAGTCGAAAAGATTTTGGAGCGATGACTTTTTATGATTTTCAAAGTTCTCTCTCTCCGCAAGACTGTGCCGCTCGTCTTCAAAATGCTTTTGGGAGAGAAGCACCTTGTTTGAGCACCGTGAGGCGATGGTATGCTGAATTTGAGAGAGGTCGAGTTTCTTTACATGACGAATTTCGTGAAGGGCTGCATCAACTGCCGTCAACGAAAATAATGTGGCTACTGTTAAGCGGTTAATTGAAGAAAACCCGCGGATTACCTATGAGACAATTCAAGGACTATTGGGGATTGGTATGAGTCAAATCCAGAAAATTTTACACGAAGAATTGAAAGTTCGGAAACTTTGTTAACTTTGTTGTCGTTGGATCCCTCATGAACTGACAGCAGAGCAGAAGCGGGCTCGCGTGGAATGGTGCTCACAGATGCTACTGAAGTACGACCACGGATATTCTAATGCTGTTTATGACATTGTCACAGGAGAAGACGTGGATTTATTGGTTTGAACCCGAAAAATAACAGCAATCTTGTGAATGGGTGTTTGAAAATTAGAACAAGCCAACAAAAGTGAGGCAGCGAGAAACGTTGGTAAAAAAATGATCGCGTTTTTTTTTCTCAGCTACGGGTCCCATCTGTACAATTCCACTTGAAGATCAAGAGTGTTAATGCCTAGTGGTATTCTACCATTTGTTTACCCAGGGCGTTAGAAAAAGTTCGCGAAAGACGACCCAAAAGCCGCGTTCTCCTACATCATGACAACGCTTCTTCACACACGGCCAACAAAACAGTTATTTTTAGCTACCGAAAAAGTACAACTCGTCACCTCGTCATATAATATTCAATATACAAATATATAAAAATATATAATAATACAATTCTCTTTGACCCATCCTGCGCATAGCCCCGACCTAGCACCCCCCTGTGATTTCTGTATTTTCCCCAAAATCAAAGATTTGATGAGAGATTCTCTTTTACCAACTCCGAAGAGGCAGTGATAGCGTTCAATCAGCACGTAGAAAACATGCCTTCTGTATTCCTCCTGTTTTAAAAAATGGTTCGATCGAAGGAAAAAATGTTGAAAATGTGTTTAAAAAGCAGCAAGTTGCTGCTCGTCCATTATGCTATAATAATAATAAATGTAAAGGAGAGTATTTTGAAAAGCAATAAACATATGCAGGTACATAATATTTTGGTTTTAACATGTTGTTTTTTTAAGTTACGCAAAACTTATAGTGTAACACCTACGTATAACATAAACGTCATAATGACGGGACCAACTCTTGTATTTGAAAGATTCTCCCACGTATATTTCGTACCCATTTAGTTCTATTTTGTACCTGTCCTGAAATTTTTGTACCTTACACGGCATAAACGGAATTTCACGATAACACTGGTCCCGCCATTATGATGCGTCATAATGACGAGACCATGCCTGTAGGTACTCCAAAACTACAACGAATTGCATCATCCAGATCAAACCAGTATTTAGAACCTGATTTGGTACCTCCGATAATCAACAGTGAGAGACGGAGATCTCAGTAGTTTTTTTATAAATTAAATATAAATTTTTTATAATAAAATATTTTTTATAATAATATAAATAATAGTTCATACCACCAATTTTAGAAGGCATAGGCACTATAAATCTAATTGTGTAAGGATACTAGGCAAATGGGAATGTTATGATGACTTGAATAGTAATTTTAAAAATAGTCAATCGTTCGTCATTCCACATTGCATTATACAGGGTGTTACGTAAGTTATATCAACCCGAGGACAGCCCCATCAGCTGGTCGACCAGAACCCGTTTCGATATGTGTCGACCGCCAAACAAGAAAAAAAAAATCATCCAGAAAAAAAACATTATTGCCGAATAAAACACTCTTGTTTGAACAACACTAGCTAAAATCAGCTGATTCGGTCATTGACAATACAAATAAAGATTGATAGTACAAATAAAGTGCGCCTATGAAAAGTCTACTCTCTCTCCTGGTTGGAACATTTTGTAGAGACAAAATGTTCCAACCAGGAGAGAGAGTAGACTAATTTCAAACGGCGCGACCTTGATGCGAAACAGAGGTTTCGCATCAAGGTCGCGCCGTTTGAAATTTCCTATTATTGGACGCCGTCAAAGGACACCGACTCCGTCGTGTTTGACGCCGCCTCCCACCATTGTCTATTAGTAAGTACGTCAAGCACTAGTGTTGGGACACGTTTGTTTTGATTTGAAATAACGCATTTAACTTTTTTTATGATGAACTTTTTTTTTCTTGTTTCGCGGTCGAAACATATCAAAAGGTGTTCTGGGCGATCAGCTGATGGAGGTGTCTTCGGGTTGATATAACCCTTACGTAACATCCTGTATATGCAGAAATATTAAACAGGTGAGTTGTATAATTAAAAAAAACATGTTTTCTTAATGAAAGACTTACTTATTTCCACCTTATTCTTTTTTGTTGTATCTCAATAATATAATAACAATAAATAATGAAGCGCCTGTATGAACAGTAGCTGCAACTTACTTGAAGTATTTTCGCTCGTTAAATTATTTAGGCGTATAAAATGTCAAAAATGAAATATTTAATTTATAAAAAAACTACTGAGATCTCCGTCTCTCACTGTTGATTATCGGAGGTACCAAATCAGGTTCTAAATACTGGTTTGAACTGGATGATGCAATTCGTTGTAGTTTTGGTCATGGTCCCGTCATTATGACGCATCATAATGGCGGGACCAGTGTTATCGTGAAATTCCGTTTATGCCGTGTAAGGTACAAAATAGAACTAAATGGGTACTAAATATACGTGGGAGAATCTTTCAAATACAAGAGTTGGTCCCGTCATTATGACGTTTATCGTATAACGGGCATGCCCCGCGGTCTCATACCTTTGGCAGCGGGGTATGCGTGTTGTGCGTGCTCCGGTTGGTTTAATGCTCTAAGACAGAGGCGGTGCTTTTCTTTACTGCCACGTTTCGCCGGTGGCGAACATAAGCTTGGCAATATCCGTATGTATTTTCAGAGCACTGTTCGCTTGTCAGCACCATAGAGCTACACGGTCGCAGCGCAGGTCCGAAATTAGGTTGCTTTGTGGTCAGCACACTACTGACACACTGACTAGGAATCCTACTGAATTTTAAGTACAGAACTGATTATACATGGAATAACCTGAGCCTGACCGGTTTCGACAGCGATATCCATAGCTTACGAACAAAAGTGCAAGTGAGTGTATTTTATAAATTTTGGAATATATTTCAGACGATACGATTTATTTGCATCGCAAACTAGACAAATGAAGATAGCGAAATCACACAATGTTAAACAGATAATTTATGAAAAATAAAACATATCTACTAATGGGTCTAATTATTGTATTCTAGAATAGGCTGCACCTATTCTGAAAGGTGACACATCGGGTAAACTGCCTGCTGTCGAAATGATTGGGGTGCGAGTGCTACTTTGGAAACCTGATAGTGTGCTCCTTGGCTTTGGCGGTAGCCCTTAGGCGCTGCACTCTGAGCAACGGAGCAGTATAAGGTATCTCCCCTGATCCCACAGGAGTTATGTATCCAGCGGGAGATGTACTGCCCTTGCGGCCAAAATCCGACAGGTGGTTCCATTCAAAGTTTCAGCCCGTTCGCTCTTTGATTAAGAGCGAAGGTGGTAGAATCCTACAAATGGTGAGATGTGGATGTACCACAGTCTCCCTTCTTGTCCCTCTGACTAGCACAGGGTAGAATGAAGAGTAGAGGTGGTCTGCACCATGGCCGATGCAGGTAGTGACTGTTGGGCCGCCGTGGCTTCGTTTGTGTAAGTGTACCTACATGCCTACTGGTGAAAAGGAAGTAAAACGACATGCATTCATTTGGATTTCTTAGTATTACTGTTCAACTTAGCTTCTATTAATGCTATCCAATCGTTGTATTGCACGTTATCTTCTTCAGTTAGTTCGTCACAGAATTTATTTATTTCTTCATTGTCTACGTCATCTTCCTGTGACAAACCTGATTTTTTTGGTTCCGTAGGTTCGTTATGTTTCCTTTTCCTAGCTTTCTTTTTGTTCTTATTTATTACTTCTTCTTTCGGTAAATCACTAACGTCTGCAGTTTTTTCTACAGTCACAGAGTTTTCTAATGATTTTTTATCTCCGATGTTATCCCTATTACGAAGTTTCTTGTTTTTCTTTTTTGATTTCACTATAAATTCTAGTTCAACGGACTTGTTTTCTTCCGAATTAACTTTACTTTTTGGAGACTTATTTTGACTAACATGGTTTTTGTCAATTTCGTGAGTTGCTTCGTTTTCTTTGGGCTGTGTTTCTGTATTTGGCAGTGTTTTTATTGCGGACGTTTCATCAGCATGCGCGCCTTTTGATTTATTGATTTTTATTTGTTCTCCTTTTTCTTTATCACTGAGGGACGATTTTTTTTTCTTGCCCATTTTTCTGGAATAAGGTTTAAATTCATTAAAACTTTTAATTTTTAAATCAAGTTGTTGAAGGAACGGGATTAATACATAAATAATGGACGGTCATGAGACGATAGTACTCCTAGTCTGAAATCCACAGATACTTATTGTACGTTCGGATTGGTTAAATGATGCTGAAAATAACACCTTATAAAAATTTGTAGGTACCTCTCCTACACAGCTGCGATCTGTGACAGTTTTATATCGTAGGATGTTGTAACTTTACCGAGCTCAATATATTATATATGGTTATTATTATAGCTGTACATTCTGTTGTTGTCAACCTTCAAAATAAATAAAAGTTATAAGTTAGTATTGGGGACACCTATCTAACAGAAATCTAATGTTTCACCACACATTTAAAACCTTTTGTTATTACGATATGAACGTTAATTGATTTCAGAAACATCAAAACAATATCTAACCTACCACGTATTTGGTGATTACAGAGTAAAACGTAAAGGCCCCCACCCTCCATTTTCAGTAATTAATATGACAAACGGGGTTTCAATTTTTTTTTTATTATAACAGCTGCTTCTCTTGAGTGTGTAATTCACATCTGCCTACCCCTTCGGGGTTATAGGCGTGACATATGTATATATATGTAATATGACAAATGGCAGAACGTTTGCCGGGTCAGTAAGTTTAGTAATACGTAGGTATTTAAGAGTCCGTATGCAGAATCGAAACAGGCGGAATTAGGTAATTGACACATTTTGTGCGTGAGTCCGGAGTTACCGATGGCGGTCAGCCAGTAGGTACGGCGATTACATGGTTTTGATCTTTTTTTTTTCATTTTATAATAATAGTGTCTTGTGTGGGGGAGGTGAAAAGAGGGCTAGGAGGGGGTTGTTTTTTCTCTCTCCTTAAATTCAAGAAAAGACCCTCTATACTCGTATGATCCCGTAATCAAAACTCCTCTACCTTTCCTCTGTCGTTGCACTCTCAAAGGGGGGGCGAGGGCTACATTTTTTTCCTAATCAAAATCATTTGACCTCCTCTATACAAAGGGGCTCTACCAACATATTTAGGGCCCCAGCGAACTCATCTGCTAGTGGCGTACCTGCTGATCAACGGACGAGGCTCGTTAATTTACGGTACCTATGAAGTGGCTTCGGTCCCTACGTGGGTACCGGGTGTTGGTCCGGGGGGTGCCACCGTGCAACTGTGCTAAAGCCCCACAAGTAACCCAGCCCAGGCTGGTTGCGTAAGGGGTTCAACAGCTGCACCGCCGGGCCCGGGGCCATGTATGGTGCAGCAGGCATGGGACCAGTGGGGGTAAAGCGGAGTCTAGTGTGGGTGGTGTGGGTCGATTCGCCGGCCAGGGAGACCCTTAGCAACGGCGTTGCCGCGGCCGCCCGCAACACAGTCATGGGGCCCGCCTGGGACCAACCACACCAGGAGGCTGCCCCACATGTTCTCGCGCATAATCCTGATGTGGGATCGCCGCTCCGGGTGGTAACCGGTGTGGGGTAGCGGCGGCCTTGCACCAGGGAGGTTTGGTAGCCCTTCCGTCCGGCGGGTCGGCTCCAACCTAACCGCACGGTTCCAGACGAAGCTAGCCCCTGCGCTTTGTCACTTATTACTGCTGCACCAAATGTCGCCCTGTCTTCACGCTTCTTCTTCAAATTTATAATGGCAGTGCAACAGAAATAAGTAAACGTTCCACAGCGGCCCCAGGAAACCCCACAGCTTCACTTTTCGAGGTGGAGTTCACCAACATCCGTGGACTCCATGCGAACCTCGATGCCGTCCACCATACCTTGAGACGGCTCGGCCCGCTGTGACGTTCCTCACGGAGACACAAATACACCGCCCTGACAACACGCCTTACCTGTGTTGCCCCGGTTATGTATATATGTATCGAGGAACAATACCGGGGTCCGTGCTGTCACCAACTCTTTTCCTTCTGCAAATCAATGATATGCTATCCCTCGGGAACATTCATTGTTATGCAGATGACAGCACATTGCAGGCGTGTGCATTTACAGCGAAGAAATCCCCTTTCCTTCCCCTACCCTCTCTTCAGAATGCATTATTACCAATGAAGGGCAACCTTGAGATCCTTGACATAGACGTTCGTCAAGAGCTCAATAATAAAAACTACATCGAAAGATGTATAGAGCTAGCTTCGTGGAAACTAGGAATACTGAATAAGGTAAAGCGATTCTTTACACTGCATCAGAGGTGTCTGCTGTACAAGACGCAGATTGGACCTTGCGTCGAATACTGCTCTCACTTCTGGGACGGCTCCGCGAAGTATTTGCTGGACGCTCTCGACGCTATGCAGCGTCGAGCTATCCGTATTATAGATTGTCCGGAGGTAACGGGAAGCTTTGAGCCGCTAGCTCAGCGCCGAACAATAGCTTCCTTGGCCGCATTCTACCGTATTTACCACGGCGAGCATTCTCAAGAGCTCTTCAATCTGATCCCATCTTCCTTCCGATCCCGAACAACGAGTGCCAGGCAGAGATGCCACTCCCACACAGTAGGTACATGTTCGCGAGAACCGAACGTTTTAAACGTTCGTTTCTGTGCCGAACGATACTGGCCTGGAACGCCCTGCCTGTGCACGTGTTTCCTCCCACATATAATCCTGGGTTCAGTAGGTCGTCAAGTTGAGGGCCACTCTCTATAGTATAGTGCGCTGTGAGTGACCCACAATCGCTTGACGTCGTCACGACTTACTACCAGGCGGGTGGCGTCAAATTGGCGAACCCAATACAAAAAAATAAAATAAAAAACTATCTCTATAAAATTATTAGGTACTCAGTTTGACTCTACTCGGGAGCCCCCCTTGGGGGACTGGAGGGCAAATCTCAAAAACTCGGAATTTTCCCTAGGTCCCCGAACCCCCTTTACATTTCTGCAAAAAAAACATAGGTACCTTCCCACCATCAAGGAGAACAATAAAATTGTGTCAGTGAGTGAGTATGTAATCCAGCTTTATAAAATATAACAGCTTTTTTTAACAAAAACAATGATAAATACATTCTACATAACCACTTGTTGTATTTAAAAAGAAGCCTAATCATCACAAAATAATAACTAATATTACCAAAGTATCAAAATCTCACGCCACGCTATATTCGTCTGTAGACGGCGTCGAATTTTGGCGCGCAGAGCGACACGTCCTCTCCCTGTAAGCGCTTGGCGCGGACTGCTTACTTGAGGCATGAGTCGACTATTATAAAGCGAAATTTAGGTGTTTTTAAAAGATTATTTACAGCCTATTTTTTATTACTTAGCTTTCTTTTTTTTTGGAAATGGATTGATTTTGAACCAAGGTTTATTTATGTTGTTTTAATTTTATGAACGAGAGTTTTATGTAGCCGAAATAAGAACCAATTCATTGCCCATTTTCTCTAAAATTTGACTAACTTAAATATTTGTTTACTCAATTTTTTTTTATGAAAGTGATAAAAAGTAATCCATACATTTGATAGATCTATGCCCGGTCTCGTTCGTCAAGCGAAGCCTACGGCCTGCAACTCTTGGCGAATGGAACCTGAGATATCTCACTGGCACTACAGCTGGTATCACCAAATTGTTCCTACCGGATGCGCTAACGGCATACAGCATAATGCGGAAAATCAGAATCGACCGTATCACCACGCAGGTCATGACCGGACATGGGGGGTTCTCCCATTACTTGAATCGCTTCAAGTGCAAGGATAGCCCCGCATGCGTCTGTGACCCGGATGCTGATGAAACTGTCCCTCATATATTGTTCTGCTGCCCTATCTTCGCACTGCGACGCTTTGACCTTGAACAAAACATCGACATAACGGTGAGTGCGGAAAACGCAGCAGAACTGATGCGGAGCAACAACCGCGATGAATTCCTGGAGTATTGTAACATCGTCGCAAAAATTGTAATCGACAGGAATAAAACGCAATAGATACTAAACATATTATGCTTACATTTTATTATTAAATAAACTATGTTAAGCATTACAACAAAGAAGAATAAACAATAGTAAACGACATATTACACAAACAAAAGACATAAGACAAATAAAAACGAGAATAAGGTTAAGACGTACATTGTCGAGGATGAGGTCTAGAACGAACAATTGCTGTAACTGGAAGTAACAATTATGTATAAAATAAAGATTACAAAATTCAAGCAGTAAAATAATAGATAGCCATAATGATAAGACAAATTAAGAAATACCCAAATGTATAATACTATAAGATAAACACTAGAAATATTAAGTTATAGGAATAAGATAAAAAATAAGAAACGAAAAGTGTAACTAGATATAAGATAAGAAGTGTAGAACCCAACTGCTCGCATGGCTAGCGAAGAGTCATTGTTAATAGCCAACCTTGTATTATTTTCCCCAGCCACATAAAGCTATATACAATAAATAAAGAAAACCCTAACACAGCTAGTAAGATTAGGTGTAACGTGGGAGTCCCACCCACTAAAGACTGAATGAAAAAAAAAAAAAAAAAAAAAAAAAAAAAAAAAAAAAAACCTTTACAACCCATGGGCGATATCGAAGTTCTGTAGTTAGACCGGTCGGATTTTTGATTTTGGGCTCCAACTACCCCTAACGACTACCATAGATGTTGTTGACGGATGATGATACTAGCCAACATCCATATAACACATCATTCAATTAAACATTTACATAATAATTTAATAAACATTTACAGAAAACAATCCAAAAATAAAACGCGTTACAGTTTTCAGGGAAAACCAATAAATTAGTTCAAACAGAAACTATTTATTAGTTGTAACTCAGTGAATACTTAGTTGAAGTTGAAGTATTGATAAACAACGCTTGACATTGATTGAGATAAGAGAAACAAACACAAGTGTTACGTAATAGTTATACACGTAGATAGATGCGGGCATTGCCTTGCCACGACACAGTCTAGACCACTCATCACCCCACCTTATGCGCTAGCAGCCGTGGCGGTCGGCGGAGCAAACGAAACCAATTCCGGGCAATTCCTCCGCCGGTTGTGTCGTGTACAACTTCTGTGGCGTGTGTACATAACTCACGAGTAAAATATAATTTATCAAACGTACGATACCTACTGACGATACGATGTCTGACAAGAAATATATTTTGGGCATGGATGTAGGTACGACATCTGTTAAAGTGTGTGTATATGACCCTGAAAAAAATGAAATTGTCGCTAAACAGAATAAGGACACAGCGGCTAATATACCAAGTGACCAGGGTATCGAAGGCAACAAACAAGATGTTCCTAAAATAGTATCAGCTGTTCATTATTGCATCTCCCGTCTACCAAGAGATTTATTGCGCCATGTTGCTAAAATTGGCATTTGTGGACAAATGCACGGCGTTGTTTTATGGAAAAAAAGGTACGTAAACATACTTTATAAGTGTTTATACATACACTAGCCCGCATGTTGCCCACAGCTCCGCCTGCGTGTTACTTTAGATCTACATAACTTTTTTATTTATGAAGCGATTGAAAACCAAACCGCAAATTCAAATTTTCAAACCGCAAATTCAAATCGGTTAAGCCGTTTCTGAGGTTAGCGTGTTCAAACATTCAGACAAAAGTTCTAAAACCCATTGTTTTGGGTTTTATTGCGTTCATAAAGCCCCTCTACAACAGTTTCTCTATTATATCTTCTATTATATTCTCTATTATTTACAACGATATGTAAATTTAGTTATTTAGGTAGTTAAGTATATATAAAGTATGTAAAGTAGTTTATATACATAGATATAAACTACTTAAATAAAAAGAACACGCCAAAAGAATTATCGGAAAAAAAATACTACAATATCATGTAGTACTTAGAATAGTACCTAAATTTTTAGAGAAATTGCAAAACAAAATACACTCGTATTAATGAGAGTTCGCACACAACAGTACCGTAAGGAGCCGACCAGTATGCCGCGCGGTAGACCTAACAGGCGACGGCCGGCAGTCAACTCACGCATGCGCAGTGCGCACTCCAACGTCGTCGCCCGCCTTCAAAATAGTGTACTTTTTGACAAAATCTATAATATCTCTAAGATATTCGTTGAAATCAAATGATGTAAAGGACTAATTTGTTCTAAATTAAATTCTTATGACGTATAGCGTATTTTTTTGGATAAGGATTAATATCGTAAGCATAAAAATAGCTTCGCAAACCATGAATTGTTTTGAATCAATTTTGATTGCTATAAATTACGTTATAGTGCGTTAACCCTACGAGGTAGATATATGCCATCGCGGACTTTTTTATAGAACTTTTTAAGGCAACTAAATTCGTAGTACACAATTTTAACGTTACTTTAACCATTTAAGCAGCGTAAGCTCCCAAAAGAAATAATTTTCCCCCGTTTTTGAAACATATATCATTGCTGCTCCGCTCCTACTCGTTGTAGCGTAATGTTATATAGCCTATAGCCATCCTGGATAAATGTATTACATAACTTGAAAAGATTTTTTCTAATCGGACCAGTACTTTCTGAGATTAGCGCGTTCAAACAAACAAACAAACAAACTCTTCATCTTTATAATATTAGTATAGATACATAATTATGTAGAATTACACTATTTATCTTACTTATTTTTTTAAAGCCAAGTTTAATATCACATTATAGTTTGAGATTATGTCAACCATGATAACAGTAGGTATAGGTAGAGGTACCGTGTATTATCAATTATCATTATCATACAATCATGCTCCGACTCAGTATGATGTCCTGACTGTTGGAAATTTGGTATAAATTACAGAGTGGTTATGAATTTTCCATGGTGCCCGATAACGGCAATGAAATTATCCCATAAAACATGGGGCCAACAAAATTACTGGCAATGTGTGGATGTGTAATACCCTCTGCCTACCTCTTCGCTGATATAGGCGTGACGATATGTATGTATACAATCACGCCTATACCCCCGAGGGAATTAATATTTTGGTGGGGTCCATAGGGGGAAACCGTATATCACCACTATGATGATGACTTAAGAAGTTCTTTAAATTGTTTTAGTGCTTGGGAAACAGTGGAAAAGGAAGGAGTAGTGATACGCTTTGATGCCCGAAGAGAAAATATGTCGGCTCTTTACACATGGCAAGACACAAGATGCAAGCCAGAATTCTTAGATTCTTTACCAACACCAAATTCACATTTGAAGTGTTATTCGGGGTATGGTTGCGCCACTCTATTGTGGATGGTAAAACATAAACCGGAAAAACTGAAACAGTATCAGTATTCGGGCACAGTTCAAGACTTCATAGTGACTATGCTTTGTAACTTAGAAAAACCAGTGATGTCCGACCAAAACGCTGCCAGTTGGGGCTACTTCAACACAGAAACGAATGAATGGAATTCCGATATTCTCAAAAGTGTAGATTTTCCAACTAATTTACTACCCACAATCATAAAGAGTGGTAAATTTGCCGGGCAACTAAGTGTACCTTGGAATGGAATACCCGAAGGGACTCCGGTAAGCGTAGCAATGGGTGATCTTCAATGTTCAATAAAGGCTACTTTAGAGAGCCGACAAGATGCCGTTTTAAATATATCGACCTCTGCACAACTTGCATTTATTACCAACATCATTTCAGACATGGAGTGCAAAACGATCGAACACCTACCATATTTCGACAACACGTATTTAGTAGTTGCGGCATCTTTAAACGGCGGAAATGTGCTTGCTACGTTTGTAAAAATGATTCAACAATGGATGCTGGATTTAGGTTTTCCTACTCCTCAAGCCAAAGTGTGGGAAAAATTGATTGCTCTGGGCTTAGAAGATAAAACAACTTTATCTATGAAAATAATTCCTCATTTACTAGGAGAAAGGCATTCACCGACTGCTAAAGCTTCAGTGGAAAACATTGATCTTTCCAATATACAACTTGGGAGCGTATTCAAGTCCCTTTGTGATAGCTTGATAGAAAATTTACACAACATGATGCCTAAACACATACTTCGTAATGGAGAAATAAAACGAATCGTTGGGAACGGTTCAGGACTATCGAGGAATGTTGTGCTACAAAGAGCTGTTGAACATTACTACAGTTTACCGTTAGAGTTCACATCTGGAGGTGACGCAGCGAAAGGTGCAGCAGTAGCAGTTATGTAGAGTATTTATTAGTTATAGATTTAATATTACTTTGGGTTTATAATTTTCCGTGATTAGCTCTTACGACGACGGAAACCGTTTCGTACCGCAATGATAAGAAGTTAAGCTGGTTATGTAATAGATAAAATAAAGTCATTATCGACTAGTGGTCGCCCATTTGGTCGAACAGTAGACCTCGCGAACATTAAAAACATTATTTGGGTTTTACCTCTAATAAAAAAGCTTACGATAAAAAAAAATTCAAATCAAGGAACAATTGTGTTAATTTCGTGGAGCTTGGATAAAACTGTGGACGATAGCCCAGAACCAGAACACACATACAGACGGACAAAAACAAAATTGTCCAATCTCGAAATGTAGATTCAAATTGATCAAAGATATCAATTGCTCGGTCAAATAATGTATGTTGTAGAAACGGCGTACTTTTTAGGGTAACATACCTTAAAGGAATACATACATTCATATCAAATACTCAGGTCTACTATCCCTAGGAGCTGTGAAAAAAAAACACACTTCTAAGCCACCACAATCAAAAGATACAGCTGTTTATGCTGCAAATTTTCGACACTCACATGTGCATCAAACCTACAGGGTACTTCCTGTGACCTCAGAATCTTGAACTTTGCAATGGTGCTATAGCAACGGCTTATAGCACAGATAAAAATAAAATGGCGAAAAGTACACATTTTTAGTTTTGTACAGAACCCTCATTCATTCACATTCAGCAGAATTGCCAGTTCTATTCTAATTGAAACTCTGGGATGGTCGCGACAAGAGAATATTCTGTGAAAATAAACTTTGGCCTAGCTCTTTCACCACTTGACATAATCTAGTAGGACATAATCTAGTAGGACATAATCTAGTAGGACATAATCTAGTAGGATTATGTCAAGTGGTGAAAGAGATAGGCCAAAGTTTATTTTCACACAATATTCTCTTGTGCGACCATCCCAGAGTTTCAATTAGAATAAAACTGGCAATTTCCTACTAATATTATAAACGCGAAAGTTTGTGAGTAGGTATGTATGTATGTATGGATGGATGGATGGATGTTTGTTACTCTTTCACGTAAAAACTACTGAATGGATTTTAATGAAACTTTACAATAATATAGCTTATACATCAGAATAACACATAGGCTACAATTTTAAAGATATTGAGTGAATTGTTCAAAATAAGACGCGGCGCGACGGGAACGGGAAAAAACCCAAATTACCACGCGGACGAAGTCGCGGGCGACCACTAGTCATCAATAAATCTCTCTAACCATTCCCAATCTGCACTGATCAAGACACCTCTTAGGATATCTCGTAGTCCTAGTATCATGTTATGATGTAAAATATAGCCATTAGCAAACAATTGTTTTTTTTTTAATTGCACCCATTCTTCCTGACCTAAGCAAAACCTAAACTGTGTACATTTGGAGACTCAAACTGAGAAGAGAGGTAAGATAACCCAGCCTTCATGTTAGTCTATCTATAGGCCAACAGATTATAAACAAAAACTTTGGTCTTGATTGCAAAACTTAAAAGCAAGAATTATTAACATACACCACTGACCATAAATGGTCAAGTATTAAGCGAGGTAGCACCAGAGAGTTATCTGGGTTTGATTTTGGATAAGCACATTACTTGAAAACCACACATTGAAAAAATACGTCAAAAAATAAGTAACCTAACAGGTTCTATTAGACATATTGTTGGATGTCTGCCACTTAGTGTGCGATATACAATCTATAATTCGTTGGTTAAACCACACATTGATTATTTAATAGAAATCTGGGGTTCCACCTACAAAACTAACTTACAGCCACTAATGACTGCACAAAACAGGATTATCAAGGTGTTGTTTCACTTCGACTATTTCACCCCTACAGACCGAATTTACCGTAATACCAAAAGTAATGAGTATTATACAGCAGTATCACTACAACACATGCATTCTTATACACAAAATACTAAACAGAACCATCCATACAAAAATCCCATTCACTAAAAAAGCCAAATTCAGATACGTTCTCTCAGACGAGCACACGAACATAAAATAGAACTACAGAACTAACTATGGAAGAAAACAGATAATGTATGAGGGAGCGCAACTTTATAATAAACTGACAATACACATTATAGAAAGTAAATCATTGGTTATTTTCAAGAAACGTTTAAAGGACCACATTCTTAAGGATTTTGATTAGTACATATATAGAATATAGAATAAGAAGAAATATATGTATATAAAAAATAAAATAAGAAAAAGCAAACAAATAAATATGTAATAGGTATATAAATATACATGATATAATAGCACAGTGTAAATACAACCGTCTTGCTGTTGGTATCCCCGGAAGCTTGAGTGTCTACACCTCTTAATTATGTTAACATCGACCTCGGACCGGTTCACTAGGTAGAAGTATTAACAAATATATTTGATCACCGGTAGTTTGCTCGATATTGCACGAGTACCCACAACATGGGTAGTTTAGATAATAATGTAACGCCATCTCGTAGCGAGTAATAAGACTACCAAACTCAGCGCCATCTAGTAGCAAATCGCAGTACTACTACGTAACGTCTTTCGGGAATGTTCTGTCAAGGTACTTCTATGTAACGTGTTATCTAGAAGCATCTCGAAGGTGTCGAATGTTCGCGATAATTCTTCCGTGAAGATTCTAGAGTAATCTAGAGTAATGACCGTACTATAAAGGCGGAGCACTTCGGTGGCGGGGGATCAGTATTTCCAGAGCGATAATACGAGTTATACCTGCGAGTTCAAGTGCGATTTAAAGTGTTCAGTGAAGCTTATAGTGAAGTGTAAATTAGTGTTGTAATAAATAAAGTGTTTTGTGGTAGTTTGATCGGCATTTTTAATTCCGTAGAACCCCGGCTCGTAACAATTGGTGTCAGAATTGGGGATTTGGACAATGCCGGTGTTACCGAAAGAAGACACAGAGGGCGTCCGTACCAGGGGTCAGCGCCAGCAGGAGTTGGACAGCAGGCGCTTCGGAGGTAATACGCCGGAGAGGTTGGGTGGTCAGCAGCAGCCAACGGTGGAAGCTTGCCCGCCCACGGTATCTCCAGCGCCAGCACCTCCAGACTTTGCTGCGCTGATGGCGATGCTACAGGAGCAAGCCCGTCGCCAGGAGGAGCAAGCCCGTCGCCAGGAGGAGCAGGCCCGCCACCAGGAGGAGCAAGCCCGCCGGTTGGAAGAACAGCTGCTGCGGGACAAGGAGGAGCAGGCACGCCGCCAGGAGGAGCAGGCACGCCGCCAGGAGGAGCAGGCCCGCCGGTTGGAAGAACAGCTGCTGCGTGACAAGGATGAGCAGGCACGCCGCCAGGAGGAGCAGGCACGCCGCCAGGAGGAGCAGGCCCGCCGGTTGGAAGAACAGCTGCTGCGCGACAAGGAGGAGCAGGCACGCCACCAGGAGGAACAGACGCTCCTCATGAAAGATCTTCGAGCGACTTTTGGCAAGGAGATGAATGTGATGAAGGATCAGGTTCATCATGTTGAGAACCGCATCACGGAAGCCGAAACTCGGATTGAAGATGTAAAAAACCAGATTACAGATGTGAGGAAAGAGCTGGGAAATCTGAAAGCTGGAGATGGGATTGCGACTTCCTTACCTGCCGTACCTTCAGCGCGTGGATTTAAAGTACCGCCATTCGATGGGACATCTTCATGGTCGGCCTATAAAAAGCAGTTTGAGGCCGTTAAGAAGGCAAACGGGTGGAGCAAAGCCCAGGCCATGACTGCGCTTACATTGGGTCTGCGAGACAAGGCGTTAACCATCCTAGAAGCTCTCGGAGACGATGTATCCTACGAGCAGCTACTAGAAGCCTTGGAAGCCAGATACGGTGACGCTTACCTGGAACACGTGTATCGTGCGCAGCTGAAGGATCGTGTCCAGCGCACTGGCGAAAACTTGCAACAGTGGGCCCTGGAAGTAGAGAAGCTGGTACGGAAAGCATACCAGTCGGTACCTGCGCTCATCAATGGGAATCTGGTGCAAGCATTCATCGACGGCATCCACGACCTGGAAGTCAGGGCTGCTGTGAGGCTCGGGCACCATGAGACTCTCAAAGACGCCTTGGCTCATGCTTTGGAGGTCGAAGCCGTACGGAAAGATCATCGATCTCACCGCGTCAGGGAAGTTGTAGCATCACCGGCTCGCGACCGTTTCACGAGGTATAGCCCTAGGTGCTACACATGTGGTGAGAGGGGCCACCTTCGATCCAGTTGCCCAAAGCGGACTGCTGAAAGAGAAGAAAGTCGTTCCCAAGAAGATAGGGTGGCTAACGTCACCGCCCAGCAACAGCAGGGAAAACGAATTATAGCCAGGTCTGCGTGGCGGGTGCCGGCTGATGTTAGAAGAGCCCCAAGGGTTTCGATCTCACAAACCCAGGATGGCAGATTCCATGGCAACGCAGACGCATTGTCAAGAAGACCTTGCCCTGAAGACCGTAAGCACTGTGCCAAACAGGAGATAAAGGTAGCCATACCTGTGAAGATGTTTAAAACGGATCTGAGCGACGAATGGAAAGAAATCCTACAACATGCTCAACAGGACGACGCAGACATCAAGCCAATATTTGAGTGGATTAAATCAAGTGCTCCTAAACCCATGTGGAGTGACGTCGCTTCAATGAGTTCAATCACAAAAAGTTATTGGGCGCAATGGGACAGTTTAGTTATTCAGGATGGAGTCTTGTGCCGCAAATGGGAAAATGCTCGAGGAGACAGCTGTCATTTGCAAATGGTCGTCCCTAAAGTTAAGGTCCCAGATGTGCTACAGCTCTACCATAATGGATGTTCAGGGGGCCATATGGGAGTAAAAAGGACTCTGTTGAAGATACGTGAGCGGTTTTACTGGATCCACTGTCGCGACGACGTTGAGGACTGGTGTCGCAAATGTACGAGTTGTGCTGCTGTGAAAGGACCTCATACACGGAGCAGAGGTGCACTGAAACTGTATAACGTTGGGGCACCATGGGAAAGGATAGCCCTAGATGTTGCGGGACCGTTTCCTGAAAGTGAAAGCGGAAACAAGTACTTCATGGTTGTGATGGATTATTTCACGAAGTGGCCAGAAGTCTTCGCTATATACCTAATCAAGAAGCTACTACGGTCGCAGATAAATTAGTTCACGAAGTCTTCTGTCGTTTCGGGGTGCCTCTAGAAATCCATAGCGATCAAGGAAGAAATTTTGAATCTCAGGTGTTCCAGGAAATGTGTCGGGTCATGGGTACTCACAAAACCAGAACGACCTCTTACCACCCGCAGTCAGATGGAATGGTGGAGCGATTTAATCAGACATTGGAGAGATATCTGGCAAAAGTTGTGGAAAGCAGGCAAAAAGATTGGGACAAGCACATCCAACCGTTTCTTTTGTCTTACCGAAGTGCGGTTCATGAAAGCACGTCAGTGACACCAGCTTATGCGAACTTTGGAAGAGAATTACGGTTGCCTGCCGACTTAATAACCGGTATACCACCTGACGCTCCACGCAATATCACCGATTATGCGAATGACTTGCGCAGCAGGATGAATGACATTTATGAGCATGTCAGACAATCAGGTCAACAAATGTCTGAAAAGATGAAGACCCGTTACGACCGAAAGACAAACAATAAGAGCTTCGATGAAGGTTCGTTAGTGTGGTTACATAACCCAGTCCGCAGTAAAGGGAAGTCTCCTAAGCTGCAAGCTAAATGGGATGGACCATACCGAGTTGTGACCAAGATTAACGATGTCACTTACCGAATACGGAAGAGTCCAAGAAGTGCGCCAAAGATAGTTCATGTGGATCGATTGGCGCGATATTATGGGCCTGACAATGATATTATGGGACGAGCATGTCTTAGGAGGGGGCAGTGTAACGCCATCTCGTAGCGAGTAATAAGACTACCAAACTCAGCGCCATCTAGTAGCAAATCGCAGTACTACTACGTAACGTCTTTCGGGAATGTTCTGTCAAGGTACTTCTATGTAACGTGTTATCTAGAAGCATCTCGAAGGTGTGGAATGTTCGCGATAATTCTTCCGTGAAGATTCTAGAGTAATCTAGAGTAATGACCGTACTATAAAGGCGGAGCACTTCGGTGGCGGGGGATCAGTATTTCCAGAGCGATAATACGAGTTATACCTGCGAGTTCAAGTGCGATTTAAAGTGTTCAGTGAAGCTTATAGTGAAGTGTAAATTAGTGTTGTAATAAATAAAGTGTTTTGTGGTAGTTTGATCGGCATTTTTAATTCCGTAGAACCCCGGCTCGTAACAATAATATTACTCACATTACATATGTACTTGCTTTCACGTTATTTGATAAATATTGTAGTTTTATGTAAATAAGTATCTACCTAATAGTTAAAAAGTTAATACAATTTACAACTGAACCATATGCGATTGTGTAATAGTTTATAATTTCTCGTAAGTGATTTGTTGTAAATCTTTGAGAAATAAATGTCTTACCGTAAACCGTGTATAGTTTGCGACCATTACTCAGACCATACAAATACATACTGTCACGCCTCTTTCCCATTAGGGTGGGCAGAGACAATGGAATTCCACTATGATCCTGCAGAGCGAGCGTGGTGGTATGAAGAATTAGTCGATAACCAATAATATCGCAGGAAATGTCGATGAAGTGACTAGCAACACATTTTTAGAAATTTCCTGCCTAATCAATAGTTCGACAAACTCTTCCTGCCACCATGCTCGCCCTGCTGACATGCTTCGACAGAATTCAAGCTGTTTCGGATGAGATTGGTAACAAACTTATTAAAATATTGTAAACAAGCCGTCCCGGCGAACTTCGTACCGCATTCATTTTTCTAATGTTCCGCATAACTTTTTTTTTCTTCCATAAGATCCTTCTCCTGATAATTACGGAGACAACAAAAAAAGAATAAGCGAAATCGGTCCAGCCGTTCACGCGTGATGGCGAGATCAAGGGAAATAGGGATTAATTTTTACATATATATATATATTATATGTATATATATATATATATATATATACATATATTATATTATGGATAATTACTGAAAAAGAAGACATGAAAAATAACTAACCTTCAATGTGCAGTTTGTTTTGCTTTACAAATGACAACGTATGACTCGGTATGACGCTTGATCCAGCCGATGTTTATACGGCTCTGTAAGTTAAAGTTGTAGTGATATCTAATATTATCTTTGTGATCTAATAGCCCATGTACATTTATTATCAACCGTCTTCCAAAAAAGGAAGATGTTCTCAATTCGACTATGTTTTTATTCCTTTTTATCCTAAAAATTGATTTTTTTTTTTTCCTTTTAGGCAAGCGGTGTCAGACTTGGTATCCGACGACTTTGCCACTAACAAACGTGCAATGGTGAAGCGTGTGTTTATTTGGGTTTCAGTAAATCGGCGCTCGGGCCCCATGACCCCAGTGTCTCAGTCAAATCACCAGCTAGGTTATCATATTTACGCGATTTGAGACCTTCATGGATGCAGCAGCAGTGCCGGCACATCCGGATGTGCTTCGAAGGTGTTAATGTGTCAACGCACGCAGCGTCTGTCCCATACCAAAGGCCTTCTCTTCTTCCATGGTAGGAAAGACATACCGTCCGGTCTCTTTCCATTTGGCTCACGTACGGCCTGAAGACCTGCGGTGGAAAGAGCCCTACGAATTATGCCGTTTAGAATAGCGTGCCGAGATATACGACCTGGGGGCCTAGACAAGATGCATTCGCTTCGAAGCGATTCGTTTGCGACAGTCGCCATCGCTTTGAAGATAACGATGTCAATTGGTAGACAAAGTCAATTGAGGTTCGTTTTCGTCTAGGCAATAGCGTTGGTCGTCACTTCTACCTTTTCTCTATGATCTGGAGATCTTGTCGCTGTCACAACAGTGTCAACAACTCAATGGTGTCACAACAGTTTTACTTATTTAAACAAGCGGGATTTGCTAAACAGTTTATAAATAAAACTATATGGAGGAATAATACCTAATTGTATTGGATATTACATTGAATTGAAAGTAAGTAGTTATTCTATTAATATTACAAATGTGTTTGTGAAGATGTTATAAATAAAGTCTTGACTTATTCCATGAAAAGAATTAATCTTTTTTCCTTTTTCAGGAATAACATCTAGTGCAAGGGAAATATAATAAACTAATAAAGAGCAATTCGCTACCCTTTTGAAGTTTATGGAAAGGTGCAGTACTTTAATCAGTAAAATAAAGCAATTTTAAATAAAATTTAACAGGAGCAAGAGTAACAATGGCGCAGTTTACAATTAAATATTCCATTCATATTCCAGCCACGGGGATCTATCAAGACCTCAGCCTGGGTTTCAAAGCCTGGCACAAAAACGTTCCTCGGGAACAACTCAATCCATTGGTGAACATTGCATCAAAATCCATTGTATAGTTTTAAAGATCTAAGCATACATAGGGAATGGAAGCGATTTTGTTTTTTAATATGTTATTATGAGTGTGATAGATATGCTTATGATTATGTAATGGTATATCACCCCCCATGGGTTAAACCGTAATGTCACCAGGAGACCCGTGAAGGGCTCTTGGAGGGTACCCTGAGCCTCTTGGTGAAATGGTAATGTCTATCGTCTATGTATTGTATACAATAAGTTGGTTGATTTATGCTGGCACAGTAACTTAAAGAATTGTTTTAGGTATAACCTATCATTATTCACCGAGCCTTTTCCCAACTCAGTTGGGGTCGGCTTTCCAGTCTATTGCGATTTGGCTGAACTTCGATATTTTCATGAAGCGATTGCCATCTGACCTCCACAACCCATGGGCGATATCGAATTTCTGTAGTTAGATCGGTCGGATTTTTGATTTAGGGCTCCAGCCACCCCTAACGACTGCCATAGATGTTAGTATGACAACCGGGACTGACGGCTTAACGTGCTCTCCGAGGCACGGAGGGGTCTCAATGTCTTAAGAAATGGTCACCCATCCTAAGACTGGCCTGAGTCGATGTTGCTTAACCTTTGCAATGTGTTAATATTGTCGGTTACCACAAGACCACGAGCCCCAGGTATAACCTATAACTAGGTATAATATTATTATAGTATTAGTAGTAGGTTTCATGGCTAAGTTAAGGTTATAAATAAACATTATTTTATAACCAGGCTACATCTTTAATTTAATATTCTATTTAGGTACCTGACATCTATATGTATATCATAACATAGTATGATATCTATACCAATGAACCCAGACTACTTCTTTCCACTGGACATACCCTCTTCTAGTAACCAGAGACGCCCGGCAACGGACGTTAGAGCGGCCGCGGCCTCAGGCCGCGGAATTAAAAAAAAGAAAAAAAAAAAAAGACTACTTCTTTAATTCAATATTCTACTTAGGTACCTAACATCTATATCATAGCATAGTATGATATCTATACCAATGAACCCAGACTACTTCTTTAATTCAATATTCTACTTAGGTACCTAACATCTATATCATAACATAGTATGATATCTATACCAATGAATTGAGATACAGTGTCTCGCTGAAGCTCGAGAGTGGCTGGACCGATTTGGCTGATCTTGACCTTGAATTGATGTGGTAGTTTTAGGAAGGTTCAACCAATTATAGTAGGTACCTATGCTACAATTGGTTTAGTACTAGGTATGATACTTAGTACTAGGTACAGTACTCGGCACAGTAGTGGAGATACTTACTAGGTGGGATGAATCGTCATCACACAAGTAATTGTATGTAGTTGTCTTTAGTTTTATTAAACTACCCACATTAAAAAAATACTGTTAGATTTTATGTTACCGTAAATACCACGTAATAGGACATAAGTGTAACAGTACATATATTTCTATACATACATATATATTATCATAGCTCCAGCCAGAGCTCTGCTCTACCCCATAAATCTAACAAGTGCATAGAGTAATTATAATGATAATAAGGTTGATATAGTCACCCTCTCTTTCCCATTAAAGTAGGCAGACATATATCCATAATATGGCATACTATTATGTTTTGTGAGCCCTATAAAAAAATCAAAATTTTTTGCAGCCAACCCTTATTAACAAGACTTATTAAGAAAAGGTGTTAAAGTAGAGAATCAAAGACAGATTTTTGTAGAATCAATAAACATTGTTTAATGCTGAAATAAAACTTGTTTTTTACTTTTGTACAACTAGAGATATTTTTCCCGACATAATAATATTATAGCCTGTTATGATTGAGCATCGATCTTCCTTGGATTATTTAGCTAGGAGGAGCAGCGGAGTATGCAGGTTGTCGTGCATCCTCGTGCGTCCTCCAATATGCCTTCAGCAAGCCCAAGCATCGCTCTATTGTGTTTCGAGTTTGCACATGGGGCGACGTAGGTATATGTTGATGCTGGAGACCCCGGTGTGGCATCTAACATGGGCTTCGTCAGCCAAGGCCGCTGTGAATCACCTTCAACAATCACATAGCTCTTGATATATATTATATAAGTATATCTTTTATCAAACCGGCGACGGGAAAAATAATCACGCGGACGAAGTTCGGGCGACCACTAGTAATACATAATTACTAGCCGTCCTACCTTCCCTGAACTGGCTAATTTTGGTCTTAAAATAGTCGTTTAAGACCAAAATTAGCCAAATCGGTCGGTACGATTGGCGGTATGAAGTTCACTGGGATAGCTTTCGACACCTACCAGGTTCTATTGTAAATCTAAACTTATCTCAAATCTATCTATATCTAATAAATTTCTAGAATTGATTACTTGCTTTTAGGGTTCCGTACCCATAGGGTACAACGGTAACCCTGTTACTGAAACTTCATCTGTCACTATTTTTTAGATTTACGCTGGATGTGTCTGATACTCAGTTTACCTAGGTCGCGTTATGCCTAACCAAAAGTAGAAGTAGGCATAACGCTAGTTAGACTTACTTCGATACAGGACAACAGCTATTAAGACCAAATAATAACCAGACCAACTTAGATTTAGTCTTTTAGCGCTTTCTTTCGAAAGTACTATTTTATGCGGGTGGAGCCGAGGTCATCAACTTGTATATATCTATAGGCATTTTTTTATTTTTTATTTATATATACTTTATTGTACTCCAATACAGTATTAATGTATACAGAGCTTACTATATCTAAGAGCAGTACAATGGACGGCCTTATCGCTTAAAGCGATTTCTGCCAGGCAACCTTTGGATGGAAAGATCTTGTAGAACGAAAAGGTAGTGGTAGAACATAACATAGCATCACGCCTTTTTACCCGAAGGGGTAGGCAGAGGTGTGCAAACACCCACATCTCGCCAGCTATGTTAGGTCCCATGTAATAGGGGGCGAGCCTATTGCCATCTACCGGGCACAAGTTCCAGACTCTGGGATAATTATCTGAATAAAATTCTAAAGAGAATTATACATTATCCACCAGACCCGGGAATCGAACCCGGGACCTCGAGTGTGGCAGTCCGTACATAGTACCATTATGCCACCGAGGTAGTGGTAGGCGTAGGTAAATATGCTTAACTAATATAAATACTTAATACATACATGTAGGTATATACTTAAACACACACACACACACATAAATATATATGTAAATATATTATTATATTTAAAGATCATAATGTCAAACGACTTAGGCAAAATGGCGACTTAGGCAAACAGATACTTAGGCTAAAAGCTAATCGAAAATGAAGTTTAGGCATAACACGAGCTAGGTAAACTGAGTATCAGACACATCCAGCGTAAAGCCTAATAACTTCGTAGATATGTACTTTTTTATGGCAGGATTATACATGCATTTAGTATAAATTTATACAAAATATCGATGTGTTTCATATTTCGTTACAAGTATAAGTAAATTAGAGGCAAATATATTTTTTAAGCATCTCAATTGAGGAGCCATTTAAAATGTGCCATATATCCTAATCTACTCATTATTAATTACTGAATCTTGCCCTACAAAACTAATATACTACTAAATGACGAAGAAATTGCGCATTAATTGAACTACTGCTTCTTTGAAAAATGACGCCCCTAAGTAAGGGTCTGAGAAGCCACATATAATGTATAACTTTTTTAATTTTAATACTACAAACTCAGATTTTGTCTACTAACTACTCTCGAATGGTACTAAATCATACCTAATTTTGATAAATATTCATCCATGATTTTCCTAGTTTTGACGAGGCTCCTCAATCTAAACATTTAGATTGAGGAGCCACCTTTATGGTCTTATAACTTTTGAAGTACCTACCTATTATACTACAAAATCGAGGACTGAGGCTACAACATTTTTAAACTAACTACTAAATACCTAAGTATCAATTTCATTAAGAAACGCCAAGTGGCTCCTCAATCTAAACGGACATTATTATTATACAATGTATATTATAATATAGATTGTATTGCAATAGATTTATGAATGATAAATTGACAGACTATTCTTAATTTCTTCATAATAAAAATACTACGTAAGTACTTACCCTCTGAACATTTAGGGATGAAATTCTTTTCGGTTTAAACTACAAGTGCTCGTCGGATTGATAACAGCAACATGCGTGAAATCTATGCACACGTAGGTAAATGGCATCTCCCTTAGAATCTGTAAAAAAACGTACATATTGCTATATATATCTTGCAAAATCATCAACTCCTTGCCTGATGCAATGACTGGTGGTTCTTTGTGTCAGGTGTTGTGTAACACCCACGATCCTTTAGTAGGTACCTACAAGCCGGTGGCAATAAAAACAGAGGGAACAAATTTTACTTGGAATTGGAATAACATAAATGAATAAGTTCCTTTAATAGGTAAATTTAAACCAAAACAATAAAACTTAACAAATGATATTAATCAATTTCTTATTGTCTTACCTTTAATTCCAAAGGTATCTCTCGAGACCCTCTCTATCTCGTAGGTAGCTCACAAATTTATAAAAGATAACTTATTTATCGTCTCAGACAAATATTGAATATTTTCATTATGCGATGTCCACAGTAAGCGCAGTGTAAGCATTTTATTCGTTTATTTATAATTAAATCAAATAAAAACAATCTTGTTACTTGTTAATTTATTATTCTTACTATCAATCTCAATTCTCAGCAACTATTTACACAACCCATCGCCATTTTGTTCGCTTGCGACAGGGATCTAGCGTTCGCTGCCTTCAAGAAGACAACATTCGGTAACGCGCGCTGGCGCTTGTCATAAAGTGCCACTTGGCTAAGCATTTCTATAGAATTAATCATTTGACGATGTCGTTTCTATTGATAGAATCGACTGTATACGACATTGTCTGCCAAATTAGCGATCGCTAAGCGTCGATCACGTGACTAGGCGACAACTACTGTCACTCCCATACATTATTAGAACTTTCTATTGGCGTTGTCGCTAATCGATTGCATCTTGGCTAGGCCCCCTGCGCTTCTGCTACAAGAAAGGCCAATGTCATTTGTATCGTGTTAACAAGGTTCTGTCAACAGTGTCAACTCAATGTTTGACATCTTAATGAATTAATTTCTGAAGTGTGGTTTAGTTTGGTTATAAATTGCGTTTACGCTTTCGCGATCTGCTGGATAAAGTTTCATGTACTGAGTTTTCTTTCTTTCATTTTACAAGAAGTTGTGCAATTGAACATGACTCGATTCGCTAGATCCAAAGGTTCAAAAGCTTCAAACGAGAGGACTCCAGGCGACAGTACGCCATGGGAGGTTATGAAAGAGCAGCTTTTGCAGGCCAAAAAGGAGTCAGAGGATTCTAAAAATAGAAAAGAGGTACGCATAATATCCTAATTTTTAAAAAGTTCGTATTTGGTAGTTGATCCATTTCATTTTGGTAGATTTCCTAAAAAATATTCAAATATTTACATTGTATTTTGCTGTAATCACGCACTACTATTGTATTTAAATTGCAGGCTGAACAGAAACGTATAGAAAATTATGAAAACTTTCTTAAGGAACGGAAAGTACTTAAACGGAAAGCTGTTTGGTGTGATTTTCCTGAGTCGGAGCAAAAGAAAAAAAGTTCTACAATATCTGGTAATACCGAGTTAAAACCAACAAAGAAAAAGAGAAAGAATAATAATAATGAGACAGAAATCAGAACTGATGGTGAAGCTGTAAATTCAAGTAAGAAAAATAAATCAATAAAAGTTAATGAATCACAAAATAAGAGTCAAACTATAAATGTTACCGATATTGAAAACAAAGTAATTGAAGGCGTGACTGGAGATAATAGTGCCAGAAAGAAGAAAAAGAAACAAAAAAAAATTGAGTCCTTAAACGGAGCTCAACTAACTAATACGGACAATGGTGATTTGGACAATACTGTCATGCATAGCAAAAAGTTAAAAAAGAATAAAATTAACAATGAAGCAAATGAGCAACAAAAGAATACACAATTGGATGTAGAAATACCTATTCAAAATAATAAGAAAAATAAAAAGAAGAAATACTCTCAGAAAAGTGATGCTGGTCAACCACTTAACAGGGAACCTGACATGGAGGTTCAAGATATTGGTAACAGTAATAACTTGAAACCTAAACAACCAAACCAAAAAAAGAAGAAAAATATTGATGGAAAACCATTGCGTAGGAAAGAGATAAATGATCGCAGTTTCCAACTGATTATTAATGGCAAAGACATTGAATTAATAAGGTTTGACGGTTTCCCGGTTATGAAAAAAGATGCAGAAAGATTAGAAGAGTTAAAATCTAGCATGATTAAAAAGGGTATACCAAAGAGCGAAGTTCAAAGAACTATTAAATTGGAACGGCGAAGAGCTGAAAAGGCATTGGCCAGGGTTAAAAGAGAAGTTTGCTATAACTGTAGAAAAGGTGGGCACGTCTTATCAGACTGTCCCGAGTTAAAGTCTAAGATACCAGGAGCTGATACTGCTGAAGGAGTTTGTTTCAAATGTGGTTCCACTGAACACAGGCAGTTCGAATGTAAAGTACAAAAGGATAAGGAGTTCAGATTCGCCACATGCTTTATTTGTAAGGAAGCGGTAAGTATGAGCTGTACTATTCTAAAAATTTTATAAACTAAGTGATTGGGAACAAAATATCTCATGAATTCACTATATTACTAGAAAAATCACACACACACACATATCACGTGCTAAGCCAAAATTTTACGAAACCTTACGTGCTAGCCACTATGGCACAGCTAATTAAAGTCCAGGGCGTCTCGAACTATAAAAAATCAATGTGAAAAATCAAAAGAAAGTGGGAATCCGTGGTCTCTGTCTACACCAGTGGGAAGGAGGCATGATTTTATTTATGTATATAAGTAGAAAAATACGGCCATACGGCGAGTGTTCTGAAGAGCTAATCTTTCTAGATCCAGACGTCGCAACGGCTTTCCATCAGGCGGGCGGCGTCAATTTGGCGATCATGATATAAAAAAAATTAATATAGTTAATAGTTAATTTTGTGTGTAAGTACCTACCTACTTTTATTGACTTTTACATAGTAAATGCTTTGATTTTTCCAGGGTCACATTGCAAGGCAGTGCCCTGACAATCCAAAAGGGTTGTACCCCAATGGTGGCAGCTGCAAACTGTGTGGTGATGTCACACACTTAAGAAAAGACTGTCCAACGGTAAGTTTGCTACTGTTTAATTTTGCATTGATGTCCCACCAGCATCTTAGAAGTAAGTCAATCGCAATAAGCAAAAACAGACTCGCCTCCCTTCATCCACCGAGCCTTTTCCAAACGTAGTTGGGGTCGGTTTGCCAGTCTAAGTTACCGAACAGACTGACTCGCAGGCGCTAGTTTAACAGTTGTATGTGAGTGTTCACACTTAACAAACAGCAGAGCGCGCGATTGCGAACACGAGCCCGCGAGGTCCACCGCGCCTGAGCCCACCACCGCGCCCGCGTCTTCAGTCTGTTTTCTTACTAACTGCGATTCAGCTGAACTTCGATATTATCCGTGAAGCGACTGTCATCTGACCTCCACAACCCAGGAGCGATATCGAAGTTCTGTAATTACACTGGTAGTATTTTTGATTTAGGGCTCCAACTACCCCTAACGACTGTCATAGATGTTTGTATAACAACCGGGACCGACATCTTAACGTGCTCTCTGAGCCACGGAGGGGTCTTTCTCTCTCCTTTTTTTAGGGTTCCATATTTGAAGTCTCCGAACCCTTATCATTACCTCAAAATAAAATTAAAATAAAATAAAATAATGTTTATTATCTTTGAAATTTTTAGAAAATTATTTAGATTCGTCAAAAGTTGGTGTGACTACCGAGGGTTCCAAAATGCAATGAGACTGAGAAGAGCCCTCAAGAAACTCAGTTCGGCTTTTTTCAAAATATTTCATCTTAAACCTAATACAGAGTTATTTAGAAAGGAGCAATTCGTGTTACAACCTGGCAGCCTTGTCATCTAAGAAATCATTAATACTATAATAAGCTTTATGGCACAATTTACTTTTTATTAGTTTTTTAAATTTATTGACAGATAAATTTGTTCCGAGCAAAAGACTCATATCCATCTGTCCGTCCTCTGCTTGCCTTCTAAATGGTTAAGGCTGGCGCGTCTCATCGTGGTATTCCACAGCTAGCCCAGCCACTTCCGACGTTATTCTTATGATGCCACTGTGGAAACGGTTTCAGCGAGGTGATATCTAGAAGTACGTACGAGTCGCTGAAATAAGTATCACAATTAAGAAAGTCGTCTACAAAGTGCTAAAAAAAAAAAAAATTCACGAAAAAAACTTTTTCTGGGGTAGGATTGATTTTTTTCTCGTGTCTACCCCATAGTGTGGGGTATCGTAGGTCTTTTAAAAACATACAAAACATACAGGATTGCTCGTATTTTATTACAGTACGAGTATAGTATATTCTTCAAAATTAATCTTATTTTCAGGTAATGGACAAGAAAGAAGGATCATCTATAAAACTAAAGACGTTAAATGCTGGTGACGATATTGAGGATGTAGGACAACAGACCAATACATTTACAAATCCAGAGCTAGTCAAGAAACCCAAGAAAATAACATTCTAGTGTATTACTGGCAGTGTGGAATTGAGTGTGATTCTCTTGATTATTTGTATTTGTAAATATATTTAAATATTTGCAGTTTATTTTAATAAATTGGCTCTTTGTATGGTTTTCCTCAAAGTGTTGTCAGCCTAGCATGGCACTGTAAATTTCAAATATTTGCATAAGTCTATACTAGGAAAATAAAAACAAATGTGTTAATTGGGTCCTGTTACTGACATTTCCTGAAATATAATAAGCTATAGACTAAAGTCTAAAATACCATGCTCATAAGACTGGTGCTCTCGTACTTTTATCCTTTATGAGCCTGTGTTAAGACTGCGCCGTGCGAAAATATCAATATAGGCACTCCCGGTTTAGTTGATAAAATAATAAGTATTCGTTCAAAAAATAAATAAAAATAACATAAAACCTCACTGAAAATGTCTTTACAATTTCTCCGTGATAAAATATTAAAATAAATAATATTTAATACTACAAATTACAATTGTATTGTATTCGTTTTCACTCAAATTTTTGAAAATTGATATTTCGTTTCCTTACCGCTGTTCAAGCTACAAGCACACAGACAGGCCCCTCTTTCCGATTGAGCACAATGGGCACGTGCCCAGGGCTCCGCGATCGATAGGGTCCCCTAATTCCTGCGAGGTCACCAAATGCCAACCGATGTTTATAAAGGAAAGGAACGCCTCGTCGAGCATCTCACGAATGTAGGGCCAAACCTGGCGAACAACCAGTAGGTACAGTTTCCATCGGGGACGCTCCCCCGTGAATGCTATCATGCACGTGAGGAACCTCGCGGTAGAAGCAGTATCGGAGGAAGAGGTGGTGGTGGCGGCGGTGTCTCTTGACAGACGTGTAACGGAGATATGCTCCTTCCCTATATACCAGGATAGTTTTCCTGACTGATATTGAATAAAAACGCTTAGGACGATTTTATACAATATTCGAGATTATAGGTTACAAGATATACTGCCACGGCTAAAGAGGCGTGGATGATATGATTCTACACAATGTTAGGTACTTAGAGTGATATAGTGTACAGGTCTCAGAGTCACGGGGCGTGTGCTGAACAAGAGAACCGCAACATCACCTGAATGAGTTGTGGGTCGCACAAGAGGTCGAGTCACCGCGTCTTTTGCTTATATAGAAGGTCGACGTTCGCTGGGGCGACCGTTGAGGAGCGGGGATATTGACACACGCCCGCGCGCTCGATGAAGTATGACGTCAGTCATCGACGTCACAGACGGGGTGCTTCTCTAACTTCGTTGTACTGGAGGGGCTTATTTATCAGAGAGGGACATGGCTTACCACAGCTGTGATCTCCACAGGAGTAGGTTTTAAACAAACCTTATAAGACCCAGACCTAGAGGCTGCATGTCTTTTAGCTGGGACCCCTCCATGAGACCTGGAAGCGAGAGCCATTGCGTCATTGTTTGAGTGGCACAAGGAGGCGCTGGAGCAGGACCATGGGCCTGCGTCTCGAGGAATCGACGTTCAGCGGTCCCAACTCCGACGTTGGTAGAGTGCACAGCGTGGTCTAGTGAGTGCCGGGGCCTCCTTGTGGGACTGGGCGTGGATACCATGATATCTCTCACTAGAGACCATGATGTGAGTCATGGCCTCCAGCGGGAGCAAGTGGAACGTTGCGGGAGGAGGCGGTCGAGAAGGGTAAGGAGCGTACCCTTCCCGATGAGTTCCGAAGTCAGCGGCGAGTGTGCCACAGACTCATCTACGCGCAGGACAACCGACCTCGATGATCGAGGTCCGAGGACAGCGGGCTAGCAACCCACTGTGTTTACAGAAGCAAGCCATAAGAATTGCGTGCTGTGGGGTTTCATGTGCTTATTATGGGAGAGCAATCTGTCAAACTTTCAGATTGCCTCAAACTTCCCTCTAGGGCTCATCCCTAGGTGTACCAGCTCTCGCTCTATGGAGTCATTAAATAAATAAAAATATTTGACGTCCAAAAGCCCAAATACTCTTTTTATTCACTTCATATGAGAACTCATTCATCGAAATCTATCCAGTGATTATAGGCCTGTAGAGGGGAACAAAGTAACATACATACATAGATAGATACGTGTAAAACATTACCCTTGCTAACGCAATCGGGTAAATAGTGGTCTGTCAAGATCATAGGGGCCCCATTATCCTACTGTGCCCAGGGCCACAAATCGTTAAAAGACGGCCCTGCACACAGACACCCGCTATTCTGTCCGTTCACGCACACACCCACCCAGCTAATTACCTAATCACCGCCCCGGGCGAGCGTCGTACGTTTGGCGCAGTCCAAAGTAAAAGATACATTAAAAAGGTAAAAAAAAACTAATATGTTTGTACTAATATTGTTTATTAAAATGGTCAAAATCTATAATTTTGAGAGATCATTACTAATGTGTCTTTTCAATAACTTAGGTATCTACTATAAATCTAAGTGATATTACAGGGTTATTCAGAATGTTACAACTAAAAGACATCAAGGCTAGCTTTTAATTGTTCCATAGACTGCTGCGCTATCTGGCCAGTAATACCTTCGGGACTATATGAATCCTCTCGACTCAAAATTCTGGCTGCGTCGGCCAAACATTGGATAGGTTCTTGCAATTTTTCCTTCAACTTTTCACTAGTAATGAGACCAAGGCTGAACTCGTTTCTTGTTAAGAACATCAATGGGGCATGTAGTTCGTACAACATCATACCTATGACAGAGATAGTGGTGTTCTAAATACAAGGGTCTGCGAAGATTATCGTGACAGCTAAAGCAAAAATAAAATCAAATACTCTTTATCCTACAACTAGTCGTCGCCCTCGATTTACAATTATGTACTAACATAAATCATACGGACTTAACCGCAAAATATCTACAATAATACTGTCTCGCTTAACGACAATGGGTCGTTAAGCACAAACTTCCTTTAGTTAAAAGTTAACATAGAACGCGTGCAAGTGCAACTGATTCTGTGTAGGTACTTGTAGATACGAGCTGTTTTCCGCAATTCCACGACTATGAAATGAAATGATTTATTTATTTGTATAGGTCACTAAATGGCTCTTACAAACGTCAGTAAGTACTTAAAATAAAAATGTCATTGCTTCTATATTTACATGTAATGCCAGATTCGCAAAGCAATAAGTAGAACCGAGAGAAAGAACCTGTCAATAAAACTCGGTCACTCTTTTTCAATAATTTACTCATTTACACATTTTCTTAAGACTAAATGTGGACGAATGTACATTGGTCTCGTGTCAGAATCAAAAAGCGTGTATAATGCAAAAAAAATTTGTTTGGCACCTAAGTCACCTAACAAAATATGCTACAATTACGGCATTTTAGGAGGCGGCTGCACCATGCTCAAGCCAGACACTTTTATCATTAAGGTAATCAACTGTCTTATAATATGCTTTTTGACATAAAGTGGTCTTTATAAAGGTTTTAAATTTACTGTCGGGCATACAAAGGACCGATTCAGGCAATTTATTATAAAAGCGTATACCTTCCCCCTTGAGAGAATGACTAACCTTGCTAAGCCGATAACACGGAGGGAGTAGTTTATTTTTATTACGTAGATTTCTGTCTGTAACGTCACTTACTTTAGTATAGCTAGATATATTTTTCCTGACATACCTTATATGTTATCAAATATATATTGGGAAGCTACAGTCAAAACATTAATATCTTTAAATAGCTCCCTAAGAGAATCTCTCTTACCTAAACAATAAATGGCACGGACTGCCCTCTTTTGTAATATAAAAATTGTTTATATATCTGCTGCATTTCCCCAAAGTAGTATTCCATAGGACATCAAGCTATGGAAGTAACCAAAGTAAACTACAATAGCCTAGCAGTAGCTACATCTGTCAACTGTCTAATCCGTCTCACAGCATATGCAGCAGAGCTAAGCTTATTAACTAAAATGGTGATATGGCCACCCCATTGTAATTTAGAATCTATTGTTATTCCTAAAAAGGTAGTGTTATTTACAAATTCTAACCTTTGGCTACCCAACACGACATGGACGTTTCCTTGTCTGACATTGGGCATTGTAAATTTAACGCATTTGGTCTTTTATGCATTCAACAATAGGTTGTTTGTAGAAAACCAATTTGAAATATCATTTAAAATATTATTAACATTATTCGCATCTGTACTATGCCGATTTACTTAGAATATAAGTGATGTATCATCCGCGAACATTACTATGCCAGCTTGTGCCTCGATCATGCAAGGCAAGTCATTAACATAAACCAAGAAGAGAAAAGGTCCCAGAATTGATCCCTGAGGTACGCCTATTTTGACGTTAGTTCCGTTTGACTTAACGTTGTTCACATGAACAGTCTGCAGCCTATCTGTCAGGTAAGATTCTAATAGTTCTAAGGATTTTTTGTCAACACCATACCGACGTAACTTTAGCAATAGTGTCTGATGGTCAACACAACCAAATGCTTTAGACAGATCGCAGAATACCCCAATGGCATCCTGCGATCCCTCCCATGCGTCGTAAATCAAGCTAACAAGGGTTGCTCCCGCATCGGTGGTAGATTTTCCGCGAGTAAAGCTACTAACTACTTAGTACTACTACTTAAAACTACTTAGGGCTATGCGTGTGGGTAAGACTCTCCTACTCGAGCCACTAATTTCCTCCAGGAACGCCAGCAGGCTCGAACACGAGCCCGCGAGGTCCACCGCGCCCGCGTGATCAGTCTGTTTTCTTACTTACAGTTGCTCACTATTTATTAGTATCACATTCACGATCTAATTGTTACTCCCATCGTCCCCCGTTACAAACTCTTCATACGACATCAGTGCGCTCGTTTAGTGACCACGAAGTTATTAAGTAGGTACCTACCTCTCATCCTCGTATCGCCAGGTGTTATAACGTCAAGTGTTTTGAGCACAACACGGCATAATTCTGCCTTTCTCTCCAGCATCAAATCGGATAATTCGTCTATCTCGTAGCCGTCAACCCGCCCGTACAACTGCGCCAACATATGCTTCACTGATAAAAGTAAAGCATGCCGCGGATGGAACACCGATTTGTACTGCAAAACCGATAAGATTAATCATATTATATAGACAAATTATAAAGACATTAGGGCGACCTTTTAAAAAAAGATCAGATCCTTGTTAATGGTCTGAGAAAACCTCAGGATTTGGCACCACGCCCTGGTGATGCGGCAGCTATAAGCATTTTGGGATCAATATTACCCGTAACATGGAGGTTCTGTCTGACGTGATGAAACCTACTATGCATACATAAAATCACACCTGTTTCCCCGGAGGGCGAGATAGAAGCTTGATAAACGCCCACCAGCAAATGTGTTACTCCCACGTAATAGGTGGCGACCCTACTGCCGCTTATCGGGAACTTTAATGTTCGTCAGAGCACAGAGCGTCGTCTGTTGATCGGCAAGTGTATCGTATCTCTTGCAGGTGAGTTTGACTTGAGTTCCTTAGATAGATTAGTGGGACCCCTTTAAAATATTATGATTACCTTGTTTACAAGAGTTTCTCTTTGCTCAATGGCCGTTGGTCCGGGTTCCAATGCGTCGAGTTGATCTATCTCGGCTTGTACAACCGCCAGCATCTTCTGCACTGCGGTAGATGATGTTTTGAAGGCGCATTTCTTTTCGTTGCATGTCCACGAGGAATCGTGGTCTTGTTGTAAACGGTGAACATTAATTTAAGGTGCTTTTGGTTTTGAAATTCTTTTGGCTGTGTTTAGCACATGTCCTATCTAGTAACTCCACATAGTACGGAGTGAACTGTCGTGTGCAATGGAGTCCACGACACGACAGTCCACTCATATTTATTATTTAATAAAAATAGTTAAAAGAAATAACAAATCAGACTAACAAAATCAAAGTTTAACTAAGTTTAAGTAGACGGAACCTGTGCCATGGGCGGGAGTGCGGGACTTATTTCAAGACATAGTATTTATATAGGTTTAATTGACTTTGCATTTAAATTAATTTCCCCTGCTTATAGTTAAATTTTAGTTTCGGCAGTCTTGGCACCCTATGTATGACACTCATAGATACCTTTTGAGACCTCCATCCTCATAATCCTTCCCGGCCTTCCAGACGTTAGAACTATAGAGGGGGCAAAGAAACCTAAATACCTACCTCCGTAAATATACGCGCGTAAAAGATAACCCTCACTAGCGCAGACGGGTAAATATAATATCAAATGATAGATATTTAAAAAGGTTCTCTTATACGTGACTTTGCCTACGGCCTTTATAGTCCAGTCATTTATGCTTAAATTAGGTAAGAATCTCGGAATTCGAGATACCCAGCTGTAAGTCTGTAAATACTTGTATATTGACACCCTAAAAGTTGTCTTAAAACCTACATATGGTAGGGTGTACGCAACTATTAAATTTCAAGGTCACAAAAATCTGTTTTTTTGCGCTTTTTTGTAAATATTTCATTTACTATGGGTTTTTGCTATTTGTATTTATTATCAACATTGTAGAATACAAAATTCTTTACAAATTTTGTTTAAAAAAATTTCATACGGTGAACCGTTTTCGAGATAGAGGCAGACAGAGGGCGGAGAGCGCGCGGTTACAGCATCACTATGAACTATCGATAAATCAATGATTATAAATATTTGTCAATTTTTATTAACTATCTATATATATAATACGCCAGTGAAGCCACTTCTCCTCCTAAACTAAGAGTTGCACAGTCAAGTGTGGCACACCGTTGGAAAGGTGGTACCTACCTATTCAAGTGGTGCGATAAGATTAGAAATTTGACAAAAAGTAAAAAAAAAAAATATTACTTGCGCAGTTTGCGCTAAGGGTTGCTAGTTATATTATATTTTATCATTTTCTTCATGCATTAAATCTAAATCTATTCAATAATACTGATAACCGTTTCCTCAATCATCTTCGTTATATGCATGTCATGCAGTCTACAAAACTTAATAAACCTGTGCAGCTTTCAAATATTCCACCAACAAGTGCAGCTGCTCATCAACATTTCAAACGTGTATATTATCAAGTTCAAACTTGGTTAGGGCAGGATTTGGAACCCCAGGTATGGGGTTGGGCAATGCGAAACGATTTTCTGGAGCCTATCATGACAAATTTACCACCTGCTCCTGAAGATTTGCTAAATACAATTTTCTGCAACTGCAAGAGTGGTTGTGGTTCGCGATGCGGATGCAAGAAAGCGGGCTTGCAATGCTCTTTAGCTTGTAGCCAATGTAATGGGCAAGCTTGTCTCAATGCTCTACCATATCAGAGCGACATTAACGAAGATGGAACCTTTGACCCCGAAATCATGGGAGAACTTGAGACAAATGTCGTTGAAGACGATAATGAAGACCAGTTTGAAATTTACCAGCAGCCGGAAGACGACGATGAAGAGGAAGAAGATGATTAAAATTATAAGTTGTAGTTTTTGTACTCTTTATTCCATTTTTTTTACTTTTAATAAAAATAAATGTATTGAATGATATTTTTTAATAAAAAGAATAATTCATAATTTATTTGTTATTTTTTTCATCATGTAAGAAGTTATTAATATTAATTAGGTTAAAATTCAAATATAATTCCTATATATTCATTAACAATTCTGCAATTACATGGGCAGGTAAGTGTTATTAAATAAATTAATACTGAATAAAAAGTGGATAGGTTAGGAAAAAAATGATAAAATATAATATAATAGTTAATAAAAATTGACCAATATTTATAATCATTGATTTATCGATAGTTCATCAACTATATATGGCGCGTTTTCGACTGGAGGCACCGGTTGACCTGAAGTGATCCTGTGACCGCGCGCTCTCCGCCCTCTATCTCGAAAACGGTTCACCGTATAAAAAAAAATTTAAACAAAATTTGTAGAGAATTTTGTATTCTACAATATTGATAATAAATACAAATAGCAAAAACCCATAGGAAATATGATAATTACAAAAAAAGCGCAAAAAACAGATTTTTGTGACTATTGACCTTGAAATTTAATAGTTGCGTACACCCTAATGTAGGTTTTGAGACAACTTTTAGGGTGTCAATATACAAGTATTTACAGACTTACAGCTGGGTATCTCGAATTCCGAGGTGAACTTACTATAATGACTGGACTATTACGCCTATAACAGACGAGTCAAGCAAGGTGCAATGTCTGAGAGACAACGCTTTTGATGACAGGCACTTAAATACTGAACTTACCTAAAGGATCAGATGACAGTATAACACCATTATCGCAATTATTACACTTAAGGGTGCTCAGGTGAGTCCCAAGTTCGGTTGGGTCAGCACAGCGCAGACAGTCACAGTGAAAGAATTTAGATTCTATGAGGAAGCCCCGGCGCACTGGTGTAGGTGAGAGTGCGTATGTGTAGCAAAGATTCAAAATTTCACCCGCTTTTATTGGTAACGCTGCTCGCACGTGTACCCTAAAATTGTAAATGAGATATTATTTTTAACCACAAAACTACTTCTATCGGTTTCCTACGTTGGGTGCCAAAATTATTAGTAAAAAAAATGTAGGTATATACTTAGGTACTTACTCGTTGTCGTTTTGCATAATTGTATGAACGATGTTGGGTACACAGCTGTGCGCAGCGATGGACAACCGGGGATATAGAGCGCGAACGCTAAAGCCTCCTCTAGAAGGCACTTCCACTGAATTTACCTAATTCCAGAAAAATAATTGTAAAGACAAAATACTCTTTATACTTAGTAGCACACAAAAAACAATAGATATATTGCACAATATGGTCTTGAACAAAATAGGTGGCCTTATTGCTAAAGAGCATTCTCTTTCAGGTAAGATTTATTAATTCCTGCAGTAGATCGTATACTCGTATCCAGTGAACGAAAAAAACATCGTATAAACGGAACCAGTGCACAAACAAGGTACTATACACCGTAATAGTAATAATCAGTTGTCGGTCTACTCTAAAGGTAGGTACGACTTAGACCATAAGGACCGGTAAAATGGAACCTCCCTTTTTTTTAATTCCACGAGACCGCGGCCTCTCCCATGTCAATTACTGCGGGCGTCTCTGGTGACACTAGAAGGTATTTCCAGTGGCGCCCGGCGGACTTTGGCCACCTACGTGGCCTCTTCGGGGATGGAACCTCCCTGAAGTCCATTGCTTAAAAATAAATGGAAAACGCGCACTCCGAACTTATGGCTCATTATAATAATGTTAATCATATTAAACTCACTTCAAGAATGCCACAAATTGTTTGCACTAGTTCCTTATCGAAACTATTGTGTAATTTGCAATGATCGATGAGAAATTGGACTACGTTGACCTGGTCCGCACCCCACGTAGTCTTCTCCTGACGTGCTGCAGTATGCTCTTCCATCACGGACACTTCAGTCTCCCATCTTTGAGGATCTTGCTCTTTTGCCAACAGCAGTCTGTATGAAATTAAGTAGGGAACTGAAATGCTGGCATATAGGAGTTGCATAATCACTAAGGGATATCGCACGTTAGGAGGTTAGCTAGTATCGACCCCCACATCGTCTGCTGAGTTCTATTCCGTCTGCGTCCAAAGCTTTAACAAATTCCGGATTCATAGGTAATCTCTTTCAAAATCTATCTCTAACTCTCTCACGGTTGGATATCGAGTTACCTTAGTGGTGTAATGCAATCAAGTTGTGGTGAGCTTGCTGTCCAATCTTCGACAGGCTGGAATCGCACTTTAGCGGTAGAGAATACTCTGCACTCAGCCTCATGTTGTGAACTCTTCTCACATTGTTCACTGCAGACAGGCCATCCGCATAGCGTGCACAACTTGTTCTCTACTGGAATATAACATCCGAGACAAAGTGGCGGTGTATCTACAGAAAAAGGTAAGTAGGTAAATTCTTGATTGTTTGTTGTAGTATGTTTGTTAAGGTAAACTACCCTATATGCCTGAAATTATTATAGTTTTTCGGCTTACCTAGTTTTGGTCCAACCACGAAAGGCCTGTCCTTAAAAATTAATTCACCACTTGACAAATCTTTACCAGCAATCAAATATCTTCCATATTTATCATTTTGTTTAATTTTATAGTGGCAAATGTCGTCTTCCATACTAAGTAGGTAGGTACCTACTCGTACTTACTAAAATATTATTGCACAGAACACACCGCACGTAGAGTTTATTTAAAGAGATATTGAAAGTGTCGGAAGCCATTTGCCGACTGAACAAGATAAGAGTCTAAAATAAACTTTCAACTTGCTTCCATACTGTACCGTACAATATTCATCTCAATCTACTGTCTACAATTTTCATTGTTTTTCCATTGGGCGCTAAAAATAACGTGTGTTACCCACTATCTGTAGAACTCTTGTTACGTGGTGCTTGCCTTCGGTGCACATGGTGCCGAAAATTTGCATGCTGAACAGAGTTGAAACGGTTACCTAAACAGCTAGGGGTTTCGTCAAGTGCTCAGAACTTTACGCTATGGCCCCTTTAGCGTAGTTCCAACGCAAATAGGAGAGATAGATATTTTGAAACTACTTAGCATGCTGATATTCAGTAAAATTAAATAAATCTAACTACTTTGCAATATTCCGCCACATGCAAATTACCCAACTCTCGTTATTTATTCATGCACAAGACCGCCCTCCAAACCCACTTAGGCCGAAAGAATAGAGAAATAATTTAGAAAATAGAATAAATATGAGAGTTGTTTTATCGTGCAAAAAATAATAAAAAACCGATATTCAGTAGTATTACCTAATAATTAATTTGTAATATAAATGGTACAAATTATGTGCAAAATATAGCAATAAGCGATATAGAGATAGTCAGGTGTCAGTCTAGGCGCACACTAGGCGACAAGCGACAGTGACAGCTCGGCGACTAGACGCGACGACAGGCTGCGGCCGTCAATTTCATATATGTTATTCAAAGCTTCGCACACTTGGCGACAGAGTCGCGACGACAAGCTAGGGGAGTCGCGCACGCTCGCTACTTGTCGCCGCGTCTAGACGCGCTGTGCACGCGCACACACGGCGACAATCGCGCGACAGCTCGTCAGTCACGCTGTGAGCGCTGAGGAAGGTGCAAGTGTTTATTTTTTAAGAATCTCAATATAGATACGTTCGATTTCGATGTATTCATTTCGGACGTCGAGAGAGGACGGCAAGAAAAATCAGGCTTGGGAGGAATTATGCCTATAATTATGCCCACGTTCTTGGCGAGAGGTTAGTATTGGATGGACCCAATAACGGCGATGGATTCGTCGTACTCTACGTCTACGCCTTCGCATTATAATGCAACTAGAGGCTCCATATTCACTCACAAGATGAACAACAACCGTCTCTCTCGAATACTCCACTACTAATGATCGCTTCCTGCACGATGTCTGTCGTAACGACTAGTCACCGACGCTAGCGACAGCTCCGCGTCTAGTCCCGACGACAAGACGCCAAATGCAAACGACAAAGCCGCAACAAGACGCTGCGAGTAGACGTGGCGACCTGTCGCCTAGTTTGCGATGGCACTTATGGTTCTACCTAACTACTGTTACACAAGGCGCACACTAGGCGATACGCGACAGCGACAGCTCGGCGACTAGACGCGACGACAGGCTGCGGCCGTCAATTTCATATATCTTGTTCAAAGCTTCGCACACTTGGCGACAGAGTCGCGGAGTCGCGACGACAAGCTAGGGGAGTCGCGCGCGCTCGCTACTTGTCGCCGCGTCTAGACGCGCTGTGCACGCGCACACACGACGACAGTCGCGCGACAACTCTGCGTCAGTCCGCAGTCGTCCTCGTCAGTCACGCTGTGAGCGCTGAGGAAGGTGCACGTGTTTATTTTCTTAGCGTGAGGACCCAATAACGGCGATAAGCACCAAGGCAAGTGCAACTAGTACTAGAGGCTCCATATTCACTCACAAGATGAACAACAACCGTCTCTCTCGAATACTCCACTACTAATGATCGCTACCTGCACGACGTCTGTCGTAACAACTAGTCGCCGACGCTAGCGACAGCTCCGCTTCTAGTCGCGACGACAAGACGCCAAATGCAAACGACAACGCCGCAACAAGACGCTGCGAGTAGACGCGGCGACCTGTCGCCTAGTTTGCAATGGCACTTAGGTAACACGTACTTACCTATTATACGTTTCCTATTAACTCTTGTTGGATGATTTGTAAAACTAAAGATGTGACAGCCTATGAGATTTTGGGTAACATTCAAAATTCCTGGTAATCTAGGCGTATCAGCCTGTCATAATTTTCGTAAATATATTTTAGTAATTTAATTATTTTTTCATATTTAGGTATGACATTCTTAGAGAATTTACTTGATTTAATAAATAACAGTGATCTAGACAGTTATTGGAGAAGTTTTAAGTTATATCCGGCAGTAAGAGCGTCATTATGGGAAAATAGCCCCCCTTGTCCGGTTCAAGTAAGATTTTGTGCATATTTTTGTTTATTGTGCCTATCTTTTGGAATATTTAAAAAAAAAACTTAAATTTTTTAAATATGTAACTAACTAGGTACTTATAATATCTTCCATTGTTACAAATGCCTGACAAATGTTCATATTCCAACTTTTGGTTTTAAACGGTGACTTGTAGGGAAGTAAATGTAAATGTAATTTCATAATTAAGACCCCTAGTGCATCAACGCCTAAACGTAATCGCTTGCGAGGTTAGCGTATTAACGCCACTAAAGGCAGTTTCACCACAGTTGTAATAATGCGGGAATACCTATCCTATGCACACATAGTTCCAAATATACTGAAATGGAGACACTCAGAAACAGTAGCTTTCAAAAAAAATCTAAATCAGTTTACCCAGAACTGAGAACCTCCACCTGTTTTGAAATCAGCTTAAATGCTATTTGAACGATTTGAGCTTGCAGGCGATCTGTCCATGATGTGTGCTTTACACACTAAATAGCACCACGCTATTTCTCCTTTGCCTTAACCGGGTCACCGGATAGGCAGGTCAGTATTCACATCCCATTAGAGTAGGCAGATACTATGGAGTTCCACTTGTTACGATCTTGGCATAAGTATAAGAATTATATTATATTATCTGTGGTCTGTGGTACCTACCTACTTGGCACTACTTAATAGAAATATAAGTTCAAACATAGCTTCGCCCGCAGGAAGACATAGTTACCCTAGTAGAAGACACCGCTATAGAGGGTACATGTGAATCTGAAAAAGATGAGTCAATTGCATCCGACGCGAAAGACCATACATCAGAGGAAGATTCCGATGTTAAACAGAAGGGTTCAGCGTTTGGGTTTATTACGAATATTATAAATGAAAATACTTCGCGAAACAAAAAGAGCGATACTGTATGCGACGGGCATGGTTTTGGAGATACAGATACAGATGCCAAGAGCAAAAAGCGCCTCAAGCACCATAAGGTCAGTACTAAGTATGTTCATGTTAATTAAAATACTTATTTAAACCAACCCCAGACGTGTGTGTGTAATTATTAATTAACTAGACAGACAGATAGACACAAATCACGTCTTTGTCCAACCCCACGTTAACGTAAAACTTGCGGAGTCTCCGGAAACGGCAATATAGCCTCGCTACCTTGTTAGGTGGCTAATTAACTTTTTAAATAATTGTTTATCTTACCTACTGACTCAGAATCCGAGCCTTTGGTGAGTATTGTTTTCACACATATTTATATAAATTGTAGATTTCGACACCTATAAGTGTTGTTAATTGACCGATGAATTAATTGACTAATAATTATGAGAACGAAACCGAAAACATAATAACGGGCAATACGGCTTAAAATAATTACTATATTTAGGTACATTCCCTAAATCTACCTAGTTTGTGTAGCCATCAATTATAAAAATTATAATATACTTACTCTCAAACATGAATGGTGCTTGTAGATAATAGCACATGATAATTATATTACGTAAAATACATAATGATTTAGAAAAACTATAAATTTTATTACGTTATTGATAAATGGTATAATAATTTAGTTTATATTAGTACACTACGAACAAATTTTTGAACTAAAACTTCTTTACGCACGCTTGAAGCTGGTGAATGCGTGACAAAACCGTTACGATAGGTAAGTGTGATCGAAGCGAACAGAAGTTGAGAGGGAAATAAGTTAGTGAAGATAGAAAAGGATAGATTTACGTTTCGTATATTACTGTCCCTACTACAGTAATATACGAAACGTAAATCTATCCAACTGCCCTTACTATGATCTTTTATAACTATAGAATAAAAGTATATAAGAATATAGGTTATCGTATAGAATATCATAGTGTAGAGGCAAGAGAAATGTGCGAGCACACATGTTCTTTCTCCCATTTTTTTTAAATTATTTTACAGATATTTGTTGGTTACAACTAAACCAAAGTCCCACAAAGCTGTGTTGTCGGTTTGACTGTGGGTGGGATCAAACCTCCGTACCTACATTAAATATGACACAACAATAACAAATATGTTGTGATCATAGCCAGCTAAGTTTCGTATAATCGTATTGTACATACATGGGTATCAACCAATATATAGACGGAGATAAATAAAGCTACAGCTGAGCCCGCAAACGTTGTCTTGCCTAAAATATTTAGGGGGCCACCCCTGTCACTTAAGGGTTTAAAAAATAGTTTACGACCGGTTCTTAGACCTACCAAGTATGTACAAAATTTGGCATAAAAATCGGTTGTTAAGCCGTGTTGGAGAAGTTTAGCAAGAAATGCTGTGACGCGAGAATTTAACATTTATATAATAATTTAAACTTAAATTAAATGGTCAAATTTTAAGGCATGGCAACTTGCTCAAATTCGAGGACCACCACTTCTGTCTATGCTATTACATAATTTCATGTCGATTTATGAGTCAAAGGAGCTACCACCCAAAAATCATGTTCTAAAGCTATTTTAATTCACAATAAATTTTATGTCATAACATTTTACATCACTGTGTTTTTGTACATATCCATAAAGAAATTGGGAAGTGAATATCAATATAGCATTTCCGGTGTCAGCGCCATCTGCAGGTGACTTCATTCATAAATTCTAACTTGTCTTGTGGTGTGTGTGCTAGTGTCAGGAGGTCTTGTTTCGGCAATAATTACCAACTATTTGCAGTTATTTGTTAAATCTGTGAATACATTACCACAGTAAGTGTTACTGATAATATTTAATTGTGTATGGAAGAGAAAGGATAGGGTTGTGTATGTATAATGTTAGGTTACTATTTGAGGGCGAGCCGGTTGTTCCAAGAAAGTATCTACGTCATTTTGCAATCCTTAATTCTTGTTTACCTTTTATTCCAATAAGATTAATCAATACCAATACCAGTACTTCAATAGCGTGATCAGAATAGTGGGCAATGTTATTTGTGTTAATCCAAAACGTCACGCCGTGGAGTCATAAAATTGACGCATGTGATTTCCACATTAATCGGAGTTCTCATTCGGTCATTGAAGAAGGTCAAGTTTACTGTATTATCAACTATTTATAATCCAATTAGATTGTACTATCCATATTTGGGTAACATTGTTTTGTGATAAACGCTCTTAGGCATGCATAGACGTTATGTAATAGTTATGGCATGTAAAGAAATCTGAAGATTTTGACCCTGACACAGCTGGCACAGATAAGAATTTTGCGGTGTTATTGATTTCTTAGGCGGACCTTGAGCGGTACCTGTCAAAGATACCTAAATAGGTAGGTATAATAAGGTTTTAAAAGGTCATTGACCTTAAGAACAGGTGGTACAACCTCAATGTTTCATTTATTCTTCTGTCATAGAGAATGGCACCTCCATATTATGCTGATCTCGGAAAGAAGGCTAACGATGTCTTCAGCAAGGGCTATCACTTTGGAGTATTCAAACTTGACCTCAAAACCAAGAGTGAATCAGGTGTAGAATTCAGCAGTGGCATCATATCCAATCACGAAAGTGGCAAGGTAATTACTTTAAACGTTATTCGTTCTATGATTCAATCTCTCAAATAACTGTATTTGTTTTAAATAGAATTGCATATACCTATTCAGAATATAAATGTGTTCTTTACCCCTGCTTTTTATTAAGTACAGTCATTTGCAATACGAATGCTCATTATTTTCTTGTAAATTTTCCTTGCTTTATCTAAATGGCTATTTTTTTTATTCTTGTTGAATATTTAGTGTTCAGATTATTTCAACTGCACATTTTCCTTGTAGGTGTTTGGTAGCCTTCAATCAAAATATTCAGTCAAGGACTTAGGTCTTTCTTTCACTGAAAAATGGAATACAGATAACACACTGGCCACTGATGTGACCATCCAGGACAAAATTGCTGCTGGACTTAAACTAACACTTGAGGGAACTTTTGCTCCACAAACAGGGTATGAACCTATTTATACATATAATGTCGTCAAGTCTTCTCTCTGTGCCTCGGAGAGCACTTTAAGCTGTCGGTTCCAGTTGTCATACAAACGGCAGTCATTAGGGGTAGTTGGAGCCCTAAATCAAAAATCCGTCCGGTGTAACTAACCTTCTATATCGCCCAAGGGTTGTGGAGGTCAGATGGCAGTCTCTTAACGGAAAATATCGAAGTTCAGCCGAATCGCAGTTAGACTGGAAAGCCTACCCCAACTGTGTTGGGAAAAGGCACGGTGGATGATGAATGTAGTCAAGTCTTGCCATATTTGAAAAAAATTATGGGTAATATTACTTCTATACAATAAGGCGGAACTTTTCTCATATTTTTCAGGTACAAGACAGGTAAACTGAAGACATCGTATGTAAATGAGACTGTGGCTCTCAACTCTAGCTTGGACCTGAATAGGGCTGGTCCCGTTGTGGATGTGGCAGGAGTGCTACACTTACAGGGCTGGTTGGCTGGTGTACATGGACAATTTGATTCACAGAAATCTAAATTCACCAAGAACAATGTCGCCTTTGGCTACGTTACCAAAGATTTCAACCTCCACACCAACATGTAAGTGACATTTCTAAGTCATATTTATGTTATATAATCTTATAGAAACCTACCTGACAGATGTCATATCTGAACTTACTGTCTACAATATTTTGTTACTTAAATCTGGAAGTCATCATCTTCAGTTCTACTTTGAATTATGTAACCAATATAAATAAGTAAACCATTTTATTAACTCTGTTATATTATGTATATATATGCATCTGCATACAATACAACAATAGTCTTTCCATTATTAATCAACATGCATACATTTAAGACATGTATATCTTGAAATGGACTTAACAATTTATCTGAAAATTACAGTACATTGATGTTATATATGATTACATAACACATGTTGTAATTCACTGTAGTATGTTGGCATAGCATTGTATGACCCTTTGTTCCTAGAACTACTAAACTTGGTGTTTAATTTCTACAGACTGAACAATAACAATGAGATACTGTGTTATTAAAACTACACACTGTTTTCTAGCTATTTATATTGTTTAGGAAACTTGTATATTACAAAACTAGACTACTTTGTAAGACAGATCTCAGCTTGTTACATCATCCAAGTATGTATAATAGTTTTGGGAAACGGCAGTAAGCCCACACTGTCTATTGTAGTGGCTAAGAAAATTGAAGACATATATGACGCCTATTACCCGTAAAGGGCAGGCAGAGGGTGTAATGTAAATCAAACCAAAATTCCCAATAGCCAGGACAAATGTTACAAACTACTGTATAAGAATATCTGCAGTCTGAGCTAAGAAATTAACTTGAATGAAATTGGTATTTTCAAGTACCAACTGTCGATCAACCACTCTGAGGGATCAAAATATTAATATGTTTTCTTATAATGTATTATACTAATTTTAGTGACAACGGAAAGGAATTCGGTGGTTCCATCTACCAAAAGGTAAATGAGAAGATAGATTGTGGCATCAGCATGAAGTGGACTTCAGGAACAGCGGAGACATTGTTCGGTGTTGGTGCTAAACTGGCGCTGGACGCTGATGCCTCCCTACACGCCAAGGTCAACAACAAATCTCTCATCGGTCTTGGATACCAACAGAAATTGCGCCCAGGTTCGTTATTCTGTACCATCACAAGATTGTAATTTCCACAGATTTCTTGTCACACACATCATATGATTTCTATGTTGATGTAATCAAAGTGTGAGTGTGTTATCTTATCCTTATCTCGAAGTCATTCATATTATGAGCCTTTTTACATAAGATTGTTGTTGTGTGGCTTCATACACACTTTGGAAGTACTGCTAGATACTTACACATAATTAAGCATCTACTTTCCTGTACCTATACATATTTCGACTTATATGACTATTATTATAATGTCTCCCTTTTGATGACATCATGACAAACTGAATCTTCATTATTGCATTACTTAGGGAAATGTTCTGTAGGTTGCACTGCTGCCAAACCTTGTGGATGATATACTGAGCAAGTCCAAGCCAAGAATTTGTTATAATTAATCTTCAATTAAACTCGCCGCAAATTAAATACATGTTATGTACATAGTAGCAATTTTATTATATTACAAATTATGTTACAATGTTTTTGTGTATTCCCAGGTGTGGTGTTGACATTATCTGCTGCCATCGATGGCCAGAACTTCAACGCTGGTGGACACAAAATCGGCGTCGCCCTCGAGTTGGAGCCCTAAGTTTACAACAAACACAACGGCTTTTAGTCATGTAGATACACAATGCCAGATGTACTGTTATCTAACTAATAACAGAAAAAGATGCGTAACATAGCAAAATCAATTTATAAAACAGTATCTTCAAGTTCTGTATAGTGTGTTTGAGCGTTCAGAACGCAAAATGTAATTGTATTAACCTTCATATCTCGACCGCGCCATTTCCTATTACTTCAAAATGGTGGTCGCATTTTTCGTCCCAATTGTTATTAATTGTTCCCAAGTATTATATATTAGCACATGTTATAAACATCTCCATTGCTGTATAACATTAAACCCAGTATCGTCACCCATGCTAGATGTCTTGTAAATAAATAAGCACCCATGATTTGTCCTATTGATTAAATGAAAATAAAAATGAATAGTTGGTTGGATGAAGTGCCCATTTGTTTTATTAGACCTACCTAGACTGTGCTTTCTTTCGCTACTGTATATGTTTTATGTAAGTTCACCCTAAAGGTGCTTGTACCTTCCCTTAGTAAGGTAGTTGAAACACAGGGAGTGCAATATATTATATTTTTATCACTTTGTCTTTATACTTTATTTTTTGATTAAAGCGTTTTTATAATTGTCCTCTATTCAATTAAATGAAATCAGTACTTTATACATTCTTTTTAATTTCTTTCTGCAATTCACATAGTGGCTAAAATCCGGTTAAACATCTGTACAATGAAATGGACACAAAACACAGGATAGAGGGTATAATACGGACAAAATATTAAAAAAACCACTAGGAATCGAAAAAATAATAAAGAACATCAATGAGAAAATGGTTAGGTAGGTACACATTCTGGTGCAGCCCTCTAGTGCCAAATGAATGCACTAATTGGGTCCGCGTATAAGCAGCGCCTTTCTCGTCTCATCGAGTTTAGAATTGCCCTCGGATTGCTGTGGCCGCATCTGACTTTGGCCCCTTTGTGGTTTCTGTCAACGCGATTGGGTCGGATGTTAGCGGGATAACATCTTTGGGGTCGGGTTAATCTGCGTGCTGCGGAGCCTCAGCCCTTCTAGGCCAGCTTCTGTAGGGACGGCGCGGGCAGGTGGTTAGCTCGCCGTCCTCAGGCCCCGATCATGGAGGACGATGTTCCGGAGATAAGTCTGCGGAGCCCTGGCCGTTGGCTGTGGAACTTGGCCGGGAAGGTACACTTCCTCTCGGCCGCTTCCTTCGCGAGCATAATCTGTTTGCAGAAGGATACTCCCACGTTTCACCTACTCCCGCTGTAGACAATGGCTTGAAGTTTGGTCTCCAGTGAGAGGGTATCCACGCCCAGACCCGCAACGAGGTCACGGCGCATACTGCGCGGTCACATCAAATCATTCACCGAGCCTTCTCCAACCCAGTTGGGTCGGCTCGAAAGAGTAGGTAGGTAGGTACGTCGGCTTTCCAGCAAAGACTACAACACAGGTGCCTATCGCATATGCTTTCCTACTGTGTTGCGGCTGAACTTCGATATTTTCCGTGAGTCCACTGTCTCAATTGGATATATAACATAACCACCCACCCATCCCCAAATTTTGGACGTTCGCCTGACACCTTGTTTGAATTTTAATAAAAGCACAGAGTGACGAAACATACTTTATTAATATAATCTTAAGTTACATGTTAATGTCATTACTGAATCATTTCTTCCTCCACGAGTTTAGCCATCCACTCTGGTTCAGCAGCGGCTATCTTTTCTATCAAACTGTTAACTTGATAACACAGGCTTTGGATCTGTTTGTCCCATTGTGGTAGGATTTCACGTGCTGAAAAATAAATGGAATTTAGAAACATTGCAAGTTGCAACTCCATCACACAAATGCAAAGCTCAGATGTCCGTTTAGATTGAGGAGCCACTTGGCGTATCTTAATGAAATTTATAAAGGTATTTAGTAGTAAGTTTAAAAATTTTGTAGCCTCAGTCCTCTATTTTGAAGTATAATACTTCAAAAGTTATAAGAACATAAAGGTGGCTCCTCAATCTAAATTTAGTTTTGGCGGTATGAAGTTCACCCGGATAGCTATCGACACCTACCAGGTTCTATTGTTAATCTAAACTATTCTCAAATCTATCTATATCTAATAAATTGCTGGATTTCATTACTTGCTTTTAGGGTTCCGTACCCATCTGAAACTTCGCTGTCCGTCCATCCGTCAGTATTTTTTATATAAAAAATTAAGTAATAAAAATAATTCATGGACACCCTACGAAACAATTTGTAGGGAAATTATAGGATAGCTAATAACTTCGTAAATATGTACTTTTTATGGTAGGATTATACGTGAATTTAGTATAAACTAGTGGTCGCCCGCGACTTCGTCCGCGTGATTATTGTTCCCGTCGCCGTATCATTATAAATTGTAGCCTATGTGTTATTCTGATGTGTGAGCTATATTATTGTAAAGTTTCATCAAAATCCGTTCAGTAGTTTTTACGTGAAAGAGTAAAAAACATCCATACATACAAACTTTCGCATTTATATTATTAGTAGGATTTATACAAAATATGGATGTGTTTGTTTCAAATTTCGTTACAAGTATAAGTAAATTAGAGGCAAATATATATTTTTAAGCATCTCAATTGAGGAGCCAGTTAAAATGTGCCATATCTCCTAATCTACTCATTGTTAATTACTGAATCTTGTCCTACAAAACTAATATATGTACTACTAAATGATGAAGAAATTGCGCATTAATTGAACGACTGCTTCTTTGAAAAATGACGACCCCTAAGTAATGGTCTGAGGAGCCTCATATAATGTATGATAACTTTTTTAATTTTGCTACAAATTTTGGTACAAAATCATACCTAATTTTGGTAAATATTCATCCATGATTTTCCTAGTTCTGACGAGGCTCCTCAATCTAAACATTTAGATTGAGGAGCCACCTTTATGTTCTTATAACTTTTGAAGTATTATACTACAAAATCGAGGACTGAGGCAGGAGACTGTGGCTCCTTAATCTAAACGGACATAAGCTCAGCTTAGGCCTCGCAAACTGTAGTAGGTATTGAACATGTAAGCCGTGATCATATTAGAAGTCGCAATATAAATAAGGTAAGGTTGCTGCTATGAAGTTTGTTTAACGAACGGAACGACATGAATTTATGTTGATGTTTGTATTCAACTATAAAATAATAACTCACTTTCAAAATGTACAACGGAGCTAATCTGGTCAATATATCCGTTCATGCGCGCCTCGCTGATCATGTGGCTGGCGATCCTCTCGGCCTTGGCGGGCGGCGTCTCGAGCAGCGCGCCGAGCTCCTCGAACGTGATGTTGTTGTACAGCTTGCTGGCGGACAGCAGGTTGTGCTCGAACACCGCTCGGTCCAGGATCGTTGTGCCGTCCGATGTTGAAGCCTATACAATTAATATCACTTTACTTTCATGAAACACAAATCACGCCTTTGTTCCCGAAGTGAACAGAGGCGCTTGTTACGCCGACATTTTGCCTTTCTTTACGTAATAGGTGTTGAGCTTATTTTGACGTTTCCGGTGACTTGAGTATTGACGTCTGCAGGTGCTCCGCGTTCAAGTGAGGATGACGTTGGCCCTGGAGACGCCCTTAGCACTTTACATACAACATCAAGGCGTTTACACTGACGTGTCGTGACGTCGGTATTCACTGGGGAACTAGATAGAGGCGTTTCATTCGCCCGTGTTTCGGCTTTTTTCTGATTGGTCTAAAAACAACTATAAAGAAAAGGTTACCTTTTGATGAGTCTGCATAAGTGCTTCGAATTCATGCAACTCCGAGCGTCTAATGATACGGTCTAAATACATCTTTTCTAATATTGAGTATGCAGGTAGCTGCTGACATCTTTCGTCTTTAAATAAAGTTGCTAGCATTCTGGACCGTTGTTGACCTATAAAGAACATTCAACGTTTTGATTAGTGCTGACGCGTGGTGTTATTAATTGCAGTGAACACGATAAATCGCCATTAAACTTTTCACTGCTTCGGTTGCGTGATCGGTAATGCATCCACTTTCGAGGCCAGAGTCTCGAGTTCGATTCCCGGTCGGGACAAACTTTGTGTGATGACACATATCCTATGTATAATATATATGTATTTACAAAAAAATAATTTTATTGTATGTAAGTTTTTATATCACTTTATCTAGTACTCATATCACAAGCTCTGCTTAGTTTGAGACTAGATGGCGTTGTGTGAATTGTCCTATCATATTTATTTATATGTATATAAATTGCCCCAACCCCCCCACCCGGAATTTTTTAAATCAAGGAATACTTGTTTCGTTAATTTAAAAAATTTCGACATTGTAAGCTTTTTTATATGTTAAACTATGTTTAGAGAAGAAAAATTGGCCCAAAATCCAATACCAACCAGTCTGGCCAGCGTGGTATATGTAGGCTGAATGGCCCCCTCTCTGGGGGAGGCCTATGCCCAGCAGTGATTTTTTTAATTGGATTTCACCAAACGGCCAAAACCTACACAGGTACTTACCAGCTGATGCAAGCACGGTACATATAAGGGCATTCCTCAGACATGTCATCCTTTCATCCTCATGAATTATGTTACGATACGAGAGCTCATTATACCTTTGAGCTGCTTCTATGAATTTCCTGTGTAACAAACGTTTTATTAAACCACTAGAACGGTGTATTACGCGGTCCAGATCGAGGGCTATTCATAGAGGGGTCAACCATCATTGTAGCATAAGCAGTTCTCGAGAGCTAATGGGGGACAAAAATTACATTCACCATTTCTGTATATAATAGATGTTATTTTTGACATGGGCACTCATATAATGCGTGGATAGAATAATAGGTTGCTAGATGGTATGAAAATACAATGGGAGTAATGGGACCCAATAGGTGGTGCGACTGTGGCGAATATTAATCCATTCATCAGTACAAGGCTCTAAAAGACTTCTGATGATTGATGTCCAGACAGACAGACATATATCACGCCTATATCCCCGAAGGGGTAGGCAGAGACGCACCATACCCACACTGCCATTAATTTTTTCGGTCTCATGTAATAGCCAAAAAAACGGAAGCCAATTGCCGTGACCGGTCACTGAAAAAATTCAAAACGATTCTGTAATTCAAACCAAAACTCCCGCAGCCAGGATGTATCTCTGCAGTCCGAGCATTTTGTCTTTTGATTGACTAATAAAAATCAACCTTGCTGAAACTGCTGTCTCGTAAAGGGGCGTGTAGGCTCTGTGTACACGGAGCCGCATATATACAAACTGTCGCGTCGTACCCACACTGCATGGTTCTTTGTATACTAATGAATACAGAGGCTAAACCGCACGGGCGCTGTCCGGCCGCCAGACGGTGTGGTTTTCATTCATTAACATGGAACTGCACCAGGCGGTGCCACACGGCATTGCACCGCATGTTTGAGAATATGTCACCGTTGGTTTATAAAACCGTAAGATTGTAATTGCGTTCAAACAGGTTAATTGTTAATCACAGACGTACATTCACATAATTACGCCTATATCTTCGAGAAGGTACGAGAGGGGATATCATACACCCACATGATGGTTTTCGTTGTTTTGGTGTTTAATTTTGTAGGTTCCACTTAATAAGGGCAAGCCTAATACCGTTACAGGGCGTATTATTACAACCCCAAAGACAATAATATTAAATACAATAAAACCTACCTCCTGTAGTCCAGAACACGTGCATAACACACTTTGTAATAAATCTGAAGTTGTTCATTAGTTGTCTCAGCCTGGAGTAAGGATGCCCTATTCACAAACGCCTCTGCTTGCACTGGGTCGTCCACTTCTAGATATAGTCGAGCTATCTTAAGATATGTCTCTAGCTTGTAATCAACAGAATACTGTCTGCAAATGAATTAAAGAGGATTTATAATGAGAATGATGGTGAGCATTGATGAGTATAAAGGCCTGGTTGTAACACTATAAAACAAAGAAAAAGATAATTAAATAACTTATATCTATTCTCATGTCAAAAAATTCGAATTATGATTTCAAAGGTTTCAAAGTATAAAGCCTTTAGTAATATATACTATAAAAAATTAAAAAGTTATTTTATGATACAGATTTTGTATGAGATTTTCTGTAAAGTAACTTTTTAAACAGTTGAATAATAGTACATATGAGAAAATTCTACTTGCAAAAACAGGCTAAGGTCTGCTGACCATACCGCCTTGTCGATAACTTCTTTAAGTTAGTGTTTGTCAAAATATCTAAACATATGAGATTAGATAAAGTAGTGTACGAAACTGCACATAACTAGGTTAGTACTACACACATTAGAACACTCGTAGGATACTATACAGCCTACTTGTGTCCTAATACCCCTCTTTATGTAACAGTTTCATAAACTACTTTTATTCAATAGCTAAACTGACTACATTACACAACTGGCCATTTTGCCTGTATTTTATTGGTCCCAAATAATAGGAGGCAAGCCGGGCATTACCGGACACTATATAAATCCATAACCAGACTGTAATTCAATGGACAAAATATAAATATTTGATGGGTCCCAAGAATAAATATTCACTTTTGTTGCTTATTGAATAAATTAATGATTAATTTAAAGCAACACAGGCTCATTTTCACCCGACTTCCAAAAAAGGATGAGATTCTCAATTCGACTATGTTTTTTGGAATAAAAATATGTTCTATTAATATTCAGGGAAACAAAAACTTTAATGTCACTTACTTTTGACCAGTTTCTAAAGGTATCCCAACTAATACATTAGCAGCTTCTTTCCAATTTTGATTCCTCTCATAGATATCAGCCAAGTGTTGTCTTATACTAGCTACCTGGAATACATATGTATGTTTCAGAGGATTCATAGGATATTACCAGAAATGCAAGTGAATATAATGCGTATTTTATCCTCAATCAGGGTTGTCGACACAAGCTGATCTCTGCAATTCCACGACTATTTGCTCAGGTTTTGCGTGTTTACTTACAGACTGTGATTGTGATTTCTATCCATAATACATACTTTTAATCTGCTTATTTGTTTATTTACTACCCGGGTACTACTAGGGTAGTTTCATACATAGTCACGTCTGTTCCTCCGAAGGTGAAGTTGGCCTATATGATACAGGTGACACCCCTATACATCCTGGTAGTTACAGTTCATAAATATGGTTACATATGTTTTGCAAGTACCATAATATTGCTATCTATCCCAGTAAACTTCTTAGTGCCTCAAACAAATATAAAACTTTTAAACCTTCACTGAACTTCTATGAATATTTTAACACTAAAGTTAACCATTTTCCAGTTATATAGAAACGGCAATTTGTTTGTATTTATACATATAGTTATAAGTCATTTATAGTAGGTACATAATATATATTGTAGCATAAGTATTTATTACTTGTTCTTCGAAGGAGATAACTCGGGGTTGTATGACATCCAAAGCAAAGTGTGATACTTCTTGAGACACATTATCTGTCAACAGAGCTAAGTGAGTGCTCACATCTGTTAGTAGTTGACGAGATATCACTAGGCTTACATTTTCGTTTACAACTGAAATAATAATATATTTAAAATTGAAGGTACTCAGTACTAAATTAAGAATTGTAACTAAAGTTTATCAATAATAATAATATGTACATACTCGCTTCCACAAATGCTTTTAGAGATTCAGAAAGTTCTGTTTCCGGACTTTTAAGGATTTCCATAAGAACATTTCGGTACCTAGAAACAATAGAAGTTTTAGACACTTTCAACCACAAAATAATAACCAGTGCAACCAGAAGCATTTACTTCTCAGCTTGATCTTTGTGTAATCCTCCAGAATTTCTCAGCTCACTCAAGTACTGCCGTACGCCTTGTAAGTTCAAAGGCATTTTCGACATCTTTATAGTGTACACAAAATCTAATAAATTAAATCTATTTTATTTATTTGCCAAGAATATCCAGATCAGCATGAAACTGAAAACCCGCAAAAATCTGATCTTACTCTGACCAAAGAGAATACAATACTAACTCTGACAGCCGAATAGTCAAGATGATGACAGTTACAGCTAGGATTGCCAACAATTCTTTTAAAATTATACTGTTTTTCAGTTTATTATTCTTTATTTATACTGTTGGATAAATGGATAAATAAAAAAGTATACAAGTACAAGTTTACCTCTATAAAGTGTTAAGATAATAATTAGTCAGCATAGCTTAATTGCACAGACCTAGAAACCCTTTCGGTAATTACGTAGCGTTTTGTCAGCAAGTGTGGCTAAATATTTAGTGGATTAATTTACTAGGATGCCCTTTCAGAAATATTGTTTGTCAAGTTGGCTATATGTGACATCAAAAAATTGAAAGAAGCGCCATTGGAATTTTATTCACTTAAATTGCAATTTATTAGCAAAATATTTGATATGTTAATATATTAAGCTTTATAAACTGCAGAACTTTTAATGTATGTTAATGTAAATGTGTTCTTAAATTGTGTATGACAAAGTTCTGCCGAATATTATTGTTTTAAGTTCATGTCGATTTGTTTTTAACCGTGGCGACAGAAGAGACTGGAGTAAATCGGAGGGATTTGACAACTTATAAAATGGCGGCCTCTTTTGAACTCAATAATGTTTTTTATATTTCTACTGTAAAGTGTTTTTAAGATTGTGACTTTAGTGAAAATCGTGGTTTATCTAAGCCCAAAGTTTCAAACATGGATCATAATCTCGATGACACTTTGGAAAGTGCTATTAGTAGTGTAAGTAGTAGCTTTGCTTTATTAAATCAAACTGTTCAACGCTTGTATTTTATTAGTTATATAGTTGGTGTAGGAATAGATTGGGACACAGGTATTATATCTGTAAAACTTGTATTATTGTTGTAAAACTTGTTGTTACATATTAAGCCTTGCCAAAGTGAGAACCAAGCATTGGAAATATATGCCACAGTGCAACACTATTCAGGGTATTTGAATATACTAAACATTTGAAATAAAATTACCATTGCCAATAAAAATGAAGAAGACGTTTCTGCTTGGTGAATTTCTATCTAAGATACAATAATGGTACTTTGCATACACATAGTGAATTCACATTTTAGATGGATTTTGACCATTCTGGAGTAGTTGTGAATCAGGAGGACATCACACTTGATACAACTGGCCATGAAGACATACCTATGGCATTTGAACCTATTGAGGACCAAACAATGCTCATGGACACCTGTAAAGAAGAAATTATTGGTATGTTAAAGATATGATGTCACTTTGTTCGTTGGTTGGTTAGAGTGTATCTCAATAGTATTTGTTTTATAGTTTCAGATTTCATGACGGACCAGTTTACTTTACAAGGTTATACCAGTCAAGTTGACGGTACTGCAGGATCTTGTGAAACTGTTGATGTGAATGTATGTTATGTTTGCATTTTATAATTTAAAAAAATAATATAAAATAACTATCAGCAATTAGATTTTTGTAAATTTACTGCGTTAACTACAGTTTGTTTGTGTTGAGAAGTAAAATAACCATTTTTATCTTATAGAAAGTTATTTTTCAAAAGTGATACAAGTTATATTCTAATTAATTTAAAACTAAAATCGGTAAATTAATGAAATAAATAATTACGAATAACCTTTGTATGTAAAGTAAAAAAAGAACATTTAATCAGACCTAATTCATTTCATAGCCTTCGCATATTGATAGCTCTGTTATGATTTCAGCAACTTAATATTCTATCACAACCAGAATCAATGATCAACCTTCAGTTTGAGACAGAAACAATGTCACAGACCCATGAAGTTGCACAACAACCGAAATATTTTCAAATTAAGGTAAGTAACGAGATTACTTCCATCTATGGTTTATACCATTCCATACCCAAAGGATTAAATACTATGCTATTAATAAGACTTTGTCTTGTCAGTTCAGTTGAAATATTCACAGATGATATATTTCTGTTACCACTGTAACAACAAAAATATTAAATACAAAACAAATTTAATATTAAGTGGAGCTCACATACAATGCCCTCAAGTTTTTATAGACAAGGGTACAGATCCCTTGGTATGTCCGATTCACACCAAGAGTGATCCCACATAAAGGTGGCAAACCATTTTCAGTTGAATGTTTTAAGTAATTTGTTTTACTCAATGACCATTATTTTCCATCAAATGTGACTATAGTCTCTCCTGCTTACAAATCACTATTTATAGTTCTACCAAGTGTTTGTTCCTGCCAATGTTTAAACTATAATTTATATTTCAGACTGTAGCTCCATCTCGTATTATTAAGAAAGATGTACCTGTAACTAGCACAATTCCTCGACAAGTGCCAATTGCACCGAAACCCCCGAAACTGTCAGCTGTTGTGTCCAAACAGTCTTTGGTATCTGGCAAACAATTTGCTATAGCCCCCAAACCGGTTATGGTTGAAGGTAATAAAGGAGGAAGCTTGGTTAAAAAGATGGCACTTACTGGAGTTATTCAAGGTGGCAGCAAAAGTGGCAATGCTGTTTTAAGTAAGTTTTTAAATCAAATTTTTATTTTGTACTAGCTGTCCCGGCTAACTTCCCTTTGTACCACCTCAATTTAAACCTTTCGTAAATTTCCTCAATGTTTTAAGATCAAAATTTACAAAATCTGTCCAGTCGGCAATTCATTTTTATTTATATGTATAGATAGATGTTTAGTTGATACAAGTTTGTTTATAAAACTATTTACTTTCACAGCACAAATTGGTAAACAGTTAGTTATGCTACCAACTACGGGTGGTCGGAAAATAAAACTAGTTGCATCCGGCTCAGGAATGTCTATGCGATATTTAACGACTACTTCAGATCAGGTAACATTCACATGAAAGATTGTTTCTGACATTTTTGTGTTGTACAGAACTATAGTTGTAAGGCATAGTAACTATTTCAGGATCTTATCCCAAAGTCCATCAATTGTTAGTAACTAATGTCTAATGAATAATTATTAATTGATACATAAATATATATGCAAACTGTTTTTAAAAGTTAAACTTGATGTGAACTCCAATTAATCATGCTCAATGATTTATCTATGACACATTTAATTGACGCTGAGTTGTCCATCACAATTGATTATACAATTTGATAATACACATAACATTATTTATTATGTGTAATGTAAATGGCACTTAAGTCCCCGTATAAACCCACTGAGAAAACATATATTTCTATTGCAGTCCCAATTGATTACCAGTAAGCCAATTAGCACCACAAATGTGTCAAAGCCATTGGTCGGAAAGATTGTTGTTCAAGGTAAGTAGAAAGAGTAAAGAGTTATCATTATCTTAATATAGTATCAATAAAATAATATCACTATCATCACTACATATTATAAAGTAGTCGCCCGTTCCGCATGTATGCTTAAATCTTTAAAACTACGATTTTGATGCAGTTTTGCACCAATAGATAGAGTGGATCTCGAGGAAGTTTCTGTGTAGGTATATAATTTGTCAAGCGAGCGAAGCCAGTCAGTGAGCAAAGCCAGCGAGCGAAAATATCAATAAATTTGGACCTCCCTGAATAAGATATATCTTTACTGTACCTACATAATAATAAGTGATAAATTACATAATAATATGCTATATATATTATGACTATCGTCAATTTTATAATATTTGTAGCAGTCTACAATCGTAAAAGACAGCAAATACAACTAATTGCAGTAAATTGCAAAAAACCCAACATACATTCATGCTAAGGCCTATCGAAATTTTTGTAAAAGACTTCAAAGAATCAAATTAACAAATGATGCTTATGAAAGTCATTAAGAGTGATTATGATTACACATATTACATTTACTGTCAGATTTGGAAAGCAGTTGAGTTGAGTAAGAATCTGGCAAGAAATCTCATGGCCACTGTTTTTCAATAATTAATTAGTACATAGTACAATTAACTAATGATTTATAATTTGCAGCGGGTAAATCTAATATGGACTCATCAAACAAGTCAGCGGTTATAACTAAACTGATGCCCGGAGTGACCACAGCTGCCACTACCAACACGAGGTATGTCATGCAACAGAAGACGGTGCCCATCAACATTGGAGGGACCAAGGTAAATAATATAGATCTTCTAAAGTCATTGTATTTTTTTTTTGGTGAGTCAATTGGTTTTTAGTTCAGGAGTGGCGCTTATGGAATACGCCCTCTCCTGGAACCGTTTGTAAGTTGATTGTTTAGTTAGTGAAGTGTTTAGATGTTATGTGCCGTTAAAGTGTTTTAGTTGATTTACGATATAGGTGATGTGGTGGAGGAGTGAGTTAAGTGTATCTGGGGCAGTTGTAAATAAGGTGGTTGAGGGTTTGCGAGATTATGTTGGTGGGAAGTTCGTGGGGTCATGATGAGTAGGAAGGAGTTGCTTGGTTAGGTTAAAGGTTTGCGAGATTGTGTTGGTGCAAGGACAGAGGTCGTTGTTTAGGTTTAGTTGATTAGGTTAGGTTAGGTGGGACATCCGCTTTTGTGTGTGGAAAAGTTACAGGGGGTCAGTACTTTCCACACACTCCCTTAGTCGCCTCGTACGACATCCACGGGAGGATATGGGTTGGGGCTAATCTATTCTGCCGGCCACCACACGGCGGAAGTCATTGTATTAGGTGTGGCTAGTGGGGCTCATGGTCTAGTGGTAACCAACAATGTTAACACATTGCAAAGGTTAAGCAACATCGAGTCGGGCCAGTCTTAGGATGGGGACCATTTCTTAAGACATTGAGACCCCTCCGTGCCTCGGAGAGCACGTTAAGATGTTCGGTCCCGGTTGTCATACAAACATCTATGGCAGTCGGTAGGGGTAGCTGGAGCCCTAAATCAAAAATCCCACCAGTCTAACTACAGAACTTCGATATCGCCCATGGGTAGTGGAGGTCAGACGGCAGTCGCTTCACGGAAAATGTGTTGAGAAAAGGCTCGCTGGATGATGAATGTTCTTTAGGTATGTTAATTGACAACTAAACACCAGCTGGTCAAATAACTTTAGAAATTGAACAAAGTAAGCTAAGCATCTTCATTTCGAGATTGGACAATATTGCTTTCGTCGATCTGTCTATTTGTCTGTATGTGTTCCGGGCTAGAAGCCTCAGTTTCTTGATTTAATACAATAACTCAGTTGGGAGCTTTTTTTGGGTTGGGTGGGAAATGGGCGAAAAAACTCAAATAATGTTCTTAATGTTTTTCCCGGCTTGGCTGATTTGGGAATCGCCAATGAGAGTCCTCAGTCGCGAGAATCTTATTGGTGGGTTTTAGGGAGTTTTCAAGTCTATTGTCTATGCGTCCCTAGGTGTGAATGCAGCTTTATCTATATAAAAATAAATTGAATCGCCGTTCGTTTGTCTCGCTATAACTCAGAAACGAATGGACCGATTTGGCTGATTTTGGTGCTGAAACATTAGTGGAGGTTCAGGGAAGGTTTAATAGGGCAGTACGAAGTTCGCCGGAACAGCTAATTTATAATATTCTCCAAACAAAGTAATTACTTCCAGGTTTTATTAACGTCACCAACTAAACAAAGTACGAGTATGAAGTTTAAAAAGCAATTAATAGCAATTCAGCAACCAGCAGCTAAACTGGTAACATCTACGTCTCAAGGTATGCACACGCCACTCTTTGTACTTAAGTATTTTCATTTTATTTATATATTTATTCGAAAACAAACAGTCTTTTATATAACTAATAGTACAGAAGCACTTATAAGCATAATATAAACTTTTTTTTATTCTCGGTTGATAAAAAAAAGTTATTTTTACTCTACGAACCTCGCGCACGGCACGGCAGAGGAGTTTACTTTAATAAAGTATTTTTTATCCTTATTGGTTCTACCTAGTCTAACTACAGAACTTCGATATCGCTCATGGGTTGTGAAGGTCAGATGGCAGTCGCTGCACATAAATATATCGAAATTCAGCCGCGTGCAGTTAGACTTGAAAGCCTAACGGCTTAACAATTTATTTTACTTTATTTAGATAAATTATGCCGCGAGATGTCACGGCACGGCATGATAGAAAGAAAGAAAGAAAGAAGAAAGAAAATATGTTTAATTCGCAAACACAGATATGGCGATTATAGGCATCTTAGATAGGTATCTAAGATGCCTATAATCTTTTTCTTACTGTCTTACTTTTTCTTTCTCCCTGTGTATATGTTTAGGTAAACATATACACAGGGAGAAAGAAAAAGTTAAAGAAAAAAAAAACCGTCGGTTGTATGCTAGTACGCACCACATCTGCGTGGAATGGCGCTGAAAATGGCGCACCCATGCAGTGTCTCACTAGCACAGTATCATGGCATGTACTGAGTCGATAATAAGTAAAAAAAAAAACTAAATAAAATATATGATTGTGTTAGAATATAAATAACTATCAAAATAAAATCCTTTTCCATGCATTAGTTTACGGTCAGTCAGAGAAAAAGTGGATAATTATTATTCTTGTCTTTGAATGCATAATGATTGTAACTTCCATTCCGATTTTAGGTGGCCATACTACACAGAAAGTAGTTATCACAGGAAATCCTACTCAGAATGTGATACTTAAAACAACTGCTCCTCCGAAAACTGTTCAGGTATGCTTACATTTTTACACTACACACACACACACACAATATCCCGGGTATCTCCCCGAAGAGGTAGGCAGAGGAGCATTACACACCCACAATTTGCCAGTATTATAGTCCCACGTAATAGGGAGTTAGCCTATTGCCGTCACCGGGCACATTTATAATGAATTAGGTCCAAAATGGCCGAATGAATTTAATAAAAAATAGCAGCTATATTGTAATTATGAAAAAAAAAAGAAACCCGTTGCCTTGGGATGAAATGTTGATAGAATGCAAAAAAATCTTACGTGCCAGCCGCTATGGCACAGCCAATTAAAGTCGTGGACGTCTTCCTACGTATCAATTATGCAAGTAATACTTATTCATAAAAATCTTCACAAAAACACAGTCTCACCTTTTTACAGTTAGCAGGACCCTTCCTGTCCTTTTAATTACTCTTTACCAAAAATAATTAACATTTTTATATTTCGCACATAATTATTTGTTTTGGTTTAGGTGTCAAAAGACGGCTCCTTCCAAGGGCAAAGGACGCAATTGCATCAAATCAATGTTCCTGGGAAAGGCGTAAGTTGATTTCGTATAATATGTCACCTAAACCGTAGAAGTTTCATTAAAAAATTTTTTGGTTGTCGCTCTATAGGTTTTGTTTCAAGTAACAAAAATGTCTTTATTGTCAGACTATTATTCTTATTATGCCAAAATTAAAAATGTCCGTTTAGATTGAGGAGCCACATTTCGTATCTTAATGAAATTTATATAGGTATTTAGTAGTAAGTTTAAAAATTTTGTAGCCTCAGTCCTCGATTTTGTAGTATAATACTTCAAAAGTTATAAGAACATAAAGGTGGCTCCTCAATCTAAATGTTTAGACTGAGGAGCCTCGTCATAACTAGGAAAATCATGGATGAATATTTACCAAAATTAGGTATGATTTAGTAGTATTCGAGAGTAGTAAGTAGACAAAATCTGAGTTTTGTAGTATTAAAATTAAAAAAGTTATCATACATTATATGTGGCTCCTCAGACCATTACTTACGAGTGGTCATTTTTCATAGAAGGAGTCGTACAATTAATGCGCAATTTCTTGGTCATTTAGTAGTAAGTATTTTAGTTTTGTAGGATAAGATTCAGTAATTAATTATGAGTGGATTAGGAGATATGGCACATTTTAACTGGCTCCTCAATCCAGACGTTCTACATAATGAATAATTGACTGTAGCTACCTGAGATCACAACAGAATCAAAAACTAGATACACTAACATTTAGTATAAATTTCTACTAAATACACATGTACACAACAACATTGTATCACTTGGTATTTAAAAGCCAAATTACTTTTCGATATTCCTTAAGAATTTGCTATTAAGGGTGACCATGTTATATGAATGAAAACAGGATGAATGATTTTAGAAATTTATTTTATCTAATCTGAGGTCGAAAAGTACGAATTATGATTTCAAAATTTGATGATATAAAGCCTATGGTTATGAGACAGTAATATAAAAAACTAAAAAATTGATTTATGATACAGATTTTCTATTTTCGTCAGATTTTCGCCTTCGGCGTCCTCTTCTCTAGGGTCCTCTTGCCTGGAGTTTTCCAAAAGGAGGAACCCTGAGTCTCCTTGCGGCTGGGAACGGACTCATTCCCAGCTGCGGTCGACGCGACCTCCACGTCGGTTTGGGGTGTGGTTTTGAGGCACACCCCCTGGCCTGTCGGGCTTTGTTGACCCCTCCCAAATACCTTATGGGGGTCGCTGTGACTGGTGCCGGGCCTGAGCCCCGCATCAGTCACAGCCGGGTGTTCGTGGAGGGAGTTATCCTCTCCAGTTCCCCGTTGGGTAATATTATTCTGCGTATTTTGCAAAGCCATTTTTGTTTGTTTAACGTCTGTCGACGGGTGTCACCCTAGGCGTGACAGCTCCCCTGCACGATTCATCCCCTCACCGGGTGTCAGAGCTTGGGATTGGGTTAATTTTTTATAGAGGTGTTCATCCTCGTGGCCCTGAGGGGCCACCGGTCCTGTCAGTTCAGGATTAGGGCGGGGCCGGGCGGGGGTCTTTACAAGACCATTCCGCCCGCCCCATTGGTGATTTTTTAACGAGGTTTTCTTCCTCGCGGTTCCGAAGAACCGGGTTCGGCCGAACGGTGGTCTCTACGAGACCGTGTCCGACACCGCTGATGAGCTCAGTGATGTCGGACCCGTCGCCCCGATGGTTTCTCCGCACAGCAGCACTCTGCTCTGCAGAGTGTCGGCGGAGAGACCTGGGCCTCGCAAGGCCCCCGTCGTGGTGGGTCTGCGTTCCTCATGCGAGGCGGCAAGACCCCCACTTTGGTCAGAATTAGCCGTAGTAGCTACTACTCTGCGGTATGTTGCCGCAGAGTTGCAGCCACTGCCTTTGCCCGGGGTGCACCACGTTGAGGAACTGACCGAAGCACCCCACTAAGCAGAGCTTGTGATATGAGTACTAGAAATAGGAGGTGAACGGTGGTAAATAAGCGTGTCATCATACAAAGTTTGTCCCGACCGGGAATCGAACCCGAGACTCCGGCGTCGAGAGCGGATGCACTACCGACCACACCACCGTAGTAGTCTGTCAGTTTTAAATTTGTATTTATGTATGATGATCATAAAATATCATCTAAGCCCATCGAATCTAATCACAGGAACTGAAATCGTCGCAATACATTACTTATACACGGTGATTTTATGGTCGCTTTGAACCCAGTATCGGAGTTACTTTGAATAATATTACGGAACCCTTTTTTAATGTCAAAATTGTTGTACTGGTAATAAATAGCTCGATCTAGAAATCTAAAGATTTGATGAAGTTGGTATTGCTCATTTTAGCTAAGTGGTCAGACCATTCCCCTTGTTAAGCCACGTGTTCGAGTCCTGGCGATGACATTTAAGTTTTTGTGATTTAAGTATACTTGCCTAAATACTTAACAGTAGTAGAAGAACTTATTGCTTGCAAATACAGAAATATAATAATTAGCCCTATTACTGAGACTTCACTGTCCGTGCGTCTGTCTTGGGCTGTATCTCATGAACCGTGATAGTTAGAAAGTTTAAATTTTAATAGACTCACACTTGGCCTTATTTTTATATATAAATATTAATAATATTTCTGGACTAATATTTTCATGGACACCCTACGAAATAATTTGTAGGGAAATTATAGAATAGCTAATAAGTTCGTAAATATGTACTTTTTTATGGCAGAATTTAACGGGCATTTAGTATAAATTTATACTAAATATTGATGTGTTTGTTACAAATTTCGTTACAAGTATAAGTAGATTACAGGCAAATATATTTTTTTAAGCGTCTCAATTGAGGAGCCAGTTAAAATGTGCCATATCTCCTAATCCACTCATAATTAATTACTGAATCTTATCCTACAAAACTAAAATACTTACTACTAAATGACCAAGAAATTGCGCATTAATTGTACGACTCCTTCTATGAAAAATGACCACTCGTAAGTAATGGTCTGAGGAGCCACATATAATGTATGATAACTTTTTTAATTTTAATACTACAAAACTCAGATTTTGTCTACTTACTACTCTCGAATACTACTAAATCATACCTAATTTTGGTAAATATTCATCCATGATTTTCCTAGTTATGACGAGGCTCCTCAGTCTAAACATTTAGATTGAGGAGCCACCTTTATGTTCTTATAACTTTTGAAGTATTATACTACAAAATCGAGGATTGAGGCTACAAAATTTTTAAACTTACTACTAAATACCTATATAAATTTCATTAAGATACGAAATGTGGCTCCTCAATCTAAACGGACATAATTAAAATACTGTATCGGATTGGAATAGCATTGCTAGCATAGTTAGTTGATATTTAGGCCTCGTTTCCACGAGATATTTTTTTAACGCGCGTAAAAATACCTAGTATTGGTTCACACGGCAGCGGATTTAAATCGCGACGGATGTTTCCGCGCAGTGTTGTATTTAAAGTGCTGGCCGTCGTAGAGTTTAATTTCCCGCTCAACGTTCAGCTGGCGTTAAAAATACGTCGCGTTTTTTTAACGCCCGGGAAACAGGGCCTCAACGTAAGTTCTAAGCAATAAAATGTTGAACAGATCCAGTACATCCGCTTGATCACAAACCCGACCCCCGCCACACAGAAAGCACAAACTGCAGTCAGCATGGCGTCCAAGAGCTACGTGCTCACAGATACTAAAGGTAACATACATAAAATCATGGTTGTTTCTTCGAAAGGGTAGGCAGAGTCGATCGACTCATCGACAGTAAATGGTATCGATAAGTGCACCAATTGCAGGTGAAATTGACAACCTTGAGGACATGATGGGACCCCTTTACACCCGAAAGGTAACATCACAAGATACTAGTGGTGGTCCTACGGTCGAACAGTACACCTCGCCAACATTAAAAAAATTTTTTTTTTGGGATTTTCCCCCATCCCACCTCCCCAAAAAAAAATACTTGTACTAAGTTTCGTGGAGATCGGATAGAAAATATAGCGGCTGTCTCGGAAAATCTTTATAACGTTATTTTTATTTATTTTATTTATTTGCCCCATTTTCCCCCCAATCTAAACAGCTCACTATGAAGATCGGATACAAACTGTGGCTGCTAGCCCGGAACACACATGCAGACAGACAAAATTAAGCAAAATTGTTCAATCAGGAAATGTTAACGCTTCGCTCGCTCGATCAAATATATCCTCTGTATGTCACAGGAATGTTATATAATTGGTTATTTTGCAAAATATCGACACATGGGCTCGCAATGTTACAGCAAGCAGTCAATTTATTACACGAGTAGTGCTTTTTGCGGTTAATAATTTGTCATTAATTTTTCCGAAAGACTTGTCAATATATCTATGAATTTCTCCACGATAATTGTACACAGTACAAGTTATTTGTGTCTTTAGTATAATAGCCGTCACTATTTTATTACACACAGGAATGTATGTTCCAGGTAATTTTATGTATATGCCTGTCGAAACAGTAGTTAGTGATGAACCGCCTCCATTAATAACAACTGGAAGAGTGACAACTCCCAAAAGTAAGCTTCATAATTTGGCTCGATAACGTAATCTAACTTTCTAAAGCCTTACTAATCCATTTCATACAAATCATTATTTCCTTCTTAACAGCTTCGACGGATATACTTGGTGGTAAATTTCCGACTACTTTTCTAATGTTTGTTATACTTTTTAGTACAATTTTGACTTTTTAATATTAACTTTTAGAAAATGGAAAACACAATTCAAATACATTATGACATGAACTCTATTTATAAAAATGCGTTTCTCTATTTGAAACTACACAATTTGAAAATATTAAACATGGAACATAACATTTTGGAATGGTTCAAAATTAATAAGTCATATGTCATTATAACATGATCAATTTGTATACAAAAGCGGCATATTGCAACTAATGGGGATTATTTTTATTACGCAGTGACCTCGAAACCACAGAAGAAATTGGTGCGAATAACTCCGATTACCGCCAAATCTGGACCATCTGTCACGGTAAGTGGGAGGCTCGGGTTGTCACGCGCGTGTGTTAGAAAAGTTCAACATTACTTTTTCTCCCATTTAGATGTGTGTGAAATAACGATTCTGTTCAAATAGTGATGTTTTATCTATTAGATTTTAGTATGAGAATATTCTTTATGTGAAAAATTAACTGTTTGTTTATGCCCTCTCTTCATTTCGCTTTTACAGGCTTAAATTGTAAGGCGTATATTAGGTAAAAGTTTTTACTAAAAATTACGCAAATTCTTGTTTCTGCACTTCTTTCTTCACAAAGGTGTCTGGAGACTTTTCTTTACTAATATTATAAAGGGGAAGATTTTATTGTTTGTTTGTTTGCATTGAATATGCTCCAAAACGATTGGACTGATTTATAAATTCTTTCTCTACATGAAGCTTCTTGGTTAGCGAGTAACATAAGTAAATAATAAATAAATATGTTAGGACAATTCACACAACGCCATCTAGTCTCAAACTAAGCAAAGCTTGTGATAGCCGGGCGTCATTGGAGATAACTTCTTGCATGCGATCCAGAGACGCCCGGCAACGGACGTGAGAGCGGCCGCGGCCTTGGGTCGCGGAATTAAAAAAAAGGAGCTTGTGATATGAGTGTGATATGTGTGTGACCTGTGATAATCTGATATGAATAATTATTATACATTTTTGTATAAATAAATAAATACATACATATTATACATAGGTAAACGTCCAGACTTCGGTACAAACGTATATGTCATCACACAAAGTTTGTCCCGACCGGGAATCAAACCCGAGAAACCGGGTGTAGTACCGACTACGCCACAGAAGCAGTCTATATACAAGCACATAGGTTATGTAACATCACGCTGCGATCACTAGGAGTGGAGTAACAATGAAGTATGTTGTAAAAAACAACGTTACCACGCGGCCGGATTTTAATTTGGCCGCCTTAACATCCATTGCCGGAAGCCCTGGGTACGTCCTTGGAACGACAACCCCAGGACGTTGATATATAACGTAGGTAATTGTTACAGCATCAGCTGACGCGATCCTCGCAAAGCTTACTCGCCCCTCTCTCGCCTATCACCTCTACTATCGAACAAATCGAGCAGCCTCGACACTTGCTCGAAGAGAGGATCGAGACCGAAGACAGTGGTATCGTCGGTCAGGAGGAGTTCACGTCCAGTTCCGAAGAGTGTAAGCCATCGCTGAGGAGCTTGTTGGGAGAAATGGATCAGTACCAATCGCAGGAAACTCACGACGAGTTACATTCTCAGTTTGGGGATAACAATATGCACGAAGTTGAAGTGGAGTTCGAGAGGCAACAGGTGGGTGTTCTTATTTATATTGTCTATGTATATGACTAAGTACTTCTTTCACCTTTTCAACTTTCAGGTGGCTAAATTCTGTTCTATTCTATAAGATATCTCATAGAAACTCGCAGTCACATATTAAGCCCCTTTAGCTATAATATATCTTCTGTATAAATAAAAATTAATTGTTGTTCGTTTGTCTCGCTATAACTCGAGAACGGCTGGACCGCTTTGGTTAATTTCGTCTTGAAATACCTATTCGTAAAAGTTCAGGGAAGGGTCTTTTTTCTGAGGTGTCATAAAGTTCGGTGGGGTCAGCAAGGGTTCCGCTGTTAGTAAGACTCCGCTGTCCGGCCGTCCGTCGTCCGTCCGTTTGTCTTCACGTTACCGCTATAACAACAAATACAAAGAGAGGTACGGAAACCTTTGTGGTCGCAGTTGGCCGGTTTTTAAATATAATCTTTTGTCCAGACGCCGTCGAAGGACGACTCGAACAGTATGGACCCTCACGACATCAGCAACAGATCTGATGAGCATCCACTCATTGTGATACCGCCCAGTTATGGGAGACATCATGGGAGCTCACGACGCATGGTAAGGGTTTTATAGCACCTATCATAAAGAATTTGTAGCTAGAAACTGGATGCCAACAGTGGCGAATGTTCCATACATTCCCATAAGCCCGGAATTTCTATAATAATATTGTACCATTGACCCTAAAATAATATTGTGTATTGTAATATTAATATTGACCTTTAAAAATGTCGAATGCGTCCAAAACGATTATTTCAAAATTAAATTTCGCGCGCTTAGGGTCAATCACCTATACCGACGTCGTTCCTCTATCTATGTGTGTGGTACCGACTGGTACTCTGTACGGTGTTGAGCGACCGGATGCCATCTCGCTCGCACAAGTTGTAAGTAGACGCAATGCATGCCCGTTATAATCGTTTAACTTTTTTTTACGCCCGTTTTAACTTTTAACCGACCTCAAAAATGGAGGAGGTTCTCAATTCGACTGCTTTATTTTTTTATGTTTGTTACCTCATATATCGGGCATGCAGTCCTCGGCTTATGAAGCTTCGCCCCTGGATGCCAAGTAGGCTTTAGCCAATATACTCAGTCCCTGGAAATTATATATATACGTAATCGTCCTCACTTAATTATTGTTACATTTCAGAGCGAGTCGCACGACTTCCCCAACATGCAGGTTAGCATAGAGGGGGAGTCCCTATCCATGCCGAATCCGCCGTCGCCTAAACAATCTCAAGAGGCTTTATCCGACTCGGGTAAATAATGATCATCATATTTTCACAGATACCCTTACAAGTTTTTTTAGATAATTGTACGGGGCCCTTAGTGCGCAAGTGCGACTAAGCACATTAAGGATTCTATAACATTATCTAAAAAAACTTGACTTGTAAGGTCCTGCTGAGGGGCTGGTTTTTTATAAAGCAAGGCCACCGGCAGAGAGTTAAAATGTAAACAAAGCTTCAGGGTTTAAAACATTTTTTATTTGTATAATTCCCTATTCTAACAGCTAGCGGCTGTATTAGACACGGATGAATCGTCGGAAGAGTCCGAATCAGACGTATTAATGACAGAACTATATATTCAATCATGTTGCCCCAAATGGTTGAGAACTACGGTACTTACAAAATGTCCAACTTTACCGAGTGATAAGGACAGATAAAATAAGTGCTCACTGTATAACTCAGTAACGGACCGTTTGTTGACCACAATACTATCGTTTCATTGGCCTTACTTTAATACACTTGTGTGATCCTCTGCTTACACGTAGATAATGTTTGTATCTAGAGGCTATGCCGAACGACCTAAGTGTAAGGCCGCGCAAGGCCTGCAACTGCACGAAGTCTCAATGCCTCAAGTTGTACTGCGACTGCTTCGCCAACGGGGAGTTCTGCAACCGCTGCAACTGCAACAACTGCCACAATAACTTGGAGAACGAAGAGCTTCGACAGAAAGCTATTAGAGCATGTTTGGATAGGAATCCTAACGCTTTCAGGTATGTTGATTTTTTAATTTCGAATGTAGTAAGCAAATATCTATAGAAATGGTGAATGTAATTTTTGTCCCCCCTTAGTTCTCGAGAACTACTTATGCTCCAATGATGGTTGACCCTCTATGGATAGCCCTCGATCTGGAGGCAAGCCAAAAAATTTTACCTGGCCCTAAGGGGTCAAAAGTTATAGGCCAAAACCTATGGCGTGGTTCGGTGCGAAGTACCGCGCTAGACACCGTACTAGTATTAAAGGAAGAATGCTCATTAATTTCCAAATGTCGCCCTGTCTTCACGATTCTTCTTCTTCAAAATCTACAATGGCAGTGTAACAAAAAAAAGTAAATGTTTCACAGCGGCCCTAGGAAACCCCACAACTTCACTTTTCGAGGTGGAGTTCACTAACGTCCGTGGACTCCATGCGAACCTCGATGCCGTCCACCATCGCCTTGAGACGGCACGGCCCGCTGTGATGTTCCTCACGGAGACACAAATACGCCGCCCTGACGACACGTCTTACCTGTGTTACCCCGGCTATGTCATTGAGGAACAATTTCGAGACAGCCGGGGTGTGCGTGTTCGTTAGGGCGGATGTTTGCTGCCGCCGGTTGCGCTGCCTATAGAGAACCCCTCCAACTCCGTCCTTTGGCTGCACGTAGACCATGGCTCTATGAGCCAGATCTACGTGTGCGTCTACCGTTCCCACACGGGATTCTGAGACAACAAAGCCCTTCCAGTACCTCAGCGAGACGGCTGATGAAGCGCAGGTGCGGTTTCCGCTGACCTAGTATTTCTGGGGGACTTCAATGGCCATCACATTGAATGGCTGGGGTCCCTCAAGACCGATCATACGGGTATAGGGCCGACCATGCGTTCGCTCTCTCCCACGGTCTGACCCAGATGGTATGCGGGATCACCCGGATACCAGACAGGTCAAATCACGCGCCCGCTCTGCTGGATTTACTGCTGACGAGTCGCCCAGCCCAGTACAGTGTTTCGGCAGGAGCCCCATTGGGTAGTTGCGATCACTGTGTTGTTCACGATGGCATGAAGGTATCACCTCCTGCACGTGCTGTACAAACGTCACGACGACTATGGCACTCCTCGTCAGCGGATTGGGACGGTCTACGCGATTATTATTCGTCCGTCCCCTGGAGCCAGCGCTGCTTTGTAGGAAAGGCTCCCTCGGATAGCGCTTCTGCGATTGCTGGCGAGATCAGTTTAGGGATGGAATATTACATCCCTTTCACTGTTGTCGCCAGTATCCGCAGAGCCCATCCCTGGTTCGGGCGAGATTGTGCCAAAGCTGTTCGACAAAAACAGTCGGCATATCGCGCCTGGATCAGGGCCCGAGCTGTGCGCGACCCAAACGTGGGCCACCTCAAAGCAGCGTACAACCGGGCCACAAAATCCAGCAAGAGGGCCTTTAAGAGAGCGGATG